>CM077159.1:197375679-197975679 GCA_039583875.1 Platanthera guangdongensis
ATTTGGGTGGCTCCACGTATACACTTCAAAATTCAACAACAATCAACACCCACCTCCTCTAAACAGGAAATCAAAAAAATCCAGCAAACTCACAAACGGGGCTAAAGAAACAAGCAGCACCCTCAATCAAAAAAAATTACCAACAACTCTCAAAATGGGAATCAAAGGAACAAAGCAGCAATTCGACTCAATTCCTGGCAGCAACATCCCCATTTTCCTGTTTTCCTCTTCTTTTATAAGGCAGCAGCTGCAGGCGGACGTGGAGCGGCGGACGTGTGGCGGAAGATTTGCTAGAGCTGGACGTGGGCCGGCGGTTGAAGCTTCGGAGGATGCGGCGCGGCATCGTGGGGCTGTACATGGGGGAAATTGGCGCAGGGAATCAAAAAAATCCAGCAAACTCACAAACGGGGCTAAAGAAACAAGCAGCACCCTCAATCAAAAAAAATTACCACAACTCTCAAAATGGGAATCAAAGGAACAAAGCAGCAATTCGACTCAAATTCCTGGCAGCAACATCCCCATTTTCCTGTTTTCCTCTTCTTTTATAAGCAGCAGCTGCAGGCGGACGTGGAGCGGCGGACGTGTGGCGGAAGATTGCTAGAGCTGGACGTGGCCGGCGGTTTGAAGCTTCGGAGGATGCGGCGCGGCATCGTGGGGCTGTACATGGGGGAAATTGGCGCAGGGAAGCCCATGTGATGAAGCCCCAGCCCGTGTGTTACGATTACAGATAAATTCTAGGAAGAATCCGGCAAAGGGAAGGGACGGCGGGGTGAGCGAGAAGGAAGGAAGAAGAAAATAGACGAAATTAGGGAGCAACCCTAAAAACCTTCATACATTCCAAGATAAATTCACACATAAACCCCTCCCCCTTATATAGATGAGGAAGGACAACCAAACAAGAAAAATACAAAAGGCACCCAAAAAAGGAAATACAAAAAGCACACAAACAAGGAAATACAAAAGGCAACCCAACAATAATATACAAAATAATTAACTTAATTGATTGTTATTAATTAGTATGAATTAATTTATATTAATTAATTAATTAATTCATACAAATTAATTATAAGAATGTCGTCATGGCGGCTTCCATGTGCGCGCTCCATAAGTTATGATGAGGGGGTCCACTTGAGTGAATGTGCCCGCGACTATTGACGGCTTCCATATGCGCGCTCCTTAAATTATGACGAGGGGGTCCACTTGAGTGAATGCTCCCACGACCATGGTGACTTGCATATGCGCGCTCCATAAATTATGACAAGGGGGGTTTCACTTGGGTGAATGTGTCTGCGACATGTGGACCTGTAACACTCCATTCGTCCTTCAAAACGAGCTTGTCCCCAAGCTCGAGTACCAAGCAGGTGGCCGATCATCTGGTACCTTAAACCTCCCTCCAGAACAGGGCCAGGTAGCGCGTAGCAGCGATGGAGGTGTTGGCGAGTAGCGAGGCGCCGTCGGAAAGACGGGCAGCGGAAGCAGTGACTTCCGCATAGTCGGTGGAGCAGTGGTGAGCAGCAGCCACAAGGATGTCGGAGACGCGACGACCTACAAAAGGAAACGGATCCGTCGGAAACAACGGGGTAAAGGGCGGCAGAAGAGGCGGCGATACGTCCGGTGGAATGGCAAGGCAGGGGCCGGTGGAGCAAGAGCCTGGAGAGGAGGTGGAAGCGGGTGGAGGTACGACCACCGTGGAGAGGCGGTACAACAGCAGTCGGTGCGAGTTCGACGGGAGGATCGGACTGCAGGGCGGAGGGACGGTTGGTGTCGTAGAGGAATGTTAGGGCCGACATGGCGGGGAAACTCTAACACGGTGCAAGAAGCGATCGTGGGGAAGATGGCTTAGGCAGGGAACTCATGGGGGGTTGCGGAAGCCCGTCCGTCGAGCGCGAGGAGACGATCGACTTTGGTATGGAGGGCGAGGAGTGAGGCATGCATGGAGGTGAGGAGTTCTCTTGAGCCTCCAAGCGGCGGTTTAGGGCTTCGGTGGTTGCCTCGGGAGGGAGAATACCGGCAGGGCGAGTGTTCGAGGCCATTTCCAGCGCTGCGTAGGCATCCAACAGTCGGCAGCAGGTGGTGCTGGGAGGGACGGCCGGACAGCTTCCGAGGGAAGGCAGGGTGTTGCGGTGGGATCAGACGCTGAGCGAAGAAATCCGAGGTTCAGAGTCCCAAGGGAATCCGGAGCGAAAGGCAGACGCCGATCGATAGCGCAGTCAGAGAGTCGATCGGCACAAGCAAAAGTAGTACAGTGGTTGCGGGAGCAGAAGCAGCAGCCCTGCGCAGGCGGCGAGGCGGAGCATCTAGCTGGCGCAGGTCGGCAGAAGCCGAGGAACAGTGACCTTCCTGCAAATAACCGGGGCATCGCTAATCACATAAGAAGAAGGCGTCCAGCACAGGCAACACTGTGGATCGGCCAGGGGGCGACGAATGATGATTGAGTGTGGGAATTTGTGCGGGACGTCGGTTGCGGAACAGTGGCAGAACGACGGCTGTGGAAGATTGGCGAAAATGGGATGCTGGCCTGCGGAATTCGTGCGAGCGGGATCAGCGATCGGGAGATGGGTTTGGAGCCGACATAGATGCGTGAGTCTGGTGGATCGATCTGGTGCAACGTAAAATCAGAAGCAGATCTAATTCTGGATTGGAGGATACCGACGACGACGTGCGGGCGGAGCGGCAGGTCAGACCAATTGTTACGATTACAGATAAATTCCAGAAAGAATCTGGCAAGGAAAAGGCCGGCGGGGGTGAGAGAGAAGGAAGGAGGAAGAAAAAGACGAAATTAGGGATCAACCCTAAAAATTTTTCATACATTCCAAGATAATTTCACACATAAACTCATCCCCCTATATAGATGAGGGAGGATAACCAAACAAGGAAATACAAAAGACACCCAAACAAGAAAATACAAAAGGCGCCAAAACAAGAAAAAACAAAAGGCAACCCAACAAGGAATACAAAATAATTACTTAATTGATTGTTATTAATTTGTATGTATTAATTAATATCAATTAATTAATTCATAGAAATTAATTATAAGAATGTCGTCATGGCGGCTTGCATGTGCGCGCTCCAAAAGTTATGATGAGGGGGTCTACTTGAGTGAATGTGCCCGCGACCATGGCATCTTCCATATGCGCGCTCCTTAAATTATGACGAGGGATACACTTGAGTGAATGCGTCGACGACTGTTGAAACCGAGAAATCGGTCTCTATGGAGTTCGGGGTCCCTTGAAAGGGTGACCTCACACTTACTGCACTCAGGGGGGTGTCACGGACCAAGATTCAGGAAACTAGGAACAGACCCTCGGCTCTAGCGTGGAGGTCCCACCACACACCCGGAAGGTCACGAGAGCACTTCCCCTCCCTCACCAATGGCTGAGTTGGGTATCTTGGAGAGCTCTCAAACTCCACAAGAAGAAGCCTAAAGAGGAGGAAGCAAAAAACCTCCTCTCCAAAGATACCCAAGGGGGTCTATTTATAGTTTTCTCAAACTTAGGGACCAAAAGGTCAGAAATACACCGAGGACAAATAGGTCCCGAGTCAATAGAAAACATCCACACCGGGAGGTAAAGAGGTAATTCCTCCCGGGGGCACAACGGTAAAAGCATGGCGCCTAGGCGAGACCCTGGCCACCGGCCGGTCTCGCCCCGCACAGGCCGCACAGGCCTGGCGCCTGGGCGAGACCCTGGCCGCCGGCGGTCTCGCCTCGCACAGGCCGCACAGGCTTGGCGCCGTGGCGAGACCCTGGCCGCCGCCGGTCTCGCCCCGCACAGGCCGCACAGGCCTGGCCCGGGCGAGACCCTGGCCGCCGCCGGTCTCGCCCCGCACAGGCTGCACAGGCCTGACGCCTGGGCGAGACCCTGGCCGCTGGCCGGTCTCGCCCCGCACAGGCCACACAGGTCTGGCGCCTGCTGCTCCCACCTTACATCTAGCAAGCGAGCCGAGTGTCGACCAACTCGCCACACCCGCCCCCTAAAAGGGGCTAGGGGGGAGGCAGATTTTTCATCCCCCCACTAGTATATTATGCAGGTTGAGCCTAAATTGGCCATCAAGAGTGTCAAACCACTCAAAAGCTTAAAAAACGAGCAGCAAGCCTCACACCTTGTTGGGGCCCTCTCTTCGCGAATACGGGGTTGTACACAATCTCCGCTCTTTTCGAGCGGATTCCACGCTCGGAAAGAAACGTCTAACCCAACGTATTCGCTGCGTAGCCTTATTGGAGCCGAAAACATTTGGCCTTCTCGAGGGGTCAACCTGTCATGCCGGCTAATGAGAGCCTGGGTGACGAGACGGCCTCGGGGTAGAAAACACTTGGCCTCCTCGAGGGGTCAACCTGTCATGCCAGCTAATGGGAGCCTGGCAGACGCAACGGCCTCGGGGTAGGGTCTATTCACCCCTCCGAGAGATCAACCTGCCCTGCCAGCTAGTGAGAGTCTGACAGCGGAATCATCTCGAGGTAAGGTCTACTCACCCCTCCGACAGATCAACCTGCTCTGCCACTAGTGGGAGCCTGACAGCGGAATCAACTCGGGGTGAGGTCTACTCACCCCTCCGAGAGATCAACCTGCCCTGCCAGCTAGTGGGAGCCTGACAGCGGAATCATCTCGAGGTGAGGTCTACTCACCCCTCCGAGAGATCAACCTGCCCTGCCAGCTAGTGGGATCCTGACAGCGGAATCATCTCGAGGTAAGGTCTATCACCCTCCGAGAGATCAACCTGTCATGCCAGCTAGTGGGAGCCTGGCAGCGGAATCATCTCGAGGTGAGGTCTACTCACCCCTCACCCCTCCGAGAGATCAACCTGCCCTGTCATCTAGTGAGAGACTGACAGCGGAATCATCTCGGGGTGAGGTCTACTCACCCCTCCGAGAGATCAATCTGCCCTGCCAGCTAGTGGGAGCCCGGCAGCGGAATCATCTCGAGGTGAGGTCTACTCACCCCTCCGAGAGATCAACCTGCCCTGCCAGCTAGTGGGAGCCTGACAGCGGAATCATCTCGAGGTGAGATCTACTCACCCCTCCGAGAGATCAACCTGCCCTGTCAGTTAGTGGGAGTCTGGCAGCGGAATCATCTCGAGGTGAGGTCTACTCACCCCTCTAAGAGATCAACCTGCCCTGCCAGCTAGTGGGAGCCTGGAAGCGGAATCATCTCTAGGTGAGGTCTACTCACCCCTCCGAGAGATCAACCTGCCCTGCCAGCTAGTGGGAGCATGCAGCGGAATCATCTCGAGGTGAGGTCTACTCACCCCTCCGAGAGATCAACCTGCCCTGCCAGCTAGTGGGAGCCTGACAGCAGAACTCATCTCGAGGTGAGGTCTACTCACCCTCCCGAGAGATCAACCTGCCCTGCCAGCTAGTAGGAGTCTGCAGCGAAAACATCTCGGGGTGAGGTCTATACTCACCCCTCCGAGAGATCAACCTGCCCCTGCCAGCTAGTGGGAGCCCGGCAGCGGAATCATCTCGAGGTGAAGTCTACTCACCCCTTCCGAGAGATCAACCTGTCCTGCCAGCTAGTGGGAGCCTGGCAGCGAATCATCTCGAGGTAAGGTCTACTCACCCCTCCGAGAGATCAACCTGCCCTGCCAGCCAAGGTTGTCAAGATCTCGATTTTGCTCGTAAGATCGGATGATCTTACGAGTTTTACGGGGAAAACGAGTCACGAGCTATGCTGGATCGGGCTCCCTGCAAAAACCCAGGATCGTCGTTTATGATCGTAGGATCGTGCGATCCTACGATCATATTCGATCCTAGCGTTTAAATCAACATGAAAATGACTTGATCCCGCACATTATTTCTTCTCAATCCTGCATTCTAGTCATCCCGATCCCGTCGCAGACGGTGCTCCCGCAGCAGGCGCTCCCGCCATCATCGCAGCAGGTGCTCCCCACCATCGTCGCAGCAGGTGCTCCCCGTCGTGGTGCTTCTGTCGTCGCAGCAAGTGCTTTGCTCCCGTCGTGGTGCTTCGTCGTCGCAAGAGGTGCCTCTTCTTCTTCTTCTTCTTTTTGTCATCTTCTTCTTTTATGTCTTCTTCGTCTTCTTCTTCTTCTTCTTTTTCTTTTTCTTCTTCTTCTTATGTGTCTTCTTCTTCTGTGTCTTCTTCTTTTGTGTCTTTATATATATATAGCCTTATGATTATTGATCTTTAAATTAGATTTTTTTAATTTGTATAGTAAGTAAGATCTTACCGTTTCGTGTCGATCCCACGTTTTACGATCTTACCACTGTCGACCGATCTTAGGTAAGATCTCGATCTTAGCAACATTGTTGTCAGCTAGTGGGAGCCTGCCAGCGGAATCATCTCGGGATGAGATCTACTCACCCCTCCGAGAGATCAACCTGCTCTGCCAGCTAGTGGTAGTCTGGCAGCGGAATCATCTCGAGGTGAGGTCTACTCACCCCTCCGAGAGTTCGACCTGCCTGCCAGCTAGTGGGAGCCTGGCAGCGGAATCATCTCGAGGTGAGGTCTACTCACCCCTCCGAGAGTTCGACCTGCCCTGCCAGCTAGTGGGAGCCCGGCAACGAATCATCTCGAGGTGAGGTCTTTCATGGATCACAAATATTTTTCGGCGTCTCTGTCTTCAATCAGAGTTGATACAATGCAAACAAAGTTCATTACAAGAGATGATCCACTTATTCCCTACCTCCCTCTTCCCTCGTACATCATCGGATCCCTCCTCGGGTGCCCCCATCAAACCTGTCCACACATCTCTCCCCTGCCGCCTCGGTTGGACTTCTTCAATCCGCACCGCTCTTGCGCTTGTTGAGGCTGATGAGGTTATGGTGTCGGAGCTCTTGTCCTTCTCAACTCCAGAAATTCGGGGCAAGTAGCTGTTACATGACCTTCTTCCTGGTGAACTCACAATAGGGTAACTCTACTCTGACTCTTCTCCTTCCCCGCGGTTCATCCTCTCCCTTCGACCAATCTCCATCGCTTGCTGCGGTGGGGTAGGAGCTGCCTAGGGGCTTGCCTTTGGAAGTTGAACCTCCCTTGGCCTCCATGAAAATCCTCCCACCTTGGATGTGACCTCTTCCTGGACCCTGAACAAGTCCTCCCTGTTGCCTCCAACCTGGCTCGGACCTTCTTGAGTCCCTGGAGCCCCTGAGCTCTCTACTCCTCTCTCCTTCTCCCTCCTGATGCCTCGACCACCTTGCTCCTTCGACTCTGCCTCTGTCAATCTTGCCAACTTCTTGATAAACGTCGGGTTGGCCGCCTCAGTTGTTATCTCCTCTGCCGCCATTTCCATCAGCTCCTCGAATGAAAGGGGGGCCTTTCGGGTCAGGCTCATCTTGAATAATCCCTCGCGCTACCCCACCGTGAACGCCATCTGGAGGGCATACCCCGGCATCTCCTGGATATCCAGAATCTCCTCTTGGAACCTGTCAACGTAATGGGCCAACAACTCCTAGGGCCCCCTGCCTTATCAGGAAGATGGACTCCGGACTCTTCTTCCTCTTCTTGGAGGTGGAGAAGCGCAGCTGAAAACTCCGACTCAAGTCCTCAAACCCATAAATTGATCTCGGTGGGAGTTGGTGGAATCAGTCCCTTGCCTTGTCTTCAACGTGACTGCGAAGAGGCGACACTTGAAGCATCCGTCATCGGCCTGATGGAGACGACATCCTCAAACCACTGCATGTGCTGGATGGGGTCATCCTTCTCGGTATAGTAAGCCATGTCGGACTCTCTGAACCCCTCGGGAACGGGAGCTGAGATGATCAGCTCGCTGAAGGGTGACCCCCTGAGGGGTGGTCTCGCCACCTCTACTCGCGCGACTTGCTCGTCTGGAAGGCTGGCACTCGCCGAGCTGGAGAACAACTCCTGGCCGCTGAGATCTCGCTCGATCCCATCTCCCATCCTGTCCTTCACGGCCGTCTTCCTGGTACACTTCCTTCTCCCCCTGCTGGTCACCTCGCCTAGACCCCTGGGAGTCGACTCGTCGAGGGGGGGGGGGAGCTAGCTCCTGGGGGGTTGGAGTGAAGCTGCCACCCCGAGGAGTAATACTTCGCAACATCTCCATGATGCATTGGATTGATGTCATGAACTCTTCCCTCCCAACAAAGGTCCTGGGTTGGGGAGCTCGCCGAGATCATCACTACCTTCTTGACCTTCAACCATGACACTCCCAAGATCTTTTGTGCTGGTCACTCTCCACGCTCACCGTACCAAGATGTTGAAACCGAGAAATCGGTCTCTGTGGAGTTCGGGGTCCCTTGAAAGGGGTGACCTCACACTTACTGCACTCAGGGGTGTCACAGACCAAAGGTTCAGGAAATGAGGAACAGACCCTCGACTCTAGCGTGAGGTCCCACCACACACCCGGAAGGTCACGAGAGCACTTACCCTCCCACCAATGGCTGAGCTGGGTATCTTGGAGAGCTCTCAAACTCCACCAAGAAGAATCCTAAGGAGGAGGAAGCAAAAAAACCTCTCCAAAGATACCCAAGGGGGTCTATTATAGTTTTCCCAAACCTAGGGACCAAAAGGTCAGAAATACCCCAATGACAAATAGGTCTCGGGCCAATAAAAAAACATCCGCACCTGTGGGTAAAGAGGTAATTCCTCCCGGGGGCACAACGGTAAAAGCATGGCGCCTGGGCGAGACCCCTGGCCGCCGGCCGGTCTCGCCCCGCACAGGCCGCACAGGCCTGGCGCCTGGGCGAGACCCTGGCCGCCGGCCGGTCTCGCCCCGCACAGGTCGCACAGGCCTGGCGCCTGGGCGAGACCCTGGCCGTCGGCCGGTCTCGCCCCGCACAGGCCGCACAGGCCTGGCGCTTGGGCGAGACCCTGGCCGCCGGCCGGTCTCGCCCCGCACAGGCCGCACAGGTCTGGCGCCTGGGCGAGACCCTGGCCGCCGGCCGGTCTCGCCCCGCACAGGCCTGGCGCCTGGGCGAGACCCTGGCCGCCGGCCGGTCTCGCCCCACACAGGCCACACAGGTCTGGCGCCTGCTGCTCCCACCTTACATCTAGCAAGCCGAGACGGGTGTCGGCCAACTCGCCACACCCCCCCTAAAAGGGGCCAGGGGGGAGGCAGATGTTTCATCCCCCACTAGTATATTATGCAGGTTGAGCTTAAATTGGCCACCAAGAGTATCAAAGCACTCAAAAGCTTAAAAACCGCAGCAAGCCTCACGCCATTTTGGGGCCCTCTCTTTGTGAATACGGGTTGTACAACGACCACGACGACTTCCATATGCACGCTCCATAAATTATGACGAGGGGGGTCTACTTGAGTGAATGTGCCCGCGACACGTGGACCCGTAACATAGTGCATCCGCCATTAACGGGAGAGAAAGGACCGAGAAATGTGTGGCTTGCAACTTTGGCAGAACCAGGGAGATGGAATGGGACCCCGTTTGGTGGAGACCAACGCCGATCAGGTCGACGTAAAAGTCTCCAACGCTGCACCCGACCGGACCTCTGCTGGCCTTGAATTTTGCATATTTTTATTTGTCATTTTTTTTTTTTATTTTGCAATTTATCTCCACCAAACGGGAGGTGCATAAATTTTTTGTCACGGATACAACAATTACCCGGATGAATATTCGAAACATCAACACTGACGTGATTGTAAAGCATGCTAAATGGACCGGTGAGGTATCAAAACACTCGATAACAATATGAGAGGCAACGAGGTAGGCTCTTGAAACATTGATGGTGTTCTCAAGCGTACGTGATGTATCCATTATGCACTCAATGTTAAGCTCAAGGTCCTCCCTCGGGTGAGAACTTAAGGATATGACCTGAAGGGACTTCATGAATCTTGTACTCATACTCGAGTCACCCACATAAATATCATCATCATCGAGAAGTGGTGGCTCATCGGAGGCTCGTCGGAAAGCTTCATTAGATAATTCATCAATAGTAGGATGACACTCTAGATGAGTATCATCGACGGTGGTAACTGGTAAGTATCCACAAAAACATGTGAGGTAGACACTACATAGACAATGCTAGAATCAACAACATTGCACAAAAAAATCGCTGCTCCAAAAGATGTGCTGAGACTTTGAGGAGTTTGCAGCCAGAGATGAGTCGACTTTACCCTTTGATTGCTCCTTGGGGTGGATTGGGGACAAAGTACACCTTACAACCCTTATCCAAGAATACACACATGTTAGATTTCCCATAACATGGTCTACCTAAAAGTACGTGTGCGATGTCCATGGGATTGACAACGTACCCCACGCCATCCTCGAAGAACGCAAGACTGATCGGGTCGGGCACCATTGGGTGACTCGTATTGTTGTCTTATCTACCCAGATAACTCTACGGGGGGTGCAGGCGCTACTCAACCTTCACAATGTCGCATGAATTCTAAATATTAATTGGTTCAGAGAATGAAGGGAAGTATAGAGGTCACAGTATCAGAATCTCATTGGTAGGTAGATACTATTATCTTTCAATACAACAACAATACTCAAGCCTTTATCTCACTATAGTGGGGTCGGCTATATGGATCCTTGTCGCCATTGTGCCCCATCTTTAGTCATAATCTCACTAATGCCCAAGTACATCATGTCTTTGTCGCCATTCGTGAAATAAAGTAACTCAAAAAAGTGAAAAGGCCAAAACAAAAAAAAAAACATATAATTTACAGAGGAAAAAAATAGAGGATAGTTTACATATAAAAGGTGCAAGAAGAATTTTGATTGAAGAATTATCCTCCAATACACCATAAACTTCTTGAAATGAAGCTTGTAGAAATAGTAAACAAAGTGGATAGACAAAGCATCGTAGGGGCGTAGTTAGTTATTATTAAGGTTTTGATCATAGCCATTTGACGGTCATCATGAACTTAATATGCCACAAAAAAAGGAAAGCATAATTATCAAGAGCGATCATTAAAAAAACATCAGTATGGAATTTCATGGCACAAGACTGTCAATTCATTTGCAACTTACCCATATTGCACAAAATGACTCGTACAAATTTCCCAAAGGATTCAAGTCTTTCATTCTTTAGTATGTACTATAGAAAGAGTTTTGGTTACAAAAAAAATTGTCTAAAATGAAAAGCATATTTAATAAACCCACAAAAAACTCAAAATGGATAATGAAATAGAATAGAGATAATAGCTTTTTAGTACCTGGAACATGGTGAGACACTTCATGAACTCTAGTATACTCGGCTATTCTTTTTTTCTCATTCGTTAAAAGAGACCCCTTAGTTAAGTAACTTGTCAAGAAGGCAAAAGATTCTTTACTCAAGCTGCAAAAAGGAGAGACATGCTATCTCGGTTAGAAAAATACAAATAGAAGTAGAAAATCATGGCCATTTCTCATGTGTACGGTTAATATTGTTGCATTAAATCTGTAGAAGAATGGAGTAAACCTTGTATATACTTCTTGAATGTCAAATTAAAAGAATGAGTACAAATATATAGGGAGAAGAGAGAGAGAGAGTAATCCCTTTTCAAGATGTGGGACCATTACATGAGGAAGAAGAGGGTCTATAATGGCTGCTAAATGAGAATCCGGAGCCTTTGGAGTTCGTGCGGGAACTCCAGAGTAGATTTCGCGCAATCTCGGTCGTCCGATTGAAATCCAACGGGAGAGTATTTTACATTTTTAATATTTTAACTTTTTCTTTTTTTGTCTTTTAGCGCGCGAGAAGTACAGCCGTTGGATTGATGGAGTGGAGGGTTTTCGCAGCGTTGGATTGAACTCCACCCTAGAGTTCCCGCACGAACTCCAGAGGATCCGGATCCGCTAAATAAGTCTTTACAAGATTGTTTTCTAACACTCCCCCGCAAGCTGGAGAGTACAAGTCGTAGGCGCCAAGCTTGGATAAGAACTAATAGTATTACGACCGAGAGAGGGCTTTACTTAGGATGTCAGCAACTTGTCCAGGAGCGGGAACATGCTCCAGTTCTATTTTCTTTGATTGAACTTTTTCTTGAATGAATTGACAGTCAACTTCCATATGCTTTGTTCGTTTATGGAAGACGGGATTCTTGGCAATATGTATCGATGTTTAACTGTCACAAAATAAGCTCTCCTGTGATGAGAGTATGAGTCCCAAGACATTAAGAAGACTTTCAAGTCAGATTAACTCAGATACAACAACATCCATAGCTCGGTACTCGACCTCAGCAGACGAGCGAGCAACGGTTTGTTTCTTGTTACGCCAGGTAATAAGGTGTCCACCGAAATATGTACAGAACCGATTGTGAACGCCTATCATCAAGATAACCTGCGTAGTCAGCGTCAGATAACGCAAAAGAGATAGAAAGATAGATGGTTTGTAAACGAGTCCTTGTCCCGAGCAGTCTTTAAATATCTGAGAATGCACTCAACAGCTTGGAGATGAGATGTCTGAGGAGCATGCATAAAACGACTCACAACCCCCACATCAAATGAGATATCAGGTCGAGTAACCGTAAGAAAAATCAGTTTCCCCACCAAGCGTCGAAACTCGAAAGTATTCTGGATTTGTAAGCAGCGTGTCGGAATCAGAACCATGTGCAGAAAGCTTGTGATTTAAATCCCTAGGGGTGTCCGCAGTTTGCACCCTGAGTAGTCAGCATCTTGAAGGAGGTCAATACAATACTTCCGTTGGATAAGAAGAGACCATCAAGTCGTCTTGTGACCTCAAGCCAAGGAAGTATCGAAGATTTCTCAGGTCTTTTGTCTTAATGCTGAGTTCAAATGTTGTTTGATTTGTTGTATCCATGTAGAGTCGTTGCCAGTAATTAGGATATCATCAACATATACAAGGAGAATCACAGTGCCTGTTGGCTGATGACGGGTGAAGAGGGAGAAGTCAGTCAAGCTTCATGTGAAACCAACGTCACGAACCACCTATGAATTTGTCAAACCAAGCACATGGGACTGTTTGAGATCATATATAGACTTCAGGAGATGACATACATGAGACTCCCCCATGGTCTCAAACCCGAGAGGTTGGTGCAATAAATAGTTTCCTGGAGATCGCCATTGATAAAGACGCTTTTAATATCTAACTGATGAAGGAGCCACTGACGATGACAAACAAGGAGATCAGGACCCGAACGGTATTCAACTTGGCAACCGAGGAGAAAGTTTCTTCATAATCAAGGTCTTGTTGTTGATTGAAACCCCGGGCCACAAGGCCAGCTTTTAGGCGGTCAACAATCACATCCGCAACATTTTGATAACAAATGCCCACTTGCAACTGACACGGTACTGGCCGGGAGGAAAAAGAACCAGATCCCGGTCTAGTTAGCCCAGAGGGAAGTCATTTCATCATCCATGTGTCGACCGCCACCCCGGGTGCTGAAGCGCTTCCTGCACAGAGTTAGGAATAAAAATAGAGAAAGATAAACGACAAATATTTGGAGTGGCGAGAGAGTTGATGTAGAGAAACATAATTCGCCAAGGGGTGAGCCGTAGAGGTTGATGTTAGATCAGCGGGCCGCGAGATGTCATCGTAAAAGGAGCATGTTGTAGGGAAGCAATCTTGACTTACGACGAGTTTAGACACAAAGAGGTGGAGGAGGTAGAGGAGTCGTGACCGGACGACAGGACGAGCGGGAGTGGAAGGTGGAGACATGGTGAAAGGAGAGAAGTGAAATGGTGGATCATCAAGAAATGTTACATCAGCCGAAACAATCATCTGTCTCGCAAGTAGAATAACAGACATAATCTTTCTGAGTGCGGGAGTAGCCACGAACATACATTTTGTGCCACGAGCAACGAGCTTGTCAGTAGGAGGACCAAGAAGGTGAACATAACATACACATCTAAAGACACGGGGTATGAGAGAGAAAGGCTCTTTGGAAGGAAAGAGTAGACTAAATGGAGAGGCGAAGTTGAGTACGAAAGAAGGCATGCGATTGATGAGATGACAGACAGTAGAAACCGCAAAATTCTAGTATTCTGTGGGCACCTGCATTTGAAACATTAGTAACCGGGCGACATCGTGGAGGTAACGATGCGTGCGCTCGATCACACCGTTTTGCTGGGGGTATAAGCACGGTAGGTTTGATGTATGATGCTAAACTAGGTGCATAAATTTGAGAAGGTGCGAAGAGTATATTCGCGAACATTGTCGGTGCGAATGATTTTAATATAGTTGTCGAGAACTGCGTGCGTGTCTCAGTAAGAAAAGTTCGAAAAACAGATGTTAGTTCAGTACGATTATGAAGTAGATATAACCAAAAGAGACGCGAGTAATCATCAATAAATGTGACAAAATATCGATATCCAACAACACTGTAGACTTTATAGGGTCCTAAAACATCAGAATGAACTAAAGAGAACGGAGATATTACTCCAGGTATATGTAGGAGAGAAAGAAGTACGATGTTGATTGTCGTAGATACAAGATTCACAGGTAAACTGTCGCAATGAAACATCAAAAAGCCTTCTTGAGAATCGAGAGGGGAGCATGTCCAAGACGGCAATGCCAATAACAACGGAGACATAAAGAGAAGGTGGGTGGACATCCAAGAGATACAACCCATTCGACAGCCGACCTTTCCCCAATGGTACTCCGGGTGCGGCGATCCTGCACAATAAAAGAGAAGAGGAGAAAATGTATACTCCAGTCAAGTTCCTGAGTAAGACGACTAACTGATAGCAGATTGAAGGGGATCCGGAACATGAAGAACCGAAGATATAGGAAGAGTGGAAGTAAGCTGAAGATCAGTCGCGTCAGAGACCGAGTGACATCGCCATTTGCGACAGTGATGAACTTGGGATAAGCAGACTGTGTAAACTGTGGTGATCTCTGGATATAATGTGGTGGAGTAGCACCCGAGTCCACGATCTAGTGAGGGCATGAGAGAGACATGATATACCTTCAGTAGAGAAAGACGCAAACGAGCCAGACGAGCGACAAATAACGCCTTGGAGCTATTGAAGCTGGCGCGTGGAGAGCGTTGATATCTTGACGGGTAGAAGAATCAGAATCCTATGGAGCAGCACCAGTAGGAGTATGAGTGGTGGAGATCAACCTAGGTCAGGTCGACCGAAAATGCCAGACGCCGCACCCGACGGTTTTCTATCGGCCTAAATGAAGATGATTTTAATTTTATATTTTATTGTCTTTTATTTTTGCGAACTTGATATTATCAAGCTTAGTTTGTTACACGCCTGCGCACGTAGTTTTATTTGAGTTTACTTTGTTCAACTATCATATATACATATATTATGTATAAAAAAAATATCTTATATACATATGCCTATTATATAAATATACATATAATATAAAATATAAATATATATATATATTTATATATATATATATATGTAATGTTAGAAGTTTGAATAGGTCAAGAAAGAAGCAGGCCCAACACAGTCATTCGTGCCTAATAGTTCCGGTTCATCACAGCGCCAGAGCTAGGTCTTCAGCCTCACTCCCGATCCCGTCTCCGTCTTCTGCGTTGCACCAGAGAAGCAGCCGTCCGTTAGCTTCCACCTCTCCGCCCTGATTTCGAAGCAGCACCCGACTATCGTGCCCCACGTCGCCACCTGCCGCAAGCTCCAGCAGCCACCTTGCCACGTTCTCCGCTCATTCTTGCCGTTGCTGCCCTATAAAAACAGGAAAAGATGATACTCAGCGGGGTGATTGATGAATGAATTGATTTTGATTTGAGAGCTGCTGTATTTTTTTTCATCCGTTGACAGGGATGATGAACAGTGTTAGGGTAAGATGAATGTTGTGAAAAAAAAGTTCTATGTGTGAATTTGCTTCAAGTTTGCGATTCCTGTAGCATGTTAAAAAGTTAATGCTTAGATTTGAGCCTTGCTGTTGTTGTCCAAGGAGAGGTTCTCCTGTTTGAGTCTTGTAGTTGTTAAATGAGATTAGGTGGATGCTTACTGTTTCAGTTGCGGTGAAATTTTGTGCTCATGTTAACATTATTAGAGGGTTAGTGTGTAGAATGTTTAGGTGCTGCAGTTTCCATTGCTAAGGGGTAATGAACAGTAAAGTTAATTTTACTGTTCCTGTAATTAGCCTCGCGTTTGAGTGCCGCCGTGAGTTGGTGTTAGTGAATGAAGTGACTTAGTAGTGGTAGGTTGATTTAGGTTGGTAAGAATTAAGAGTGCTTTGAGATTTCGTGGATCCACCTTGAGTGCTTGAGGTTACGTGGAAACCACCTTGATGTGAGAGCGAGTGAATATAAGGATGTTAGTTTGTGGCACCTGCTTTGTTGAGTGATTCCGTGGAACTATCTCGTGTGAGAGAGCGATTTAATTCCTTGGTGCCGTTTGCGATAGCGTCGACCTCGGAGCGGAGATCGAAAGTGACGAGAAATTCCTCGCGTGATCGTCATCGACTTCGAATACGGAAGACGCCTCTTCCGCGGGTAATTGTTTCTTTCTTTTCCTTTGTGTGCGCCTCAATATTTCTCGTAAGATAATAGACTCTGCTGGGTTTTCACACAAGTTTCGTCAGCAAACGCTACGTCGAAAACTCCAAACGGAAACGTATTTGGAGTTCACGATTTCCGTTTGCTACGACAAGAGGAACGAAGCGAAAGTTGCGAGCTTACTTCCCGGATTAGAAAATTGAACCATTTTAAGAAAAATTTAATTTTTAAACAAAATAGTGATTTGTGCTTTATAAAATTATCAAAGTTGTTTGATTTCAAAGTCTGTGCAACGCCGGCTCTAATTTTCTGTTAAAATTCATTTAAATCATCGCATGCATTAGGTTTCCTAGAGAAAAGCCGACAGACGCGTAAATCTACGCGTCGTCCTGCATCAAATTGGTATCAGAGGGAGATTCCAAATTTTTCTAGTTTTGGGATCCGCCCTGAGTAGAATAGGAACCCGCATATCATTTTCAAATTTTTTTTTCAAAACAAAGTGAATTATTAACATCATCATTGCATTTCACTTATGTGTTAGCAGGTATCCGCGTAGAGATAAGATGCGTCGCATTGAACTGGCCAATCGAGCCAAGGGAACGAGGAAGAAGAACCGCCCCAGTGGTTTATACCTTTCGCTCACCAACTGACGACCTTAACTGAGAGTACAATGTCAGATGCGTGAAAGGTTCAAAAACCTTAAGGTAGAGTGAGTAGTTTAGAAATACCCCCACAAACGTCAATGCCGCATCGAATTCGATATAGCATTCTGTCTGTGCACCTTACGATGTTCCTCATCACTATGTAGAAAGATCTACATTTAGGAGAAATCCATTATATGAGGATCAGGACTACACTATCACCCACCCCCATAGTGATCTATCCGGAGATCGTTACGATATTTTGATGACTATACTCGATCACCGTATACCACTTCGAGAGATCGTGTTGACCCATCAACACGTTCGCACTATGCGCGAGACGATCAGTATGAAGACTATCGTCGTTATTATCCTCGTACCCGAATGGATCCTTGTAGTTCTTTGACACCATATAATCAGGATAGAGTTCAGTATAACGCCCGATATCGATACTACACTGCTCCTTAATATGAGGAATCTGAGACTGCATATGTGCAACCACCACCGTACGTTCATAGGATACATGATCATCCACGAGCACGACATGATTATGTTATGGACGATCATCATGACTACCCTCAAAACACCCATAGAGGTCACTATCGACAAGAGTACATCACACCTAGTGATCCCCCGAGTGTTCCAAAGGTGAACATGACGATAGACAAAAGGGCCAGCATGGGCATTCCACTGCCCAAAGCAGGGAGACATCACCCACACTGTCTGTTTCTAGTACAGGATGTGTGGAGTCAACCCACATGTGAGTCTGCTCCACTTAGTGAACCCTCTCATGATTCGATATCGACATAGCTCTCTTTTGAGTGTAGATTCCTTGCACACTTTACACCTAGTGGTGCATCGAGTCACACCGCCACACCCGGTGTCGCACCAAGTCATAACACCACACCCGATGACGCATCGAGTCACATCACCACACCTGATGACGCACCGAGTGATATTACGATTGTGAGTGGAGAGCTTAGTTAGTGATCTCGAGGTAGTCACTTCTACCCTATCTGGGAGTATGACCCCTCTGATTGATCATTTCTGGAGGACCATCACTCGACTGATGAGTCATTTGACTCCCCCCCCAAATGATCTCCACTAAATTAGTGGAATCATGAGTTTGACTTGCGCACGCTATCACCACGCACAATCCCTCCGCGCACCGATCCAACTCCGTGTAACTCCAGAACCGCAATTGACGCCGCCTCGCCAGCGCCGGCGCGCCGACGCTGCTTCCGGTCGTCGGCCCCCCCTCCTTCCCCCCGTCGCCTCCGGCGCGCGACCAAAGAGGGCAGCCATGTCGGCCGCCCTTCGACCGCCGACGTGCGGCCGAGAGGGCGACCAAGCAGCCACCCCCTTACGACCGCTGGCACGCGGCCAGTGGGCGGCCATGTCGGCTGCCCCTTCGACCGCCGGCGTGCGTCGAGAGAGAGGCCAAGCTGGCTGCCACCTTTCGGCCGCCGGCACGCGGCCAAGTCGGCGTGCGGCCGAGAGAGCGCCAAGCCGGCGGCACCCTTTCGGTCGCCGGCGCGCGACCAAGTGGGCGGCCATGTCGGCTGCCCCTTCGGCCGCCAACATGCGGCCGAGAGGGCGGCCAAGCTGGCCGCCCCCTCTTTCGGCCGTCGACAAGCCTCCAAAGCGGCGGCCGAGCAGGTCGCCCCCTTTCAGGCGACCGCCCGCTCTCCCGGCGGTCATCGGTGGCCTCCCTCCCCGCCGGCAAGTTCGTCGGCTTGTTCGCCAGCGAGTTCATCGCCTTTCCAAGAGAGCGCTTCCCCACCGTCTGATCGTCTCAGTTCGACCACCATCGTCCAATTCAGCGCGTAACCACTCACTAACTACCATGATTAATGGGAGAATTTTATTATTTAATTCATTGGTCTGCAGGTATCAGAATGGATGATCGTAATGCGCACCCTTAAACTATAGAAAAAATATCAATTTAGGTGGTTATGGTGTGCAGATAGCCGCATAACCACCTCCTGAAAGTTATAAAAAGAGTCTCAAGCCTCCTCATTTCTCACCTTTTTCCTCTCAGTCTTCTTCTTCCTCAGACCAGAGCTCTGTCGGAATCCTCCTACCAAGCCATCTTTGAGCCATCTACGAGCCATCTTCAAGCCATCTTCGAGCTATCCAAGCGATCTTCAAGCCACAGCATCCAGACCACCTTCAAGCCGTCATCAATCCGTGTTCAAGTCACCTCCAAGCCATCTTCAAGCATCCCGCTACAACAAGCATCCTGCTACAACAAGCATCCCGCTACATCCACATTCCCCCGTCCATGTCCACTGTAAACAAGCCTCGTGTGGAGCAGTCTGTTGCCCGTCGCGGGCCAACAACTCTCTCTCACACATCCAAAGTGTAACGAGAAGCGGTCTGTCGCTCTCGATTCTCAGTGAAAGTTGTAACCGCAAGCAGATAGTGGAGTTCGATGGGCACAGACCCGGTCGCGTGGTTTTTTACCTAGTTGAGTGGTTTTTCACGTCAAAATCGTCTTGTGTACCTACTTTTTGACACTTTGACTGATTGTGCGCTCAACTGCTCTCGGGCTAAGACGGTCGAATTTAGACCGGTTTAGGAGCGTCGAGTTAGACCGCAACATCTTTACACAAACAGACTAAAAAACATATGTACATCAACGTACGCATAAATTCAACATACATGCAAATATCAAAATATCAAAAACTCGAAATACATCGGTTGACTATGCAGATACTCCAAGTACGTTCAAGCTCTGTGTAATTGTTCTGCAATCGAGTCATACACACAATACACATAAAACACACACACACACGCACACACTCAGCACATACACACTCACATCACATAACATGCACACACACACAAGTGAATATACACACACATTGCATACACATACACGCACACACACGCGCGCGCATTACGCATACACACACACACACGACACAACAAATACACACAAAAAAAGCACATACACAACACACTCAAAACACACAATACACACACAAGTGAACATACGCACGCAACACATACACACAGCACATACACACAGCACATACACATACACACACATTACACACACAACACATACACAGTACACTCAAAACACACTTAATACACACAAAACACCCATTACAAACACTTTACAGCACACACGCAGCACATAAACACAAATTCACATCCTTGTTGTACCAATACACACACACACATTGCATACATGCACAACACACACACAAAACCACTTCCTTACTGTACAAATACACACACACACACACACACACACACACACACACACTGCACATTATCATTCACACAATCAATTTCAACAATCCAGCAAAATCACCAAAAAAATCTGAAGGGAGGGGAAGGTATACCTGCTGGTGTTGAGTGCTGCAGAACAGGGGCACACAGAGAACATGAAAGAATCTGGAGTTCTGCACAAAACGGGTGGGGGAGAGGGAGAGTTAGATATCTGGCAACAAAACGGGTGGGGGGAGTTCTCTGCACAATGCAAAGAAGAGGCTACAAAGAAGATACCTGTGCTGAGAAGCCAAGCCCTGCACCGAGAAGACGAGCCCGGGCCGTCGGAGAAGAAGATCACACAGCCGGAGAAAAACAACCCTGCGCCAGAGAAGATGGGGCGGGATCGATTCGCGCTCGCGGCGACGGAGAAACAGCGGAGGTGATACCTGCCCTAGCGCTTCTCCTCCGAAACGCGATATAACGGTGCTCCAGAGCTGGGCTTTAAAATGGCTAACGACTCGGGCTTTGTTTCGCATGGCTGGTTGCAAACGCAACTGTGATGCACTCCGTTTGTCACAGCTTTGCTCAGGTGAATTTGAACAAAAAAAATGCCAAATGTATGTTTGGGTGACTGTTTATAACCCCCATGGGGACTTTTGGCACAATGTACCCATATTGCTCTATATTTTTTGTTTTGACACTTTTCATCCCTCAAATATATTCCATTTGACATGTTTCACCCTCATCGGATTTTCTCGATTTATTTTCATTTATAATGAAAAAGCAAATGACACTTTGGTCACTTAGGGACGTAGGGTTTTATTACTTCCGGTTTCTTACTTCACCGCACTCCATTTATTTTCACCACAGCCGTCCCTGTTTCTTACTTCCGGCGCAAGGTCGAGCCCCATCTTCACCTCCGGCGGAAGGCTGTCCACTCCTCTGCGGCGCCCGGCGATCCCCTCCCCTCCTTTGCAGAATCCGAAGGTCCTCTACAAGTCGACGACAGAGGATCCTCATTGTGAATATATCTCAGACTCTAAAGCGATCAAAGCAAGATTTAGGGTATACATCTTCACCTCTTGTTTAAATCTTTAGCTCTTGTTTTAGCAGTTGATTTTCAGTATTTTTGATCTTTAGGGCTCCGTGTAGACTGCTAAAGATTAGAAGTACTGAAAATTTTAAGTAATAAGATTCATTAATCCTTGTTTACACCTTTTCAGTAAAAATTTTATCTTTTCTCAAATTTTGCACCTCCCTTGTTAGAATTTGTTGGTCTTGATTGTTGATGAAACAATGGAAGTGCTCACCTGTCTGTTGATAGTTCAATCCTAGGTACTGAAAAAGTAGATTACAAGTTTTTTCATACTCACAATAAAGGAGAACAGAAATACCTTATCCTCTATTTTCCTACTCCCTAACAGTAAGATGAGGTAGAAATTACGAGTGCAGTTAATCAATGAAAGAACTATGCTCAGCAGATATTACAACTGCATGACAGCTGAGAGAAAACATATTTCATAACATTGTGTGCCGCTTTTCTCCAGTTTACATAAATATTTCATGCAGGGCTTGATTACATGTTTAATTGTAATTTATTATAGGTGTTAAATCATTTGCAATGACGTGGATTCAGAGAATGACCGATGGTTCTGATTTTACGTTTCAAGCTCCGCTTTATGGTAATAATTTTTTTAATGATATCTATGAATGTTTGTTTTGTATACGCGGTCGTTGATTTATATAATTACTTGTTTGTGTAGATACAGAAAATGAAAATATGTTGTTCACTATCAGGATGCATCATTCTGGATCATTCATAACATCTAATGGAACTATGTATATGCCCGATCATATTACCTACTTTGGTTTTTGCAATGCTAGTGAGTTTTTGTTGAAAGATTTGCATGATATGAGTTTGCAGTTGGGTGAAGATGGGTGTGTTAGATATTACTGCAGTTTAACTGGCATCAAGGATTGCAATCATTTGGTTCTCATTGTTAATGACGAAGACGCAAAAATTTGTTAGATCATTGTAGTTTTGAGCGAGTGGTCGATGTATATGTTGATGTAGTTGAAACTGATGACATTAGCATGTCTGACCATGTTATGGAAGAAAATACCTCTATCCCGTGGATATGGAATTACTAGATATTGTTAAAGAGGATTGTGATCCCTTCGATGAAGAGGTAGTGATGACGATGATTCAAATTTCACTGACGATTTGGAGGGCAGTGAATTTGAGAATGACGACATACAGTTTGATGAAAACATTAACCAAGATGTTGAATGGGTTGGTTTTCGTGAGTCTTGCTGGAGGCAAAAATGCCCAACATAATCAAATGATAGAGCATCAGAATGTTAGTGAGGAACATAAAAAATATGTCTTCTCTTTATCACATTTATAAGGGTAATGCAAATGAGTCAAGTTTTGAATTTGAAGTTGGGATGTGTTTCCAAACTGCGCAGATTTTAGAGATGTTGTGCGTACATACTCTTAATATTCAAAGAAGACCCTTGAAATTTACCAAAAATTGTAGTGACAAAATTCAAGTGACTTGTGAATGCGGTTGGATTGTTTATGCTTCGTTTATTTCTAAGGATGACAAAACATTCCAAGTTAAGTCAATAAAAGGCGAGCATACTTGTTATAGAGCAGCAAGCTCTAAGTATTGCACTTCCACCCTGACTGCAAAAAAAATATCAACATCAACTCAGGAAGTAATCCTGAATGACCTGTTAAATCAATGCAAGAATTGATTCAGATGGAGAATAAAACTTCTCTGTCCATATGGAAGATATATAGAGCAAAGAAACATGCAACAAAAATGGATCATGAGACTGAGTTGGAACAGTATTCTAGGCTATGAGATTACTGTGTAAGAAATTCGTCAAACAAATCCTAACACAATCGTGAAAGTGCAATGTAAGAAAATATCAAATCTAATACATGCACTTTCAAGAAGTTATATATTTGTTGGGGTGGTTTGAAGAAAGGATTAATTGCAGGTTGTATGCCAGTAATAGGTTTGGATGGTACTCACC
The DNA here is from genome assembly GCA_039583875.1 of Platanthera guangdongensis. Taxonomy (NCBI): domain Eukaryota; kingdom Viridiplantae; phylum Streptophyta; class Magnoliopsida; order Asparagales; family Orchidaceae; genus Platanthera; species Platanthera guangdongensis. The sequence goes on from CM077159.1 coordinate 197,398,878, forward strand.
TGAAGACCTCCAAAGGTGGAGTTCTATTGTGTGTCGTAGGCATAGATGGGAATAATGGTATGTTTCCAATTGCATATGTTGTTGTTTTGAAAAAAAAAACAGGAAAACATGGGAATGATTTCCAGAGCTTCTGATTCAAGATTTGAATATTTTTAACAACTATACATGGACAATCATATCAATAAGCAAAAAGGTCTCCTTAGAGCAGTTGAAGATCTACTACTCAATGTCGAGCATAGGTTTTGTTTAAGACACATGTACAATAATTTCAAGATCAAACATAAGGGCATACACTTAAAATCCATGTTATGGAAAGCTGCTTCTGCATCTCGCCTTGTTGATTTTAATCGTGAAATGGAGAAGATAAAAGGTCGTTGATACTTTAGCATATGATTGGATTAAGCAAAGACATCCAAAAAATTGGGAAAGATCACACTTTAGTACATGACCAAAATGTGATATATTGTTAAATAATCTTGTGAAATCTTTAATAATGTAATCTTGAAAGCCAGAGGGAAACCTATAATAACAATGCTTGAAATTATTAGAGTTATTTTGATGAAGATGGTTCATACACAAAGGGACAAGTTGTTGTGTTATAACAGAGATATTTGTCCTGCAGTGCAAAGGATTCTGGAGAATAACAAAAAGGGGGTTCAAGATTATAGTTTGGGGTGGAATGGAAAAGATAAATTTGAAGTAAAAGGTTGGGTTGAAGATGTATGGATCATTGATTTAGCTATCCCAAGTTGCAGTTGTAAAAAGTGGGACCTTAGTGGCATTTCTTGTGTGCATCTCATAGCTTGCATATTCTACAAACAGAAAAATGTGGAAGAGTACGTTGATTATTGGTACAAGAAGAGTACTTATTTGAAGGCGTATGAACATATGTTAAACCCAATACATGGACAAAATGAGTGGCCAAATTCTAGCCTACTACCCGTTATCCCATGGTTTGAAAAGCAAAAGAAATCTTGAAGACCCTTAGGACATGGAAGAAGAAAAGAAGTTGATGAGGTATGACAATAAAAAATATGGTTTAAAACGTTACTGAGTAAAGTACACATGCTCTAATTGTGGTGAAAAGGGTCATAACAAGAAAGGTTGTGGTCAACCCTCAAATACTACAAGTGCAACGGTGATGTCGTCTGTCATGCAATCAAAATTAACGGTATGTATGCAATTTTATTTCTTGTTAATATTTGAATGATATTATGAATGATTATATTATTTTGTTTTGTAGGTAAAAAGGAAAGCGATATTTTCTAATTTGGGCGAAAATAGTGTTCTGCAAGAGCCGTACGTAGTCGCTTAGTATTATATTATTAATCACTAGTCGGTTAAAATATTTATAATTTAAATTATTTATTGTTTTGTTATGCAGGTGAGGAATCCCATGAAATTCCCATGAAAATGGAGCATGCTGTTTTTTGATGTTGTGGGCCAAGACTTCGCAGCCACCTAGATGTAGTTTTTTTTGGTTGGTGGTGTCCAAGTCATGAAAATGGAGCATGCTTTTTTTTGCTATCTTAGTTGTCTGTTAGATATACACACACTTAGGCTCCGTTTGGGAGGACTTATTTCACGGTCAAGCGGTTACGACCGCATGAACCAAGTCTTAATTATGGTCCGGTTTGCGGTCGTAACCGCTTGACCGGTGAAAATAAGTCCCTCCACAGCCTTAATTTTTTCTGAATTTGGGTCTTTGAATTCACATGAATTTTGTTTTGGTCAGAAGTGCCCCCTTGAAATCTTGTTCATATGCCATGACTTTTCCAATTCTTATTCATATGCAGGTCTGAAGTGCCCGTTTTCCAATACATATTCATATGCATGAGCACTTAAAATCCAATACATGTTCATTTTTTTGTTGATGTTGGTCACGACTCTTGTTCATATGTCATGGCTCTTCGGACCTGCATATGCCATGTAGCTAATAAAAACGGGTTGTTGTTGGTCATTTTTTTGTTCATATGTCATGTAGCTAATAAAAACAGGGCATTAAAAATGTTAATCCATATTTTGCAATGTAAATGGAGTAGTAGCAAGGTTTTCAACATAGGCAAATAATTCAGTTTTTAATGGTCTTAACATTTTTAAATGGTCTGCTAATAAAAAAACGGTCTTAACATTTTTAACTATAGGAGCTGATAATATTAAAACGGGGCATTAAAAATGTTAATCCATGTAAATGGAGTAGTAACAAGGTTTTCAATATATGCAGAAAATTCAGTTTTTAATGCTCTTAATATTTTTAGATGGCCTGCTAATAAAAAACAGTCTTAACATTTTAAACAACATGACATGCTAATATAAAAACGGGGCATTGAAAAAGTAGACCAAAATGCTCTTATTAATTCGCTTTATAAAACAATAAATAGGCAGAAAATTTAGCTGGGGTGCAACATGCCTTATTAACAGCTTTGGAGGGTGCAAACTGCCAAAACGAAAACATTATGGTGCAATGTGCCAAACCTTGTTATTTCAATGGTGCATTGTGCCAAAAGTCCACCCCCCCCCCCCCCCCCCCCATCAAGAAATGAAAATTAATTTTGAGAATAAAAGTAGATGAAAACTAATTCTAACCATCACCTTTACAACCGCCGCCATCACGTCAAACAAAACCCATCTGTCTTGACCTTACCTAAGGAATTAGGTGAGGTCAAAACTAGTTTTTTTTTCTTGATGGCTGTCATAACCATAGTCGTGTTAAACATATACATTCTGATTTTTTTTATCCAAACTCACTAAAACATTTTGCCAAACAAAACCTCAATCTTAATGATCATTATTCACTAATTCAGATTTTGTAGATCTCTCTAGAACCATTTTTGAATTGAGAATCATTGAGACCGACACAACTTAATCGATTCAAATCAGTTCTACGATTCTTTCTGCACACACATAGGCTCTGTTTGGCACGGTGGTGGCGGTCGTAAATGCATGAGTTAAACAGTCATTCGTTAAGAATTACCTAACAAACATCATCCGTTTGAACATAAAAGCGGATGAAGTTCCTTAGGTGAGCGTTAACAAATGACAATTTAACTCCTATGTTCATGACCGCGACCGTGTCAAACGGAGCCATAATCTCAATGGTACATCCACTAGACCACTATGAGCTAGTAAGATTGAATTCATCAAAACAATATTAATTTTGTAAAAAGTCTCTTTTTGCAAATAAGCGAACTCATGCATCCTCATTCGTTTTCGTCTTTTCGATATTTCTGGCGCTCAATATTGTTCTGCAACGCCTCGTCAATCTCCAAGCACAGGGCAATCCCTTTTTGACAAGGATTTCTCCCTCTTCTCCCATACAACCACTATCGATCATAAAGCATGAACATCCAAGAACAGCATCGCTCACATTAGCCCACTTCATCCCCTCCACAAATGCCGCTGCCCAACTCCATCCTCCATTCTCCACCTCACAGCCCAAAACCGCAACACCTCGGTCTAATCATAGCCTCCTCTCCCCCCTTCAAATACTCGCTCTCGCACTCCACATTCTGCCAACGGTTAGTTCCACCGCATCAATCAGCATCAATTATAGAAATTGTTGCAGCCGGGGCTCGACCTCATCACCCATCGATGCATTGGAAACTTCTTCAAGCAGAAGCGTCTATGATGTTGCGAGAAACTGACTCCAAAATTAATCAAACAGCACACGATGCTAACAAAAAAACCAGTTAGTATTTGCACAAAAATATTTTGAAGGTAGAATATACTCAATTGAAAATCATCTTGTATGTTCATGTGCATTTCTTAATGTACTTAGGCATTAGTGAGATTAAGACACAAGATAGGGCACAATGGCGACAAAGGATCAATATAGCCAACCCCACTATAATGGAATCAAGGCTTTAGTGTTGTTGCTGTTGTTGTATGTTCATGTGCATTTCTTACTCAACTATGGCTTAGGAGCACACTGTTTGCTTCTACAGTTATATCATATCCATCTTGCAACAACATAAAGTATATTCACGCAATTCTTACCGCCGGACGCATCACCAAATTTAAAAGAACAAAATGAAATAATAACAATGTGCATGGACGCTAATAGGTTAAGAAACTTATCAACATTCTACTTCTTTTGTCTGTCTAATTTCATCATATTGATGCATAGTTGGACAACTCAGACATTTTGCATAGGAAAAAAAACTATTTCAGGAACGAAATGCGTTGAAATGACAGGTCGAACCGTCGAAAGCTAGAAGGTTCTAGCTAAAAGAAAATAATAAAAGAATACTATCAATAATCAAATAAAAAACAAAACTAGAACCCTAGGCACACGGCTCACCGGCTATCGTTGTAGTTAAAGCCCGACTCAGCCGAATCCGATCTAAATCCATATACACAGTCCAAAAACTATCAAGCTGACACAATCATGCTAAGCAATGTCTGAAGGTGATGTGAAAATAAACAAGACTGCTGAAGCAGTGAAATCATTCTTTGGAAGTGCAGACAATCATCCATCCTTCCATGCATCTGTCATACTCATAATAATACATGTTCAGTGAAGACAAATAAAAAAACCATTACATCATTACAGAATGTATATATTTACAAGTGTTTTTTTTATCAATGAAATGAAGCCAGCAGCAGCAGGAGCTTCCATTTACAGATTTGGGTGGGCAAATTTGATGAAGAGCTGTGGCTTCTCAGGGATCTGCCTTTCCAACGACCGCTTCATCACTGGAATCGTAGTCTTCTTCTGACATCTCGTCACTCGATACATCTTCTGGGGGTGCGCCCGACGCTTCCTGCTTCGCGAATCTTTCGCAATATTCTGTTTTAAATAAAGCAAATGTTTGTGAGCATCGTTAATCTTATCCCAACAAGTTGAAGTGAAGTTTCGAAATTTTAACAGATTATTCAAAAGATCCACCGATGTTACCTTAGGCCTATGCTTTCTTCCTTAGCCTCAAAACTAATCTTATATGGCCCTCTAATTAGTGCATTTTTGCACAATTTGTGTCACATGTATATTCCTTAATTTACTATTCATTATTTTTAACACATCAATTATAATTTTTATCACACTTAGGCTCTATTTGGTTCGGCGTTTCGCTGCTCCGTTTGAGGCAAACGTCGCCGGAAAACAGGTAAACAAATGAACCTCTGACGGCGTTTGCTCCGTTTCCATCCGCCCGCCTTGAGAAACGCCCCAAAAAGCTCCGTTTGGAGCAGCCACCTCCCCCCTCCATTTCGAACACTCCGTTTCCACCCGCCGGATCAACCCGCCACCGCCGAACCAAATTAAGCCTTAGTTGAGATCTATCAATGACTTTTTTACAACCCAATTCTTGACTATTTTATTAAATTTACCTTTATGGCCCGTTTGGTTGAATGGAATTGAAGCCTCAACATGTTACGGACTCACATTGGGGCATTGCCTACCAGTGTGCCAGCGTTGCCACAGGACAACAAACACGGAGTAGGGGAGGGCGACTTCACCTTACCGTTGTGGGATATTCAATTCTGATTTCAAGACACAATACGTCGTAATGTTGATAAGCATCCAGAGGTTGGGTCCTCCTTGACACTCCACTCTCCAAGAGACCTCAAACTCAAAGATTCAAAAATGAACAAGACTCCACACCTATGACTCCTTATACAGATGGAGCCACTTACCACAAGACAAAATACTTAAATAATACAAAAAAGAAACAAGCCGTTGAGCGACTCCCGCAAGGTGAGGCCGAACGTCCGAGCGTATGCATGAGACAGTGTTCCACAATGCAAATACGTATCAACACCCCCAGTCGAGGCGGTAAGGATCCCATGAGCGTGACATAGAGATTCGGGCGGCTCCTCTGGTTGGCGGTTCTGGTGGAACATCAGAAGCTGAGAGGTGTCGTGGCGAGCGAGGTGCACGCCAGTTGGATCAGGCCTCAGTCTGAGTCCAAATGCTATGAAGATGGATGGAGGAGCCCCATCCAGACCCTGAACTATCACCGAGGATGGAGATTAGGTCGATGAGGAATGGGTAGTGATGAGTGGGAAGGAAATTCAATAGGAAGTCTGGTCGAAGAGGGAGAGCGACCAGATGTGCGGGTAGAATAATAGTGGCCACCAAGAAACGGCAGGGAGCAGAAAAAGCAGGTGGTGACGTGTGAATGGTTGCGCCAGGTGTAGCCTCTTTTATGGATATGTCAAAAAGCGAGCAAATGGGAGGACAATTGGTGTGAATTGACGGGCGGGGGAAATTATGGGGGTGCGTGTCACGATCCGCAGCTGGAGATCGAAGGGGGTGTCAAAAAAGGAGGAAGTGGCGGTGGTTCTAATGGTTGAAGACCCACGGAGGGATGGCAGTAGGATGGATGGAGGAGGCTCGTCAGAATGTAAAGTAGCAGGTCGGGGCTGTAAGGGGGCATGCGGAAGAAGACGATGACGAATCTCAAGCACCATGGCAAGGAGAGTATCCAGGGCAGCTTCAACACGATCGCAACGAGCATGCATTGAGTCCAGGAGGGGAGCCATGGTGAAAAGGGGGGAGGGCCTCAAGAAAGTGGCAAGAGGCTCGGGAAGGCTGCCAGAATGTTGCAGGTGCCACTGGAGGGCTGCAGATTGTCGGGGGAGCCGCGGGAGGGCTGCCAGAATGCCGCAAGAGCAGTAGGAGCATTGTCATACTGCGGTCGGAGCCGCAAGAGGGTTGTAAGGGAGAAGAGCGGCTGCTGGAAGGCTGCAGGAGTGTTGGTGGGTCGTCGGGGTGCTGTCAGACATGGCTGGAGAGGAAGAAGATCCACCTGAAGGCGCCCAGAACCGAAGACACTGAAATTATGAGCCGGAAGAGGGGTCGGGCGCAGAGAGGTAGGCCGAAGCGGGAATCGGGCGCGGGAATCGGCAAGGCGGCAATGTCGCCGAGGGCGGAAGCCGCCGAAGGCGTCGTCGTGTGCGAAATCCCGTGAGGCATTGTCGAGCAGCGGATGGACGGAAGTGGAGAGCGAATTCACAAAAGCGTCATCAAACTACGGATGGGAGGGATTGGTTGCAGGAAAGACGCGGAAGATGAGTGTCGTGGAAGCAGACGAGGCAGCGTAAACAGGGATCCAATTAGGGTTCAACAGAAACCCTAAACGAGCGGCAGGTTGGACCAGTTGATACGTCGCAATCGTATCAAGAGTGTGAATAAGAAACTTGCATTGCATAAAACAAATATAAATATACAATCGAGAGATAAGCTCTTGCCAAGCATTCACAGGCTGGGTCCCCCTTGACACTTTACTCTCCAAGAGAGCTCAAACTCTAACACTCAAAAGATGAACAAGACTCCACACCTAGGGCTCCTTATGTAAATGGAGTCACTTATTACAAGACAAAACACTTGCATAATACAATTAAAAAAAACCATGACTCCCGCAAGGTGAGGCCGAACGTCCGAGAGTATGTGTGAGACGTGTAACCCAATGAAAATACGTATCACGACCTCAATTCCATCCAACGAACAGAACCTTTGAGTATTGCTGATAAACATTTATAGCCTAATATTCATAAAACTCTTTCCTTTAATCACCTAAGCTAAATTTTACAAGTTGTACTCATCTACATTCTAATCCTTTTGTTTGATATATATAAATACTTAAATCTATCACACCTACATATGATTTTATTGTAATAATATTGACTGATAAATGTAATGGCGCATAAAAATATATATCATATAATAAAAATTTGTTCTGCTAATTATTATTTGTTACCGATCAGAAAAAAAGCGTTCAGTTTGGAGAAAACGATAGGAAATGAAGAGAGGAAGAAGAGAAGAAATTACTCCCTAGGGTTCCACTTTTTCATCACTCCAAAGATAGATAATGCAATAGCATCTTGGGCTATGATGATCGAAGTAACAATCCTCTGTTGGAGGAGGTAATTTGGCCACCCATACTTGCTGAGTCGAAGTAACAATCCTCTGTTGGAGGCATGGTTTTCCGGATCGAGATCCTATATGAGATCATTTCGAGGTAGAATCAGATCAGATAGTAGGGTTGGATCGAGGATCGCTTTACAAAATCAGGATCGATTTACAAAATCTAGATCGTAAGATCCTATAATCCGGATCGCGATCCTGACAACCATGGTTTGAGGAGGTAATGAATGCTATGATGATCCGTCCGGGTCGTAAAGTAGGGGCGCCAATGCAAATAGATGTCTGAAGTATGCAATGGGTTGGCCCACTTGCATCAAAAACACCCCGACGCTTGTTCTCGACCACGAATGGTTGCGAAAAGGCTGGGAAAGTCAAAACAAGGGAGGTGCTTAGGGCCTGCTATAGGGCCTGGAAGGGCGTGTCCGTCGCCAGTGTCCAATGAAACGTGTCGGTATCCAATTTCTTTAAGATGCTAGAGAGGGGTTTGACAATTTTGTCATAATCTCGGATGAACTGTTGGTAATACCCTGTGAGGCCTGTCGCAGATAGATCGAGGTATGGGCCACTGAAGAATGACGCAGACCTTGTCTAGGTCCATGACAACTCCCTGCGCTGAAATGGTGTGTCTCAAGTAGATAATTTCAGTCTGACCGAAAGTGCACTTCTTGAGATTTACCAGGAAAACGTGCGCTTGAAGGGCGTCGAGAGTCGTCTGAACACGATGAAGGTAGTCAACCTAGAGGAACTGTAAATGAGGATGCCATCAAATAAAACCAACATATATATGCACAAGGCCGAGCAGAACAAATCATTCATGATGACCTGAAAAGTGGCAGGTGCATTCATCAAGCCAAGCGGCATGACGAGGAACTCATAATGGTCGTCATGTGTGCGGAATGCAGTATTGGGAATGTCCTCCTCCCGCACCCGTATCTAAAGATGTCCCGCGCGGAGGTCTAATTTGGAGAAATAGGATGTTCCTCGAAGCTCGTCCAAAAATTCCTGCACGACAAGAATCATGTATTTGCCCGGGATAGTAAACTTGTTGAGTTCCCTGTAGTCCACGCCAAAATTCCAGTTGTCGCCCTTCTTGCAGATAAGTAGGACCAGGCTTGAGAAGGGGCTAACACTGGGGAGAATGATACCCACAGCAAGTATGTCGCCCACAAGTGTCTCAATCTCATTCTTTTATGTAGAACTGTATCGATATAGGCGAATAGACAAGGAGGACACACCCTCTTGTAGGGAGATGTCGTGATTCGTCGGCTGGGGCGGTGGAAGGCGGGTGGTGGCGACGAACACACTCGGGAAGAGATCTAAAACGACATGCAGGGCTAGAGGGGCTGGGGAAGGAGACGTCCTGGTCCACGACGTGCCATAAGTACGCAACACAATCAATATTGGTTGTCTTCTGAATGGAGCAAATAGAGACGGTCTGTCGTAGGAGGGCATAGTCTCCCTTCAGTAGGTAGGTCCCCTTTTGAAGAAACCTCATAGTCATGTGATCCCAGATCACGCTGATGTCTCCAAGGGTCCAGAGTCATGCGAACCCTGAGATAATGTCCACGTTGCCCAGTGCAAAGGCATAGAAGTCAGCCAAAATGTAAAATAGCCCACGATTAGGGAAAGAGACGAGTAAAGACTGCCCGTGGTCTAGCGACAATCATCCCCCAAAGAAAAGGTGAAGTGAGGGGCGGGGCTCAAAGTCAATTGTAAGTGATCCACCAAGCGTTGAGAGATGAAGTTGTGGCTCGCTCCACTATCAATCATCACGATCACAGACAACCCCTGAAATGTCCCTGAAAGCTTCATCATTTGAGATCCCAAGATACCGCCGGCGACAGATAGTGGAAAGTCCAAGCAATGAAAGGTCGCAACTAGAGGGCCCGCGTCAATCGTATCCACTTCAAGTGCCTCAAAATCCGCAAGAGAAATTTCTGGCACCTCCTCACCGATGAGGGCTTGGAGGTCTTTTAACGGACAATCGTGAGTCGGGGAGTAAGGTTGATTGCAGCGAAAGCACAACCCCTTAGTGCGAAGATTGTGGTACTCCTGATTCGATAACCTGATGGACCATCGGCCTTGGAGAACGCCGTGGAGGAACAGGCCGGCCTGGTGAAGGGAGCGCCTCCTCTTGTGTGTGTGGGGGGGGGGGGGCAGTAGGCCTCAGTAGGTCTGGCGGTCGGGCGAGTAGAAGCCATCGTAGGCGGCCGACCAGTGTTCGCTAGCAGGACATGGAAGTCAACTTCAACCAAGTGAGGGCGGTTCATGGCCTCAGCAATATAAGGCAAATGGTGGGTGCGCAGGAGGGTACCGATATGCGGAAGGAGTTCATGCATGAAGAAGTTGAGGTCGTGGTCCGGTGGAAGTCCCGACACAAGCGTGGCAAGAGCAATGAATTTGTCAATATAGTCGTCGAGGGATCCCATCTCGCGGACGCCACAAAGGCGCTGCACCATGGAGCCTGAGTAGCGAGTATCATATCAACGAATGAACTCCTGTTGGAGAGCAAGCCAAGGCAGAGCCGATGTGGACTGATAAAGTCAACATACCCAATGGAGGTAGAAGCCCTCCATGTCGATGAGAGTAGTACTGACATTGTGTGGCTCCGAGATCTATTGAATATCAAAAAAAACTGCTCCACTCGGGCAATCCATCCCATGGGATCAATGTCGTTGAAGGACGGAACGTCGAAGGACCGAAGGCGAAACAAAGGTTGGTGGAGTTGGTTCCTTGTAAGAGTTCGGGGGTGCCTCAAGAAGTGACAGGGAATCGCGTTGGAGGTCGCGGGCGTGCTTGGGCGACCGGGCATGATGGCATCAAGCTCCGCGTCCATCCACAACATGTGTGCTTGGAGTGACGCAATGACGTCATCGTGACCTTCAAGGCGATGGAGGTTGGCTGGATCAGCTGGCGGAGGAGGCACTGGTGCGTCAAAATTTGGGATGGAGCAGAGTCGAGGGGGCATGCACACAATTAAGGCGCGACTAGTATCATGCGGAGGATGGCTGGAAGAGCAACGACATGGCACTGGAGGGGGCAACCAGGGGAAAAAACAATGATGTTGATGTCGAGTTGGAAAGTCATTGAGGAATGCGGACAAGAGGTGCGGACGACGATGTCGGCAAGAGGTGCATACACGAGGTCGATGGCGATGTCGGCGAGAAGTGCAGGCTTTGATGTCGGCAGGAGGGGCGGGCACGATGTCGACGTCGGCGAGGGAAGAAACCGCAAAGACTAGCAGTCGAAAGTAGAACGAGGAGCACCGGTACTGCTTTGGGCGATGGAGACCGCGACCGGAAGGAAGGCTACGTCATACCAAGTGTTACCGATCGGAAAAGAAGGGTTCTGGCGGGAGAAAATGAGAGGAAATGAAGAGAGAAAAAAGAGGAGAAACAAACCACTAGGGGTTCCACTTTTCCATTAGACTTTAAAGATTATGATAATACATTAGCATCTTGGGCTTATATAATGACCAACCCAAATACAACATAACAAAATAAATATACAAGTCGTTGTCCAACCCTTCGCGTCACTAAGAACCTAACCTTCTATCGACGTGTCACTCGTGAGGTCGGTAAACCCTCCATATCGGTGGACATTCTTCTCCCTCCTCCGCATCTATAACATTATCCCTCTACTTTCTTAATGTTTTCTTTGTCTTAAACCTCTACTCATTTCAAGATGTCTATATCTGTATTAGTGCCATTTGCAACAACAAAAAATACTAAGGGAGCTCACTTTAAAATATTCTTTTAAGCAACATTATAACTAAATAAAAAAATAAGGATTCCTCGATGTAATACATTTGGAAATTGTTGGCGGACTCCACTAATAATATATGCAGCGTTCTATCATACACACACACATATACTAGTGGTCGTGCACGGGCTCCCCCTGTGTGCAGTGTGCAACGATAACAATACCCGATCGTCGCTTGAGTAATGGTCGAATGTTACTACTGTGTCACACATTGTGTGTGTGTCCCTTATGATCAGATAGTAGTATTTATAAATACCTTATATATGTTTTAAATTTTCGTTAGATTAAGGAGATTAAAAATTGAAGGGTGTTGAAAGAGCTCAAAACCTTGTATGTATTGTTTGTGTTACTAAATACAATGAGAGAATACAAATATATAGGAGGGAGAAGGTGAAAAAGAAATCCTATACAAGATGTGGGACTAAGAAGAGGAGAGGAAATATAATAAAATTGGGCCCAATAATGGGCTCTTTACATGGGCCTTTCTAACACTCCCCAGCAAGCTGGAGCGTACAAATCGTATGCGCCAAACTTGGACAAGCACTGATAGAAGAGGGTACTGGAAAGAGCCTTTGTGAGGACATCCGCAACTTGTTCAGTCCCTAAAACATGTTTCAGTTCGAGCTTCTTCATTTGAACCTTTTCCCGGATGAAATGACAGTCGACTTCAATATGTTTTGTTCTCTCGTAGAAGACCGGGTTCTTGGATATATGTATAGCAGCTTGGCTGTCACAGAGAAGGAGAGTTGTGGAAGAGAGCTTTACACCCAGATCGGTAAGGAGACTTTACGTCAGTTCTGAAACCACTGATGTCATTGTCCGGTATTCTGCCTCAGTTGATGATCAAGCAACGACTGCTTGTTTCTTTCTTTGCCAGGTAATCAAATGTCCTCCAAAATATGTGCAATAATCACTGGTTGACCGTCGATCATCAAGGGAACCAGCATAATCAACATTAGAATATGCCACCAATGTTGGAGCTGAAGATGAGGTTTTGTATACCAGGCCTTGACCAGGAGCCGTTTTAAGGTATCTGAGAATGCGTTCAATGGGCTGAAGATGAGATTTTCAAGGGGAATGCATATACCGACTGACAAGACCAACAGCGAAGGAAATATCTAGTCTGGTTACCGTGAGGTTGATCAACTTTCCAACGAGACGACGATAGTATTCTGGATTTTGGAGTAGGAGATCTGAGTCAGATGCCTGAGAGCACAGCTTGTGAATTACGTCCATTGGGGTGTCAATCGACTTACAACCTGAATAGCCTGCATCATGAAGGAGGTCGAGGCAGTACTTCCACTGAGAGAGGACAAGACCATCTGGCCGTCTGGCAACCTCAAGACCCAAGAAGTATCGAAGGGGCCCCAGATCTTTTGTTTGAAATACAGAGCTCAGATGAAGTTTGACCTCCTGTATTCCTTTTGAATCGTCTCCTGTAATTATGATATCATCAACGTATACTAGCACAAGAACCGTTCCCGTTATGCGGTGACGAGAGAACAACGAGAAATCTGCCGAGCTCCGAGTAAAGCCAACCTCCCGAAGGGTCTTACTGAACTTGTCAAACCACGCCTGTGGGGATTGTTTGAGACCATACAGTGCCTTCATAAGACGACAGACCTGAGACTCCCCCGTGGTCTCAAGCCCGGGAGGTTGTTGCATATACACTGTTTCTTGAAAATCGTTATTCAGAAAAGCATTCTTAATATCCAGTTGGAGTAAGGGCCATCGACGATGGACAGCCACGGAGATGAGGACTCGAACAGTGTTGAGTTTGGCCACCGGAGAAAAAGTTTCTTCATAGTCGAGCCCCTGTTGTTAGGTGAAGCCACGCGCCATCAGACGAGCTTTCAAACGGTCTATCGTCCCATCAACAACATGTTTGATGACAAAGACCCACTTACACCCAACTGATTTCTAACCCGGAGGGAGGGGTACGAGAGTCCATGTCTGTTCGGCCCAGAGAGCAGTCATTTCCTCCTCCATGACGGCCCGCCAACCAGGATGTTGGAGCGCCTCCTGCACAGAGTTAGAGACCGAAACCGAGGAAAGAGAAGTAGTAAATGTGTGAAGGTGGGGAGAAAGGCGATGCAAGGAGACACAGTTTGCCAGAGGATGAGCAGTGGAGGCCGGTACCTGATCAGCAGGGCGCGGAGGAGCCGCGGTCGAGGCCGACTGCAGAGAGGCAACGGAACCGGAAGGGCGACGAGTGTAGACACGGATGACAGGCGGCCTGGAGGGCGCATGAGCCGGAGCAGATGGGACCGGTGGCAGAGGCATAGTAACGGGGATGACAGGGCGTGGGAGGAGTGGCGGCAGAGTTGTCGGTGGGAGAGGAGTGATTAAAGGAGCAGGGAAGAACGGTTGATCCTCCCGGAAGGTAACATCAGCAGAATCAGAGACCTTGCGGTTGTAAGGAGAATAACACACATAGTCTTTCTGTGCACGCAAATAGCCGACGAAGATATGTTTAGCCGCCCGGGGATCTAACTTGTTCGAGGAGGGGCCCAGTCGGTGGACGTAACATGTGCAACCAAATATGCGAGGCAGGAGAGGGAAGGCCGAAGTAGAGGGAAACAAAAGGAAGAACGAAGTAGCATAGTTGAGGACGGAGGAAGGGAGGCGGTTGATAAGGAAGCACGCAGTGGAGACCACAAAGTTCCGGTAGGATTTGGGAACATGCATTTGAAGCATGATGGAGCGGGCAACATCAAACAAGTGTCGGTTCTTTCGTTCGGCAATGTCATTTTGCTGGGGTGTGTAAGCACATGATGTTTGATGAATTACCCCGAATTCAGAGCATAGAGCCGCAAAACCGTGGCTAGTGTATTTGCGAGCATTATCGGTGCGCAATGTTTTGAGGGTGGTGTGGAATTGCGTACGGATTTCAAGGACAAAGGCCCAAAAAACATGGGGAAGCTCAGCGCAATCACGAAGTAAATAAAGTCACGTCATGCGAGAGTAATCATCAATAAACGTTAGAAAGTAGCGATAACCAGAAACACTAGTAAAGTCAAAAGGACCAGTGCTCCGAGTACAATGTGCATGAAAAGAAGAGCGCGGTTGCTTGCCGAAGATACAGGAATCGCACTGAAAAGGGTGAAGAGAGATATCAGGAAGAGCCCACTGGAGGACCGGGAGAGGGGCATGTCCAAGACGTCGATGTCACTCACTGGAGGAGACAGATGATAGGACAGAGGGATAGTCATTGAGAAGGTAGAGCTTGTTCCGTAGCGTGTCTTTACCAATGGTAGTCCGCGTCCGCCGTTCCTGGATGAAAAATGAAGAGGATGTGAATATCACAGAGCAATCTAAATCATTAGTAAGACGACCAACAGAAAGTAAATTGAACGGGGAGCTCGGAACATGAAGAGTCGAGCGAAGGGAGATCAATGGGTTGAGAGAGAGGTCAGCTGAGCCGGAGACAGGGACCGTCTCCCCATTAGCCACGGTGATACATTTCGGATGAGGAGTACCCGAGTACTGGGGTGGTCGTAGTGAGGTAATGTGATGAGTGGCACCCGAGTCCATGATCCAACGCAGAATGGTGGATAAACAAGCAATACCTATGTTGGAGACGGAGGCGATGAAGGCAGAGGGCGGGTTGAGCAACCCTTGAAGTTGCTGAAGATGGAGGCGAACGGCCTCAAGGTCGGGAGGGGAGGCAGAGGATGTGTCAGCAGCAATAGAGGTCGTCGGACGAGGAGGGTAGCAATGTTTCTTGTAGCAAACGGCCTCACTGTGACAGTCACAGCCGCAATGAGAACACTTTGGGCGGCCCCGACCACCACGCCCCCTTCCGCGGGAGCCAGAACGTCCACCACGAGCAGAAGACGGTGGGGGAAGTAAGAGGGGAAGGGTCTGCTGGAGAAGGGCTGGAGAGGAGGGTGCAGGAGTATCTGGGGGCGGTGACACTCGAAGAAGCATAAAGCAAACATCAGATAGGGAAAGAGTAGTGGTCGAAGCCATAACCTGAGCCCGGATACTCTGAAGCTGTGGCGGGGCACGAGCCATCATCATAGCAATGCAGACGGCCTCCTTTTGAGCCCGCTGAGCAGCAAGATCAGTGGTAGATGACTGATACTGGATCCAGGCCTCCGCAAGAGTCTTAGCACGAGCAACAAACGAGGTCATGTCCGCAGTTCCGCCAGCGTCGAGAGCCTGAAGGTCGGTAATAATGTCATAAAGGTGCTGGAGGCTGTCCTTTCCTGAGTATAAGGAGTGGAGCTCAGCCCACTTAGCGTTCGCCGTTTCATGATACATGACCATCTGGTAGGGCTCAACCTCCACGGAATTAAGGAGCCAAGTCTGAACGCGACCGTCGTTTCGCATCCAGCCGTCGGTAGGAAGAGAGGGAGGTCCCTGAGTGAGATGAAGCACAAGGCCCTTGACCTGAAGAACTCGGCGAACCGAGTGCACCTATGGGATGAAATTCTTCTTTCCAGACAGGGAAATAGTGGTGATCCGCAGCTCATTGCGGAGTTCAGGAGGAGGAGGAGCCGGGTGATCTACAGAAGGAGTCGGGCGGTCTGCAGAAGAGTTAGCCGCCTGGCCGGCGGAGTCAACGGACGAGCTCATAGAGACCGGAGAGGCCGCAGTGAGCAGGAGAGGGCGCTGCGGGTTGAAGAGATCGCCGCGGGTGAGGATGTCGCTGCGGGTTGATGAGGTCGCCGCGGGTTGAAGAGATCGTCGCGGGTTGAAGAGGTCGTCGCAGGAAAGCACTCTCGCACGACAAGCCCGTGCGGTTACACAAGAGGCCGCAGCAGGTAGTCAAAGCGACATGAGTAGCGGAGAGCAAGAGAGAGGGAGAGGGAGGCCGCGACCTGAGTGCGGAGAAACAGACCGCACAGTCACAGTGAACACACTAGCGGCCAGAGAAGGAGCGACAAGAGAGGTCGACTCGAACATAAAGGGGGAGAGGTCGCGGCGGTGAAGGAGAGACCGCGCGGGAAGACAAAGGGAGAAGGCAGCGGCTATGAGTAGCCGGGAGAAGACTAGGCCGCGAGTAGGAGAACTCGCAGCGGGTAGGAGGAAGAGAGGGTAGAGCTCGCAGCGGTTAGAGAAGAAGCCGCGCGGGTTGAAGGAAGTCGGAGAAGGCCCCACTTGCTAGAGAGAATCCTATAAAAGGAAGAGGGAAGCAGAGGTGGAGGCCACGAGAATGGAGGGGAAGAGAAGCGGGTAGAAAATTCTAGCCGCAGGTAGCGGGTAGAAAACAAACTGGCCGCGCCTGGCGCGGGAAGGGAAGGCCGGGCGGTTAGCAGAGGCTAGCCGCAGGGAGAGTCCGGGCGGTTAGTAGAGTGCTAGCTGCAAGGAGAGACCGAGTCCCTCTGATACCATGTTGAAAGAGCTCAAAACCTTGTATGTATTGCTTGTGTTACTAAATACAATGAGAGAATACAAATATATAGGAGGGAGAAGGTGAGAAAGAAATCCTATACAAGATGTGAGACTAAGAAGAGGAGAGAAAATATAATAAAATTGGGCCCAATAATGGGCTCTTTACATGGGTCTTTCTAACAAAGGGCATATATTTATTTGATGATTTTTTTAACATGGCATAAATATTATATATAAACAAGCCTATGTCGGTCCCAAGTCCGGATGAAAAATGGTAATGGTTGTGTTAAGGCAGATGGCCAGTGTAAAATCTAGCTCAGCTCAGTTGGTGTTGAGAGTCGTGTTTAAGGCTTCTCATCAAGAAGGTCTGGGGATCGAATCTGAGCCTCAACAACCTGTCGTGCTTATACTGAGCACGGTGAAGGGTTGGGAGGTGCGGTCCGCTGCCCTGTTAAGAATGGTGGGACGGCTCAAGGATGGGCGGGTCCGGACCCAGCCGGACCGCTAGCTGCTGAGTAGTCTCTTGTTACGGTTAGTGGTGGACCCAACCACCCTAACCGTTACATTTGTCCATGGAGAGAGGGACATCGATCTGGGAGAATTGGGACAATGGATTGGTAAATGTTGAGGCCATGATTATTGTGAGAGGAATGAGATCAAAATGGTGTCTCTGATACTACCGAAGGAAAAAGACAACAAAAACATGGCCACAGGAGAAAAGGAAACTCAGAAACAGTTCTTAATACATGTCTCAAAAAATGCTAATACATGTTCATTTATACTAATAAACTAGTTGATTAATTTAATGCAGGTAATTAAGATTTGACTAGGAAATAGCAGATATTTAATCCTTTGTGCTCTGGCTTCAGCGGGACACTACCATTCAGATGGCGGAATCAGATTACAATGTTAATAAAACAACTCCTTTCTTGTGTTCCTATTAGAGGATGACCTGATGTTATATCCTTTGGTATTTTGATGAGATATGGTTCACTTAGCATTGTTTTCTGCGCTACAACAAACATTGGTTTTCTGTATCCTTCACTTCTCAAGGAAGAGTTCAAGGGGCAAATTTTAACATTTCACTTTTATGTGGCCATTTATGTGAGAATAGTCATCGAACTCTACAATATTAGAAGATTTTTGAGCATTTTCATTTCATTTCCTATTTCTATAGTTGGAGGAAAAAACTCTTCTCCAAATGATTCTTGAATATCTTCCAATTACATTGGTTATTCCATTCTACGTCCATTGCCATCCATTGTCATGGTAACGGTGGCTAAGATTAGTGATCAGAAACAAACAGTGTTTGCTTACAAATTGAGAACACAACTTGAATGAATATTTCATCAGTGTCTGTACATCCCAATTCAATGTTGGAAGAACTTTGTGGTGTATTCTTGCAGACTTGTTGGTGTTACCAAAATGATCGCAAAGGAATAAAACAATTAGCACATAAGAGTGTTCGGAGAAATTGGAAGAAAGATTGTGTTGGCCCCTCATATAGGATATGATAAAGGGATTAAATCTATGACAGAATTCTGACGAGTTGTGTCGAGTGAGTATCGACGCACGTCGAGTGCCTATTGATGCACGTCAACTTGATGTCGACGCAGCTAAGCTCAACGTCGAAGTAGGTGCTTTATCGACGCTACGTTGAGTAGAAATCGACGCAACATCGAGTTCTACTCGACGCAAGTACGTTGACTGTGTGTCGACGTAGTTGCGTCGAATGTCGTCGAGTGTATCTCGACAATGCGTCAAGTTCTTATTGACGCACGTCGAGTGCAAGTCGACGCATATTGAGTTTTGACGGATTTCTAAGGAGACTTTTGTCTGTTTGATCTCTTGGGGGTATAAATAGACTTGGAAAAGAGTTTTCCGGGTAACTGTCAGTGTGTGCTTTTGAAGCCGTCACTAACCCTAGATCCCGTCATGACTTCACCTTGTCGCCACCTCTCCTGGAACAAACCTAGCAGGAGACGCAGAGGACATTCTTTTCTCCATACCAAATCTTGTTGGACAAGGTCTTGGTGTTCTCCTCCACTCGTGTGGATACCTGTAGAGCCGCAGATCTATTTCTGCGTGGACTCAGCCTCCTGGAGCATCTTGGTTGAGTATTGACTCAATCCATCTAAGGTATATTGCAATCTCTTTTTTGTTTTACTTCTTGATCAACGTTTCATCGCAAGATCCAGTTTCTGTTTAGGGTTTTCTTGAACTCTATTCCGATGCGCACATATGATTGTTATTCCACTTCTGTATAAAAAACCCAACAAGACTATCATTGGTTCTGTCCCAGATTGTATCACTTCGTCACAGATCTTCCATGTAATCAATGCAATAGAATTTGTAGAGAATTAGTCACTTAAAATATCCTCAAAATACTTTTCGGAGATCCATAGCTTTAAAATGAGCATTCCACCATGCCAGATCATGAGGCCTAAGCCTCAGCTCGAGCAAAATTGACTTTATCCTATCAAATCGGTACAAGGTTAAAAAAATGCAAGGGAACGCAACAAAAAAAATAATAAAATGCTCAAGAAAGTCTAACTACTTAAACAATAAAAAAATAAGTAAAATTGATTTGCTTAACCTAAATAGGTTTCTCTGTGCTTGTCAGCTGTCTTCCCTCGGAAAATTCATCCAATGGTCAAGGTTTCCCTAGCCTCAATTCATCTCCTAAAGTATATGACCGTTGATTTGTCTTAGTTTGAACTCCAGATGATTCCTTTAAACTCCAAGGCTCCGTTCGTTAAGCAGGAATTGGGTCGTTGGAATTGGTATTCATTTACCAATTCCAATTATAGCTGTTCGGTATGCCAAAAAATTCGTGGGAATCGGAAATCAAACCAACATTAACAGATTTTATCTTATGATCCAACTATTGAACCATAATTTATCTCACTAACAAATGATCTAATATCTAGATTATCCAACCTTTCATTTGCCAGCAATGACAGGCTTTTCACACAAACACAAGCTTAGCATGCTCCCTACTAATGCAGGACAAATCTACAGGTGACTAACGCACAATGCCATAATCCTAGATATAGTGCAAAGAATCACGAACAAATGCAATAGATCTACAACCAACCCTACAATGAGGATGTGAGTAGAAGGACGCAATCAAAATGAGATCCCATGAACAAGAATCCTATGACATAAGCTCTAATGCGTAGCAAATGCAAATGATTCAATCATGCAATTACTCTAATGCACAATTAATGAAATAACAAAACATAAAACTCGTGCAATGAGTCATAGTTGATTGTAATCATTCAAATCAAATAAGAGCGTGGCAATAGCAAATTAATTAAGAGAGCATATCAATTGAAAAGCATGGTGTTATGGGACTCGCCTGTACCATCATCGGAGGTGGAGGTGTAGGCGGAGAATACGAGGCAAGAGGAAAAAGGGAGCTTTGCTCAACCCTAACACTAGGAATGGGAAGAAGATGAGAGAGCTAGAGAGAGAGGAACTTAGGGAAATAAAGAAACTTGAATAATTCATTTCATAAGTTCATACATGATCGAAGAAGACAATTAATAACGCCACAAGTGACATGAGTGTAAATAACCCCAAAATAACAAGAAAAACATGAAAAAATAAAATACCACGGACTCAACATCAACTTGATCAATAAAAGATACCTAACAAGAATACATGACGACACTGATTAGCAACATAGAAAACTGACGTGTGAGACCATAATATCTCACCCGCCCTCAAATAGAATTTTCCCTCAAGCTCGAGCAAGACTCAAATGATTTGATTACTTGGCTCTTTAATTTCGCACCAGAACAACGCTCGATAGTGCGTCATTATGGCGGCGGCTGCATTTAGTGGCGGGCCAACATCGAGCTCATAGATGGCACTAGAGGCGGCAGGGATCTAGCATAGCAGGGGTGTTTACGGAAGGAAGACCGTCAGATAGAATCACTAGAGTCAGGGCGAGTGTGCCCGGTATTGCAGACAGCCAAAGGCGATGGAGGACTATGCGGAATGTGAGCAACGGCGAGAGGAAGCGGCGGTGCCGGCTCGGGGGAGGTCGTCAGAATGCATCCAGAGGGTTCGGCGGAGCAGGTGGCCGGAGCGGAGGCTACGGAATGGTGACCGCGGGGATTGTGGCGGACACACAAATTGTAGAGGAAACACAAATTGTGGTGGCGACACAAATTTTGGCAGCACCACAATTTGGCTTGAAGACGACAATGTCGGATGTATGAACTACGAGGAGGGAACAACTAGAGGCGATGGTGGAGCAACAAGAACCGCAGAGAACAGTGGAATTTCTTCGGGCGCTGGCAGGAGCGACAACTGCTCTAGTGATATCGGGCTCCCAAAGTGTCTGTCAATGCTGGCGGTGAGTTGCGAAAGCGCAGCATCATATGACGCAGACATCTCCAGTAATTTTCAGAACATCAAAGGGAGGACTATTTGCTCATCGTGACTCGTCGCCATGCCATAGTAATTCGTTAATCAATTACATCAATAAAGAATTAATTAAGTAAAGAATTAATCCCCAAAGTAGTAATTAACCCGAAAAATAATAGCCTGCGGAAAAAAATTAGGGTTGGAGGTATCAACGGGGAATCGAGAGTACGCATGGTTAGGGAATATGTCGGTTGTACCGGGCTTGAAACGAGAAGTTGTGTGCAGCTCGGTAGGATGACAGTGCACAGATATGGTAAGTGTCCTGCTCGAAGCTCGGGCTGATCAATGTTGATAAAGCATTGTAAGGCACACATGCAACCAATGCAAGAGTACCCGACGAAGAAGATGATCACACGTGGCATCACGGAGAGGCTTCGATTTGGTTGTACTGTGATAGTTGACTGTGATGCTTCTGTACGACAATGATGCGTGTGAGTCGATCGACTATGTCTCTTGTGGTCGTGCACAACGAGAAGGGGAAGGGAGCTATCTGGATTAGTGTGGGAGGCCTGCACGCAAGAAGAAGGCGTTGTCTTGTAGCATTTTCGACTGCATACGACAAGGGAGGGGGACACGACTTCAGATGTAGAGGATTAGGGAGGGGTTTAGAAAGCAATCTGGTTGTGCGTGCATTCTTCTAAAAAGAAATCGTAGCCTATCTCGACTCTGCTGCAATTGATTGATAGCTATGATATCAAGATGTTATGGGCCTAACCCGTAACATCGTCAGAGGTGGCAGAGATACAATTGGATCCAAGCTCAACCAACGTAGAATGTGAGGGGAGAGGAAGAATGGGAGCCATGCGCAACCTTGACCCTAGAAATGAGAAGAAGATGATAGAACTGGAGAGAGGAACTTAGAGAGATAAAAAAACTTTATTAATGCATTTCATAGGCTCATACATGACCCAAGAGGTCTATTTATAACCCTACAAATGGCATGAGTATAAATAACTCAAAAATAACGAGAAAAACACGAAACAATACAACAATACAGATTCAACTCGATTAATAAAAACACACCTAACATGAATATACGACGACACTAATTAACGATGTAGATAATTAGTTGAGTGAGACCATAACATAGGGAGAATGGGAAAGAGAAGTCAAATGAAAGAAAATTCTACCAATATTAATTAAGCTAAATATTATAAGAAATATAATGGTGTATCCAGACAAATGTAATAGATTTGAAAAAAAAAAGTGGAACTCGCCAAGTGAAGGGGCCAAAGACGATGGCGTGGAGAACCAATGAGAGCATAGTGCCTTCCTGACCACCGACGAAGGGTAAGGGTTGTTTTGGGAGGAGATATGGCATGCGCTGCAGGAAGGAGCCTAACTGAGATGGGGGGTTGATTGTTGATTGGATAGGAAGGGAATGGGGGAATGGGATGCTCGACTAAGGTTCGAAGGTTCAAGTGGTGCAATTGAGGATGGGGAGGCTGTGGGAGTAGCTGTGGAGGGACTAAAAGAGGGCTAAGGGATAGGAAAAGTGGAATCGGCGGTTAGACGGGCTTGGGATGAGGGATCCAGAGGTTGGAGGGGAGGTGGAAGCGGCTACGGGGCTGGAGGAGGGTGTAGGAGGAGGCGGTGGAGCTTCTCATGGCAAGGAGGGGTGGTGGATGGCCGTGGGTATGAAGGAGAGTGGGGGAAAAGTGGAATTGGTTGTTGCGGGGGGTGCTGATAGACAGGGAAGGTGGCGACGAGGCCACTGTAAGCTAGGGATGACAACGACGACTTGGAATTGAGGGTCCAGTGGAGTTGACACCTTCGAATGGAAGCGTGGCCACCGGTGGTAGCACCGGCGGTGGTCTTTGGCTTTGCAGCGAGGAGCAACGACTGGGTGGAATCCGTTTTTTTATGGAAGCCAAATGTATCAATCACCAAATGTCATAGCCGACTGAAATATAGAGGGTTGGGTGTGAAGGAAGATGTCGACTAAATCTGTGACAGGAAGACACTGACTGGATCTGCAACAGGAACTGGAATGCGGGCGGAAGCTTCGTACCTGACGGGAGATCGACAACAGAATCAACAGAGAATGTCATTGTCGACATGGAACAAAATAGGAGAGTGACGACTAGATCTGCAGCAGCGAGAGCCAGGATGGGATCGTCGACGATGCATCGACTAGAACAGAACATGTCATCAACGAAAAACAAAAGTGAGCGGAATCGACAATAGGAGCGGCAAACTAGCAAAATCGAGTAGACAACATCGCGCAAGAAGCAAACTACATGAGAAATACACGGGAGAGGCAACAACGATTCCTCACAAAAAGCCCTATGGCTCACGGAGGAAACATAACCTGCTCTGATATCACACTGGAATATAGAAAAGAAATATAAGGTGTACTTTATTCATCCCTCAAAGCGGGTATATAAAGGGTTACAAGGGGCATACCAAACATCGATAGCAGATGTGGGACTAAAGACATGACACACACCTAATACACGAATACATAAACCGAAGTATAAAAACACTTAAAGCACAAACTCAAATATCAATAGCAGATGTGGGACTAAAGACATGACACACACCTAAGACACGAATACATAAACTGAAGTATAAAAACACTTAAAGCACAAACTCAAACAATCGTTAATGATGCCATCCCCCGAAGGGATGTCGTTGATGGTGAAAGAAGAATGCAACTCAAAGGTGTGTCGTGTATCTCTCAAATAGTAAAGCTCATCAGGTGGCTACCTATGGGGTATATAAGAAAATTCATTGCAGATGTGATGATCACTCGCATCCAAGACATTCACACTAGGGCAAATGTTTCCTAGAAAAAGAGAACCATTAGGAGGACCACTAGGGGCTCATCAAAGATTTCATTCATAGCAGGATGATCCGTGAGGTGAGTATCATTGATAATAAAAGTGTCCTCGAAAGCAGGAGACACAACCACTACAAAGTCAATAATATGCTCTTGACCCTCACTCGGAACATGACTTGCCACCATAATATGGAGATACATAGATAAACATGTACGCAAGGGTGAATCTATGATCGGAGCAATAACTAAGTCAATGCAGGGGATATGTTGTATTATGAAATCATTGTGTTGCTCGTACTCACTCTCTTTTGTGGCTATAGGGTATGAGTCAGACTTAATCTCATCATCAAATGACATCAAGCATTGAACAATGAATCTCACCGGAGTTGGATAACGATGTATCATTATTCATGTTTTTCAGATCCAAGGGGGCATGAGTATGCGTAGTGGTAGCCTCGAGATGTGGACTCTTTATGATGGTCAAAACGCGAATCTACAAAACCTATACTCAGAGATTCTTCTCAAAACGATGATCATCACAGTAGTTGCTCTTACCATAATCGAGATGTGTCGAAGGGTTAATACAATCTCTATGAGCGATGGGTTGGGGAAGAGGATAATCATCATAATATTATGACGATCTCTCTAAAGTGGTTTATGGGATCAGATGAAGACAGACTCAAGATGCTCAAATATAAGAGAGGGATGATGACGATAACTAACCATGAAGGAACCTATAGACTCGATGACTGTGTATCAAACTAAACCTCGACCATATCTCTGATACCAACTGACGCGGGACGAATATATAGGTGAATGACATGCAATGCAATAACCCTAGATGCAACGTAAATAATCATAAACAAATGCAGTGGAACTACGACCAATCCTACAATGAGGATGTCAGTACAAGCACGCGATCAAAACATAATCCAATGAACAAGAGGCCAATGACAAAAGCTCTAATGCGATGCAAATACCAACGATTCAATCATACAATTACTCTGATGCACAATTAATGAAATAACAAAAACATAAAACTAGTGTAATGGCTCACAAGTAATAGCAATCAAATAGGCATGTGACAATAGCAAATTAATTAAGAAAGCATATTAATTGAATTGCAAGTCAAATGAAAGAAAATCTTGTCAATATTAATTAAGCTCAATATTACAAGAAATATAATTGTGTATCTGTACAGATGAATAGATTTAAAAATAATGAACTCACCGAGAGAAGGGGCTGAAGGCGATGGCGTGGAAACCCAATTAGGGCGTAGTGGTTGTCCGGTGACCAACAGAGGGTAAGGGCGGTTGTTTTGTGGAGGAGATGAGGCATGAGATGCTAGAAGGGGCCTATCTGAGAGGGGTAGGTAGATTGTGGACTGTATAGAGAAGAGAAGTGGGAATGGGATAATCGGCTAGGATTTGGAGGTGCAAGGGGTGTAGCTGAGAGTGGGGAGGCTGTGGGCGCGGCTGTGAAGGGACTGGAAGGAGGCTAGGTGAGGGGAATAGTGGAGTCTGTGGGTCGATGGGCTTGGGATGTGGGATCCGGTGGTGGGAGGGGACGTAGGAATGCCTATGAGGCTGGTGGAGGGTGTAGGAGGCAGCGGTGGAGCTTCTCGTGGCTGGGAGGGGTGGTGAAGGAAAGTGAGAGAAATGTAATGCCCAAGATGACTGGAATATAAGGAGGGGGGAGATTTAGGTTAAGTCATTCGACTGCCCTAAACACACGATTGGATAGCCTAAAGTAAATCTCAATATATAAGTCAAAAAATTAAAATAAAATACATAGAAATATGAAAAATCATGACAAACGTGATCCAACCTCCATCTGATGATCCAAAAATTGCCGATCTCAAAAATCTCTCAAATGTGATACGATCGATTTCCATCACCTTCAGACCTAATTTGGCTTAATTCAAGACAAGCACGAGCAAACTTAACATAATTTTCATATCAATTCTGATTAGCTGGTTCAATATAACATGTAGTTCACATGGAGCAAGCTAGCCTATACAAAGTGACTTCCAAAAGGAGTTAATTCCACCCGGATGCCCTACCCTTCTAACTTCTCCTTAGTTAAAAAATAATTTCTAATCATTATTTCCAGTAAAATCTCAAAGAACGCTAATAGTGGTCCAACCACACATCAGAGTCATGCATCTCCAGTTTTCAACAAACACTGAAGTACAAATAAATTATCCAATTGGAACTTATAAAAGGGCCAAGGTACCATAATATCATATACTCTATGTTACTAAAGGCGCGCCTCAGGTGCGCATAAGACTCAAGGCTCATCAGACTCAGAGGTTTGCGCCTCCGTGCACCTTATTTACGCCTTTGGAATATAAAATGTGCTCCTGAGTGAGATTTTTTTGTAAATTTTTTTCTTCAAAAATTAAGAAAAAAATAATGTAAGAACTCAATAATTTTTTATAGATTTAGTGTTTGTGAAAGATAATTGTGCATTGAGACTTAAATATGATGCAAGTGACCACATTGATTCTATTTTTAAGAGATAAATGATAGTAGTGAATAATTAATTAGTACACTAGATGGAGAATTTGATCGAGAAGTTGAAATGATGTTTGATGTTGATTATTTAAAATAGATGTGATTGTGTCCTGCCTTCGTCAGGCCTGTGCCTTTAGCCTTGCTCCTAGGCTCCCAGACCCCTTTGTGCCTTGGTGCGTCTTGCGCCTTTAATAACTAAGCATATACTTTGAGTCAGTTACCAAATTCTTTTCCAGAAGGTCTATTACTCCCTCAGCCTAAGTCAATCTGTTGCGGACATAGAGAAGGATGTCCTAGAGGAAGGAGCATCATCGACGTGGCGCGTATACTGTCGAAGGAGTAGGCCATTGAAAAGGACTACAACAACATGATATGGTGTGATTGCCTTCTACTATGTTTTATTTTACTTGCATTCTCTTTACGTTTTCACATTTGCCAGGAGGGGTTATATAACTCTTGGTTCCTTCTTTTTTTGATTATCTTGTATCTTGGATTTGAAATCAATTGAAGACTAGAGCTGGTCAAGTGGGATCTTCTCCTTGGAGTTCATTTCTCTTCCCATCCGTAACATTAGTCTGACCTAGTCTCCCCTCCTGCATTGTGTGTCGTCGGGTTGCGTTCCACTACCTTTTCTTTGTCGACATCGGTGTTAGTTCCATCCCTCACCCTTCATCGACTGCACCGCCAGATCCATCCCTCGTTGACGCCTACATTGGCAACGCCCGGCCAGATCGATTCCGTCTGACGCCACCTGTGACCAGATCAATTCCATCACCCGCCAGATTCCGTCTCCACCGCTTCAAATTGCATACCAGCACCTTCGACCTCAGTGTCGACCAACTTTCTTCCTCCTAGCTCTCTTCGCCACCAAATTCTTGGTTTTATAACTCTTGGTTCCTTCTTGTTTTGATTATCTTGTATCTTGGATTTGAAATCAATTGAAGACTAGAGCTGGTCAAGTGGGATCTTCTCCTTGGAGTTCATTTCTCTTCCCACCCGTAACATTAGTCTGGCCTAGTCTCCCCTCCTGCATTGTGTGTCGTCGGGTTGCGTTCCACTACCTTTTCTTTGTCGACATCGGTGCTAGTTCCATCCCTCACCCTTCATCGACTGCACCGCCAGATCCATCCCTCGTTGACGCTTACATTGGCAACGCCCGGCCAGATCGATTCCGTCTGACGCCACCTGTGACCAGATCAATTCCATCACCCGCCAGATTCCGTCTCCACCGCTTCAAATTGCATACCAGCACCTTCGACCTCAGTGTCGACCAACTTTCTTCCTCCTAGCTCTCTTCGCCACCAAATTCTCTTTGCTGCGAGTCCCGCAACGCTCGTCCGCCAGACAACACATCTACACTGGCTCCAGGAGCCCCGACAACGCCCGACCACTCGCGCGATGACTAACGCCAGCCTCGACACCGTAGAGCAACGCCTTGACGACCAAGTCATGTCTCAATTCTCCAACGCTTGGAGGCGCGTGATGCCCGGTAGGACAACTGCTCCTCTACACTGCCCGAGGAGGATCCCTTTTTTCACCGGTCAGCCCGTCTCTCTGTCGACCATACCTCTGCTCGTCAAGCTGGCCTCAGCCCACTTGTCGAGCATCCTCAAAGTTCCTCACTTCAACGACACTAATCCCCTGGTATTGATGGCAAAGGTTGAGCAATTCTTTGATATTCACGGCACCCAGAAGGGTCAGAAGGTCCCTCTGATGACCGTTGCCATGTAGGGCTCCACCCTTCACCGGTTTCATTGGATACGTCAGTTGACCCCACTCCTTTCATGGGCTGACCTGGCACAAACACTGGTGAAGCGCTATGATCGTCAGTACTTAGGCAATGCGGTGGAAAACCAATGTGCCCTCCTACACACCTCTTTAGTGGATCGGTACATCAACGGGTTCATCGAGCTCGTCAACCACGTCCCCAAACTCCCTCCAGATCATTATCTCAGCTTCTTTCTTCAGGGTATCCAACCCTACATTCACTCTCAATTGCGCACCCATCATCCTTGTGATATCTCTGATGCGATGGAGTTTGCACGTTTGGTCGGAGCTGATTTCTTAGAACGTGCGAGGGACCGCCCAGACTACCTCTGATGGCTCCCTCCCCACTAGCTCGCGCGTCATACATTACTCCACCCCACCCCCACCCCCTGCTCGCTGACTTCCAGTAGGGGAACCACAACATCCAGTTGCCCCACCCAGGCCGGCTTATCCTCCTAGGCCACTACGACCTCCCGCCTTTCATCGACTTTCCGCACAGAAGTACAACGATCTACGCGGAAAAGGTTTTTTGCTTTCGTTGTAAGCAACTCTATTCTCCGACATATGTCTGTCCATCGAAGGAGCCGCTGGTTCTCATGTGCGCTAATCAGTGTTGTATATATCGGCCGACATGTCAGACATGTCGGCCGATATAAAGGTTTTGGGTGCAAACCGCAACGAAACCGATTTGTTTGACAAAAATATCGTTTTGTAAAAAAAACGACGATATATCCCGATATATCGATATATCTCTAACCCGATATTTCGGTTATTATATTTAATATATAAAAAAACAAACTTCACGGGACCCATATTTTTCCACTTCACAAGTCCATTTCACGCATTCGTCATTTCTCGCTCTACCCTAAATTTTACGGAGAGTCGCTCTGGCGGAGTGGTCGACACTCGACAGCTCCTTCTCCGGTGACGAGGCAACGGATCGGCATCGCAGGCGAGGAGTAGACGACGCCGCCGGACTTTCAACGAATTGGCATCGCAGGTGAGGACGCGAGGAGTCGATGCCGGGCTTTAGGGTTTCTGCTACTTCACTCCACTGTAAGCCCCCTTCTTCTTTCTTCTTTCTTTTTTTTCTGCGACAATTGAAAGTTTTATTTGGAGTTGTTATATTGATCAAGTTATAAGATCTAAAAGTTTTATTAAACTTGTGTTACTGTAAGATTCTTACTTATGCTATATTTAAGTTTCTTTATTACAATAGCTAAGTTTATAACTTTACTTGTGTAAATCTACAGTGATTTTTGTTTCTCGTGTGCTAAGAAAAACTCCCCTCCAACTTTACATAATTACATGGGCTTCTCCTTTATCTTTCAAAATTATTTCAAAAAAAATGTTATAAATACTTATTTGTCTATACATTGTTATAGTTATTTGTCTGTACATTTTTACTTATTTGCAAAAAATATGTTTATAAATAATGTAATCTTTATTTAAATATTAAAATCTGATATTGTAAAATATCCCCGATATATCCTCCGCTATCCGACATACGACATTTCAAACCCAAACCGACATGAACCCGACATCCGACATCTACAAGCTTGGCGCTGATGAGGATGAGTTGACGACCACTGATCTGGAGGCCCTGCTACTAGATGAAGGTCTTCCAGAGGAGCCTACGCCACTCGAACTTCAGCGTTTAGAGCTTTCATGTTCTTCTATGGGGGCATCTCAGGACCCCGCACTATGAAGCTCTATGGACGGCTACAGGGAACACCGGGGGTGTTTATGATTGATGGTGGCGAAACAACACTTTATAGGAAGGGAATGATGCGGCATGTGGAGGAATTCGTGGCAGCATGCCATGTCTGCCAGTGCTCGAAGTACGAGGTCGCCTTTTTGGGAGGCCTTCTACAGCCTTTGCCCATTCCCGACCTCATATGGGAGGACTTGACGATGAAATTCATTATGCGCCTCCCTTGTTCCGTGAGGAATGACTGCATCCTTGTGGTGGTGGACCGACTATCCAAATACGGTCATTTTATACCCGTGTGTCACACAACTCACGCATTTACAGCTCCAACGGTGGCCGAGGCGTTCATTTCTGGCATAGTCCGACTACACGACTTCCCTCGTTCCATCATCAGGGATTGCGATCTGATCTTTATGAGTTCCTTATGGCATGAGTTTTTCAAACTCCAAGACACGCAACTATGGTTTAGTTTAGACGGATGGGCAGTCTGAGGTTATGAACCGCTACTTGGAAACGAAGTTACGTTGTTTCAACTACGACCTCCCCCGCGACTGGAGCAGATGGTGGGCTGGGTCGAGTTCTCTTACAGCACCTCCTTCCATTATTTGGCTGGCATGACCCCCTTCCAGGCCATCTACAACCGCCCACCACCCACCATGATTCAGTACTTTTTGGGAGAATGTCTTGTTGGGGCAGTGCGCACTCAGCTCTTAGATCGGGATGAGATTCTCAGGATCTTGACATCAGTGGTGACTCGATCTCATCCTAAACTATCTACTCGCATCTACGGCCCGTTCAACGAAATTTCTCGCATCGGCGAGGTGTCCTACTGCCTCTCCGCACATAGTCGCATAAATCTTGTCTTTCATGTGTCCCAGCTCAAGCGGGTGGTAGAAGACCACTCGGTCGAGAAGACCCTCCCACTGGACATTGCCTCTGACGGCTCCACCATTTATCTCCCAGAGGCAATCTTGGACTGCAAACCCGTTACTGTGGAGTGGGGTCCGGTCCGAAAATAGATCTTGGTCGCATTGCGACAACGCCATCACTTCGATGCGAGTGGTTGGGCCGTAGCGACTTTCCCAGCCAGATTCCGAAATATTGCCTTGATGACAAGACAAATTTTCCAAATGGGGGTATTGTTGCGGACATAAAGGAGGATGTCCTAGAGGAAGGAGCATCGTCGACGTGGCATGTATACTCTCGAAGGAGTAGGCCGGCGGAAAGGACATAGCAACATGAAATGGCGTGTTCGCCTTTTGCTATATTTTATTTTAATTGTCGTATTCTCTTTATCGTTTTTGCATTTGTCGGGAGGGGTTATATAACTCCCAGCTCCATCTTGTTTTGATTACCTTGTATCTTGGATTTGAAATCAATTGGAGCCTAGGGCTGGCAAAGTGAGATCTTCCCCTTGGATTTCATCTCTCCTCACCCGTAACACAATCCCTGAAACCTAAGAAGAGTTCATTTCAACATCATGGTATCAAAATTAGGGTAGATGCCTCTTGGACACGAGAAGTTTAGTTAGATGGAATTGGGGTTTGAAGTTGGAATTGAGCTTTAATTCTAATGAAAATGGACCTCCAATTCTAATTTCAGGGGGACTTTCAATTCTAACATCAAGGCACCAGATCCATCCAAACAAATGGAATCTAAACATAAATAGGCACATCTAAAATATCAATTTGCACATATGCTTGAATTAAATTAACTCATTTAGAACTTAATCTAATGTGTACAAACAAAAATAATGTTAACTCTTTTTGTGTAGCTCACTGCACATCGTGAGTAAACTGAGGCAACAACAGTTTGTACAATAGATTGTAAATGAGCAATTGAAATAGACTAATTTCAACAAAATAATAAACATGAAATAGAATAATCTCAACAAAATAATAAACATGAAATAGAATAATCGACAGGCAGTAAAAGCAAACTAATACAAGATGAAAGTAAATTAAATTTCAGGGGCAAAGAAATCCAAGTAAACTAACCTTTCACTCTCACTTCATAGGAAGATTTATCCCGCATCATTAAAGCTGCTGCCTCTCCATTCAGTGGATCAGAAGGATTTGGATACAAGAGAAGTTGTGGAAGAAAAACATCAAATACATTCACAAGATCTACAAAGAGAAAAAATGAAAACATATGAAAAATGCTAACTACTTGAACTACAGATTGTTCAGCAGTAAACTATATTACCAAACATGGGGCTCCATGTTTGATTAATGACATCCAAACAGACAGACCCCGACCTGAAATTGCATTAAAAAGTATATAAGAAGCCCCAAATGTATCTTTAACCAAAACTCAGTGAGGGTAATTGATTAACCAAAGAAGAGGAAAAAAAGTAATCAAAGACTTACATCTCATCCACATTAGGGTGGTATATCTTATTCATAAAACCGATCGACGGAGATTTGTAGGGATAAGCATCGGGTAACTCGACCCGGATCCTCCACACTCCTCCTTGGTACAGACCTGTTGACATTTGTAAGCCACCAAGCATCATCTAATAAAAACTATATATGTTAGAAGGTTAAAAAATGATAACTATGGCTCTATATTATCCGGTAGGGGTGGGCATAAGGCCTGGCAGACCCAGGCCGGGCCCGGGCCCGGCAGGCCTGCCAGGCCCGGGCTTTTTCAAAAAAGCCTGGGCCCGGGCCTGGTTTTTGCCAGGCCCGGGCCGGGCTCAGGCCTCCTCCTCATGAGGAGGCCTGTCTAGGCCCTGTAGGCCGGGCCTGGGTCTGGCCCGGCTAAATAAATAAAAAATTATTTTAATTAAATATTTATTTGTAAAATAAAATTATCATTATTAATTTAGGCCAAAATTTAAAAAAAAAACAATTGCATTATTATTTAAAAAAACAATTACAAATTTACAATAACCTCAAAAACATTTATAATAAAATTTAAAATATTCAAATCTAAAAAATTCAAATCTAAAAATTAAAATTTTACAAATATATCAAAAAATTCAAATCTCAAAATACAAAAAAAGTGCACTCTCAATCACTCGAAACTCGAAGGTGTCGTTTTGGTTTGATCTTCACCGGCCAAATTTAGGCCGCTAGGCTCCTCCTCAACCTCGGACGAGCTATCTTCGATCGATACAACGTGTTGTCTCCTCTTCATAGCATCCAGGTGGTCCTTATAACATATGCAAATTTCCAAAGACTCGTCGCTCAGGCGGCTCCTTCGCTCGTTCAGAATCCTGCCACTTAAAGAAAACGCAGACTCTGAAGCCAGGAAAATAGGAAATGAGCCTTAACGGCTCTTTAAAAAGAGCCGTTAAGACTCTGTTGCTCTTAACGGCTCTTTTTAAAGAGCCGTTAAGAGCTCGTCCTTGGCCTGAGATCAGCTCGACGAAATAGTCGAGCTCAGCTCGACGATCGTCGAGCTCTGCTCGACGAAATTTCGTCGAGCTCTGCTCGACGATTTCGTCGAGCTCTGCTCGACGATTTCGTCGAGCTCTGCTCGACGATTTCGTCGAGCTCTGCTCGACGATTTCGTCGAGCTCTCCACGGCCTAGTCCCAGGCCAGGCTAAAGCCCGGGCTTAGCCCGGGCTGGGCACCAGGCCGGGCTAACAGCTAAAAACTGGGCATGGTCCGGCCTTAAAGCCCGGGCCTGGTCCTGGATCAGGCCTGCTCGGGCCCGGGCCTTTCAGGCTTTTTCCAGGCCGGTCCTAAGCCGGCCCGGCAGGCCCGGTTTTTATGCCCACCTCTATTATCCGGTAAACCCAGCACTCCAAATAAATATAGCAGGTGAAAAATATAGAGAAAAAGAAAGATCATATACTAACTCCATGAAAGTAAAGATAAAGAGTATCCAAGAGGTAGAACTTGAAGAATCTTATTGCATCTATGGATCTATTTGGAACGTTTGTGGCTGCAGGAAAATTAGTCGCGGGGAATCAATGTTGAGATAAGAGCTGTCAGAAAACAGTGGTAGGAAAATAGGAGGAGAAGGGGAATGTTGATCTACATTCTACGGGAAGATAAAAATGAAAACTCGGAAAGCTCCTTTTAGCATTTTTGGAAGTGAAAGGTCCCACTACTTCCCAAAAGTCTCAAAACACCTTTTTGACATAAACACTTTTAGTAGCACTTTGCCGCACAAGCCTGTAGGCACACTGTCTATCAACTCAAAGCCTGTGCGCTGCATAAATCAGATCACTCTTTCGTTGGAATGACCCGGCTTCTTACTGAAAATTGTATGTTAGAACATGTGTGAACTTGGTTGAATAGAACATCCTGTGAGGGAGATTCGTTACCGCCCCGTGGGCCGCTCCGTGGGCCCCCGGGTTGAAGCAGAAGCAGAAGAAGCTTCAGAATACGCTTTCGTAGAAGAAAAAACCTCTGGCTTAAGCTATTCACTTCACTTTGAAATCCCCTCTAAAGAGGCGGGGTCCAAGTACAGCTGGAGCAAGAGCGGAGCCATTGCACTAAATGTTAGATGATGATTGTTGTTTGAGTCGACTTCTAAAGAAAAGTATTTTTATCTTATGTTTGAATTATTTTCGGTAATTGCCGAAAATTCCTTTGTTTGTGATTTTTATTGAATATCTTCATTGTTCACCCATGTATTATCTTCGACATCAGCCCCTTCCACTGCATGAGTTGAGTTTGTAAGCTATTGGCCCGATATTTTGCTCAATCTCAAAAGGTTTATAGTAGGTAGAGTCAATTTTGATGATTTTTTTAATCAAAGTGGCAGTTGTATGTATGGTTGTAAATCCAGGAACATTCTTTGACGGAGACCGATCGCGTCACATTGAGCGATTTATCATTATCAATATTTATTTTGATCGTTTGGAAGGATGGTCGGAGGTCGAGACCGGCTCAATTTTCATATTTTTACGTATTTTTCTGAGTTGTATTTTGAGAGTTACGTTAAATTATCTGTCGGGTAATTGTGGCCATCAGATTTATTTAATCTACCCCCCCCCCCCAACCCCAACCCACCCTCTTATATGTTGATAGCAACCGGCTACTGGAACTATCGAGGATTTCCACAGGAGAAGGCCGCTCGATCCTTGCTTCCAGCGCAATGTCGAGAGCCACCTGCAGTGCAAGACCGAGAGTCACCTGTAGTGCAAGGTCGAAAGCCACCTTCAATGCAAGGCCGAGATCCACTTGCAGTCCAAGACCAAGAGCCACCAAGAGCCACCTGCGGTGTGACGCCACATGTTCCCACCTCCAAGGGTGCTGACATCCCCGTCAACCACTTACCACTGCTCGCATAGCCTCTAACGAGCCTTCCCCAACCGTTCACCTGCATTTTCGAGCCTGTCTCCGTCTTCACCGTCCTCCTCGACGCCGACAGGCATCATCCCCGTCATCCTCGACACCGACAGACGTCTTCCCCTTCCTCTTTGATGTCGACAGACGTCTTCCCCGTCATCCTCGACATCGACAACTTCCTAGCCCCCAAACAGCCAACTTTGGCCACCCTGTCCCCTTTCCCTGCAGACCACTCCATCCCTTGCAGCCCCCATTCCAGCTTCTTTATATAGTCACCCACACTCCCCATCCTACCCACCCCCTCCAAGCCCCGTCTCATCTGACACCATCCCACCAAGGCCAGTTCTCACCCTCGACAACCCCAGCACATCAACATTCTCCCTCCAAAACAACCAGCACCACCACCACCACCAGATCTTCCCCTTCACCATCAACATTGATTACTCTATGAGTTTACATCTTGGCTTCATTTGTCTTTATATTATACTAGTACTCTCAATTATTGATAATAATGTTTTGCGCAAATTGATTTGATTGTTAGAATTCTTTATAGACGTGCAACACTTATTCTCCTACATTTAATTTTCGTGCACCCTTTCTTAATTGCAATTATTATCCACTTACACTGATAAATTTGTGATCAATTGCGACATTAAAGCAACATTTTAAAATTAACATTGTTTAATCAATTATCTGTCGGAAGTAATTGCATGACTGGAATTTTGCATTTGCATTAGACTTAGAATTTATGTCATAAGTATCTTGTTCAATGGATTGTGCGTGCCTGCATTTCTTTCACATATTTATGGACGTTGTTGATTTTATTGCATTCGTCGTGGTTACATTTCATTTAGGGTTAGGGCATCTAGTGTCCGTCACTAGTATATTCATCGTGCGACAGTTGGTATCAGAGCGAGGTTCGGGCTTTATTTTGATACGCTTGAGTCTATAAGTTCCTCCATGGCTAGTTATCAATGACATTCCTTTTCTTTATTTGGGGATCCCAGGTTTGCCTATATCCGATCCTATAAAGCCCCTTCAAAGAGATCCACATGTTATTATGATGATTATTCTTGTTTGCAACACACCACTTTCAGAGATTGTGACAACCCCTCGATGTGATTTCACTATGCTAGAGACGATCATTACGATGATTCTCGTTTTCATCATCCCCACGCACGAGGCAGACCAAGGGGGGTTAGGGTTTAAAATGAAGGGGAGGAGAAAATGAATATTTTTTCTTATTGTTTTATTACATGCTTGCGGGATGTATAGGAATGATGATTACAAAGATTTATCTTCACATGCTGGATTTCATGTTATTCTAACACGTAATCCTTGAACCAGTTTAACACCTACATAACCCGCCTTCTTTTCTCAACTATTGTTCTTTGTCACTCCAACGGTTTGACCAATAAAGACACTTGGATCAATGTCCATTGTCTGAATTGGTAAATGTTGAACGGCCACCGGATCTTAAGTAACACATGCTCTTGTCGTAATCGATGTCACATCAGCCGTCCATCTTCGATTAACATCTATTTTTGACATTTCTGAACTTGAGCTCATTTTCATGCCAGTTCGATCCACTATATCTAAAGATCTTAACAATTGACTTCTCCTGACATCAGTTTTACCCTTTTTTTCCTTTTCCAACAACAGTACAGTGATGTTAAATTAATGGAATGATGGATTAGAAGTGGATTCAAGCATTTCCAGCAAGTTCCAATCACTTACATGGAAACAAACTGACTCTAGGACGATCAAAAAACAACTAAATTCGCAACAACAAAAAAGTATCAGTCAGCCATGAATAAATATACTCCTCCTCGTGGAAAAAAAAGAAAGAAAGAAAATTTCCATAAATTAAACACCATATTCTGATTAGCTAATAAAACCTAAAGACAGCACTCCTTAAAGCAATCCAACAAGACCAAAAAAAAACACTGCAGGGAAATTTTGCCGAAATCGAGCCAAATATAGAAGTTGATATGGAGGATATACTGTCTTTCGGTCCATGGAAATCGACGACAAACTCCTGCATCCCATCGTTTACCATCTCGACCTTATAATCACTCATCATCCTACAATAAAAAAACAAATCACCTGCAAAATAAGTGCCAAAGAAATACTGATGGGAAGTAGAGAAGAAAGTGTGGGAGTATCACAGCTTCATCAAATCCATTTCCCGGCGCTTGCTTGGAGAAGACATGGCTCCTTCACTAAATCCGCTTCTGCTCTTTCTAGGGTTTCAGCAAAGTGAAGATGGGATGGGGAAGAAGGGAGTTGAGTAACGGATTCTTCAAGAAATTTGAGGAAAGTTATCTTTCCTTTGGAGGAGGGGAAGAGGAGCTGATGATGGAAGTCGTAAGACTGGGACTTAAACTCATCTTATATTATAACTCAGGATTGATTGGGGGCAGTTACGGGGTAGTAGAATAAAATGAATATAATTAGGAAAAAAATTTTGTATATTTAAATCGTATTTTTTCGTAACAAAAAATTGATTGTATCAAAAAGAAATTACGGAATATTAATTATGATATTTTTACAATTAATTTAAGTACTTATTTGTCCATATTTCATACAGTTTGAAAAATTCAAGTTGTATTTTTTTTGTTTTGACTGGAGAATTCCAACTGGAATGTTGACATGTTTTCCAATTGAAATTTTTGCTACAATCCCAAAAAATATAACTGTATTTTTTCTAAACTGTATAGAATTTGAACAAATAAGTATTTAAATTGATTGTAAAAATGTCATAATAAATAGTTCATAATTTATTTTCGTTACAATCATTTTTTTTGTTACAAAAAAATACAATTTAAATATAAAAAATTTCATTTGCACGTAAAGGATGATGCATCAGATGTACCTGAAAATTGCCCATACAATTATGCCCATAAAGCCTAACAGGCCTAACCCACCCAACACTTGAAAAAAAATTAGGTGGGTTGCTCTCATTTAAAAATAGATACAGTATTAAATACTGACCATTGATTTTATATCATACGCTAGATTAGGCTTTCTAATAAATTTGATTTGATTTAAGAGAACTTTAGGAGAGTATATTTGCATCTTGTCCGGGTTTTAGCGAGTATGCATCTTTTTTTATTGTAAACTCTAAACCCAGAAACTGACAGAGTGATTCACGAGAGGAAGTAGAGCACTGGTTTCCTTTTAGGGCCCGTTCGTTTTGTAGGTTTTGGTAGGCCGGTTTTGGTTTTATTTAAATAAAACCAAAAATCAAGTTCGTTTTAAGCATTTTGAACCGATTTTTTGGTTTTATACCAAAACCGATCGGTTTTCAAGGCTTCAATTTTCACTAGCCCTAAAACTTACCTCCATACCCGGTTTTTCATCCGCCGTATTTTTTCTCCGCTGTTTTTTCCTCCCGATCGCTTCGTCTTCTTCATCGCCCACGCCACGACGCCAGCAGGGTACTTCCCCAACCTCGCCCTTCTCCTCACTTTCGGGTGCATCCTCGGCGAGGTCAACCATCGACGTCGCCCTTATCCTCTCTAACAACGCACGTAAGCTTTGCTTATGCCTCGGAGTCCTTCCTCAACTTCCCCCTTTGTTTTTTTTCTAGTTTGTGTTTGCCTCCAAGTTTTGATTTTCTAGTTTACCTTTGCGTTCAACAACGCCACGACGCCAGCAGTTTCTACTCACTTCTAGTTTTGATTTTCTACTTTGAGTTCGCAAAAACTACGAAAAAAAACTGAAATCTGAGGCGCTTCAACTCAAGATTTCGTTTATTTCAAATTTTAACTACTCTTCGTTTTTATCACAATTTGAGTGTTCCGCGATTTCTTTACTATTTGTTTTTCTAGATCTGCAAATGATGATAAACAAGACAGGGACATCAGCACCCTTAGTTATAACTATCGAGGATGATGACTTAAGTCTATTGGTAAAAGAATCTGTTGGCTTGTTTCTGTATATCATAGCACATAATAACAAATTTCGAGATGTAGGGGGGACATATTTACGTTCTAACGACACTATTAGTAGACATTTCAACAAAGTGTTGATGGCAATATTGAAGTTGAGCCCAGAGTACATCAAACTACCTGAAACACGCAAGCTAGTAAGTGGGGGTACTTTAAAGATTGCATTGGTGATATTGATGGTACGCACATTGATGTCACTGTTCCGGTAATTGACCAAGGTAAATACCGGAATCGGAAACAAGCAATTACCACAAATGTACTCGGGGTCTGTGATGCAAATATGAAGTTCATATATGTTTTACCTGGTTGGGAGGGTTCCTCTTCAGATTCAAGAGTGTTGCGCAATGCACTTGAGAGGGAGGATCGCTTTGAAGTGCATGTAGGTAAATATTATCTTGTTGATGTTGGATATACAAATGGACCTGGATTTCTAGCTCCATATCGATCAACCCATTACCATCTACAAGAGTGGGTTACTCAAGGCAATAATCCAACTACATACAAAGAGTTATTTAATCTTCGTCACTCAAAAAAAGGAATGTAATTGAGAGGACGTTCGGGTTACTTAAAAAAAGATGGGCAATTTTACGGCAACCATCATTATTCGATATCAAATGTCAGGTAGAAAGTACTGCTCTTTGTTTTCATCTCGCTCGGTAACATTTATTTGCGCTCCAATTTTGTACAGGTTCAATTATTAATGCTTGCTGCATCCTTCATAATTATTTGGTTGATAAAAGACAAGTGCATGATGCTCGTTTGCTAGAAGAAGTGGATGCAGAGATATTAGCAGAACCTAGTAATGGAGATAGCTTTGTATATGAGGATACATCTGCCCCAATTCAATCAACCACTGAATGGACTGCATTTCGTGATTCAATGGCCCATACATGGTTCAATGAGTACCGACAAAGAAAAGAAAATTTGCTTGCTTGACAATGAATTTAGAGTTGTACTCCTTAATGATGTTTAAAACTCGTCTAATTATCTATGGTTGGATTATGTAATTTTGTTGTTGGTATTTTTAATCTTGGTGTTTTTGATATTGGCTGCGTTATGTAATTTTGTTGCTGCTTTATGTAGTCTTTGTTCTTAATGGTAATTGATACATTATGTAATATTGATGCTGATGTTTATGTACTCTTTGTTAATAATGATTATGTAATTTTTCGTATAGTGCAACAAATGGACTTGGGAAAGGAGCAAGCTGCGAACGAGAAACAAAAAACGTACATTCTTTGGACAAGTGAGATGGATACCACACTATCTTCCACTCTTTTGGATCAACTTAATTTGGGCAATAAAGGGGCAAATGGATGGAAAGGAGTTGCCTTCACAGCTGACATTACTGCATTGTGGGAAGAGTGTCATGTTAGGATGACAAAAGAAAAAATAATGGCAAGGCTCAAAACATGGAATAAGTATTTTCAAGAGATTTCTGCAATGCTAGACACATCTGGTTTTGGTTGGGACTGGGACAGACACGTGGTGAAAGTCGACAGCCCCGAGGTCTGGGCCGATTATATTCGGGTAAGGTTTAAGTTTATTTTTAATCATAAATTTTGACACAAACTGATGTTGTTTTTTTAAATAATGTAGGCGCATCCCTCCCTCAGACATTACAAGGACAAGGTCATTGTAAACTGGAGTGATCTTGCGACACTATGTGGAAGCGATAGGGCCACCGGAGTCAACGCGGCGACTAGTGTGGAATCAGCTAATCAAATTCATGTGGAAGATACTAATGATGAGGATGAGTTTGGTAATGGATCAATG
Organism: Platanthera guangdongensis; assembly: GCA_039583875.1. Taxonomy (NCBI): domain Eukaryota; kingdom Viridiplantae; phylum Streptophyta; class Magnoliopsida; order Asparagales; family Orchidaceae; genus Platanthera; species Platanthera guangdongensis. The sequence goes on from CM077159.1 coordinate 197,440,039, forward strand.
GGCCCAAGGAAGAAGAAGACAAAGAAACCATCAAATCTGGATAGGATTGCAGAGGCCGTCACACATATTGCATTTAACTTAGATGGCCCGGCCGAAGTAGCACCTCTAGTTCAGCCACGTCGGGAGATGACTCGGATTGAAATGATGTATGCTGCACTGGCACCTATGACATACCTTTCTGAGGCTGATATGATCAGTGCAATTGATATGCTTGCCGCCGACGAAATCAAATGCGAGTGTTTTCTGGTTATGCCAGAGATTCTTAGGAGGGCTTGGTTGCGCGTGCACTTAGACGATTAGTTTTTTGGCCGCGGCATAATTATGGTGGATTGTATCTTTTTGATGTGTAAAACTAATATCATGATGATTGTATGTTTTTTTATGCGTAAACATTATGTGATTCTAATTTTTTGATGTGTGAAAACTTATATCATGGACGCTTAGTTTTTAATGATGTTCAAAATGTTTGTTTATATAAGTTTAATTTTTTTATTACTCTAAAAATCAATTCCTGTGCCTGAAAACCTTCCTGCAAACGAACAGCAAAATTGGTTTTGACAGAAAACTAAAACCTTCCAGTTTTTAGTTTTCAAACAAAACCAATTCCTGCGAAACAAAATCTGAGAAACGAACAGGCCCTTAATGATTTTGCGAGTCCGGTGAACTTCCTTTCAAGCTTGATGGATACAGCCCTCTCTCTCCCTCTCTCCATCTCCCTCTCCCTAGAATCTTGGACCAAATACTGAATACAGAGCATCTGTGATTAACAGAGGCAACCGAGAGGATGATGACAACATTATGTGGTTGACTATTTAGAAAGATTGTCTTCAGTGTGAATGTAGAATGTAGAGGCATCTGGATGCTCATCAGCGTGGCCGACCAAATCCTGAATACTCCGGTCTTGTTGACGATGCACTTAAGGTGCTCGACGAAATTTCTCAACAAAATATTCGGCCGAATTTTCTCACCTGCAGTGAAGAGAATTACTCAATATCGTCTGAAGGCTTCACATACCTCTGCTTCTCCCACGAAGGACTCCTCAGGGCCTCTGCTTCTACAGTGACAAATCCACCCTGACTTCGACGTCAGTTTCTCTGACCAAGTCTTCTTGGATGAAGGCTTCTGAAGGATCTCTAGTGAAAGCCTCTCCGATGAAGGATCTCCAACAAAAGCCTCTCCAACTAAGGCTTCTTTGATTGCTTAATAGTCGCTTACTTCTTTGACAAATTTTGTCACAATTCACAAACCAGAGAAGGAAGACAAATTGATTTGTTCACAATTGTGGCCATCTGAAACAAATTTAGAGGTAATACCCTTATTTTCTTGAAACATTTCCAGTTGTTAATTCCTTTATGTCTAGGGTTTTGTTTCTTGGCAGTGTTTTAGCTAATAGTTCAGTGCCCATATTCCTTTGAAACTAATTTCTTTGTCAATTTGAATTCTTGGCTGAGATGAATTAAATGTTACTCTTAATTTCTAATGCTAATCATTCTAACTTACTCTAATCATTGCGAGAAAACTTCATTTTTTTATAAGGAACGAAGTTGAAGACAAAGTTACAAATATAAATCTAATTAAAGGAGGTTATAGAGATTATGAATGTTGTAAAGAATGGCCTCAAACCTTGTATATACTTCTTGAATAATAAATTACAAGCATGAATACACTTATATAGGAAGAGAGTAAGAAGAGAAAGTCTCAATCCAAGATGTGGGACAAGTACAAAGAGAGAAAAATAGGCCCTTAGATGGGCCCTTACTAAGGCTTTTCTAACACTCCCCCCCGCAAGCTGGAGCATAAAAGTCGTAGGCACCAAGCTTGGGTAAAAATTGGTAGTATAGCGGCCGAGAGAGAGCTTTAGTCAGGATGTCAGCAACTTGATTTGTAGCAGAAACATGCTCCAAATCTATCTTCTTTGACTGTACTTTTTCCCGAATAAAGTGGTTGTCAACTTCAATATGCTTTGTTCGTTCGTGAAAGATCGGGTTCTTGACAATATGTATTGATACTTGACTATCACAAAATAGGGTTGTCGGTGATGAGAGATGAACACCCAAGTCTCCCAGAAAGCTCTCAAGACAAGTTAACTCGGAAACAACAACAGTCATGGCCCGGTACTCGGCTTCAGCAGAAGAGCGAGCAACCACAGTCTGTTTCTTGCTATGCCGAGTTATGAGATGTCCACCGAAGTAGGTACAGAAACCAGATGTAGAACGCCTATCATCAATGAATCCTGCATAGTCAGCGTCCGAGTATGCAACAAGAGATAAAAATGTGGATGACTTGTACACAAGCCCTTGTCCTGGAGCGTTCTTGAGATACCGAAGAATGCGCTTGACAGCTTGAAGATGAGATGTCCGAGGAGCATGCATAAATCGACTCACGACTCCCACGACAAAAGAGATGTCTGGTCGAGTAACCGTAAGATAGATTTGTTTCCCAACCAAGCGTTTGTAGTATTCCGGATTCGTAAGCAGCTTATCGGAGTCAGAGTTGTGGGCCGAGAGCTTGTGATTGGCGTCCATAGGAGTATCCGTAAGTTTGCATCCAGAATGGCCGACATCATGAAGGATGTCCATACAATACTTCCTTTGGGATAATACAAGACCATCAGAGCGTCGTGCAACCTCAAGCCCGAGAAAATACCGTAGGTTACCAAGATCTTTGGTCTGAAAGGCGGAGTTCAACTGTTGATTGGTATGTTGTATCCCTGTAGTATCGTCGCCAGTAATGAGGATGACGACAAAATTCCAATAAAAACCGGGCGGCTAGCAGAAGAGGTCGGGCGGTCATCAGGGTTTGGACCGGGCGACAAGCAGGAGAAGCCGGGCGGCTTGGCAAAGAAGGTCGGGCGGCTTGGTAGAGAAGTCGACAAAGGGAGTAGCCGCACGGTCACGGCGGACACACCAGCAACAAGAAAAGTCGCGACCAGGATGCGACTAAGAGAAGAGGAGAGGCCGCTAGCGACAAGACAGGTCTCAGAGACTAGCAGGAAGCGGGTAGAGGAGAAGTTCACACGGTCAAGGTAAATCTACCAGCGACAAGGAAAGTCGCGACCACGATGCGGCTAAGGGAAAAGGAGAGACCGCTAGCGACAGGACAGGTCGCAGCGACTAGTGGAGAGGAGGGTAGAATAGGAGTCCGCACGGTCAAGGTGAGTCCACCAGCGGTAAGGAGAGAGGCCGCGACCTAGATGCAGACTGAAACAAGAAAGAGAGAAGAGGAGGAACCCGCGGCGACTTGAGAGAGGTCGCGACAAGAGGGAAGGTAGAGGCCGCACGAAGAGCAAGGGGTAGAGGTCGCGCGGATAGCAAGATAGAGAGGCCGCGCGGATAGCAAGGGAGTCCGGACGGGCAGGGAAAGAAGCAAGAGAAGGTGGACCCCACACATGAGAAAAATTTATAAAAGAGAGAGAGGGTGGAGGAGGAAGAAGAGGCCACAACAGAAGTAGAGATAAGGGGACATCGGCTAGAGAAAGACAGGCCACTTGATACTGCGGCTAAGCAAGAGAGGGGACAGGCCGCACGGTCAGCCGGGAGATCAGGCGGTTTGCAAACAGACAGGTCGGATAACCGAGCTCGGGTGGTTAGGAAAGATGAGACCGCGAGTAGCCGCGAATAGAAAAAACGAACAGCCAAGGAGGAGACCGGTTCCTCTGATACTATGTAAAGAATGGCCTCAAATCTTGTATATACTTCTTGAATAATAAATTACAAGTATGAATACACTTATATAGGAAGAGAGGAAGAAGAGAAAATCTCAATCCAAGATGTGAGGACAAACACAAAGAGAGAATAATGGGCCCTTAGATGGGCTCTTACTTACTCTAATCATTGCGAGAAAACTTCATTTTTTTTATAAGGAACGAAGTTGCAGACAAAGTTACAAATATAAATCTAAATAAAGGAGGTTATAGAGATTTTGAATGTACATATATTTCAAATCAGCAAAAGGTTTGCATCTAGCTATGCTCTATTTACTCTATTTCATATATTTTGTGCACTCCTATTGTTCTTCTTATTATAAATTTTTCATATTTTTTGGGATTCAAAGAGTTATGGTCAGGAGTTGATCATTATTTTTGTGTGTGACATATTTATAATAAATTTTTGAAGGAATTATTAGTAAGAATTTAAAATTCCTTGTTATGAAAAACTGCAAATGCAATATTATAAGTTGGGTGGGTTAGAGTCATGCATGAAATTCATTCTATTTTACAAAGTGCTTACCATAATGTAATCAATATAGATAAAACTCGTCGTAAGCATGCATTTGGTGGTTTTCATCATTGTGATGTCATGGTAAATAACATGTTTGAGGCATTTAATTGTGTAACATTACATGAGTGATATACCAATACTTAAAATGTGTGAGAATAAGCACATTTATTTGATGTGTCTATGAGCTACTATTAGAGAGATGGTTGTGGATAATTTATTGATTTCAATCCTAAAATTTCCAAAAAGATTGTGAAAGAGGGAAAGAACAATGGAATGTCGATGCCTTTGTGTTCTCTCTTAAGTCTAGTGAAGTTATTTGCACCATAAAATTAGCAGTATAAGTGAATAATAGCGAAATTATAAGTCGCAAGATAAAATAAATATTAAGGTAAAAAGGCCGACTAAGCTGGAATAGTTTAGGTACAGAATATTCTAATAATAAAAGTAAAATACATATATATATATATATACACGCCTTCTCCGATATCAATCTCATTTACGCTGAGGCATTACTTTTCTTTACAATGAGGCACTGCTCAATTTCATCTTTTTGGGTAATTGTGTTATTTAAAACTATGTCCGCATGTCAAAATTTTTGGCACTCATCGGAATTGAGCGCAGATAATTCAGTTGGACTTGTAGAGACTTTACGAGTCTAACGAATCCAATTGAGATTGAATTTGGGGTCATTTGCTCCATTTCACCTTTTGGATAATCACGCTATTTAAAATTGCGTATGTACGTTAAAATTCTCTGATACTCATCAGATTTAAGTGCGGATGATTCTGTTGGACTCGTATAGACTTAGGACTCTTACGAAACCAACTGAGATCGATTCTAAAGTCATTTCTTAGCTCATGATAAATCGGTACGCTCAGGTTATAGTTGTGTAATGAGTAATTCTGACTCGACTGATTGCTCATCACGAGTCAATTGAACCAACTTCACTCCTAGAAAGTTCAATTGAAAAATGAGATGTTACATCAAAGATGTAGCCAAGACACAGAGCTACAACTTTGGTATACTAAGTTTCTTGGCATGGTGCTTCTAAAATATTCTAATTTTAGTTAGTTCAAAAAAAATTTAAATATTTCTAAAAATAGCAAGTTCAATTTTTAGGCCAACTTGGATTTCTAAAATGAATTTCTTTTTAATCCCAATCGTGCAAGCTTCTTCCTCGACCGAGCGAGGGTTTTCTTCTCCATTTTTGCGCACCGTCGGCCTCCTCCAACCTCTCGCAAGGTTTGCTTCTTCTCCGTGCTCGTTTTTTCCTCCTGTTTCTTCTGCTTCTTTCGGATCTGATGGTAATTCTGTTTCCTCCTCCCCAATTTTTCAGTTTTCTTTTAAATTTTGTTTATGATGTTGAAGAAATTTGTTCCTGATTCTTCCTTGTAGTTGAAGATATTTGTATCCGATTTTTTCCTTCCTAATCTGCTCTTTAACAGTTCAAGGGTATTTCTTCCACGTGTTTTCCTGTTTAATTATTTGTTTGCTCCATTTTTTTTCCTGCAGTCATGTGCTTCTCCCACGGAGGTTCCTTGTACGGATCCTCCGTCCCTGGTTTTCTTCATGCATCGACGACTCGAGGTAAGGATCCCTAATAACTGTCTTATTGCACACACTGGTTATTGCACTGGTTCGGCTACTGGAGAGAATGGACTGGTGCTTGCACTTGTTATTATTAGCTCAATTTGAACCATTACTGTCTTATTTTCAGTTAAGTTGTGTTCAAAAATTGAAATGGTGATTTTTCAGTGAAGTTATTGTAAAGACGACCACAGATTATAAACAATCTCTATTTGTTATTTCAATTTTTACATTCTTATTATTTTCAATGTATGTTATGAAATGTTAAAACAATTTTCCCATGTTCTCTGCACAGTATGTTAAGTTGTTAAGAGAATGAACATATCTTTATTATAATATGTAAATCCCACCATCTATTTAATAGCTGCGCATTATTCCTATATAAACCATAAAGCTCGAATTTTATGATACAAAAAAATGTTTGTGGTTAAGATCTTTGTGATAAATCTCATGAGGCTGCGTCAGCCTATGGCACGACAATTGCATGATGCTGAAAGATAATTTTTAGCACAAATAATTTATAATTTTGATAATAATTGATGAATTTGAACTATTTACGTATTCACTTTTTAAGGTGATACATAGGCGCACGATTCGCAGGCAGTGGACCAACTTTCGAGGAATAATTTTGTTATTTTTTTGTCATGCAACTTCAAAACTTTGTTATTTTGTTTTATTTCGTAAATTGTTAAAAGTTTTGGATTTTTAAAAAAACTATAACTCTGTTTTTAGCAAACAGTTTTTATGCTCCGCTTTTCAGACAGTTTTGCAAACTCCATTTTGCACGAACCAATTTTTACTGTAAATTTCATTTTCTCAAAACAACTTTTTCAAACTCAATTTCCAACATTTCCTTTTTCCATCAATAACAGCTGAAGCAAGCGGAGCTTTAGATCTCAAAAACACTAATTTGTTCATTTCGCGGGAATTGAGATGCAGGAATTGGAATTGACTTCAATTCTAATTCCCGCGGGAATGGGAATTCAAGGCAATCACAATTCTGCTGTTCGGCTAACTGCAAGAATTCTGTCATCAGAATTTGAATTGATAATTCTGATGTTCGGCTGTATGTTAGATTTCAACGGTTGGAATTGAAATTTTAATTTTATAACATTAAAATTAACAAAGTTTATTTTTTTATTTAAATAGAAACTAACATCAAAAAATAATGTCTCGCATCAACAAAGTTCACAAAATTAAAAACATAGTTTATGACATAACTAAACAATGCAATATAAGCCCGCATAAAATCAATCCTGTAAATATAAGCGTAGTCAAGTTCTCCTGATTGGCACCGACAAAGCCATAAACACCTCACTCTTGATGTTGTCGACAATCAGCATATTGATAGCTTGTATGACCCCGTGCTCAGTCAGATCCATAATAGCTGCAATGGCCGCATATATCCTGTCTGCCCTTGAGATCGGTGGTGTCGGTTGATAAGTAACACTGCTCTCGTGTTCCATGTTCCTCGTTATTGCTGAAACAACATTTGCAATTATGTCTGTTGCTGATGTTTTCTTCTTCATCTTAGTCTATGGCTCGATCTCCTCGACCACATTGTCGTCCACTGAAACGTCAATGTCGATCTCATTCATTGCCTCGGATGTAGTTGCAGCATTAACTCCGGTAGCTCTATCAATCCCACAAATCATAGCAAAGTCGCCTCAATTCACGATCACCTTGCTATGATAATGTTTTACTGTCGGGTGTGCCTACAAGTTTAGAGTAGATTAGACTCATTAAATATTAAATTGGCAGAAAAATATAAATTTAATTTTTAACTTAAAATATTACCTGAACATAATTTGCCCAAACATCTTCGTTGTCTACCTTCACTATATTGCGCTTTCAATCCCATCTAAATCCACTTGTATCTAGCATTGTCGATATCTCTTGGTAATATTTATTCCATGTTTTTATTCCCATCATTATCTTCTCCTTACTAATGTCGACGTTGCAAACCTCCTTTAATGCTTGAACTGTCGCTGTGTAGGCGACACTTTTCCAACTACTAGCCGGCTTGTTCCCCAAATTTTGTTGCTTTAGGAGAGCATTCGATAAAATACAGTCCATCTGTGATGTCCAGGGAACATATGACCGTTCACTGGCCTTAACAACTTTTCCTTTGTCTTTATCCATTTAATTTCTGCGATTCAATCAAACATAAAATATCGTACTCGTTGAACATATTTAGAAAACAATTTATATTTACAGTAGTATCATATTATTTAAAAAACAACAACATTATAGCTTAAGTAGCACCATATGATTTTAAAAATAACAAAATTATAGCTGAAGTAGCAAAATAAGAGAACATCTTACAATCCACGTCGAGCACGATACTCGTTGAACATATTTACAGTCATAGTATCTCTAAAATTGGTTCACTCGGGAGTTGATTGAACAACACCCACTGCATCTGCATACTCAACTAGTCGGACTTGCATCTTGTTCTAAAATATCTGCATCTACTTCAGCAAGCAATCGCACATTGTTCTCTAATCCCCTCTATATCAGAAAATTATGGAGTATACAACATGCATTTATAATTTGAACATGTGTGTCAAATTAAAAAAAATACATTTTATAACCAAATAAATTATAATAGAAGGAAGGTCCTCTTAATAATTATACCTGCACTTTGATATCATAGAAGGATGGTCCTCTTAAAATTGTCCATCGTTTTTTGAGGAGACCAAATGTTCTCTCAATAGCATTTCTCTCATTTGCGTGTCAAAGATTAAACAACTCTTTATAGTTCGTCGGATTGTTGCACTATGTAACTCACTCCTTTAGGTGATATCTTGTTGACCGATATGAAGCAAGATAACCTGGACCATTAGTGTATCCTGCGTCCACAAGATAGTATTTTCCTACCGGGACCTCAAAACGACCCGCTCGAGCATTACGCAACACTCTGGAGTCTGAAGATGAACCCTCCCACCCAGGTAATACATAAACAAATTTCATGTGTGATTCACATGCACCCATAACATTTGTTGTAATTGTTTGCTTACTATTCCGATATCGACCTTGATATTTGATTAGAACTGTTACTTCAATATGAGTATCATCTATGACGTCAATACAATCATATACAGTAAACAATTATGTATTAATATTGTCTAAGCAGATAACATACACACTTGTGTATGAAAGAGATAAAATTTTTACCGAAAAATTACGTCATCTTTGTGTTCTTGATAAATCCGGGAGCTTGATAAGTCATGGGCTAACTTTAGAATTGCCCCTAACACAATGCTGAAATGTTTGTTGACTGTATCAATTGAACGTAATAATGTTCCACCAACCGCTCGAATTTTTTTATTGTGAGGTAAAACATATAAAAAGTACTAACAGACTCACTAAAACGTTTCTGTGTCTCTTAGTAATCATCTCCCAATTAATATGATGCATAGAGTTTCAAAGGAGCTTTTAGTCATTCGAAGCTGATTAAAATAATTGATATATGTCTCACTATTTAATCGAGCAAACTATGTCCTTAAAATAGTTTTGGCATTAGTCTTTACAAGATCCCTTGCAATCCTGGGTTTCATCAAAACAACATAGGCCGCAGCAAGAGCAGCTGCCACTGCTGCTCTCCTACGTCTACGACATCTCTGTAATTCATCCATCTACATATAAACAAACAAGCATAATTACACAAACACAAACATACATCAACACGTACACATAGACAAATACACACACACTTACACATAGACATAAACAAATATACAAAAATACACATAGACAAGCATACACACAAACATACATAATTACACAAACATACATACACAATACACACTCAAAAAATACACACACACACACAAACATGGAGGTTCTCATAATATATACATATTCTTGAGTGACAACATACTCCTATAGGGGAGTTGATTGATCTAGCACAATGGAAAGAAAAGACTATCCTAAACACAGGTTATCAAGCACAGCTGATTGATCAGGCACAATAACCAAGCATTTTACTACATCACAATACGAAGGGAAAAAAACAAACCTAGATCTGCATCACAATACAAAGGGAGAAGAACAAAATCCTACATCTTCCAAAATTGCAAGTCATAGGGCTTAAATCAAGGCAAAAAAAATTATACCTATTGCGTCAGGGGAGGCTGCGTCGGGGAGGGAGATGCGTCGGGGGAAGCTGCGCAGAGGAGGCGCTGGAGAGAGCTATCGTCGGGGGAGCCTGCGTTGGGGGAGGCTGCGCAGAGGAGGCGTCGGAGATAGCTATCGCTGGGGGAGGCTGCGCCGAGGGAGGCTACACAAGAGGGAGATGCGCCAGGGGGGGGAGCGTCGCAGGAGGGATATGCGTCGGGGGAGAGTCGGACGGGGAAGCTTCGCAAGAGGAAGATCGGAATCACGCTTTTAGACCTCGCGAGGTCTGAATTTAGGATCGCCCGTGAGCCCTATATCCATTTCCGATGGAATTTCAATTCTATTCCAATTCCAGCTTTTATTGTGCTACTGAACACCATCAATCGGAATTGACAATTGAATTCCAATTCCGACATAACGAACGGAGCCTAAATGTCGCAATTGTAGTCCAATTATAGAGCTACCAACTTTCATATTCAAGAAGTGCTCAAATTTTATCCTGAACTTAAAGCTAAAAATTTGTAAAACAGCTTCGAGGCAGAATAAATTTTATTACTCACTTTTGTCTACATTTTGGGAGTTTTAGGCTCCGTTTGGGGGAACTTATTTTCACCGGTCAAGCTGTTACGAACGCATGAATCGGACCATAATTAAAATTATGGAGAGTAAGATTATCTACAACTTTGATATTGGACAATCTAAATATGCTTTTTATATTAAACCCTCATCTTGCAGGGCTCCACCAGCTCCGTCAATGGGTCTTTGATGCTTGCAACGGCCACCATTCAACTCAGCTAGAGGGAGGAGTGTCGGTAAGCCATGATCTGGTGGCCGGCCTCGGCCGGTGGTGGCTGAAGTAAGTCAGCCCGAGATTAAATGATTATCATCATTGTGGGGTTGTCTTCTCTAGCAATGACGACTCTTCAAGGGATGTTGGGGAGGTTCAAGAGGTCCTCCCTACCCATTAGGAAGCCATGCAGGTCACTGGAATCCATGTTTGGCCACCGGATCATGGATCCCTTGACGGAAATTGTCAATCCGGTGATCGCCGAAGGGGTTAAGGATGAGGTACTTATTCAATCTAGCCTGCAAATGGGCTAGCTAGAGTGTTGTTGTTGACAAGAGCTGGGGGGCACCCATTTACAAGGTGAGGAAGTTTGTCCACCACCCGAATTTGGTGCCCCCCCCCATCGTTGCCTCCAACTTTGGTCACCTGCTCCGCCGTGTTGCCGGGGAGTGGTACGTAATATTCACTCATCAAACTGGTATTGAAAAGTGGGAAAAAGATTCTCTCCATTTCACTCCGAATGGATAGTATTCACTTCAGGATCAAGATTTTATCTAAGTTGATTCGATAGGTTCAGTAATTCCATACGTTTTTATTTTTCATATCTTCAAAAAAATTCCACACCCTTTGATAAAGTGAAAAAAATGAAATCTGAACCATGAAGAAGATCCGATCCGAGCAAGTGGTGGGTGTCCGTTCCACAAAAAATATTGTGACTCAATTGGGTCAGTTTTGACCCATTGCAACATGGGTTGACTCCTTAACACAATCCATTGGTTGAGATGGTAGTGGGGTCCCCTAGGATTTCGTTGGGCTTAGTTCAAGATTTGGTTGAGCCCAATTAGGTTTAATTTAAATTTTTTTTTTGCTAAATAATTTTCATAATTACATCTAAGGTTAAAGAAATTTATCTCATAATTTTCCTAAATTTTCAAAGGTTCGTTTATATATTTAACCATTTATTGATTAAAAATTAATTAAATCCATTTCTTAATTGAATAAATATTGTTGCGGGTCACACTGTTTTTTCCCAATCCGGAGAATCAGACCACCTTAACTCGGAATTGGACCGAGCGCGCAAACAGTCAATGAAAAATAGTAGCAAATGACAAAAGACTATTTTTTTGACGTGGAAAATCCGAAAAGGATGAAAAATCACGTGGTCGGATTTATATCGGACCAAAATTCACTATTTTGTTTGAGTTTACAAAAATTGAGAAATTTCTTCGGAGGGTGAGAGACCACCTCTACGTTACAAATTCAAAATATGAGAACAACAAAAAATGAACCAAGTCCTTCAAGCCTGTATGTACACGTTTCAGTGGGAAAAATCGCTAAGTTCTCGGAGCCTCGATGGAAGCGCTCTTGCTGAGCCAGAGCCTTGATGAGAGCGCTCTCATGGAGATGGATGTCTCGTCTTTGAAGCCTTGAGATGCCTCCGCATTAGAGAGAGAGAGTGGAGTTGATTCCGAGCGGAGGATTGATCTAAGTCCCACGACCTCGCTGGAAAATGTTAGAGCTCTCTCTAGTTTTTGCAGTTGTTTGTCCTCAAATGAAGGCATGAGAGTCTATTTATAGTTTTCTGAAGAGATATGCTGGTAATTACGACGGGACGGAATTTGTGATGACGAATGACGTCACTCTCTTTCGGTCACCTGGATCATCAATTTTAGCGAAATGACAAAAGTACCCTCCGGACGGCCCAAGCAGGTTGCCCGGTGTCAGAGGTGGTCGGAGGCGGCCGAAGGTGAAATGACTCATATATGATCTTGTGAATTTGGTACATTTGTAGTAATGAGACTCATTTGTACTAATAACAGGTCAAGGTACTCATAGATGGTGAAATGAGGTGAATTTGGTACATGTATCCAGACTTGCTAGGATAATGCTGGACACAAATTGAGTTCACTATGTTCAACTAGGCTAAATTAAGTCTATTGTTGGTCAAGGTGCACCACTCTGGCCATCTAGACCAAATTGATGATTTGTGTGTTAATTTAATTTTAGTCCTTATGTACCAAGGGGGTATGAAATTTGGGATGTTAACAGTGTCTCATAAATTTATGTATGTCTATCTTCTGCCCTTCGACAATGATGCGAAGCTAGAATGGAAAAGAGGCAAAGTGGGAAGACATAAATGTCCCTTTCTAATGGATTAGGCCCTTAATGACCCTCAATTGATTGGTAGTCTCTCCCTTTTGGACGCTAGTGTGTGCATGGCCCTGATAGAATGCCCGCAGTTTCCTCTCTTAAAGTTTCCAAGAGGCTCACTAAGGGCCTAATTAGTGTAAATAACTCGTTAAGATTTTCATTCCATGTAGAGAGCTAGGGTATTTGCGGCCCATTTGAGACATCCCTTCTTAGCACCTCACCATAAAGCCAAAGCTTTATTTTTTGTTGTTGTATTATGCTCTAATAGGTACTTTATGCAATGCCCACATGGGAACTAAGCATAGACGTGAGGATTTTATCGCCCACTATCTTCGACCCACAATGTCAAAGTGAATAACAGAAGAGTAAAAGTATGAACGTCTCAACCCTTTCCTAGAGGAATACCTATAAAATAATTTAGGAAATTTCTTAATTATAACTTCCATAAAGGGCTTGGGTTCAGGAAATTTTATTCATTTGAAAAAAATAATAATTATTTTGTTAATGATGGTTATCCACTACATATATGGAGGCTTGTTAAAATCATATGTAGATGCAAGATAATCTTTTTTAGATTTTGCACATGAAATTCATCCAATTATAGGATGGCTGTTCAATCAAACATTTCTTCTTTGAACAGTGTGCTAGAAGAAGGGGATTCTTGGCACATCGGTTGAGATATTGTCGTTTGATCTTGAGGCCACGGGTTGGAGGCGGGCTCTTGCAAAAATTCAAGTTGCTGAGCACAGGCTATGCTCATGCACGACTACTCTTGTGAATGCGCTTCACGCGCCTTAGGTGCAGGCTCATGCATGCAAGCTTCAAGTTGAAAGTTTATGCAAGTAAATTATTTTAAAAAATGGACACAATCATAGAATTATGTTGCGTTTGGCGCGACTTATTTGCTCCGGTGAGGTTGGACAAAAATGTCATTGTCATATCAAAATCTTATACCTAAAACTAATTTTTTTTGTAACATTTATCATTCAAACATATATTCTATAACAATTAATGAAGTTTTTGTCCAACCTCACCGGAGCAAATAAGCTGCGATAAGCAATGATAAACACAGCCTTAATGTGGGTATAAATATATAGATAGAATTGGTTGAAAATAGATGTATAGCTGCAGCTTATACTCTACCCGGCTACAATTTAATGCAAAGTTAATTAAACCATGTGGCACGTCAATTTTCAGCCTTATTTGCATAATTGCATCACATAAAAATTAAATGGAAATAAAATCATATTTATATATAAAAAAATTAATTAATTATACACTACTTGTGTAAACAATTAAATGTGGAATTAATGTCCGCATGCATGCATGCATGCATGTGAATGATCCAGAAATATTAAATGTTTTCATATAGGTTCCCTCCCTAAGTTCGATCTAAATTTCATTATTTATTTATTTATCACTATTTATAAATCTTTACAGAGCGGTGTTAATTGCACTCCATTGACTAATTGCATTGCAGACTTGCAGTTCAAAGTATTTTTAGGCGATTGTTATCCGCACTACAGTTTTGGTTATTCGCACATTTTTGATATCCGCAAATCACTTTTGATAAATTTATATCCGCAAAACATATTGTTATCCGCACTACATTTTTTTTGAAGTCCGCAAATTTAATATTAAAAAAAATTAACAAAAATTCTGAATTAACAAAAATTCCAACAGTCCGTAATGTTATCCAAAAGTTATGAAAGCCATTATTTTGTGTAGCAATATGATGCAAGCTTCTCTCTCCTCCCTGCGATCATCCTCTGCACGTAGTTTGCCACCTCATAACCTTTCTATCGCCACCGACGTGTTGTCGTCAATGAACTTTGCGAAAAGCACGGAGAATTAGAACAGAAAAGGCAGCCGAAGGACGATGCGGGGGAGCGAGTGGGTGAGAGCTAGGACAGAATAGTGAAGGATGAAGGATAGATGAAAAGGATGGCGGAGGAGGAGGTGAGAGGAGAGGCGTGCTTTCTTCTTTTTATTTTTCGAACAAAATTATGTCGATTCTCTTCCTTTTATATAAAACTCTCATTTATCATAACCAACTTTCTCGCTTTCAGACACTATTTCAAAAATCTCTTGCAAAATGGACTTTTTTGCCGGAGTGAGGAAAAAGTGAAAACCTCTTTGTATTTTTTTATATTGTGTTGCCTAAGCCGAGTGAGGGGTGACCAAAATCTCCTCCGTTGTTCAATTTCTTTC
Source organism: Platanthera guangdongensis (assembly GCA_039583875.1). Classification (NCBI taxonomy): domain Eukaryota; kingdom Viridiplantae; phylum Streptophyta; class Magnoliopsida; order Asparagales; family Orchidaceae; genus Platanthera; species Platanthera guangdongensis. The sequence goes on from CM077159.1 coordinate 197,455,114, forward strand.
CACCTGTACCGAGAGGGAGGAGGGAAAAAAACCAAGTATTTCTTATGCTACTCTGTGCGGGAATAGGAGAGCTAGCCGCACCCCATGCAATGGGTATGGTTATCCAAAGAGCACCCACAATCATCACCGCGGCCGCCGCCGTTATCGTTGCCGTCATCACCATGGAAACCGCCGCCATCACCGTCATTACCGCCAGCACCGCCGCCATCGTCGTCACCGTCGCCGCCATCTCCGTCATCGCCACCCCCATCGCCGCCATTGTCGCCGCCATCACCGCCATCGCCGCCGCCATCGCCGTCACCGTCGCTGCCATCGCCGTCATCGCCCCCACAATCGCCGCCATCGTCGCCGCCATCGCCGTCATCACCGTTGCCGCCATCGCCGCGGCAACCGCCACCATGACCGTTGGATCCGCTTTTCTTTTCATCAAAATTTGCAAATCTTTCATCATCCACCTTGTTTTTGTCTTAGAGAGGTTTTGAAAATGCACGGATCTGCCGGAGATGACCTGCGTTGATGCCGGGAGGGGGACTGTAGGGGCGGCGGAGGCCCGGCGGCGTCGGGAAGGGGCGGATCGCAACCTAGAGTTTCCCCGATCAAGAACGAATAAAGGTGAGCGCGTCTGTGTGCTGATTAGAGAAGTGCGGTTATCAACTTTTGAAAGAAAAAAAACACTCAAAATAATGTGTGAATAATCAAAACTGTAGTGCGGATAACAATCGCCTATTTTTATGACTTTTTTTTTTCCTCCCAACAGTATTTTTCCTTTGACACTGCATGACAACTCTTTCTGAAAACCCTCCTCCTGCCGAGCGCTATTAATCGCAGGCCTCCACTTTCTTTTAAAAGGGACTGCCGCCGTTTTCGTCTCTCTCCCTCTGCTCCTTTTTTGTTGTTGCCGAATCTCACGGAGAAGTGAAGATGGGAAGAATAGAGCCGGAGAAGGTGAAGGTTGTGGTGAGAGAGTATCAGGAGGCGAAAGACAGGAAAGGGAGGGAAGAGGCTGATCGGAAGTGCCAGGGCGGATTTAAAGGGGTCCCAAAAGGACACTGAAATCCCTTTTATTATGCACATTTATTATGTGTTATATTTTTACACCAAAAATATATATTGATAGGGCAAAATTTTAAAGTGTGCATCCTAAAAATCTTATTCGGCGGACCTGTTTTCAAATCCCGCGTCAGTCGAGTCCAACAGGTTGTATTTCCTCTCCACTCCCGCGGCTAGCCGGCATTGGTCATTTCCGCTTTCCAAATTTCTTATCCCCGTCCCGCCGTCCGGCGATCCCCGGCTAGGTTTTTTTTGTGCGTATCTTTGTCGGAGCCCGGACCCGGAGGCAGTCACGGTATTTCCTCAGTTCCTCACTTCCTCTGCAAAGCAAGCTAGCAAAGTCCTGGAGGCAGTCACGGTCTTCTACTCTTCTAGGGACGAGAGTCACGGTATTTCCTCAGTTCCTCACTTCCTCTGCAAAGCACGGTCAAATACCTGGAGGCTGGATCACTGGATGGCTCATGGCTGGAATGCTGGATGCCTGAATGTTCATGTTCACTGTTCAGGTAAGGGAATAGCCGAATATTGCTAAACCTATAACATTTAACTAGCAATGATGGGATCTTAGACTTCTAGTGATTTGTTTTTGATACCCACATGTTTTTGATCAGGGCTTCTCTTATAATCTTATTCATCGGATGATCGGACAACAAAAGGAGATAGGCGTTCTTCTCTGCCTACAGATTGTGGTCAAGGTTTTGCTCTCATATACTTTATCACAATTTATATTCGTGTATTTTTATTTTTGTAGGTGTTTTGAGGTATTAGTCAGGTAGTGACTGAGCAAAATGCATAGTCTCTATGTTGAATGTTTATCCCTAGGGATACTCCGTAGTATTGGCCGGTAGATAGTCAAGCGGAGTAGATAGATATTCAAATACTGTGCATTTTGTAAATACTCTTCATTTCTTAATATTTTTTTCTGTCATTCATATTGAAATAGAACTGAACAATATTGTGATATAGAGAGTAAAAAAGAAGCATAGTCTCATATCATCTATGTTTCAAAAAAAAATTAAAATCTCAAGAGATTTCAAGATGTAAATCTCCAAGTCAAAATGAAGAGTTATCTCTTGGTGCTTCTGAAGTTATTGAGAATGTGTCGCATTTGTCATCACATGATGCTCGAGACGTTGTAATGGGCGCTTTATATGACGTAGAGATGCTTCCAGAGAATCCGGGAAAGAGAAAAAGTATATCAGCATATCCTTTAAATGAGCAAGATGCAGTGAGAAAGACTTATATATTAAGAGTTTCATGCCAACCAAAATTGCATTCATTTCCTCAAAGAAAGATAAGTGACCGAGAACGTAGGTTTGTAGTCACATGGTTTGATATGTTTGACTGACTAGAATATAATGTTGAAAAGGATGCTGCGTTTTGTTTTGTTTGTTATTTATTTAAGAATCAAACCGCAAGTACTGCTGCCAGGCGAGATGTTTTTGTCAATGGAGGAGGATATAGGTCGTGGAATAAATCTGACGGATTTACAAAACATGTTGGCAAGATTTATAGTTCTCATCAACTAGCACTCCAGAAATTTGAAAGTTTAAAAAACTCCCAAAAGTCTATCGTTGTTTCATTTGATAAACAATCAGATATAACAAAGTTTGAAAACAAATCACGATTACAAGCTTTTTTGAAATGGTTGTGATTTCTCTTGCGATAGAGATTATCCTTATGTGTGGATGATGAGAGTCACCATTCACTTAATAGGGGAGATTTTCTCGAGTTTTTGCAGTGCCTTGCCGATATAGATGAAAAAGTTGGTAAATATGTGCTAAAAAATGTCTCGAGAAACAATCAACTAACTGTGTTTTCAATTCAGAAAGATATCATCAATGCTTGTGCCAAAGAAACTATAAATATTGTAATGCAAGAGCTTGGAGATGACTAATTCTCAATTTTAGCGGATGAATCTAGTGACGTGTCACAGAGAGAACAATTGACCATTTGTTTGTGTTATGTTGATGAGAACGAGAGATTAATAGAGCGTTTTCTCGGCATTGTGCATATTCATAATACTACTGTCATGTCTCTTAAAGCTGCAATTAGATCATTGTTAATTGACCATTCTTTGAATTTGTCTAAAATCCGTGGACAAGAATACGATGGTACAAGTAATATGAGTGGTGAGATAAATATACTCAAAAGTTTAATTTTGAAGGAAAATCCATCAGCTTATTACATTAATTATTTTGCTCATCAGCTTCAGTTAACCGTAGTTGCAATTGCTAAAATAAATGATGATTGTCAATGGTTTTGAGGCAATTTCGACGTTATTAAATGTGGTTGGAGTTTCTTGCAAGCGAAATGAAATGCTTAGAGAAAGTCAAGGGCAAAAGGTTGCTCAGGCACTAAAAGATGACGAACTACAAACGGTGTCGAGTTTAAATCAGAAACTTTCTTTGGGTCACAAGACATTAATGCATATTATTTCTTTATATTCTGATATGGTTGCTACACTTTTAAAGATTGGTAAGAGTAAAACAAATGATCAGGTGAAGACACATGGTGTATTGTTTGCATTAGAATTGTTTGACTTTGTTTTGATGATTCATGTGATGACGACTATATTTGGTTATACACATGAATTAAATCTTGTTTTGCAGAGAAAAGATCATGATATTATTAATGTTATGTCTTTTGTTAGTTTGACAAAAAGACAATTGTAAAACTTGCGTGATGATGGTTGTGACATTCTGTTCAATAAGGTCTTACTTTTCTGTGATAAATATAATATTTATATTCTTAAAATGGATGATCTATATGTTCCGCGCGGAAGATCAAGACGATTTATTGAAGACTACGCATATTTGCATCACTATCGAGTGTCAATTTTCTTAAAAGTAATTGATTTACAATTGCATGAGCTTAATAACAGGTTTGATAAGGTGAGTATGAAGTTGCTCCATTGTATGACTTGTTTGAATCTCATTAACTCCTTCGGTTATTTTGACAAGCAAAACGTGCTCAGACTTGCAGAGTTTTTTCCAAATGATTTTCAAGTTTCAAGTTGTTTAATCTTGGTTTTCAGCTAGACAATTTCATTGTGGATATGAAAAGCGACGAGAGCTTTTTTGACTTGAACGAACTTTGTCATCTCTCTATGAAACTTGTTGAAACTAGGAAACATATTATTTATCAACAATTATACTAGCTATTGAAGTCCGTACTGATTCTTCATATGACCACTGCATGTGTTGAAAGAGTCTTTTCGGTCATGAATTATGTCAAGAACAGATTACGCAATAGTTTGAGCGGTCAAATGTTGAATGACTGTTTGATTACATTTATTAAAAGGGACGCATTTTTGAAAGTTTCAGATGATGTTGTGATTGATCGTTTTTAAAAAATGAACACTCGTCGTGGACAATTGTAATTTTTTCCGGTATTTGGTAATTTCCAATTAAGACATTTATATGTAATTATGTATGACTTTATAATATCAAACATTTTTCATTTTTTATATTATGTTATTAATTGTTTTTTGTAAACCCCCTTTTCTAAATTCCTGGATCCGCCACTGGGTGGGACCCTTTGTCACCGTCTCCCCTTTAACGGACCTTCTCGGAGACCTAATTTGTCGTCTCTGTCATTCCCCCTCCTTCATGTGGCCACAAGTCTATTAGCTAACATGTAGCCATGGACACTGCTCCTAGACTTCAATTTTTTTAATTGCAATTTCAGGTGCCTAAGCTAGTTCTTCCACGTGAGATTCGGTGCAGCATGGCAGAACTCATACGCCCAAGTTGAAAAGATTTCTATCTTTTAAATGGGGTGCAAATAGCGTTTTCCTGCGAATAACCATTATCTCAAATTGGTGTGTCCGAATAGCCAAAAATACGGTGCGGATATCAGCACCTTAAATTGAATCTATACTAATCTAAAAAAATATATGGTGGTCTGCCAATAGCGTTAGTTCGAAAATAGGAGGAAAACAAGGACCGTCGGATTACAATCTTTTCATCCAAAGCCGTTGGATATGAGGCTGCAAATAGCGGATTAGGTTTGCACATAAAAATACCACAAAAAAAGTGTGGCAGCCATTTTCTTCCTCACGGCCGCCGGCGGCCTGCCCGACACCCACCAGCGGACTCGCCGGCCTCCGGTGAACCCGCCGGGGGTAACCGGGCAGGCCGCCGGCGGCCGCAAGGAAGAAAATGGTTGCGGCGATTTTCTTCCTTGTGGCAGCCGGCGACCTGCTCGACACCCACTGGCGGACTCGTCGGCCTCCGGCGAACCCGCCGTAGGTAGCCGAGCAGGCCGTCGCCGGCTCCGCCGGAGGCCGCGAGGAAGAAACTACGTGCGGCACGGGCCGGAGACGCAGTTTTTTAAAAATTTTAATTTTAAAAATTCAAAAAATAATTAATAATAAATAAATTATTATTTTCTAGTAATTTTAAAATAAATATTTTTAAAAAATATTTAGTTTTAAAACAATTAAATTTAAAATAATTAAAACAATCCGCCGGAGCTAGGCGACGAAGCCCACCGTGGGGGGCGGCGAAGCACGCCGTCGGAGCGGGCGAAGCCCGCGTGGGGGCGGGTGAAGCCCGCCGCTGCTGGTCCTATACTGTCGCGCGTGGCACAAGGGCCGGAGGCCCGTGCCTCTTACTAATATATATATATATATATATAATAAAGAACCTTCTGTTTAAAATAATATATATATATATATATTATTTTAACAATTCAAAATTACAAAAATAAATTAAAATTACAAATATATCTATATATATAGTTTAACAGTAAAAAAATTACATAAACAATATTATATATATATATAATTATAATATATATATTATATAATATACCTTCTAATATATGCAAATACTTGATTGCTACAGGAAACGCGTCTGTTACATTGAGCATGCCGATTTTACCCCTGCAGCTTTACATAAATTCCGGCTGCATCTCTCCAAAATCCCGATAGGAAATTTTAACCCCCCCCCCCTGCGCCTTCACAGTTTCACCGCGCCGCCTCTGGCAGAGCCACCGGCGGCCTTCCCGGCCCCCATCGGTGGGTTCGCCGGCCTCCGGCGAACTCGCCTGGTATTGTCCGCCGGCGAGCGGGCAGGGCCACCACCGGCGGTTGCCCTGCCCGTAAGCCCCGGTTTAGGGCTCACGGCCAGGGCCTCCGCCGGCGGTGGCCCTGCCCGCTCACCGGCAGGTTCGCCGGAGGCTGGCGATCCACCTGGTGGGCGCTGGGCAGGTCGTCGGCGGCTCCGCCGGCGGCGACAGAGGGACCAGGCATGCGGAAGCGGAACCGGGGGTTGTTTCCGCGATTTTGTTTTAATTTTTTTGTTTTTTAAATAATTTAATTTTTGTTTTTAATCTCAGGGGCATTGAGTGCACTCAACGCCTGTCCAGGCATTCAGCGCACTCAAATCCTGTCCAGGCGTTGAGTGTCGCACTCAATGCCTGGACAGGCGTTGAGGGCGCACTCAACGCCTGATGCGGCTGAAGGCCGCCCGAGAGCATTGAGCACAGGCGTAGCCCGTGCGAAGATGCTCGTGTATATATATATCTTATATATATATATAACAATATACATATCTTGAGGCACACCATATTTTAAGTTTTGACCATTGGATCTCGTAAAAAAAATCTTATTCCTACATGAGAGAGAGAGGAGGAGAGAGAGAGGGGAAGAGATGGCGGAAGGGAGAGGAGAAAAGGGCGGAGAGAGGGGGCAGAGTGAGAGAGAAAGAGAGAGAATAGGAAGAGAAAGAGGGCGAGAAATTGATGTTTTTACGTCAAAGCGTAAATTTTTTTGATAAAATAAAAATTGTAATTACGCATGAAATGTGTTTAAATTTTGGAGATTGTTAACCGTAACCCGTTATTGGCTAGTCGCACCCCAAAATCCCATAACGTTTCGTGTCTTTTCGAAATACGCCTTGTACATGCAATTTTAGGAAAAGTGCTCAACACGAAAGTTAGAGAACTCGTCAGACGTACTTTGGAAATATGCTCAAGTTTTGCTCCTTTCAGAAATACGCCTTGTACATGCAATTCCAGGTTTTGCGACGAGATCTACAACTTTCGTGTTGAACACTTTTCCTGAAATTGCATGTACAAGGCGTATTTCGAAAAGGCGTGAAAAGTTAGAATATTTTGGGGTGCGACTAGCCAATAACGTATTGCGGTTAACAATCGCCAAATTTTAAACACATTTCATTTTTGTGATTCCATTTTATTTCAATTAATCATTTTCCTATTTCTTCCCTGATTCCACTTTCCGAGCAACGAATACATTCAGAAAAAACCACAAAGACAAGCATCGACCTCCAGGCTGCAAAAGAGCGATTTCATTTTGCCATATTTCTTCAGTTTTTCTTATTCCTCTGATTTTAGGTAAGTATCAATCCATTTTGCCTTGCTTTTTTATTTCTTCCTATTCTTTTGTATTTTATCCTGTTGAAATCGAAGAATTGGTCTCTGTGGAGTTCAACACTTGGGAAAGGGGTGATCACATACTTACTTTTCTCTCACAAGCTAAACGATCACAGACTTAGCACAAGAAACAGACCCAAGGCTCCAGCACGGAGGTCCCACCACACACCCGGATGATCTTAGAACGCTTCCCCTGCTTAGCCAAGTGCTGAGCTAGGATACTTCAGAATGCGCAAGAAGACCAGGGAACAAGTAAGCATGCCTTCTGAGGTACCACCTTGGGTCTATTTATAGTTTTCTGAAAACGGTCTGCCAACAGGCAACCTCCGTTGTTCCACTCAGCTATGTGCAGTCCAAATCGGTCTGCCAACAACGTAACTCCGCTGTTCTGAAAGACTATCTGCAGGCCAGCAGGGGTAAAAGGATAAAAACATCGCTGGGCGAGTGGTCCATGAGATTCCACTCGCCTGGGGTAGCAAGTGCCTGATAAGGCTGGCACTCGCTACCTCCTCGAGGGCTAGGGTGAGTGTGGGCCCAGCTTGCCCCACTCATCGGCTACCTGCTGAGATGTCAGGGGCGAGTGCGATCCCGCCTGCTCCACTCGCCCCTTCTATACTGCCCCCAACCCAGGTGAGTCAGGCAGCCCCAAAGATACTCTCCCCCCCCCCCCCCCCGACTCGTCGAGAACTTGGACCAACTCCTGCTGACACCACTCGCCGGATACGGGGTTCTACATATCCAACTTTGATGGTTATAACTTTGATGTTTATAGTTTTGTTGTTGGGCTAGAGAGCACGTAAGCCCGGCCAAAGCACCTACAAATTAGTTCGAGCAAGTACCTGCACGATCGCTTAGCGGTATGTCGAGACACAAATACAGTACAAAACAAGAATAATAAAAGTGACACAAAGATTTAACGTGCAAACTCAATATGGTGAAAACCACGGGACGATCAGAGTCCAACTTGAAAAACCGTCACTAAAATGTATGAAACAATAAGCAATTACATGGCTTTCCCTCCTCAGTCCTTATAGGATCTTCACCAGCTTCACACTACAAAATATAATAATTGGTAACAGAAAAACTGCAAGTTGCCGACAACGGCGGACAAGACGGATTACACAAATCCTCTCTAAAATGCCTCTTTGAATCCTTACCCAAATCTACTCCAGATCAAATCCGTGTAGGCGAAGAATTTCACGTCAACATCATACAACGACGTCTGAAATCTCTCACAAACTAAAACAATCGCCGCAAAGGCCTATGTAGAAATATTTCAATGCTTGAGTTTGGAGAGAAGTAGATGTCTTACCCCTCCTCTTTTATCCCTATTTATAGGGTCAAAACCAATGAGGTAGATGTGGTAGATGAATCTTCATTTGGTCAAAAAACACATGTTGGTTTAAAGGTCAAAAACGGCTTCTCCTTTTCACACTTGTCATGAAACACATTCTTGAAAAATATGATCAAAGTTGGCTAGCCTCTTTCACAATTAGGAGAAAATTATCTTAACATTTGTAATGTGAGAAACTAATTGCATTTTTTATTTTGCAAAGTGGTGTATGTTAAATATTAATGATTTAGAATTTTAGATGGCAAAACATGAGAGAATCTAATTGCATTCTTTGATTTCCATTTCTTTTGTTTCTGCAACAAACAACAATTATGAATCCTTCCTTTTCTATTGAAAATTTGTGAATAGATAATAACAGTGGGTATGCTGTGTGCAATGGTTCATTGTCTCATTTGTTATCTATTATTTGTCACCAAAGTGGGTAGGCACATGACATGCTACCAATATAGGAATTGTCAGCCTGCTAAGTGCGTTGTGAAAACTTATTTCAATTTATTTAAAAACACCTTTCGCAGCAGTTGTTGAGCGTTGTTAGTACCTCTTACTGCAACACGCTTTGTCTGTTGTTAATATGGGCATCGACTGCGCTTTATGTACGTTGTCGATACATTGCTATTATTGACAACGTTGAACTTGGCAGCACACATGTGTGTCGTTAATCACTTTCTGCATCGCATATTGTGCGCAGTGAAAGCTTATTTTTCTTGTAGTGAGAGGAGCATCATAACGAGCAAAACCGTGACGCGACGTCTTGTCCCCACTTTTGATGTGAACAAGGTTCATTGTCAAGTTCCAAGAGCATTAGATCGATGATGCGTGGCAGGATGAGCCGCCAGAACATAACTAGCAATATAGGTTATATTTGGTTTGGCGGTGGCAGGTGCATCCGGTGGGTCGAAATGCCACTTTGGAACCGGAGGGGGAGAGGCGAGGGTTGAAACGGAGCGGATCGGGGCCGTTCCTCCTTGCTGCGGGTGCAAACGGAGCAAACGCCGCCGCCGGCCGTTTGTTTACTCGCCGTCCGGCGGCGTTTGCTCCAAACAGAGGCTGCAAAACACCAAACCAAACAAAGCCATAAACTTGAGCAGGTCATTTATTTTCCTCGACAATATGTTTATCCACAACAGTGTCGAAAGATGAAACACTATAGAAGAATTCCAACAAAAGTCTAAAATTAATTCATGACCTAAATGAATGAGGAATTGAAGCGGATGTCAACGATCATGCAGAGCTAGATATTCAGGATAAAATGAGCAGATGGAATCGGGCTCAAGATGTGGTTAATTTTATTAGGAAATATAAAAGCCGTAAGGAAAAACGTGAAGTTTTAATTAAATGGCATCTTTTTAAAGTTTTAAGCTCTTTTTGATTGGGTTGTTGTTGATGGAAAGCTGTTTATAGAAAAAGTGCTGATTCTAGAAAACAAAGTTTTGTTAAAAAAAATTGTTCGAGTAAAATGAAGTTTGCAAAACGAAGTTTTGAAAAAGTTGTTTGGAAACAAAACAGAGTTTTAAGTGAACTTTTTTTTCAAAACTTTTAATTACAAATCATTTAATATATGAAAACAAAAACATTTTTTTCATAATATATATAACACCCAACACAAAAAAAATGTTTTATTCAGACATTTTTTAGAACCAACTCCTGTCATTTTGGTCTATGCACTAGCTTCATACAACTGATCTGTTATAATATTACATAGCGCGATCATCTCCTCTACACCACATGTAGTGTCAGTGCATGTTTCTTGCCACCCTTGTGAGGTTATCCCATAATCTCGACCCCTTTGCTTGCACTCACTAAAATAAATATCCATATGCGAAAGGTGCTGACGAATAAAATTATGTAAAGTCATTGTGGCGATCACAATAGCTACTTGTTTGTCAAAGTGATAGCTTGACATGTCCCGCAGTATGACCCGCTTTTTCTTCCAAACTCTGAATGATTGTTCTATCACATTTCTAAGCGATGAGTGTGCATGATTGAACATCTCTCGACGTCCTTCTACTCGACGACCACCACGAGCAAAGTCTGGTAGATGATACCGTGTATCTTGATACGGTTTCAAGTATTCTCTTTGTAGAGGATAACCAGAATCTACAAAGTAGTATTTTCTTGAAAATTATTAAAAATTGCTTAACAACAATTTATTTGTATAGTGATAAATAAACAAACAAAATTTTAAATAGTTACCTAGAGGTGAATGCAGAAAGTTATAATGGGAATCACCTATAGCAAAATTGAAAATGTGGTTATCGTGTGCTGATCCCTCCCAACCTGGCATAACAAAATTGAAGCACATGCTGAAATCACAAGCAGCTATGACATTTTGATTTGGACTGTCACATCTCCCAATATATGATACTTGACTTCCAACGTGTTTGCACGCGTCAACATGTGTCCAATCTATTGCTCCAATGCAATCTTTAAAAAATGGCATGTAACATCTATCATACAGAATCTCTGGTGAAGTGCTACTGAAAGACCTATCTGATGGTTGAATCACTTTTTTCGCTAACTGCAGCAAAGCGCGAAGATCTCGAGAAAAAAATCTGCTAGTTGTCTCCGTTGAATGTTGAAAGTGATCAATTATTTTTCTCGTTGATTCATTATGCGATAATATATATATTGTCAATGCTAGAATTTTTCTGGATGCAGTCCTTCTGGTTCCCTTAAATCCACACTTCTCCTTCAGAGAATGCAATAAATTCATAAATATTTCTTGACTCATCATGAAAGAGTCCTTAAATCTCAATCATAGCCCGCAAAGTAGCTCTCTCACCCATTTATCACACACATACACACACATACAACACACACATACACACACGCATACAACACACAAAGAACACACAACAAATACAGTGAACCAACAAACACATACGACACACATACACAACACACACATACAACATACACATATATAATACACACATACAATACAACACACGCACACGTACAACACACACATATTAGAAAAGCAAAAACACACACACGGACAATATTTTGAATCAAGTAGTGAATGAAGTAGTGAATCATATATCGCAAAAGCTAAAACACACACACAAATAATAGTTGGAATCAAGTGTAAATCAGCAATTGGTTACCTGAAAACTGAATAAAGGTAATTCCTAGAGGAAGATCTGGTATGACCACAAATGGAGAAACCAACATTGTACCTAGAAAAAAAAGGAGAAACAAATCAGTAACATGATTTGCGAAAAATCAAGCCGGCGAGGAGGAACATCTGGCGGTGGTTGAACGAAAAAGAAGAAGGATCTGGAGATGAAAGGCTCTAGGGTTTCAGAAAATCACAGGCGATAAGGGAAGAAGAAGGAGAAGGATCAGGAGATCAAAGAAGAAGAAGGATCGGGAGATCGTAGAAGAAAACATACCGGTGGATCTAGGATCGGGATGTGGAGAGGTGGTGTTTCGTTGTAGCCGGCGGGGAAGATGGATCTGGAGGTTTCGCCGTGCGCACTCTCTGTCTGTGCGGTCTGTTCGCGCGGTTTGCCTTTTTCTATTCTCTGATCGCTCTTGTTTTTGCGACCTCCCCATCTCCCCGCGACCTGTTTGCCTGTTCGCGCGACCTCTTTTTCCCTGTTCGCGCGGTCTCTTTGCCTGTTCGTGCGGCCTCTCTTTGTCTGTTCGCGCGGCCTCTGTACCTGTTCGAGCAGTTTCTTTTCTGTCTGCTCTCTTATTCTCTATGGATCTCTCTGATTCCTCTACTACTACTCCTCTCGTGGCCCACCCTCCTCTTCCTACTCCTTCGGGTAATCTTGGGACCATTTCCAAACTTATCGGTTCCAACTACTCGGACTGAAGTGTTTCATTCACCTTTCTACTTCGCTCACAACGTAAACGCCATCATCTCACCGATGACCCTCCTCCTCCTGAGTCCGATCTCTTTGATGACTGGGATGCTAGCGACGCTCTTGTTCGCACTTGGTTGGCTAACAACCTTTCTAATTAGTGTCTTCCTGTCATTCGTCATGATGAAACAGTGAAGACAACTTGGCTTCATCTTGCCGCTCTATACTCTAAGGGGGCTCATACGTCTCGCATATATATACTCTCTATGCGGACCTCTTTGCCCATCCCTCCATGTCTCCTGCTGCTGATTACCAACAGGTTCAGACTCTGAGAGCCGAAATTCTTCAAAATTGCCCATTCTCTGCGCATCTGGTCGAGAAACACAAGCATTTTCAGGAGCTTCTGATTGTGTGATATTTTCTCCGTCTTTCAGAGTCCCATGACAAGATCCTTCAATAGATCCTTGGCGAGGCGGATTCTCCCACCTTAGATGCCACTGCTGCCCGCATCGCTGTTGTTACCTCTCTGTTTTAGCGTCCGCTGCTATCCTCCCCACCGCTCCCTGACACTTATGCTCATCATACTCAGCGGGGTGGCTCTGGTGGCCACAACCATCAACCCGCCGGACGTGGACCTTCCCGCTTTCTCTGCTCTCACTGTGGTCGCACCGACCATACGGTTGATCATTACTGGATGAAGCATCCGCAACATCGCCCATCTGGTGACGCTTCCACCTCCTCTTCGAAGCAGTTCGCCTCGGTGGTCACGTCTTCAGGTAGTGCCCACGTGGTGACTCAAGATAAATGACTGATTGACTCTGGTGCTGCTAATCATATGACTGACAATTCTCAGTGTTTTTTTCTCCTAGAAAAACATGATCAGTTGCCCCCGGTCTTCATTGCGGATGACACTCCCTCACCGGTCAATGAGACGGGATTGGTTCAAGTCACTTTGTCTCTTCGCCTGGTGGACACCCTCTACGTGCCCCAGTTTCCATGCAATTTGTTGTCTGTTACTTCTCTTTGCAAGCAACTATAGTGCTCCGTCACATTCACTTCTACTTCTTGTTCTTTTCAGGATCTGAGCTCCCAAAAGACGATTGCTACTGGGACTGAGAACGACGGCCTCTACCTCCTAGACAATGTATTTGCTCTGCCTGTTTTTTCTTCTTCTACGGATCTTCTACAATGGAATTTTCGTCTTGGTCATCCTCCTCCACGGCTTCTTTGTCAGCTTCTTGTTGAAAATCATGAAGTGAAAGTGGGTGATGGGGCAGACCGTGCGGTCTGAGCGGTCTGAGTCCGCGACCTGGGCGGACTGATGTTGCGGCCTGGGTGGATTGGCCAGGTTGTTCTTGGTGTCTTGACTGTTCTAGTGGAGCGGCCTGCGCGGCCTGAGTCTGGCGGTCTGGTGGCGGTGCTCAGCTCGGCTTGTGGTTCTGCAGTTAGGCTGGTAATGGAGTAACCGCGCGGATTGGAGGATAAGTCTGCGGAGTGTGGCGGACTTGGTTTGAGTCCGCGGAGTTCGCTGTTGCGGACTGTCTTTGGAGATCGACTTTGGTCCTTGCCGAGTTCTCGGGTGTTGCGGGGAGTGTAAGCCGCATTCATGTGGCGGACTGAGCATGGCGTTGGCGATCTGTCTTGGGAGCTGGCGGACTGGGGCCTTGTCCGCCAAGCTCGCACGGGACTCTCGGTGGTTTGCTGGACTTGGTCACACTCTGTGACCAGTCCAGGGTATCCGCAGTGTCCGCGGAGTCCGCTGTTGACCGGGCAGTCTGCGTGCTGGTCATGGACTCATGTGGCGGGCTGAGGCGTTGCTCTCGAGTTTTGCAGGCTGTCGTCATGTCCACATATGCCGTGTTGACCGATGCAGTATGGGTTGTGGCTGTGTCCGTGTGTTGTGCAGTATGACGGACTGGTCGGGTGCTTGCGGGCTGTGCGGGCTGTTGCCGTTTCCGCATGTAGCATGCAGACTGACGCAGTGAATGGGATGTTGTTGTGTCCGCGTGGTGCATGTGTGCGGACTGGCGCTGTGTCCGCCTATTGGTGGAATGTCCTTGGTTTGGCTCCTGGCGGGTTGTTTGAAGTCTGGCTAAGTCCTTGCGGACTTGGCGGACTGGGCTTTGCTAGCTGCGAGCTGGGGTGGTGACTCTATTCTTTAGGGCGGTGACCACACTCCTCACCCCGCCTATAAATAGACCCCCCCCCCACCGACACGTCTACAAGAACTGAGGGAACAGTAAGTTTAGACTTGGTTAAGTGCGGCGGCCTCGGTTTTCTTATCCGCGTGGTTTGATCAGAGTTAACTGGTTGTTGTTTGCAGGTTGCGCGGCTATCACTGTGGAGCCAGGAGTTTGGCTTTGACTTCGGTCAGGATCAGTGAAGTTTGCGGTTACAATCGGCGGTCTCAGTAGGTCGCTTCTGCGGCTTGTCAGTTTTCTCTGCTTCAGCTTTTCCAAGTTCAATAACCTGTCCGCCGAACTCGGCAAGTAGGCGGTCTGTTCTTTATTTCGGCAGCAGCTTGCAGCAGCCAGCGAATAACGATGTATCCGCGCGACCTCGCGGTCTCGACGGACTCCGTGTTCTATTCGTCTTCTAGCAGCTGCAGTTCGGGCGGCTTCAGCGACTTTGGCGGACTGGGTGGTCTCGGCGGTCTCCAGTTTTGTCCGCTCGGATTGATTTGTTTCTTTCTGTTTTTTCCGTGTGTGCTGGCGAAATCATGTCTCGCCATGTATACCTCGCCCTGTAAAGAAGTTTATAAATATATGATCTGCTTGTTCTGTCTTCTTGCAATTGGTGTTTGAGCTTGCTTTTCCTAGTTCCGCTTGATCAAGCTGTGATCTTGATAGCTCTGAGAATATTAATGTGACGTCAGACTATCTCGTTGATCATCTTGAGAAAATTCAACACTTCTGCCCCACCTACCTCCTCACAGTCCTCCTCTCAACTGTGATGCATGTCAGCTTGGCAAGCATCACCGCTCCTCCTTCCCGCCGAAGCAAGGTCGTGGCTCTTCCCGTCCGTTTGATCTCGTTCACTCCTATGTTCGGTATCTTGATCCTACCCTCACCGTAGGTCGGGGTAGTTCATATTTTGTAACTTTTATTGATGATTTCTCTTGTTGTACGTGAGTGTATCTCTTAAAAGATCGCTCTGAATTATTCTCTGTATGAACATATTTTTACTTTATGAATTATAACTCAGTTTGATGTCTCTATTAAAATCTTTCGCTCTGATAATGCTAAATAATATCTTAGTCATGATTTTTCTTCTTTCTGTATGCAAAATAAGATTGTTTATCGAACTAGCTATGACTATACCTCACAGTAAAATGGTGTGGTGGAACGCAAAAACTGTCACCTCCTTGATGTCGCTCGCACTCTGATGACATAGATGCAGGTTCCTCGCTCCTATTGGGGCTATGTCGTTCTCATCTCCTGCTATCTCATCAATCGCATTCGCTCCACGGTTCTCCACTGTCAAACCCCATTCCCCATTCTCTATCCGGGCAAGGATCTGTTTCTTCTCCCTCTGCGTATCTTTGGGTGCACGGCTTTTGTGCACGCTCCCTCTGCCACCAGTGACAAACTCTCCCCAGTGCCTCCAAATGTGTCTTTCTGGGTTACTCTGCCACTCAGAAAAGTTATTGTTGTTTTGACATTGTTCTTTGCAAGCAGTTCGTCTTCGCGGACGTAACCTTCTTCGAAAATGCATCTTATATCTCTCGCGACTCCTCTTCTCTTCCTGATGTTCCTGCTTCTCCTACCGTCCCCTCCGTCACATCTACATCTACCGAGATTTCTCCTCCTTCGTCGTGTCCACCGTCTCCTCCTCCTCTCTCTCCCGCCTCCACTGTCTTCCTCTTCTCCGCAGTCGTCTCTCTCTACTCCCGGGCTAGCTCTTTCCGCCACAGATGCACCAGATACTGAGGAACACGCCGACCTGGATCTTCCAATTGCTCTTCGTAAAGGGTGCAGACAGATGACTCGCCTCCTCTATCAGATGTTACGAGGTACAGACGTCTGGTCATCAAACTCATTTATCTCATGGTAACCAGACTCGACATCTCCTACGTTGTAGGCAAGGTTAACCAATTCATGCAAGCTCTTAGGGAGTGTCATCTACAGTCTGCCCTGAGGATATTGGAATATGTCAAAGCGGTGCTAGGTAAGGAACTACTGTTTCAGAGGAATGAGCATTTAAAGGTTGAAGCCTACTCAGATTCTAGCTATGCTGATGACAAAGGAGATCGCAAGTACACATCGGGCTTTTGCACATTTGTGGGGGGAAACCTTGTGAGCTGGAAGAGCAAGAAACAGTCAGTCGTCTCCAGGTCTAGTACAGAAGCTGAATATCGGAGTATGACTCCAACCACTTGTGAGTTAAAGTGGTTACGGGCTCTCGTGATGGACTTAGGAGAAATCTACAATCATCCTCTACCTATGTTCTGCGATAACAAGACCCCTATATATATCTCGAAAAATTCGGTATTTCATGAGAGAACAAAGCACATCGAAGTTGACTGACATTTCATTAGAGAAGAGATCTTGAAGAAACAGATTTGCACTCTGTTCGTTAATTCAGACAACGAGTTGGCAGATATCTTCACAAAGCCTGTATCCTCTTCCATTTTTCACATTTGCGACAAGCTGAACATGATTGATATATATGCTCTAGCTTGAGGGGAGTGTTGCAGTATGGAGACTGGACGGTTTGGAGATCGGGCGGTCTGGCGGTTTCTCTCTGGCGAGGCTTGATAGTCGGGCAGTCTGGCGGCTTCTCTCCAGCGGCTTGGTAGTCGGGCGGTCTAGCGTTCTCCGCTGTTGCAGTATGGAGACCGGGCGGTCTGGCGACTTGACTCTGGCGGTTTGGATACCGGGCGGTCTGGTGGCTTCTCTCCAGCGGCTTGTCGTTATGGTCGGGCGGTTAGCCTTCTCGTCTAACTGTGTGACCTGTGCGGTCTGGTTTTGTTTAGCTGCTAGTCACCGTAAATGTATTTAGTCTCACATTGCTTATTTGTAATCTCTCTCTTCTCCTCCATTCTATAAAAGGGAGACTATACCTTTGTAATAGATATAAATTTTGGAAACAAAAACTCTGTTATTGTCCAATTTTCGGTTACTCTTTTTCTATTCGCACAAGCTCCTTGAATCGTTCTCGCGATAATGGCTTCGTCGGACGTCTATATGCTTGCTTTTTGCATGATAGACTGGATTTTTTGAGAGTAAGATTGTAGATGCATTGTCACAATGGATCTTGGCGCCCTTTTCTTCTTCTTCCCATATCTCCTTCTTAAGTATCTAAACCCAAATAGCTTCATAAATGGCTGAGTTTAATGCTATGTACTCTGCTTCTGTTGTGGAGAGGATAACAGACCGTTGCTTCCTCGAGCTCCATGAGATAAGGCTTGATCCTGCAAAGAAAATGAAACCGCTTGTATTCTTTCGGTCTTCAAGATTTCCTGCCCAATCCGAGTTGGAATACTCGATTATGTCAAAGGTTCCCCCTTTTTAGGCACAGTCCATAACTCTTAGTTCCCTTCAGGTAACTGAGACTACGTTTTGCGACAATAAGGTGAATTTTGGACGGGTTGCTCACAAATCTCGCCACAATGTTGATTGATATTTTTATATTGGGGCGGGTATGGGTGAGAAATAGAGGTGAGCTAATCAAGCTTCTATATTCTTCTTTATTTGCACCTTCTTCCCCTTCTATTCTATTCTTCAATTTCTCGGATGTGCTCATTGGTGTATGGAGTGAGTTGCAGTTTTCCATTTGAAACTTCATTAAAAGTGACTGGATATAGTGTTCCTAAGATTAACATGCTCCCTAGGGTGCGTTTGATCTTCTTTTTGAATTGTTGTATGTGCCTTAATTGTGACCCTATAACAATAAGGTCATCAACATAAAGGCTAAGTATTACCCTTTCTTCCCCTTTCTTCTTTCTATATTGAGTCAGCTCACTTGGACTTTTGGTAAACCCTTCTTTGATTAGGTATCAATGTTAGTGTGTCAAGCCCTCGGCGCCTGCTTGGGACCATACAGGGCCTTATGGAGTTTGTAGACCTTTTCCTTTTTTTTCTAGAAACTTAAAACCAGGTGGTTGGCTAACGAACACTTCTTCACTTAATTCTCCATTAAGAAAAGCTGATTTTACGTCGAGATGAAAAATTGGATAATTGTATTGAGTGGCAATGGCAAGTATGGTTCTTATTGTGATCATTCTTGTCACTGGAGCAATTGTTTCACTATAGTCTTCTCTAAACCTTTGTGAGTATCCCTTCGCAATGAGGCGCGCCTTATGCTTCAGGACATCTTCATGCTCATTCTGTTTTAATTTGTAGACCCAACTTTAGTCCTATTATAGTTTTGTTGACTAGCCTGGGAACTAAGCACCATGTATGATTTCTTTTTATCGATTCCAATTCTTCTCGCATTGCTTTTCTCCATACTTCCTCTTTTTTTCTTCAAAAGTAATTGGTGACAACACAACAAGGGCAAACTCATCTCTCCGATAAATTTCTTCTAGTGAGCGCATTCTATGGGCGGTGATGATTCAGTTTCACTATCAGAGATTATGGGTTCCAAATGTTCTGCATTGCCATGGAAGGAGTTTGGATGAAGATCCATCTTAACCGACACTTGTATGGATTGATGATTAGTGCTAGGATTTAAGCCCCAATTCCAACCAACCTCCTCATTGAAGGTTGCATCTCGCGAGAGTAAGTTTGTTGGATGAAGGGTCTAGCAATCTATAACTTTTACTTTCATCACTGTATCCTATCAATACACACTTTACACTTGATTTTTCAAGCTTATCTCTGTTTTCAGTTTTATGAGCATAGGCATTGCATCTGAATGCTCTAAAGTGAGATACCTATGACTTGCGTTTGAAAAAGACTTCATAAGGTGTTGTTTTTGATAGAGCTTTGGTGACAATCTTGTTGAGTATGTAGGTTGATGTGGATGTTGCTTCACCCCATCGTGATTTTGGGCAAGACATGTGAACCAACATAGATCTTTCCATTTCAATTACTGTCTTATTCCTCTGCTCAACTACTCCATTCTATTGAGGTGTCCTAGGTGTGGAGAGCTCCCTGTGAATTCCTGCATTTTGACAAAAAGAAGAAAACTAGGAGGAGATGAACTCTCCATATCTGTCAGTTCTAATTGTTTTTATTTTTCTTTCACACTGATTTTCAACTTTAAGCTTGAAGTTTTGTAAGTAGTGGAATGCCTCAGATTTTTTCTCCATGAAGAATATCCAACTATAGCGGCTGAAGTCATCAATTATTTGCAAAAATTACCTCTTCCCACCATTTACAGGGGTACTGGCAGGGCCCCAAGGATCCTTGTGATGTATATATAGTGTCCCTCTAGTCTTTTAATGTTGTTCATAGGAAAGGTACGTAGTCAATATGATTTACAACAAGCACAGATATCTCACTTGATTGTAGGGCAGTCTAGTGATGGTAACCCCCCAACTATATTCTCGTTTTGCATTTGTTGTAATGAAGTGAAATTTATGTGACCAAGCCTTTGATGCCACAAGCCAACTGGGTGTGAAAAATGCTTTTGAGCTGCCAGGGCAGAGGAGAGTGATGACTTTAAACTAAGTGAGTAGATGTTACTACAATTTATCCTGTCTGAGGTTGTTGGAACCTTTGGAATTATTCTGCATTATATGGCAGATTTCATTATCAAGAACCACCTTATATCCTCTCCTTGCTAATTGTCCAACACTTTAGAGATTTTGGGTTAGGGTTAGCACAAAGTGGATATCTTTTGTTAATCTGTGTTGTCTAGATTTGGTCTGTACTGAAATAGTCCCCTTCCATTCTATTCTCTCCTTCTTGCAATCACCAAGTATAACTTCAGATTTGTGGGCTTCATCAAGTGTGACAAATAGCTCCTATCATTGACCATGTGGCTTGAGCGCCCAATGTCAATGAACCTGTTACTGGATGTGTTACTGGAGTGGATGATTGGAGAGATAGGTATTCATCGACTTCTGTTTCAGAAAGTTTAGCTTGCTCCTTTGGTTTGAACCAACAATCTCATTCGAATAGTTATGAATTTTACATTTCTTGCACTGAAAGAAGCAAGTTTCAGTCTCATGGTTCTGTTTTTTGCCTATCAGGCATGCTCGATTTTGAAAGATTTGAGAGTTTAGCTTATCCTTTTCTTTATACTCAGGTTTCTTTCCTTTGAAAAAATTGGGGGTTGAGTTCTGTGATCTTTAGCCGCAGTCTTATCCTTTTCTTCATGAGACTTCAGCGGGCCCATCGAATCAGTTACTGTGAGGGTGTCAATGTCATTTGCCTCAAGGATTGCTGATACAATGTGTTTGTGGGATTTGGGCCATTGATCTGATGATCTTTTCTACTGTTTGTTGTTCTTCGAGAGACCCCCCAAGAGTTCTAATTTGTTTTACAAGGCTAGTTATCTTCCCAATGAACTCTTGGGATGATTCTCCTTCCTTCGTTACTAATGCATTAAAATGTCGTCGAAGAGCAGTAAGTTTTATTTTTATTACCTTCTTGGTGCCTTTGTATTCATTTGCAAGTCATGTCTGTGCTTCATTAGCAGATTTTGAACCCATAATTCAGGGGTATATGCCGGTATCAACCCCTTGCTGAATAAGATAGATAGCAAGAGCATCCCTCATCTTATCTTCTTTGCTGAACTTTGGTGGTGCCCATGGTGCTGTTTTCTCAGTCGATTTAAGTCTTTCATTTACGATCTCCTAGAGATCTTGAGATCACATCAAAAGACTCCATTTTATCACTCCAGAATTCATAGCATTCTTCGATGAAAACACCAGGGATGAATGTGTGACTGAGGCTTGGTTGATTATACCACCAATCATGTGCTGTGATGCCACTGTTAGGAAATATAAAAGCACTAAGGAAAAACGTGAAGTTTTAAGTGACTTTTTGTTTTAAGTTTTAGGCTTCGTTTGGGAGGACTTATTTTCACCGGTCAAGCGGTCAGACCGCATGAACCGGGACTTAAATAAGTTCCGGTTCATGCGGTCATGACCGCTTGACGTGAAAATAAGTCCCCCCAAACGGAACCTTAAACTTCATAAAACTGCTTAAACGGATGATACATATTTATAGTCCCGGTTAGGACTGTTCCAGAATACATCATTAGTAGAGTAGTTAGAAGTCTAACTTACAATTACATTAACGAGGATCATTACTTAAAGTCGGATACTTAATGCTTCCAGCCCAGTGCAGGTTTATTCCAACAAATTTCATGCTTGTGTGTTGGATCCACATATCAGTCATGCATGTACAGAGCTGCCCGATTGCTAGTGTGATCACCCTGCCGTGCAGACTGAATTGGAGTATGATTCTAAAGTACGAGTCCTTAAGTTGCGCTTCATAGCTAAGTCCAAATTAGGCTCTGTTTGGGGGAACTTATTTTCACCGGTCAAGCGGTTACGACAGCATGAACTGGACTTTAATTTAAGGTCCGGTTCATGCGGTCGTAACCGTTTGACCGGCAACTTTTTATTTGACCATTATTGTTTGAGAATATTTAAGCAAGGAGACATCAATTTGTGTTGTGGCCCTCCTTTCATGGTGCATTACATGTTTGAGGATGATTAATTGTAGATATTTTAATTAAAAAGTGTTAAGAAATTTTTATTATTTATTTTACATCATGTAGAGTGTAGGCCCGCTACAAATATTTTTTTTTGGTGGACTTTTAGTATTTTGAACAGGTGTTTGTAAAGTTTCCCTAAATTATTTGCCACCTAAGAATGGAGTTAAATAAGTCTGAATAATTTCACATTCAAAAACTTCATTTTAATAAAATATAATATCAGCTGTATTTTTTCGTTTTCAAGGGCAGAACGCAGATTACAAAGTTCCTCTTTCTGTTCAGTATAGGCCGTTTCTGCGTGGTGTTTTCGCTCCGATGAATTTGTGTAGTGTATCAGGACGGGTTATGACCACCGCCAAGAAAAGGAAACTAGTTGTAGGCTCCGTTTGGCACGGTGGTTGCGGTCGTAAATCATGGGTTAAACCGTCATTCGTTAAAGATCACCTAATAAAAATCATCCATTTGAACATAAAAATGGATGAAGTTTCTTATGTCGTCGTTAACGAAAGACAATTTAACTCACATGTTCATGACCGTCACCACCATGCCAAACGGAGCCTTAAACATAAGAGTGGATGAAGTTATTTAAGGCTCTGTTGGAGGGGACTTACTTTCACCGATCAAACGGTTACGACCGTATGAACTAGCACCCCCCCCCCCCCCCCCCCCCCCCAAACGGAGTCTAAGTGAGATCGATCAGCAGTTCATGAATGACAGTCGACAATTCGTATCATAATCACCGCGTTCAAGATTGTCACTGTCGAACGAGCCTATAATGAGCTAATTTTATGGTCAACATGGAAGGACTCTGAAATTGCGTCCTCTAGTATAATCAAATATTTTAAAAAAATATCAAAGAGATACCGAATTTTTTTATGTAAATATCTAAATATATTTATTAATGGCCACACTGTTTCAAATTTTCTGGCATCATTTTGAAATTTCTTTTGAATAAAAAACAACACTATTGTATATTGTGTTTTTTGTTATGTTCTATTTAGTGTTTTGTGTTTGAATTTCAGTTTTAGATTTTGGATTTATTTTTTACTTTTGCAATATTTATACATAGTTATCTAATTGTTCATTGTTGTTTATTATATATTTTTTTATGAGAATTGTTATTTGCAGAGCATGTTTGGCTATCGCTAAACTTAATTTCCGTCTTTCAATTGAGTTTATGGATCATTTAAATATTTGGTATCATCCTCTATTTGCAAACCAAAGCTCTTTCAGTGTCTTCTTATTCCCTTCTTTTGTGCTCCTGCGTCAAGGCGAATCCTATGGCCGCAGGTTCTTTTGTTCGCATGATGTGTTTAACCGGTCGGTCCCATACTTCTCCCTTCGCGCGCGCTCTCAGCGAATCTTAATTGTGCTTTACAATGAAGAAGATGTGAAGGAAACAGTATTGGTTGCTCGGCTTGTTTCAATCGGTCCTCAATCTCGCGCATCCGGACTTCGTCGTGTTGTAGAAGGAAGAAGATGTGAAGGAAACCCCGGATCCATCGTCGTTCTTGGATAATTCCAATAACTTGCAGCATCTATGCTTGATTGTTATTTGGTTGTTAATTGGCATGCCTTCTGTTTGTGCATCTCTGATAAGAGCACTATGGAACATGTCTAGGCTTCACTCCTTCCAATTCTCTCTGATTGCAGTTCATTTAAGTGGCTGAATGTTACCATATTTCAACAGTTAAATTTTTCCATTTGTTGTAATATATATTCGAGAACTTTGTGCGTTCGTTGTGCTAGCGGATTGCAGTTCCTGCGGATCGAGCGAGTCCGGCTCCTCCAATGATATAATTCTCCATATTTTGTATTCCATGTAGAAGGGTACTCCGTTCAAAGTATTCTACGAATACCACATCTATGTATGGAATTGATATTTATAGTACTTCCAGCGTAGAGCAAGACCCTAGTATGTCAAGAACCCGTTAACCTATTCTGAGTCGGTCTCAACACGCGCGGACATATAACATATAAATCTAACAATCTCCTCTTAAGTCCGTCGTGAACCCAGACTTCGGATAGATTGTGGTTTGTGCAAAGTTCAACCAACTGTGAATCATACACAACCGTGTCCAGCACATGTTTCAAACAAAATAAAATTAGACTTAAGCACATAATAGTATGCACGCATAAGTAAAAAAAGAAACTCAGCTGTAACACAGAATAGTCTCAGGTACAACAAGACACAGACCCAAAACGTCTGATGTTCCAAACAAACAGAGAGCTAAAAGTCCAATCAAACAGTGCAAAAGATAAGAGCTAAAAACAGTGC
The DNA here is from genome assembly GCA_039583875.1 of Platanthera guangdongensis. NCBI lineage: Eukaryota > Viridiplantae > Streptophyta > Magnoliopsida > Asparagales > Orchidaceae > Platanthera > Platanthera guangdongensis. The sequence goes on from CM077159.1 coordinate 197,479,622, forward strand.
TCTGAACAGAAGTAGCAAAAGATAAACTAAAACACTCTAAAATTCATCATCCAAAAGATCATCCTGATCAGGATCCAGTAAACAGTGCTCCTCCTATCCCAGCAACCCCTGCAATTTTAACAGAGAATTTCATTTCAGAATGAATTCTATCCTTTGCAAATTTGCAAATATCTAGTTCTTACAAAAAAAACTTAGTATTAAATATTTTAAGACCAAGTCATATTGTGTTATCAAGTTTGTAATAACACTCTCCTCCAAGGCAAAAGTCGAATCCAGGTGAAGTTGTTAGCATCAAGTTGGAATGAAACAACTTAACAGATCCGAGCTCAGCAACCAAGAGCATCAACAAAACACAACATGCTTGCTTGACAAAGGAAATCGGAATAATCAAAACTTTCGGACAAAGGCTGAACTGAATCACCTATTGCTGAACTAAGGCCGAACTAAATCGCTTTTAATCTCATTTCCCCACAGTTTTGATTAGACGATTTTTTTTGTATCCTTTCGTCAATGGATCAGCCAAGTTATCCTTTGAACGTACATTGATCAAAGTGATAATTCCTTGTTCTTTCAGATAATTCAACAAGGCATGTCTCAGTCGTACATGTCTCCTCTAGTATTATAGAGGGTATTCTTAATGACTTGAACTGCTGCTTGATTATCACAATACAAGCTCAACGAGTTGACTTGTAACTTAGACAAGTGAATGTCTAGAATCAAGTTCCTGATCCAATCTGCCTCTTCACCGGCCAAGGCTAAGGCAAACAACTCGGCTTCCATTGACGATAATGTTATACAGGTCTGTCTTTTGGATTTCCAAGTGATAGTAACTCCACCCAAAGTGAATATATATACACTGGTGGACTTGCTGTTCCCGACTTCTGAACATCATGATGCATCAGAATGTCCCTCCACAGAAGGTGGGTAACCAATGTAGCACAGAACATGATCTTTAATACCTTTCAGGTACCTCAACAGCCTATCTAGGACTTCCCAATGCTCTTTGCCTGGATTACTAGTAAAACAACTCAGCATGTTAACCGAAAAAGCAATGTCTGGTCTAGTACAACTTGTGGCATACATGAGACTACCAATTATTTTGGAATATTTAACTTGATCAATGTTGGTCTCTACGTTATGACTCAACTTAACATTATGATCAAATGACGTCTCAATCGGCCTACAGTTATCATATCCCTAGGTAGAAAGAAGCTGCTCAATATAATGAGCCTGACTAAGAGTAACTCGACCCTTGTCAACTCTAACCTTCATACCTAACAGGTATCCACAGGACCAAGGTCCTTCATGTCAAAAACTTCTGTCAGAGTGGATTTAATATCCCTAACTGCGGCAAGATTAGACCCTAAAAACAAACATGTCATCCGCATATAAGCATATGATGACTGTCTGATTCGACAATGAGCGGTGATAAAGGCATTTGTCTGAGAGACTGGACTGAAATCCGAGACTATTTACCACCTGGTCAAATTTCATGTGTCACATCTTAGACGCTTGTTTAAGCTTACAGATTGATTTATCCAGTTTGCACACTTTATCTTTTTGATCTTTCTGCACATAACCTTCAGGTTGTGCCATGTAGATCTCTTCATCAAGCTCTTCATTTAAGAAGGCTGTTTTCACATCCATCTGATGAACTATAAAGTTCTCGATAGACGCTAAGGCCAAAAGAATCCTGATAGTCGATAGGTGACACACATGTGAATAAACATCAAAGTAGTCTATTCCCCATGTTATTTATAACCTTTAGCTACAAGACGTGCTTTATACATGGCTATAGACCCATCATTATGTAGTTTCTTCTTCAACACCCACTTGCATCCTAGGACTTTAACGTCTTTCGCAATTCGACTAGATGTCAAGTATTGTTATGTAACAGCGAGTCCATCTCATCATCAATGGCTTCTGCCCACATCAACGAATCTCTAGATCTCATTGCCTCCTGGTAGGAGAATGAATCATCCTCTAAATGGTAGGTGACGAAATTCTCACCAAAGTTCTTAGGGATTCTCTTTGTTGTAGATGCTCTAAGTGGAACAGTTTCCACCTCTAGCGGTTGGGGAGCAGTGTCAGAAGGGTCAGGTACAAGTTCTACGATAGATTCTGAAATCATATCATTAGACCCAGAAACAAACAAATCATGATCTTTGATAAATTTATCTTCAAAGAATATGACATCTCTAGACTCTATCACGATATTCGTGGATAGATCGAGAAATCTGTCGGTTGCACTATCTTCCGCACTACCTAAATAGACGCATGTTGTCGTCCTAGGTCCAACCTAAGCCTCTTAAGGTCTTGTAATCGCACATATGTGATACAGCCCAAGTTTTTAGAGTATCATATCTACAAGGATGATCATGACACGGCTCATATGGGGTAGCGGTGAGCTGAGAATGAGGCACTCTATTCATAATGTGATTTGCAGCACGAACTGCTTCTCCCAAAAGGAATTAGGCATGCCAAATGTTAGAAGCATAGAGTTCAACATCTCTGTTAAAGTTCTATTCTTACGCTCAGCAACATCATTTGACTAGAGTGAGTAAGGAGCTGTGGTTTCAAAAATTATTCTCTCAGAGGCACAAAATTCCTTTAACCCAGTAACAGTATATTCTCCTCCTCGATCACTTCTAAATCTCTTAATTTTCAGGTTCAACTGATTTCTACACGAGATTTAAAGGTCTTAAATGTCTCAAAAGTTTCGTCTTTCGATTTTAATAGATACACATGACAATATCTTGAAAAATCGTTTATAAATGCAATCAGATACTTCCTTCCCCCTCTAGTGACGTGACTACGACATCGTCAAGCTACAGTCGTTCGATCTCTCTGACTTCCGCGCTTGGAAGGTGCACGTCCAACTTGGTATGAAGGAACGTGAGATTTTCTACACGATGCTGAGTGACTTTGCTACTACCGAAGAGGACATGAACGAACTTCAGTGGAGAAAAAACGAAGACTTCTGCAGAGACTACCTCTTGAATTCACTGAACCCTAGGCTCTCCCTGACCTACAGCAGTCATAAGACTGCAAAGGAGATTTGAGATCGCTTGAATGCGCACTTCCAGAAGAAGAGTGGTTGTCGAGGACTCTCCTTGGGAAAGACTCTTCACTTCAAAATTTAATTTAAACTCGTCAATCACCTCTCAAATAATTGAACTGGAGAGTCTGCGTCTCAAGTTGGCAGACGATAAGTCCGACATCTCTGATAATCTTTTGTGTGTGTGATACTTAACAAGCTACCTCCTGAGTGGTTGACCTTCAAGACTGAAATGCACAGACTAAAGGAAAAGATCGCATTGGATGAACTCAAAAAGTTCATTCATATCGAGGATCAAAACATCGCTGATAAGAGTTGGAACAAGTTGGTCAGTCCTCACAGGCTGTTAACTTCGTTTCTCGACCCAGCAAGCCTCGAAGGAAGCCACCAGCACCCAAAGGTGAAGCCTCTGTACAGTTGGTGTCTAAAAAGCCCTCTTTCAAAAAAAAGAGGGGCAAGTGCCACAACTGCGGCAAGTGGGGACACTGGGCGGCTGATTGCAAGGCTCCTAAAAAGAAAAAGGAGGATGCCCGCAAAATGTGGCGAACATGCTAGCTGATGCCTCAGATCCCAAGTCCTTCGTGGCTATGATCAGGAGCAGTCACCGCAGTTCGTCCTCTGAGTGGTGGCTAGATAGCGGTGTTACCTGTCATGTGACGAATGACAGAGGATTACTTTTTGAGGTCAAGGCGGTCCAGGAGAAGGTGGAGAACTGCAATGGAGGAGAGACCGAGGTGACCCATGCTGAGACAGTCGAGCTGGTCCTCTCATCAGGTAAAACTCTTTTTCTGAATAATGTTAAAGTAATGTCTTCTTTAACTAAAAAATTTGATTTCTATGAGTCTGTTAGATAAGGCTGCGATGTCTTTCACAACTCAAATGGTAGAATGACTTTAACAGTAAATTCACATTATTTTGGGTGTGCGTACCTGATCAACGGAATATATAGACTTAGCTTAAACAATGATAGCATTAACCAAATAAGTTCGAACATTATTGATCCTAAGTTGTACATAACAGACTTGGACACGTGAACTATAGGAAAATGCTAGATCTAGCGAAGAGTCATAATATTCTCTTAGATCTGTCGATTCGATTTGACAAGTGCGAGGTGTGTGCTCAAACCAAAATCACTAGAAAGCCATTCAAATCAGTTTCTAGGAGCACGAAACTTCTTGAGTTGATACATTCAGACCTCTGTGATTTTCGTAGATTACTTTGAGAATGTAGAAGGGTACTCCGCTCAAAGTATTCTACGAATACCACATCTATGTATGGAATGAGTATTTATAGTACTTCCAGCGTAGAGCAAGACCCTAGTATGACACGAACCCGTTAACCTATTCGAGTCGGTCTCTGTTAAATTTCTCAACGTGGTCAGCAAGATAGCCCAAACACCAAATTAATATCTTCGGAACTACCCAGTTCGCACGCTGAACCTGCGGAAACCCAAGGACTAGAGGTTGCACCCAACAAAAACAATGGAAGCACAAGAAGATCTTATTATGCATTCACTTCATTACAATCCGAGGCATACATAGCGAGACATGATTTCGCTAGTATTACAGCTGTAAACAGAAAGAACCAAAAAACAAGCCGGGCGGACAGAACTCCAGTCCGCCGAGACCGCGAGGTCGCGAGACCGCCGAGAGAGCAAAGAAGACCAAGCTATGCTGCCCAAGCTCCGCCGAATACCACGGAGTCCGCCGAGACCGCGAGGCCGCGCGGACAGACCGTTATTCGCCTCCTGCTGAACCCGAACTGAGGAACTCCCCTACCCGCCTGAAGCCGGCGGACAGGTTATTGAAGCTGGGAAAGTTGAAACAGAACTGACAAGCCGCAGAGCGACCTCCTGCTGAGTCCGCAGAGACCGCACACTTCCAAGCACTGACCGAAGTCACAGCCAAACTCCTGGCTCCTTGAAGTTATCCGCGCAACCTGCACACAGCAAAACGTCAGCCTGAAACAATCCGCGCGGACTGAAAAACACAGACCGCAGCACTCGCCCAACCCAATTACTGTTCACTCACGTTAGTCTGGTTCTGTAGATGTGCCAGGGGGGTCCTATTTATAGGCCAGGTGAGGAGTGTGGTCACCGCCCATGAGATAGCGACACCGCCCCAGCCGCGCGAACACAAAACGACTGTCCGCTCAGTCCGCGAGGACTTAGCCAGTCACCAAGGGAAACCGCCAGGAGCAAGGCAACCATTGACGAACCCTCTCCAGTCCGCCCAAGCTAAGCGGACAAGGCACCAGCCCGCAAAGCTCCAACTGCTTCAGGACAGCACCCTCTTCAATGGCAGTCCGCACCAACCCGAGGCAGTCCGCAAGACCCACACCTCAATCCGCCACAAGTCCACGACCAAAGGCAAACAGCAACAGTCCGCCCGGTCACAGCGGACTTGGCGGATACGGCGGACACCATGAACTTGACACCAAGTGTGGACCAAGTCCAAAACCATCAAGGGCCAGTGCGAGCATGGCGGACACAAAGTCCCGTCCGCCAAACACCCTAGCACAGACCCCAACCAGTCCGCGAGCTCCTCGCACTTGTCCAACGCAGCAGCACCAAGCCGGACTCCAAACATCAGTCCGCCAACCGGTCTCCACAGCAAGACCTGCTGTAACACCTGAGCTCGACAAGGCCTCAGCCAAGCTCAAGGCTCAGTCCGCAACAGCCCAACCGCGGACACACCAGTCCGCAAGGCTTCCCGCGAACTCGAACCATCCCGCCAACAGCGCAAACTTGCACCCGCGACCACTGAGCAAAGCACCAGTCCGCAAGCCTCTCTATCCGCAGATACCAGGCCGCACCAAACCGCGGACTCCATGCAACAACCCGCTCAGAACACAGCCGGCTTCCACCAGACTTCTCACCAGGCCGCAACCACAGTCCGCCCAGTCCGCCCAGTCCGCCAAAGCTGTCCGCACAGGCCGCGCGGCCTGTCCCGTCACCCACTTCCACTTCACAAATTTCAACACTCCCCTTGAAGTGAGAAGTGGTGACCAAGCCCAGCAAGCTGCGCAAGCGTTCAAAAGGCCCCTTCGACAGCGGCTTCGTGAAGATGTCAGCAAGATTATCTTCACTCCGAACATGCCCGACCAGCAGAGACCCCTCCAACACCTTCTCCCTGATGAAGTGGTGATCAATCTCTATATGCTTGGTCCTGGCGTGACACACTGGATTGTTTACCAGTTTGAGAGCACTCTCATTGTCACCCCGGAGTAAAGTAGGCCCTTGCACTTCTTCATGAACATCCTCTATGAGCCTCCTCAACCAAACGGCTTCCCGAGCAGCCAAGGCCGAAGCCTTATACTCCGCCTCCGTGGTTGAAACCGACACCGAGTCCTGCTTCTTGCTACACCACGAGATGCTAGCTGAACCGCAAGTGAACACATAACCTGAAGTAGACCTTCGATCATCCGAATCACCGCCATAGTCAGCATCCGTGTACCCGAGCAATGCAAACTCCGCATCCCTTCCATAGAGGAGTCCCAACTCAGAAGTCACCTTGACATACTTCAGAATTCCCTTCGCCGCCACTAGATGAGATTGCCTTGGTTCAGCCATATACCGACTTACTCGGCCAACAGCATAAGCTATATCCGGCCTTGTAATCGTCAGATAGATCAAGCTCCCAACAAGAGCCCTGAACACCAAGGGATCATTAAGCACCCTTCCCTCATCTCGTCGAAGCTTTAGCCCAGATTCCAGTGGAGTAGAGCACTTCTTCCCTTCGCCCATGCCAAACCGCTTCACAATACGATCAGCATACCCTTTCTGGCTAATGAGAATCCCGCACTCCTTCCTCTCCACTTCCAGACCAAGAAAGTGATGCAACTCTCCCAAGTCTTTCATCTCGAAGCGTATAGCAAGCTCTCCCCTGAGCCTTGCTACTTCCTCCTCCGAGTTCCCTGTGATGATCATATCATCCACATACAGCAGGACCAAGACTCTTAGCTCTCCCTTCTTCTTGACGAACAAGCTAGAATCCGAGTTAGAAGCCAGGTATCCACAGAACTGCAGGTACTCTGCAATCTTCCCATACCACGCTCGAGGAGCTTGCTTCAACCCATAGAGAGCCTTCCTGAGTTTGCAGACATAGTCCGGATGCTTCTCAGAGACGAAACCAAGCGGCTGATCCATGAAGATGTCCTTGTCAATCTCTCCGTAAAGAAAGGCATTCTTCACATCGAGTTGCCACAACCTCCATCCCTTGCTAGCAGCCAAGGCGATCACCACTCTTACAGACGTCATCTTCGCAACTGGACTGAATGTCTCCTCATAGTCTTCTCCATACTGCTGTGAGAATCCTCTAGCGACCAGGCGAGCCTTGAACGATCAATGCTCCCATCAGCCTTCTTCTTCAACTTATACACCCACTTGCAAGTAACCGGAGTAATGCCATCAACCTTGGGCACAAGATCCCAGGTTTCATTCTTCTTCAGAGCATCAATCTCTTCCTTCATGGCACCTTCCCACTCCTTCACTCCAGTGGCCTCGTTGAAGTTTGCAGGCTCTCGCTCATCCAGAGGACCTGCAAAGAAGCAGGAGACAAAGCTCACTGCATTTCCATCACAGTACCGAGCCGGTGGCTTAACCACCCTCTTCGATCTCCGAAGACACGGCTCCTTGCTCACGGCTTCCGTTGCTTCTTCAGGCTCCACTCCTACCTGGGGCAAGCATTGAGCAGTGCTCCCCCTGCTTCCTGAGCCAGAAGGCTCAGCCTCGGAGTTCGAAACAACAGGAGCTGCTGGTGAAACAGCAAGCTCCTCTTCCAAGCCTTCAGCATCCTCCACCGGTGCTTCCTCAACTTGCTACTTCCGGTAGGCTCCACCGAGCCACCTCCATATGACGTCAGCTCGTCAAAGACAACGTCTCTTGACACCACGAACTTCTTCGTCACAGGGTCCATGCACTTCCATCCCTTCTTCCGCTCATCATAGCCAACAAAGACAAGTTTCCTTGCCTTCGCATCCAGCTTTGTCCGTGAAGCATCCGGGACATGCACGTAGCAAGTTGAACCGAACACCCGAAGGTGTCCAACACTCGGCTTCTCCTTCAGCAACAGCTCAATGGGCGTCTTCATGTTGATAGGGCTGAGTGGCATCCGTTGATAACATATGCAGCACAAGACATTCCCTCCGCCCAAAAGGACCTCGGGATATCTTTCGCATGCAGCCAGCATTTGCAGGTTTCCGTCAAATGACGGATCTTCCGCTCCGCTACCCCATTTTGTTGTGGAGTGTGAGCACAAGTAAGCTCCCGTTGGATCCCGTGCTTCCTGCAGAAGTTAGAAAACTCGGAAGAGACAAACTCTCCCCGTTATCAGTTCGAAACTTCTTAATCCGCAAGCCAAGCCGGCCTTCTACCAACTCCTTGAACTCCACAACAAACGGAAGGCATCCGACTTCTCCTTTAAGAAGTACACCCAAGTATACCTTGAGTAGTCATCAACCAAGACAAGCATGTATTTGCTTCCACCAAGGCTGACAGTAACAGTCGGTCCCATCAGGTCGCCATGAATACACTCCAATGGTTTCTTGCTCCTTGTTTGAGATTTATCAAACGGAAGGCGATGTGCCTTACCGTATTGACAGCCCGCACAAACATGCCCATCACCAAAGGAGGACAACATCGGCAACCCCTCACCAGACTTCTACTCGCCATTGCCTTTAGCTTGTCCATGCCAACATGCCCCAGCCTCTCATGCCAGATAGCCGCACTATCATTGGCCCTCATCCTATCAACATAGGCACTGGTGGAAAGAACAAACAAGTTCTTCACCCTCCTCCCAACATGAGCAACATCAGCCTTACCGCTGATACGTTGCGAAGGAACCTCACGTCTGTTGGCCCAAACAGAACGTGATACCCAGCGTCCACCGCGTTGGTCACCGAGAAGAGGTTCTTCTTCATGCCCGGCACGTGATACACACTCCTTAACGTGAGTGGCCCTGATCACTACCCAAAGACACGACCCCCTCCTTCTCTACTGCATAAACAGTATTATCAGCAGTGATAATAGCTTCATTACCTGAGTAAGCCTGCATGGAGGTGAACTTCGACTTATCTCCGGTGAGGTGATGACCACACCGGAGTCGATGATCCACTCGCTGTTGAAGTCCTCAGCAGATAAGGCCCGGACACAAGTGCCCGTCATGAAAGCTCCTCCCCATTCTGCTTCTTCACTTCGTGAGCAAGCTTCCTCCTTTCCCGCAGCATGCCCAGGCTGCAGTTTGACCTTGCAGTCCCGCTTGAAGTGCCCTCGCTGATGACACCGGTAGCACTTCAGATTCTTCTTCCAGTCCTTAGGAGCATTGCTCCTCTCCGGCGGATATGAAGTTGAAGTCTCCTTCTCAACAGCGGCCTGCACCTTCTTCTTCTTCTTCCCTTCCCATCCCTTCTTCTTGCCTGAGAAGAGAGCCTCGCTGCCTTCCTGATTCAGATTCACTCCAGCCATCTGCCTTGCTAAGCTCTCCTGCGAGGCAAGCAGATTCTCCAGCTCCAGCAACGACGGCTGAGTAGCCCACCCTTGAACAGATGTAACAAAGGCCACATACTCCTTCCGCAAGCCGCGGAAAATGTGCCTTTTCATCTTTGCCTCAGAGATAGGCTCATCAGGATCCAGTGCCGACAGCTCAGCACACAAGCTCTTCATCTTTAAGAAGTACCTGGAGATGGAAAGGTCTCCCTGAGTTGCCCTGGCCAACTCATTCTCCAGGAACTGAAGCCGCGCCACATTCTTCCTATTGAACAACTCATCAATGGTTGTCCAAATATCAGCAGCCGACTCACACCCAATGATGTGATCAAACAGTTCCGGAGAGACAGCTCTCTTCAGAACGAACTCTGCCTTAGCATTAGTTCTTCTCCAGAGCCTCACCTGTTCAGCAGTACCGAAAGCAGCAGTTACTTCCTGTCTGTCGTCTCCACCGACAACTTCCCACAGCTCCTCGCCTAGAAGATAACTCTTCATGCACGACTTCCACTTTTTATAGTTAGTCGGCGTTAAGAGTTCAATGCCCAGACCTCTTGCTAAGCTTCCTTCCATTGCAATCACCTGTTGGTACCCTTCAGCAGCTCCGAGCAACAACACAGGTTGATCACCACTCAATCACTGAGTAACAACACTGGCTGACCTCCGCTCACGCAACTGAACCTCCGCAACCTCAGAAACCTGGCTCTGATACCATGTTAAATTTTCTCAACGTGGTCAGCAAGATAGCCCAAACACCAAATTAATATCTTCGGAACTACCCAGTTCGCACGCTGAACCTGCGGAAACCCAAGGACTAGAGGTTGCACCCAACAAAACAATGGAAGCACAAAAGATCTTATTATGCATTCACTTCATTACAATCCGAGGCATACATAGCGAGACATGATTTCGCTAGTATTACAGCTGTAAACAGAAAGAACCAAAAACAAGCCGGGCGGACAGAACTCCAGTCCGCCGAGACCGCGAGGTCGCCGAGACCGCCGAGACCGCCCAAGCTATGCTGCAATCCGCCGAATACCACGGAGTCCGCCGAGACCGCGAGGCCGCGCGGACAGACCGTTATTCGCCTCCTGCTGAACCCGAACTGAGGAACTCCCCTACCCGCCTGAAGCCGGCGGACAGGTTATTGAAGCTGGAAAGTTGAAACAGAACTGACAAGCCGCAGAGCGACCTCCTGCTGAGTCCGCAGAGACCGCACACTTCCAAGCACTGACCGAAGTCACAGCCAAACTCCTGGCTCCTTGAAGTTATCCGCGCGACCTGCACACAGCAAACCGTCAGCCTGAAACAATCCGCGCGGACTGAAAAACACAGACCGCAGCACTCGCCCAACCCAATTTACTGTTCACTCACGTTACGTCTGTTTCTGTAGATGTGCCAGGGGGGTCCTATTTATAGGCCAGGTGAGGAGTGTGGTCACCGCCCATGAGATAGCGACACCGCCCCAGCCCGCGCGAACACAAAACGACTGTCGCTCAGTCCGCGAGGACTTAGCCAGTCACCAAGGGAAACCGCCAGGAGCAAGGCAACCATTGACGAACCCTCTCCAGTCCGCCCAAGCTAAGCGGACAAGGCACCAGCCCGCAAAGCTCCAACTGCTTCAGGACAGCACCCTCTTCAATGGCAGTCCGCACCAACCCGAGGCAGTCCGCAAGACCCACACCTCAATCCGCCACAAGTCCACGACCAAAGGCAAACAGCAACAGTCCGCCCGGTCACAGCGGACTTGGCGGATACGGCGGACACCATGAACTTGACACCAAGTGTGACCAAGTCCAAAACCATCAAGGGCCAGTGCGAGCATGGCGGACACAAAGTCCCGTCCGCCAAACACCCTAGCACAGACCGCAACCAGTCCGCGAGCTCCTCGCACTTGTCCAACGCAGCAGCACCAAGCCGGACTCCAAACATCAGTCCGCCAACCGGTCTCCACAGCAAGACCTGCTGTAACACCTGAGCTCGACAAGGCCTCAGCCAAGCTCAAGGCTCAGTCCGCAACAGCCCCAACCGCGGACACACCAGTCCGCAAGGCTTCCCGCGAACTCGAACCATCCCGCCAACAGCGCAAACTTGCACCCGCGACCACTGAGCAAATCACCAGTCCGCAAGCCTCTCTATCCGCAGATACCAGGCCGCACCAAACCGCGGACTCCATGCAACAACCCGCTCAGAACACAGCCGGCTTCCACCAGACTTCTCACCAGGCCGCAACCCACAGTCCGCCCAGTCCGCCCAGTCCGCCAAAGCTGTCCGCACAGGCCGCGCGGCCTGTCCCGTCACCCACTTCCACTTCACAAATTTCAACAGTCTCAACACGCGCGGACATATAACATATAAATCTAACATTCCATTTATATTATTTATGTATGTATAGTTTTTTCAGATTTATGCTTTCTTGTATACCCTGTATTTATTTGGTTACCCATAGAGAATAGTTTCCGCGTTATATCACAACAAGGGAGTCAGGTTCATAGGCGACTGATTGGACAATCGAGGAATGATTTGACTGTGGTGGGAGACGACTAGGTCTGATCCCCATCTTTTCAAATCTGACTTCTGAATTAATCAAGTCTCCCGGTCGTGTCGTGGGGCAACCAAGACAGGTAAAAACATGAATTTGGATAGCATTTTTTTGAAGAAGTGTGATAGTGGCGGGTTTGACCTATGATAGGTGGTACTGCATAAGATGGTCATGATAGCCGCTGATATGTTACAGAGAGGTGATTATCATTGGGAACACAATGCATGTTCAAATGGTTTTTTATGTCAGTCAGAGGCAGGTGGTGCAGAGACGGAGGAAGGCTTGAAGACATTTTTTCACTCCTTACCTCGCTCATATATTGTTATCCGGCATTATTGACGATGCTCTGATATGAGAATGATATAGTGAAGTCACAATCATAGTGTTATCTTGACAAATGCATGTTAGTGGGCCCTACTCATAGGGGCGGTCACATCTTGGCAGCAGTGGATGAGTAAGGTGAGGCAGTAGGGCAAGGGATTGAGCGGAGCACGGTCTCGATCCAGACCGAAGGAGAGTATGGTATTTCACCATTGCAGACAGTTCAGTCACATAGTAAAGCGTGTACGCAATGTGCAAAAGGGTCTTGAGACCAGGGTGCGGACAGGGTGATAGTTGAGTCAGGGTGCAGAGTGATGGTGTTCTCATCATCACTGAGAGTCTAAGCGACTCTGACAGCTGTAAAATTTTATGAAGGAAGCCGAGAAAGGTCGCAGAAACACTTAACCACAACCAAGTCAAGTAAAAATCAGCAGCAGTAGAACACAAGGGTCTCAAAAAAACTTGGAATTATCAACAACTTTTTTACAAGACGAGACATACATTACGAGACATGATTTTGCAACGTACCCGATGGATGCAGAAAAAAAATTACAAGCAAGAATAAACAGCACAGTCAGAAGATTGTAACCGCACAGACCGCTCAAGCCGCTGACCACAGGCCCTGTCCGTCGAAACCGCCAAGTCGCCAACTACAACCAAGCCGCGCAAACTGCCATTATTGAATGCAGATGAACTGAGCAGAACCCGCTGATAGACCGAGCAAACAACTCACACTAACCGCAACTCGAAGGAAGTGACTTCAAGCCGCTGAGACTGCGACATACTGTGTACCGCTGACTGTAACCGCGAATTGTTCCACACTGATCTTTCCAACTAGTTGCCTAGTCGCCCAGTGTTGGCCGCACAGCCTGCACAGACAAGTCAACTTCACTTAGTCATGTCGGTTAGAAAACCGTAACCGCATGTGTTGGGTACATTGGAATGAATGTACCTGATTTTAAGAAGCCTCACCCTACTCAATGATATACATCAAAATGTATTTGATGTGTTTTGAGTTTAGTTGTGCAGGTTAAATATTTGCAGGGAAAGTTGAAAAGTTTCTAAGTCCATGTGTCGACACCCAGAAGGAAGATGTCGACACTTAAGAAGACTTGTGTCGACAGCCAGAGGAGCAGTGTCGACACTTGGAGTAATTGTGTCGACACCAGGGATGCAAAGTCGACACCAGACAGAAAATGTCGACACATGAAGGCTGTGTCGACACTCAATGAAGAAAAGTTCAGTGAAGCAGTGTCGACACTTAGAAGCAGTGTCGACACCAGAGGAACTGTGTCTACATCAGAAAGTGTCGACACTTGGAGGCTGTGTCGACACTCAGTAAATTTCAAACAGAGTCTAAGTGTAAGTGTCGACATAATGAAAATGTGTCGACATACAGCAGAAGACTCACACATGAAGAAAGTGTCGACATAATGAAGAATGTGTCGACACACAGCAGAAGACTCAACACATGAAGAAAGTGTCGACACTAGGATGTTGTGTCGACACTCAGCAAAGTTCAACAAATTCTAAGTACAAGTGTCGACACAAAGGAGATGTGTCGACACTCAGTAAAAGTATCAACAAAAGAAGAATGTGTCGACACAAGGAGCTGTGTCGACACTCAGCAAGTATCAACACAGAAGGCATGTGTCGACACCAAGAAGATGTGTCGACACTGAACAAGTTCAACACAAGAAGATGTGTCGACACAAAGGAGCTGTGTCGACACCTACAAGAAATCAACTAAGTACTGAAGAACAAGGTGTTGTGCCGACACACAATATCAGTGTCGACATATATTGAAGAAGCAGTGTCGAGAAGAAAAATCTACAACACAAGAGTTGTGTCGACACCTTGAAGGCTAGTGTCGACACTTAGTCTACTTGTGTCGACACTTAGTCTATAAGTGTCGACACTTAAAGACAGACTGTCTCGACACTTTCAGACAGTTACAGATATTTCAAGAAGTGACTGGATGACATGACAGCTGCCATTCCAGCCAGTCTACTGCACTGTTAGAGTTGTCAGAAAGCTGTTAGGAACCGGATCAGCCGGTCACCATGAAGAAGGCCTATAAATAGGACTTATTCTGTCAACAGTAGAAGATGATCAACATCAATAAGAAAGAAGATCTGATTATTCATTGAAGAATCATTTTCAAGTGAAGATCTAAGTAGTTGGAGAGAGAGAGCTCCTCCAAGAAGACAGCTGTTGGAACCAGGCTGTGAAGAATGTTCAGATTGTGATCTGAAACTTAAGTTGCAGTGATTGAAGATCAGCTGCAGAGAATCAATCCTATTGTGTTCTACATTCAAGAAGCTTTGAAGAAAGCCAAGTGAGGTTGATCTCAGCAGAGTTCTTCCAAGAACTCATCAAGAACCTATCAACTCTTCTCTCTTATTCTGAGTTGTAGGTATACACTTTGTATTCTTAATTACTTGTAGGATCCTTAGGGATCTGAGTTGTAAGCATGCAATTATAAAGGCTGAGTGGTAGGGCCTGTGTGCCTGAGTGTAGGAGATCCATATCTCTGAGTGTAGGCCTTGTGGCTGAGTGTAGGCCTTGTGGCTGAGTGTAGGCCTTGTGGCTGAGTGTAAGGTCTTTGGAGAAGATTGAGTTGTAGGGCTTTGGGCCTGAGCTGTAGGAACCATTTGGGTTCTGAGTGTAAGATCTGAGGATCTGAGCAATAGTGGAGGAGTTTGGCCGAATCTAGTACACTACTAGATAGGCGAAGGGGAAGTGGATGTACCAAAACCTTGGGAAACCACTATAAATCTGTGTGTTCACTGTGTGCATGCTTTATTCTGTGATTGCTGATTGATTGCTGTGATGCTGATGATTGTTGTGATATAATCTGCCTAAAATTAAAAAGATTTAGTCACCTATTCACCCCCCCCCCCTCTAGGTGATTAGGTACATTTCTTTCAAGTGGTATCAAAGTGAGGTTACTCAAAAGACTTAAATGTCTGAGTAGATCATGTTGGCAGATTCAGTATAAGTAAAGTCAGAATCAAGAAAATCAAGAAAATGGGTTCAACAGAGAATCATAAGGAACTTGGATCCATGAAGTTGCCATATGCAGAAAAGAGATTTTGGCATCTGGAAAGAAAGGGTGAGACTGTTTATGGAAGCTTCAGACCCTAGAATATATATCACAGTTAAAGAAGGTCTATATGTGCCTATG
The DNA here is from genome assembly GCA_039583875.1 of Platanthera guangdongensis. NCBI lineage: Eukaryota > Viridiplantae > Streptophyta > Magnoliopsida > Asparagales > Orchidaceae > Platanthera > Platanthera guangdongensis. Next base: position 197,495,211 of record CM077159.1, read on the forward strand.
AAGGTATCAGTCTTAGATGCAAATCAGAGAACACCTAAAGACTTTCTGAAATGACAAAAGATGAGATTATTCTGGCCACCATGGACAAGAGGGCTCAGAATATCATTGTAAGTGTCATAGATGATGCTACATTTCAGAACTTGATACACTGTAAGACATCTAAGGAGATGTGAGATACTCTGATAGTGGTATATGGAGGGTTCAGAAGAAGTGAGACAGGACAGCAAGTCTTTGTTAAACCAAGAATATGAAAGTTTCAGGCAAGTAGGTCTGGTAGCATAACAGAATGCTATAAGAAATTCTATATCATTGTCAATGAGCTAATGTCCTATGGAGAGAATTCAGCAATTATGAGCTGAATGATAAGTTCTTGAGGTCCCTAACAAAGGATTGAGACACCAAGATCTGTGCATAAGGGAAATGGTCAAGTTAGCAGATATTCCTCCTCCAAATTTGTTGGAAAACTGCTATCCTATGAAATGCAGTTGATGGTAAGGAAGGAGGAGGAGAAGACTACACAGAAGTGAGCATAAAGAAAGAGCAGTGACATTCAAACCAGAAGCTACCAAGAAATACAAAAGTAAGTCTCCATCTCCACCTCCAAGATGCGAGACTGAGTCAGATGAATCAGAAAGCAGGAATTCTGAGAGCTGTGAGAGTGATGAGGACTTTGCAGCTTTCACAAGACACTTTCAGAAGTTTCTAAAGAAGAAACAGTGGAGGACTAAGTCATCCACAGCACAGAGATCATCAAAGAATGACAGAAGAAAGCCCAAGTCAAATAGAACTCATCTTCAAAGATAGTTTGTTATTGTTGTAACAACAAGGACATGTTGTTGCTGACTGTCCAGAGAAGAGAAAAGAATCTACTGATAAGAAATACACAATTCAAGGGCAAGAAGGAAAGATTTTTGTTGCTAAGAAGGACAGAGGCCTGTCAGATATGTCTTCTTCAGAACTGAGTCAGAAGCTGAAGCTTACATAGGATTGTTTGCTGAAGAAGAGGAGGAGGAGTTCATCCAGCTAATGAACTCTATATATGAACAAGAGGACAATCAGTGCAAGGGACTGATGGCATTGTTAGAAGGTGACAAAATCCAGGATCAGCCTGGACCTAGTAAGGTACAAATTGTTCTTTAAGTTCAATTTCTAGTGCTAGTTCAGATTCAGTTACATCAGCATCAAGTGATGCCAGTGATCTGAATCTGAAGGGGATATTCATCAATTGATTGATGAATATAGAGTTCTGTTGCAAGCTTTTAAGAAAAGCAAATCCTTGGCCAAGAGTCAGGCTAAGGAGATTGCAAGTCTCAAAGTGGTTGCAACTGATTTGATAAGCTGATTGATCAAAAGTTAAATGAAATAGCCAGACTGAAGAACATAACTGTTATTCAGATGAGGACTATAACATTCAAGAATGATCAAATCAGAAATCTGGAGATTAGACTTCAGAAGGAGAGAGACATTGTTGCAAGGTTTTCTAAACCAAGTCTGTTCTACTTTGATAGATGAATTTGTTCATCAAAAGGTAAAACTGGATTAGGGTTTACAAAACCTGCTAGGACTGTTCAGTCCAAGTCTAAGGGCAAAGCCCCAGTACTTAACAAGTCTGCTGTAAATAAAACAGCTAGGGTTGTACCTAACAAATGTACAATAGATTTGAGTGCTGGTGCTATGGCAAAGTAGGTCACTTTGCCATAAACTGTTGGCATAATTCTAATGTCAAATTGAGTAGCAAACTGCATGTTGGAAGATCTACAGGTAGCTTTGTTAAGAGGCAAACTAACCAGCACCAAGGACCCAAGAATTCTTTGGGTTCTAAGGTCAACTAATCTGTTTTGCATGTGAGTCCAAGTGGTCATGCCCCAATATGGTACTTGGACAGTGGATGTTCCAGGCACAATGACTGGAACTAGGGGATTGCTAAAGGACTTCACACCAATCAAGGATGGTCCTAAAGTCACCTTTGGTGGTTCTGAAAAAGGAATCATCAAGGGTTTGGTAACATTTCTAGCAACCTTATAACTATTACTCAAGTGGCTTATGTTAAAGGTTTGAAACACAACCTCATCAGTATAAGTCAGCTGAGTGATCTAGGATATGACATCTCATTTTCAAAGATGGTTGTCATATCAGGAGGTCAAATGATCAAGAGATCATTCTAACAGGTTATAGAAAGAGAAATGTCTATTGCCTAGACATTATGTGTGAGAACAATGTTTCTCCAGTGTGTCTTGTAGCTGATGAGAAAGTCTCTCATTGTGTCAAATGGCATAAGAGGCTAGCCCATCTCAACTACAAGACAATTGACCAACTCTATAGCAAAGAGTTAGTGAGGAATGGTCCTCAAGTTAAGTGTATTAAAGATGGAATATGCTCAGCTTGTCAAAAGGGCAAGCAGACTAGATCCACCTTAATAGCATTAAGAACAAAGATGCTGTGAGGTGCTTATACCTCTTGCATATGGATCTTTTTGGTCCTATGCCAGTTTACAGCCTAGGTAGAAAGGTCTACACATTTGTGGTTGTAGATGACTACTCAAGGTTTTCCTGGGTGTTCTTCCTTAGACAGAAATCTAAAACACCTAGTATCTTCTATAGTTTTGTCAAACAAATACAGAATGAGTTAGACAGTACAGTGGTCAAGATAAGAAGTGACCATGGTACTGAATTCCAGTCTGATAGTATGACAAAACTATGTGAAAAATTTGGGATATTTCAGGAATTTTCTTCACCAAGAACACCTCAGCAAAATGGCATTGCTGAGAGGAAAAATAGAACCTTGATTGAGGCTGGTAGAACCCTATTAAGTGATACATCTCTCCCAGAATATTTCTGGGCTGAGGCAGTTAATACTGCATGCCATGTAATTAATAGGGCTACCATTACTAAGAGCCACAATAAGACCCCCTATGAGATTGTGAAAGGCAGAAAACCAAACCTATCATATTTTAGGATCTTTGGTTGTAAATGTTATATACTTAACAATGGTAAGTCTTACTTAACCAAGTTTGCTGCCAAATCCCAAGAGGGGATCTTTGTTGGGTACAGCAACAATAGTAAGGCTTATAGGGTCTACAACTTGTCTACTCAAGTTGTAAAAGAGTCAGTCCATGTAGTATTTGATGAAGCTAGACTTATTAACAATGAGTTGTCTAGAAGTATTTGCAGCTCCACAGGTGTGACTAAGAAGATGAACAAGCTCACTATTGAAGAAGGATCTACTGCAAGTCAGCATGTAGATGATAGTGGCTGCTGTCCAGGGGGAGTACTACATGCACCTGATGCAGAAGAAGACCTAGGAGTGCAGCAAGTTGAAGAAGCTGAAGGAGTTCAACATGAAGTCAGGTTGCCTCCAGCTAATAGACATCTAAGAGATCATCCAGCAGATCAAATCATTGGTGATCTAAGACAAGGGGTACAAACAAGGAGCAGAAATCTGAGTGCAGTGCTCTACTCCAGTTTTCTATCCCAAGTAGAGCCAAAGAAGTTTGAAGAAGCCATCCTAGACCCTCATTGGATTGAGGCAATGCAAGAAGAGCTGAATTAGTTCAAGAGATGCAATGTCTGGGTGTTTGTTCCTAAAACAAAAGACCACAACATAATTGAGACTAAGTGGATCTTCAGGAACAAAATGGATGAACATGGAGTAATTGTGAAGAACAAAGCTAGACTGGTTGCTAAGGGATATAGGCAGGAAGAAGATATTGACTTTGATCAAACCTTTGCTCCAGTAGCCAGACTGAAGGCAATAAGGATGTTCTTGGTCTATGCAACCTATCAAGGATTTAAAGTCTACCAAATGGATGTTAAGTCAGCCTTTCTGAATGGTAATCTGAAGGAAGAGGTCTATGTGGAACAGCCATCAGGTTTTGTTGATTCAACTCAACCTAATTATGTCTATAGACTTAGGAAGGCTTTGTATGGGTTAAAATAAGCCCTAGGGCTTGGTATGAAACCCTGTCTAGTTTCCTCATTGAGAATAAATTCACAAGAGGGAAAATAGACAAGACTCTATTCCTTAGGGAATCCAGAGGCAAGATCATACTAGTCCAAATATATGTAGATGACATCATATTTGGGTCTACTGAAAATAGTCTTTGCAAAAAGTTTGCAAAACTAATGCAAGGACAATTTGAGATGAGCAATATGGGGGAACTTAAGTTCTTCTTGGGTCTCCAAGTTAGACAGACTGAGAATGGTTTATCCATATGCCAGTCTAAGTTCACCCTAGAATTGATAAGGAAGTATGGTATGGAATCTTCCAGTACCATGAAAACTCCTATGGGGTCAAGTATGTCTCTTAGCAAAGATGATGCAGGAAACCTATAGATGAGACTTTGTATAGAGGGATAGTTGGCTCCTTTCTATATTTGACTGCAAGTAGATCAGATATCATGTATGCTACATGTGTCTGTGCTAGGTACCAAGCTTGCCCTAAAGAGTCTCATTTGACTACAGTCAAAAGAATACTGAGATATCTTAAGGGCACTCCTTATCTAGTCCTTTGGTACCCTAGGAATGGAGACTTTGAACTGACAGGTTATTCAGATGCAGATTTTGCAGGCTGCAAAGAAGATAGAAAAGTACAACTGGTACCTGTCAATTCCTAGGTGGAAGACTGATATCATGGAGTAGCAAGAGGCAAACAAGTGTGACTGTCTACACAACAGAATCAGAATATGTGGCTGCAGGAAGTTGATGTGCTCAACTTCTATGGATACAACATCAGCTAAAAGACTATGGTATTCAAGTAAGTAGAACACCAATATTTTGTGATTCTACTAGTGCTATATCTATTGCAAACAATCCTGTTTCCCATAGTAGAACTAAACACATTGAAATAAAATACCATTTTCTAAGGGAACATGTGGAAAAAGAAGATATTTCACTAGAATATGTCAATACAGATAATCAACTAGCTGACATGTATACTAAGCCTTTAGAAGAAACCAAGTTCAATAGGTTTAAAATTGAATTAGGTATGATAAACTTAGAATAAGTTTACAGAAATGGCTAAGTAAAATAGTGTCGACACACAGAGTTGTCTGTGTCGAGACAGAGAATTGGTGTCGACACTTCAGAGAAAAGGTGTCGACACATCTAGGGAGTTTGTGTCGACACTTCAGAAAATTAGTGTCGACACATACAGGGTAGGTGTCGACACATTCAAGGTGGTGTCGACACTTAGACTTTATGCAGAAGTAGTAAAGTAAAGTCTCGACTAAGTGTCGAGCTAAGCGGTGTCGACACATAAACAACTGTCGACACATACATTCTGTCGACTAAACTTGTGTCGACACATAGTTGTCGAGACATTATAAGTCTGTGTCGACACTTTTCAACAGTGTCGACACAATTTAAGTTTCTTAACGCGCCCTTTCATCTTCAATTCTAGAAAGGTATAAATAGGATTTCGCCATTGTCTGTCGACACGCTCACCAAAGTTTCGAGACCAAACTTGTGTGTCGACACCTCTCTTCTCTCAATTCAAATTCTTCAAACCCTAATGGCGCCCAAGCTCGAAGAGAACGTGAATGAAGGATATGAACTGGTGCGGCATGCGTTTGATGACGCAGAACCAGAGATCAAAGGTGTGGTAACCCTAGTTGCAGAATCAGGGTTAGATTTCTTGTTTCAAAGCCGACCAAGATATGGAAGAAAGATGTCCTGGAATTCTTGAATGGAGCTAAACTAGATGAATCAGGACTAAAGATTAAGTCAAGGGTTCATGGAGAAAAGGTTAAGGTCTCACCTAAGAGTTTGAGAAAGGTACTAAACCTACTAAGGACTAAGGAAGAAGATGAAGTTTCTGCTTCTAAGACCAGAGAAGCTTTAACATGGCGTGGACTGGATTCCAAGATGAAAATTGGATCAGTATTCAACAGAAAGGGAATGAACAGCCAAGGAAAATTTCTCTCTGAAATTGTTGGAAAGGTGATCATGTGCAAGTCTGGTGGACATGACAGGATTATAGCTTATATGTTCAATCTGATGACAAGGTTAATCTTCCAGCTACATACTGATTGGTCTGCAGTAGTGTTTGAGAAGATTAAGGAGAGCTTGAAGAAACTCAATTGGGTAGGATACTAAGTCTTTACTTGGCTGGTAGTATACCAGAAGTAATGAGCCAAGCTGCTGGATCTAAAATCAACCACATGAGGAAGATGGACATGAGAATCTTCTCTAGATGGGATAGGGTCTTGACCAAGGAATTGCCAACTCCTGAGAAGGTAACACCCAAAAAGAAGAGGAAAAAGATAGCTCCAGTGGCTCAAGATTCCTCTAGTAGCTCTGAAGAGCAAGTTGTGTTCACTCCTGATGAAAAGATACTGGAACTGTTGGAAAGTCTCCAGCTAGACAAGATGATGTAGAGAGCAGGGGGAGTTACCACAAGCAAGCCTCATACACCAGGATTCCATCCAGGGGGAGCCTCTACTAGTTGATGAGCCAACTCCTCTAAAAAGTGAACAAGCTACCCACATAATTCTTGAGGTAATAACTGAAATCAATACCTTAGATTTCCATATTGAGGATGATGTTTTGTCTGATTCATTACCTAATGTTAATCAGCAAACACAAACACATAGCCAACCCCAAGATGTTGTCATGGAGGACACATCTGTTGCTGATCAAGTGGAACCTAATCAAGTGGCTGATGAAATCAGGGAATTTCCACCCCATCCTCAACAAGAATTTACCCTAGAAGAGCTATTCCCAGACCTTCTACAAACAGACTATGAGAAAGAAAGTGCAGCTGCTGAGGGGGAGAATGCTCATGTTGAGGGGAGCAAGTAGTTATTGTTGAGGAAACTGCAAGGAAGGAACCTGAAGTGCAGAAGAAGTTACCTCCAAGCTCTAAGGACAGGGTTGATATTGCAAGCACATCTGCTTCTGAAGATGAGGAGGCTGCCAGAGCTAAAAAGAGAAAGTTTCAAGTCTTCAAGAGGAGGAGCCAAAATTATAAGAAAGCTCTGCAAACCATTGCACCACAGCCTACACCACAGCCTGCACCATCTGTAGATTACAGTTCTCTGATGGTTGCAATGCAGATAAAGCTTGATGAGCAAAAGAAAGCAATAGAAACGTATATGATGAGGGGCATAAGTCTATGCAGTTTGATCTTGCACAAGACATTAAGTCCATTAGATTTGAAATGAATCTAAATAAGAAGGAGATGACTGACTGCTTCCATAAGGGAGGGAATGCAGTAGTCTATCTAGCCACTCATCAGGAGAAGATAAAGCTCAAGTGGATGATATTGCACTGAAGCAAGGATATGTTCTGGAGAACCAGCTGAGGATGAATGATAACTTAACTGCTTCACACAATGCAATAGTAACAGAAATGAAAAATATAGCTGCTGGTGAGACTACATCTAATGCTACTGCTAAGGAAGAATTTGCTAAAGCATTGCAAGAGAGCTTAACTGCTGTTAAAACTGCTATACAAGATTCTCAGAAGCTAATCACTGAAAAACTCCAAAGGTTGAAACCATACTTTAAAGATGGTGTAAATTATTTGGATGCCCAAATCAGGTTTCAGAAGGATGATCTGAGGGATCATATTGTTAGAGAAGTCATAAAGGGGGAGAGGGTGTTAGTCAAAGCCAACTCTGATCATGCAAAATGGATTTCCAATTACATCAGAGCCACCCTTGGATATCCTTCATTGTGTGATGATGACAATATAGCAGAGTCTGGGATAAATCCTGCATATCTAGGAGGGGAGCAACCTGAAGTGGCTCAAGTAATCTACCCTCCTCCAGACTTTGATATGATACATGCAGACATACAATCAATGTATAGCCCTCCTGAGGGTAAGCAAAATGTCATCATAGAGAAAGTGGTTCAGCCAGTGCCAGAGGCTATACTGAAAGAACAAGAAGCTTTGCTGCTCAAAGAACAAGAGACTCTATTGTCTAAGAAAAGGTTCAGAGAGCAAGTTGAACAAAGGCCTGATTTTGAGCAGTGGAGCCCCACTTCAAGGAATATTATCTTAACTGCATGGAAGGCTGCCAAAGACAATATTGTGGACAGAGGCAAATGGTATTCTGATGTGGAGTGGAGGAAGATAAGAACAGGCAAGAAGCCATTGTGCAATATAGAAGAAAGGCTAAGATGGGAAAGCTACCTCCTACTGCCTAGGAGCCTAGCAAGTACTTTCCCAAGCCTTATCATTACTTTGAAAGGCAGAAGATCAAAGCTGAGGAGCTAAAGAAGAAGAATCTGAAAGGAAAGAAGCCTGCTGCTGCTGAAGATACTGAAGCCCCAGTTCAAGCAAAGATACAATCTGGAAAGGGCATAGTGATCAAGGAGGCTGAGCAGAAATAGAATAGAATTATCTTTAGTTTACAGTTGTAATCTTTTGATTTTAAACACTCTGTAAACTTTTGTATAATGAATATGACAAAGTTGTTAGAACAATGTGAAGTGTGAAAAATCTATTACATAATTGTTCTGAGATATCTGAGTATACATGTTTTGATTAATACATATTTATGTAATTACCTGTTATATAATCCTGCTTTACATCATACTGTGATTTTATTATGAATGGTGTATATCATTGACTAAGGGTTATGATTTCTCCAAATAGGGGGAGATTGTTGGGTACATTGAAATGAATGTACCTGATTTGAAGAAGCCTCACCCTACTCAATGATATACATCAAAATGTATTTGATGTATTTTGAGTTTAGTTGTGCAGGTTAAGTATTTGCAGGGAAAGTTGAAAAGTTTCTAAGTCCATGTGTCGACACCCAGAAGGAAGGTGTCGACACTTAAGAAGACTTGTGTCGACAGCCAGAGAAGCATGTCGACACTTGGAGTAATTGTGTCGACACCAGGGATGCTGAGTCGACACCAGACAGAAAGTGTCGACACATGAAGGCTGTGTCGACACTCAATGAAGAAAAGTCCAGTGAAGCAGTGTCGACACTTAGAAGCAGTGTCGACACCCAGAGGAACTGTGTCTACATCAGAAAGTGTCGACACTTGGAGGCTGTGTCGACACTCAGTAAATTTCAACAGAGTCTAAGTGTAAGTGTCGACATAATGAAGAATGTGTCGACACACAGCAGAAGACTCAACACATGAAGAAAGTGTCGACATAATGAAGAATGTGTCGACGCACGGCAGAAGACTCAACACATGAAGAAAGTGTCGACACTAGGATGCTGTGTCGACACTCAGCAAAGTTCAACAAATTCTAAGTACAAGTGTCGACACAAAGGAGATGTGTCGAAACTCAGCAAAAGTATCAACAAAAGAAGAATGTGTCGACACAAGGAGTTGTGTCGACACTCAGCAAGTATCAACACAGAAGGCATGTGTCGACACCAAGAAGATGTGTCGACACTGAACAAGTTCAACACAAGAAGTTGCGTCGACACAAAGGAGCTGTGTCGACACCTACAAGAAATCAACTAAGTACTGAAGAACAAGGTGTTGTGTCGACACACAATATCAGTGTCGACATATATTGAAGAAGCAATGTCGAGAAGAAAAATCTACAACACAAGGAGTTGTGTCGACACCTTGAAGGCTAGTGTCGACACTTAGTCTACTTGTGTCGACACTTAGTCTATAAGTGTCGACACTTAAAGACAGACTGTCTCGACACTTTCAGACAGTTACAGATATTTCAAGAAGTGACTGGATGACATGACAGCTGTCATTCTAGCCAGTCTACTGCAACTGTCAGAGTTGTCAGAAAGCTGTTAGGAACCGGATCAGTCGGTCACCATGAAGAAGGCCTATAAATAGGCTTATTCTGTCAACAGTAGAAGATCATCAACATCAATAAGAGAAGAAGATCTGATTATTCATTGAAGAATCATTTTCAAGTGAAGATCTAAGTAGTTGCAGAGAGAGAGCTCCTTCCAAGAAGACAGCTGTTGGAACCAGGCTGTGAAGAAGGTTTCAGATTGTGATCTGAAACTTAAGTTGCAGTGATTGAAGATCAGCTGCAGAGAATCAATCCTATTGTGTTCTACATTCAAGAAGCTTTGAAGAAAGCCAAGTGAGGTTGATCTCAGCAGAGTTCTTCCAAGAACTCATCAAGAACCTATCAATCTTCTCTCTTATTCTGAGTTGTAGGTATACACTTTGTATTCTTAATTACTTGTAGGATCCTTAGGGATCTGAGTTGTAAGCATGCAATTATAAAGGCTGAGTGGTAGGGTCTGTGTGCCTGAGTGTAGGAGATCCATATCTCTGAGTGTAGGCCTTGTGGCTAAGTGTAGGCCTTGTGGCTGAGTGTAGGTCTTTGGAGAAGACTGAGTTGTAGGGCCTTGGGCCTGAGCTGTAGGAACCATTTGGGGTTCTGAGTGTAAGATCTGAAGATCTGAGCAATAGTGGAGGAGTTTGGCCGAATCTAGTACACTACTAGATAGGCGAAGGGGGAAAGTGGATGTACCCAAACCTTGGGGAACCACTATAAATCTGTGTGTTCACTGTGTGCATGCTTTATTCTGTGATTGCTGATTGATTGCTGTGATTGCTGATTGATTGCTGTGATATAATCTGCCTAAAAGTTTAAAAAGATTTAGTCACCTATTCACCCCCCCTCTAGGTGATTAGGTACAATTTCTTTCAGCATGATCAAAATGCGAGGTAAATTATCACTGTTCTTGTTATATATAACGAACCGATGACTCCTATTTATAGGCGACAGGAGGAGTGTGATCACCGCTCATAGTGATAGGATAACCATCCGTCATCCTGCAGCTAACACCGCGTATCCACACAAGTGTGGATACCAACATCAGTCCGCCACTGACTAATCAACTACTCGCATAGAGGTGCGGACACACGAGTCAGTTTGCTCGCGATAAACAAAATAACCGCTTACGCGGAAAGCGCCACCAGTCTGCATAGCCGAGCAGACAACAACATCCATCCGCATGGACTTAGCAAACCAACCACGCGTCCTAATCCATCATCGCACGTGTGACGGACTACCGGTCTCCGCAACCAGACCGCACAGTTATAGCGGACTCGGCAAACTCCAGAGCAGACTGCGCAATTCTGCGGTCTTGGCTTCTAGACCGCACAACTGCAGCCCGCGATTAGGCAACAAACCGGACTTGTCATAACACCATGAATAAGTCCACACAGCCAACAAACTCTGTCACAAACCGCACGAATAGGCCCCAGCGAACTGATTGGTTAGTCTCCACAGACCGCGCTAACCGTCTGCCCCTTCGCGAGCCAGAGAACCTGACAAGCTCCATGCGGACTGTGCGTTCTCACAATTCAGACCGCAATAGTCGCAGTTAGACATAGCTAACCGTTCGGTTACCTCCTAGGGTACTTGCTGAACCAGACCGCAGGAGAGAAGAGAAGAAATTGAATTCCGGCTAACCGCCACCTTCTACCCACCAAATCGTTGGCGATCTCTATGGTCAGCCAAATTAGACTGCCCACTCCACTTCACTTCCTCCTCAACAATTTCAACACTCCGCCTTGAAGTGGGAAGTGAAAATCAGCTCGAACAAACCATGTAACCGAGTAAATGGTCCCTTCAGCAACAGTTTAGTGAAGATATCTGTGATGTTGTCCTGACTCTGTACATACTCAACCATCAGAGACCCCTCCAACACCTTCTCCCGAACGAAGTGATGCTCGATCTCGGTGTGATTAGTCCGCATGTGACAAACTAGATTATTAACCAGTTTGAGAGCACTCTCGTTGTCACCGCGCAGTAGAGTAGGACCCCGCACCTCCTCATGAATGTCCTCCACTAATCTCTTAAGCTAGATGGATTCCTTAGCTACCAAGGCTGAAGCCTTGTACTCTGCTTCCGTAGTAGAGACAGACACTGAATCCTACTTCTTGCTACACCACGAGATAATTGTCGTTCTGCACATGAAGATATATCCCGACGTCGAATTCCAATCATCAGAATCTCCCCCATAATTATCATCTGTGTAACCATGCAGTCTGTGTCCCTCTCGTAAAAGAGGCTTATGTCCGAGGTGGACTTCACGTACTGTAACGACCCGGGTTTAGGCCCACTGGGCCGCCCCACGGCGTCGCCAGCCTACCAGCAGCCTGGGTTTAGAGCTCAGAGGCCCACCACAACCCTTCCTGGGCCTGGCGGCTTGTCTCGCCCCACGGCACCACTGGTAGTAAGCCTAAACATCAAGGCCTGCAGGCCCATTGCACCCCAACCAAATCTTCGCGCCTGTTTATCAACACGGCGCGTTGTTGGCGCAGGGATTCGAACCCGCAACCCTTGATAAGCAACCTTAAAGGATAAGCAACCTTCAAGGATAAGCAACCTTCAAGGATAAGCAACCTTCAAGGGGTTCTGAGCTCTAAAACCGGGCTGCTGGTAGGCCGGCGACGCCGCGGGGCGGCCCAGTGGGCCTAAAACAGGGTCGTTACAAAAAGTGCAGGCGACGCCGTGGGCGGCCCAGTGGGCCTAAACCCGGGTCATTACAAAAAGTGCACTTTTTGTAACGACCTGGGTTTAGGCCCACTGGGCCGCCCCACGGAGTCGTCGGCCTACCAGCCCGGGTTTAGAGCTCAGAGGCCCACCACAACCCTTCCTGGGCCTGGTGGCTTGTCTCGCCCCACGACACCACTGGTAGTAAGCCTAAACATCAAGGCCTGCAGGCCCATTGCACCCAACCAAATCTTCGCGCTTGTTTATCAACACGGCGCGTTGTTGCCGCAGGGATTCGAACCCGCAAGCCTTGATAAGCAACCTTCAACTGTTCTCATCACCAACTGGCGAGACAAGCGCCAGGCCCAGGAAGGGTTGTGGTGGGCCTCAAAGAAAAGCATTCTTTACGTCGAGTTGTCAAATCATCCACCCTTAGCAAGATGCCAAAGAAATCACCTCCCGAACTGAAGTCATCTTAGCCACCAGACTAAACATCTCTTCATAATCTTCCCCATACTACTGCGAGAACCCCCAAGCTACAAGGCGAGCCTTGTACCACTCGATGTTGTCATCAGCCTTCTTCAGCTTGTAAACCCACTTGCATGTTACAAGAGTGATGTCTTCGACCTTGGGTACAAGGTCCCAAGTCTCATTCTTCTAGCATCTTCTCACTCCTTAATGTTAGTGGCATTTTCAAAGCATGACGGCTCCCGCTCATCCAAGATACTTGCGAAGAAACATGAGACAAAACTCACCATGCATGTTACCGTCCCTATATCGAGCAAGTGGAATAATGGTCTTTTTGGACCTCCGTAGGGCTTGACTCTGATCTGCCACTTCTGTTATTTCTTCTGAACTAGCTCTCCTCTCGGGCACACCAGGAGCATCGCATCCCTTACTTCCAGATCCAGAAGCTTCCACCCCATAGCTAGATGATACCGGAGCACCTGGTGACCCAGGAAACTCCACCAAAAGATCAAGAACAACTTGAACTTGCCCTCCGTCAGACCTGCTCTCTTATAACTCCACATATGAGCTACCCTAGTATGACGTCAATTCGTCAAATACCACTTCTCGGGAGACAACGAACTTCTATGTCTCTGGATCCATGCATTTCCAGCCCTTCTTCCTCTCATCATAACCGACGAAGATTAGCTTCTGTACTTTCACATCTAGCTTTGTTCTGAGAGTGTATGGAACATGCACGTAGTAGGTTGACCTGAACACCCAAAGATGTTTCACACTGGGCTTCTAGTTAAACATCAGCTCATGTGGAAACTCCATGTTGTTTGGACTGAGGGGCATCCGGTTGATGACATACGCTGCACATGTCATTCCCTCCAACCAGAAGGCCCTGGGAATGTCTTTGACGTAAAGCCAACACTTGCAGATATCCATCAAATGACGGATCTTTCACTCTGCAACTCCATTCTATTATGGAGTATGCTCCTAAGTAAGCTACCTCTGAATTTTGAGCTTTCTACAGAAGTTAGAGAACACATTTGAGTTGAAATTTCCTCTATTGTCAGTTCTGAACTTCTTGATATACAGACCGAGTTGTCCCTCCACGAGCTCCTTGAACTCTGCGAACTTCCCGAATGCTTCTGACTTCTTCTTCATAAAGCATACCTAAGTATACCTTGAAAAGTCGTTAACTAGAACTGGCATATATCTGTTACCGCCATGACTGGGGTGACGGTGGGTCCCATCAGATCACCGTGGATGGACTTCAATGGTGTTTTGCATCTGGTCTGTGATTTATCAAATAGAAGGTGATGAACCTTATCAACTTTTGGCCAACCGAACCCCCTCACCAGCTAGAGGTCATAGGCCACCCAACCGTCACCACCACCACGAGGATGACGACCGCGATGATTTGTCTCCACGTGCCCGTCCACAACATCGTCGCCCTGAACGAGACGTCGACCTTATCCGCACCATTAAAATAAATGCCCCCACCTACGACGGCTTAGGAGAACCGCAAATTTTTCAGAATTGGATTATGGATATGGAGTGATATTTTGAATGGCATCGCCTAGTGGACCCACAGAAAGTTCAAGTGGGTAGGATGAAGTTAACGGGACGAGCCAAAGCATTTTGGTTAAATGAGGAGCGACGTTTCGGAGCTGAGAATGGTGTCCCCCCTGTCGGTTGGCACGTTATGAAAAATCTTCTAAATGATCAATACGTCCCCGCATATCATCGCCCTCAATTGTTCGATGAGTTAGCCACCCTTCGGCAAGTCGATAGGTCCGTTGCCGATTACATGGGAGAACTAAAAGATAAAATGGTCCGATGTGAGGTTCAAGAAATGCTAGAGGTTACACTTTCTAGATTTCGTAAGGGCCTTAGTTATGATATCCAAAAGAAACTCTTACGCTACGGTCACACCGATCTGAATACCACCTTCAACGCCGCTCTAGATATTGAAAAGCACTTAGACGCTAAGTCCAAACCTAAACACAATTCCTATAAAGGTAAAGCTATGTTTAACTCTTCTGCCTCTACTTCTAAGGACAAAGGAAAATTTAAGACTAAGGATTCCTCTAACATCGTTATTACGGCTAGAGACGCTAAGAATCCTCTAGGGGAGCGCATTCCGTAGGCAAGATTAGTAAGACTAATGTCACTTGTTATGCTTGCGGGGTAACCGGCCATTATGTCGTAGAGTGCCCAACTAAAACAAAGACCTTGGCCATAGTCGAGCCTACTTGTGAAACCCTCGAGTTTATTTATGAGAGTACGAATGAATCGAAACCGGAAGGATTTCCTAGTGACATGGAAGATGACCTCAACGTTATGGTAATGCGTTGTATTTTAACAACCCCGCGTGCGACAGATGATTGGCACCGCACCGACATCTTCTCATTGATTTTTAAGAGCGGTGAGAAGCTTCGTAAGTTGCATATCGATAGTGGAAGTTGCATGAATGTTATTTCGAAGAGCGTCGTCACATGTATGAAGCCCACTGCGGAGCCCCACCCCACTCCTACCAAGTAGCATGGGTCAACAAAACATCTCTTCCCGTTACACGGAGATGTCTAGTACCCCTTACCATCAAGTCGTATTTGGAAAATATTTGGTGTGATGTGATCCCCATGGATGCTTGCCATGTTTTGCTTTGACGTCCTTGGCTATATGATCATGACGTGATGCATTTTGGGAGAGCTAACACGTATGAATTTAAATTTAATGGCAAGAAAGTGATTCTCAAACCCACCCCTCCTAAGGACCACTCCACCCCCTCCAAGGAAACCACCCTTCTGGTAGAAAAGAAAACATTAAGTTTGATGGGACATAAGGAATTCACTCGCGATTCCTTTCTAGGTGGAGTTATGTATGCCTTTGTGTGTCTTCAAGCTAAGTGCGATGCTCCTAATTTGGAAGATTTGCCGCCAGAATTGAAAGCGTTGCTAGAAGAATTTAAGGATGTCTATCCGGATGAGTTGCCACCCACGTTACCACCACTAAGAGAGATCCAACACGCTATAGATCTCATCCCGGTTCGTCTCGACCAAATCTCCCATACTATAGGTTGAACCCCGCGGCACACCAAGAACTACAAACGCAAATTTCGGAACTTTTACAGAAGGGTTTTATAAGGCATAGCAAGAGCTCTTGTGTTGTCCCCACTTTACTTGCCCCAAAAAAGACGGATCTTGGCGAATGTGCATAGATAGCCGTGCAATTAACAAGATTACCATTAAATACCGATTTTTGATTCCCCGCTTAGATGATTTATTGGACATGCTAGCCGGTGCCACGATTTTCTTTAAATTGGATCTTAGGAGTGGCTATCACCAAATTCGGATTCGTGAAGGGGATGAATGGGAAACCGCATTTAAATCTAAGGACGGGTTATATGAGTGGCTCGTTATGCCATTTGGCTTATCCAATGTCCCAAGTACGTTTTCCCGCATGATGACACGCGTGTTCCAAACATTTATGGGTAAGTTCATCGTCGTATACTTTGATGAAATTTTAGTGTATAGCACTTTCCCGTTGGATCACTACTCCCATTTACAAATTATTTTCTCTACTTTGCGTGAAGAGAAGTTGTTTGTGAATCTTAAGAAGTGTATGTTCTTTGTCCACTCCGTAGAGTTCCTTGGCTATATTGTGAGTTCGGATGGTATTAAGGTGGATCCGGGAAAGATTCAAGTCAGTAAGAATTGGCCTGAGCCTAAGTGCATCTATGACGTGAGAAGCTTTCATGGTTAGCTACTTTTATCGCCGTTTCATTAAGAATTTTAGTAGTATCATGACACCCATTACGGAGTGTATGAAGAAGAGGGATTTTAAGTGGACTATCGCCGCCACCGTTGCGTTCCAAACTATCAAAACTAAAATGACGGAGGCTCCGATTCTTCGCTTACCCGACTTCACTAAGATTTTTGAACTATCATGTGATGCGTCCGGAATCGGAGTTGGTGGAGTGCTAAGCCAAGAGGGACATCCTATTGGCTATTTTAGCGAGAAATTAGCGGGTCCAAAATTAAATTATTCCAATTATGATCGGAAATTCTACGCGGTCATCCGATGTCTCCAATATTAGAGGCATTATCTTCTTCCCAAGGAGTTTGTTATCCTTTTCAGTCATGAAGCCCTTAGGTTCATTAATTCTCAACATAAAATCAGCCCCCGTCACGCTAAATGGGTCTCTTTTCTTCAAGAGTACACATTTTTCCCCAAGCACCATAAGGGTTCACAAAACTGTGTTGTCGACGCCCTTAGTCGGCTCTCTTTATTATTGACTACTATGCAAGTTAAAGTTATCGGATTCGAGAGGGTTAAGGATGAGTATGTACACTGCCCGGATTTTAGGGACGCTTACTTGAGCGCTCAACATGACTCCCCTACTACTATTTCCGCTTATTATATCCGCGACAGATATTTATTCAGGCATTCTAAGTTGTGTATCCCGCAAACGTTACTGCGTCATTTCATCGTTTGGGAGATCCATAGTGGCGGGCTAGGTGGACATTTTGGGCGGGACAAAACGATTTCAATCATGGAAGATAAATTTTATTGGCCGGGTTTGAAGGCACTAGTTGGCAAGATAGTTAGTAGTTGCCGAACTTGCCAACTTGTTAAAGGAAATAAAATCAATGTGGGGTTATACACACCGCTCCCCATTCTGTCCATTCCATGGGAAGATGTGAGCATGGACTTTATTCTAGGCCTTCCCCCATCCATTCGCCGGCATGACTCCATATTAGTGGTTGTAGACCGTTTCTCTAAAATGACCTATTTTATTGCTTGTAGTAAGACGAGTGACGCCTCCCACGTCGCCAAACTATATTTCAAAGAGATTGTTAGTCACCGTGGAGTTCCTGAAACTATCGTTACAGACCGCGACGTTAAATTTACTAGCTACTTTTGGAAAACGCTTTGGAAATTAATGGGCACCAAGCTATTATTCTCCTCCGCCTACCACCCGCAAATGGATGGGCAGACGGAAGTTGTTAATCGTAGTTTGGGTAGCCTGTTGCGGTGTCTTGTGGGTGACCACAAGGGTACTTGGGATTTACTCCTTCCCCACACCCAACTCGCTTATAACAACTCTAAGAATCGGTCTACGGCCTTTCACCGAATGATATTGTGCATGGTTAGAAGGCGTTTGTGCCACTTGACTTGATCTCACTTCCACCTACTTATAAGTCAAGTCAATTTGCACAAGATTTCGCGCAACACATTCATGATCTCCATAAACGTGTTCAAGAAAAGTTAGCCACCCAATATGTTTCTTATCAATCACATGCTAATACTCATCGGAGAGCTTCTACTTTTAATATTGATGATTATGTTTTGGTCCATTTGCTCCCGGAGCGGTTGCCCTCGGGCACCGTCAAGAAGTTGGCCAATAGGAGAGCCGACCCCTTTAAAATTATCAAGAAATTGGGAAACCAAATTACTTCACTCTTCATTCTCTTCTTTTGATGCGTCGTCTTCTTCTATGGGGTTGGAGGGTGAGCGTGTTCCCGTGTCTCTCTTACCTACGGATCCTACCGTGGTTACATCGGATGGTGATTCTGCCGCCAATATTTCACTTGATGCTAACGTTTTTCCAAGTTTTACCAAAACATCCTTTGTGCCTAACAGGATTCTGGACGACGAAGTTGTTACCTCCGCGGACGGTGGTCTCCACCGCTATCTTGTTCGTTGGCGTGACCACCCCACTTCGGATGATTCTTGGCTTCTCGAGGCTGATTTGGAACGCTTTGATGCTGCGCTCCTCCAACACTATCGTCGTGACCACTCACCGGTGATGAGTGCTTTTGACCGTGGGAGGATTGATGGCGCCGTCCCGAAAATGAATAAAGATATCCGCCGCTATAACCTCCGCTCGCGGCCACATCGCCGCTACAATCAAGAGTTTGATGGAGTCGTCATGTCAGACCTTGTCGATGTCTGCCGCAACCGCAAGCGTCGCTACCACCTTCGTGCACGTGCGGCTGCTTAAGATCTAGGATGGTCATTTCTGATGCTGATTTTAGTTCACGTGTTTTTTTAGTTTAATGTTTTTAGTTACAGTTTAACTTAAGTTTAAGTTTTAATCTTAATGTTTTTTTTAATATTCAGTTTAAGGTTGATGTAAAAAAAACCTGATATTTATATTTGGAATGGGAGAGTAATAGAGCAGAGTTTTTAGACAAAAAAATTGCGAACTGCTTTTTTCTCCGAGGGTTCGGCCCTCCCAGCTGTGCGGCGATTCCTGTGCGATGCAGCCAACGCTGGCACCACTCAGCCCCTTCCCTCCAGTGTCGCGGCCTCAGTGTGAAGCAGACGCCTCCAGCCCCGTCGGCCCCGTCCCCGTGTCGTTCCCCGTGCGAAGCCGCCACCTTCGGCCCGCCGGCTACCTCTCACGGATCTGGATCCGACTGCCGTGCCTCATTCCCTTCCTCGGTGTGACTCCGTTGAAGTATTGGCTCGTATTCTCCTCCGCTCGGTGTGACTCCGGTGGAATTGTGGTAGAGAGACTCTCCACAAAACTTACCTTGAGTGCCTGAGTAATGATTTCTCTACTCTTCTTATGTGTGCTTCCTTATACGTGATTTTGTGTGGTGAAAGAGGTCGTCGTTGCCTTCGAAGCCCTTGATTTCTTTGTGGGATTTGTCCGAAACGTTTGTGTGTTTTCCAATCATTCTTGTGAATTAAAGGATTGGGTAAATCCTTATTGTGACGTTGATTGGAGTGAGTAACTCCTTGTTTTGACGCTAAAAGGATTAGGGTAATCCTATGTTTTTGTTCTTTTGGACGTAAATACGACCACTTTCTGAATCGCAGTTTTGGCCGGGTTTCTCTTGGTGTATACTGTGCATGTGTTGCGAATTAAATTGCTATATTGGAATGGCTAAGAATTTTTGCATGCGCGTGAGTGATCGGAAAGGGCTTGAGTGAACCGTCGCCAAAATCGACGTGCACACCTCGACACGTAGGCCTGCATCAATTTGGTATCTGAGGCAGGTTGGCCAATTTCTTAACTTTGCCCCGGTCCGCACAATTTCACGCTAGATATCACTTGTGCACCAAAATTTTATTTTCCTACAAAAAAAAATATTTTCTCACTCATCGTATACCCACTAGATCCGGTCACGAGTATCACACCAACTCCGGACACAAATATCACACATCCTCGTTGAGTATGGCCGAGGAATGACACCCAAATCAATACCCCACTCCGGTTGATGAACTTCGCTTTGAGATGAATCAACAACTGGGGGAACTCCTGGGAATGATGACCCAACTTTTGGCCAACCGAACCCCCTCACCACCTAGAGGTCATAGGCCACCCAACCGTCACCACCACCATGAGGATGACGACCGCGATGATTTGTCTCCACGTGCCCGTCCACAATATCGTCGCCCTGAACGAGACGTCGACCTTATCCGCACCATTAAAATAAATGCCCCCACCTACGACGGCTTAGGAGAACCGCAAATTTTTCAGAATTGGATTATGGATATGGAGTGATATTTTGAATGACATCGCCTAGTGGACCCACAGAAAGTTCAAGTGGGTAGGATGAAGTTAACGGGACGCGCCAAAGTATTTTGGTTAAATGAGGAGCGACGTTTCGGAGCTGAGAATGGTGTCCCCCCTGTCGGTTGGCACGTTATGAAAAATCTTCTAAATGATCAATACGTCCTCGCATATCATCGCACCCAAATGTTCGATGAGTTAGCCACCCTTCGGCAAGGCGATAGGTCTATTGCCGATTACATGGGAGAACTAAAAGATAAAATGGTCCGATGTGAGGTTCAAGAAATGCCAGAGGTTACACTTTCTAGATTTCATAAGGTCCTTAGTTATGATATCCAAAAGAAACTCTTACGCTACGGTCACACCGATCTGAACACCACCTTCAACGCCGCTCTAGATGTTGAAAAGCACTTAGACGCTAAGTCCAAACCTAAACACAATTCCTATAAAGGTAAAGTTATGTTTAACTCTTCTGCCTCTACTTCTAAGGACAAAAGAAAATTTAAGACTAGGGATTCCTCTAACATCGTTATTACGGCTAGGGACGCTAAGAATCCTCTAGGGGAGCGCATTCCCGTAGGCAAGATTAGTAAGACTAATGTCACTTGTTATGCTTGCGGGGTAACCGGCCATTATGTCGTAGAGTGCCCAACTAAAACAAAGACCTGGGCCATAGTCGAGCCTACCTGTGAAACCCTCAAGTTTATTTATGAGAGTACGAATGAATCGAAACCGGAAGGATTTCCTAGTGACATGGAAGATGACCTCAACGTTATGGTAATGCGTTGTATTTTAACAACCCCGCGTGCGACGGATGATTGGCACCGCACTGACATCTTCTCGTTGATTTTTAAGAGCGGTGAGAAGCTTCGTAAGTTGATTATCGATAGTGGAAGTTATATGAATGTTATTTTGGAGAGCGCCGTCACACGTATGAAGCTCACTGCGGAGCCCCACCCCCACTCCTTCCAAGTAGCATGGGTCAACAAAACATCTCTTCCCATTACAGGGAGATGTCTAGTACCCCTTACCATCAAGTCGTATTTGGAAAATATTTGGTGTGATGTGATCCCCATGGATGCTTGCCATGTTTTGTTTGGACGTCCTTGCCTTTATGATCATGACGTGACACATTTTGGGAGAGCTAACACGTATGAATTTAAATTTAATGGCAAGAAAGTGATTCTCAAACTCACCCCTCGTAAGGACCACTCTACCCCCTCCAAGGGTACCACCCTTCTGGTAAAAAAGAAAACGTTAAGTTTGATAGGACATAAGGAATTCACTCGCGATTTCTTTCTTGGTGGAGTTATGTATGCCTTAGTGTGTCTTCAAGCTAAGTGCGATGCTCCTAATTTGGAAGATTTGTCGTCGGAATTGAAAGCGTTGCTAGAAGAATTTAAGGATGTCTATCCGGATGAGTTGTCACCCACGTTACCACCACTAAGAGAGATCCAACACGCTATAGATCTCATCCCGGGTTCGTCTCTACCAAATCTCTCATACTATAGGTTGAACCCCGCGGCACATCAAGAACTACAAACGTAAATTTCAGAACTTTTACAAAAGGGTTTTATAAGGCATAACAAGAGCCCTTGTGTTGTCCCCACTTTACTTGCCACAAAAAAAGACGGATCTTGGCGAATGTGCATAGATAGCCGTGCAATTAACAAGATTACCATTAAATACCGATTTCTGATTCCTCGCTTAGATGATTTATTGGACATGCTAGCCGGTGCCACGAGTTTTTTAAATTGGATCTTAGGAGTGGCTACCACCAAATTTGGATTCGTGAAGGGGATGAATGAGAAACCGCATTTAAATCTAAGGGCGGGTTATATGAGTGGCTCGTTATGTCATTTGGCCTATCCAATGCCCCGAGTACGTTTTCCCGAATGATGACACGTGTGTTCCAACCGTTTATGGGTAAGTTCATCGTCGTATACTTTGATGACATTTTAGTGTATAGCACTTCCCCGTCGGATCACTACTCTCATTTACAAATTGTTTTCTCTACTTTGCGTGAAGAGAAGTTGTTTGTGAATCTTAAGAAGTGTACGTTCTTTGTCCACTCCGTAGAGTTTCTTGGCTATATTGTGAGTTCGGATGATATTAAGGTGGACCCGGGAAAGGTCAAGTCATTAAGAATTGGTCTGAGCCTAAGTGCATCTGTGACGTGAGAAGCTTTCATGGTTAGCTACTTTTACCGTCGTTTCATTAAGAATTTTAGTAGTATCATGACACTCATTACAGAGTCTATGAAGAAGAGGGATTTTAAGTGGACTACCGCCGCCACCGTTGCGTTCCAAACTATCAAAACTAAAATGACGGAGGCTCTGATTCTTCGCTTACCCGACTTCACTAAGATTTTTTAACTATCATGTTATGCTTCCGGAATCGGAGTTGGTGGAGTGCTAAGCCAAGAGGTACATCCTATTGACTATTTTAGCGAGAAATTAGCGGGTCCAAAATTAAGGCTCTATTTGTTTGGGCGTTTCGGTGCACCGTTTTGGGCAAACGTCGCCGGAAGGCGGGTAAACAAATGAACCTCCGGCGGCGTTTGCTCCGTTTCCACCCGCCCGCCTTGAGAAACGCCCCAAAAAGCTCCGTTTGGAGCAGCCACCTCCCTCCTCCGTTTCGAACACTCCGTTTCCACCTGCCGGATCGATACGCCACCGCCGAAACAATTGAAGCCTAAATTATTCCAATTATGATCGGAAATTCTACGCGGTCATCCGATGTCTCCAATATTATAGGCATTATCTTCTTCCCAAGGAGTTTGTTATCCTTTTCGATCATGAAGCCCTTAGGTTCATTAATTCTCAACACAAAATCTGCCCCTGTCACGCTAAATGAGTCTCTTTTCTTCAAAAGTACATATTTTTCCCCAAGCACCTTAAGGGTTCACAAAACTGTGTTGTCGACGCCCTTAGTCGGCTCTCTTTATTATTGACTACTATGCAAGTTAAAGTTATCGGATTCGAGAGGGTTAAGGATGAGTATGTACACTGCCCGGATTTTAGGGATGCTTACTTGAGCGCTCAACATGACTCCCATACTACTATTTCCACTTATTATATCCACGACAGATATTTATTCAGACATTATAAGTTGTGTATCCCGCAAACGTTACTACGTCATTTCATCGTTTGGGAGATCCATAGTGGTGGGCTAGGTGAACATTTTGGGAGGGACAAAACGATTTCAATCATGGAAGATAAAATTTTATTGGCCGGGTTTGAAGGCACTAGTTGGCAAGATAGTTAGTAGTTGCCGAACTTGCCAACTTGTTAAAGGAAATAAAACCAATGTGGGGTTATACACACCGCTCCCCATTCTGTCCATTCCATGGGAAGATGTGAGCATGGACTTTATTCTAGGCCTTCCCCCATCCGTTCGTCGGCATGACTCCATATTAGTGGTTGTAGACCGTTTCTCTAAAATGACCTATTTTATTGCTTGTAGTAAGACGAGTGACGCCTCCCACGTCGCCAAACTATATTTCAAAGAGATTGTTAGTCACCGTGGAGTTCCTAAAACTATCGTTACAGACCGCGACGTTAAATTTACTAGCTACTTTTGGAAAACGCTTTGGAAATTAATGGGCACCAAGCTATTATTCTCATCAATCTATCACCCGCAAACGGATGGGCAGACGGAAGTTGTTAATCGTAGTTTGAGTAGCCTGTTGCGGTGTCTTGTGGGTGACCACAAGGGTACTTGGGATTTACTCCTTCCCCACACCCAACTCGCTTATAACAACTCTAAGAATCGGTCTACCGGCCTTTCACCGAATGAGATTGTGCATGGTTATAAGGCGTCTGTGCCACTTGACTTGATCCCACTTCCACCTACTTATAAGTCAAGTCAATTTGCACAAGATTTCGCTCAACACATTCATGATCTCCATAAACGTGTTCAAGAAAAGTTAGCCACCCAATGTGCTTCTTATTAATCGCATACTAATACTCATCGGAGAGCTTCTACTTTTAATATTGATGATTATGTTTTGGTCCATTTGGTCCCGGAGCGGTTGCCCTCGGGCACCGTCAAGAAGCTGGCAATAGGAGAGCCGACCCTTTAAAATTATCAAGAAATTGGGAAACAATGCTTGTGTTTTAGACTTACCCGCTGATTGGGGTATTTCCCCTATTTTCAATGTTTCGGATTTAACGTTGTATGTCTTTCCACCACCAGAATTACTTCACTATTCATTCTCTTCTTCTGATGTGTCGTCTTCTATGGGGTCTGAGGGTGAGTGTGTTCCTGTGTCTCTCTTACCTACGGATCCTACCGTGGTTACATCAGATGGTGATTCTGCCGCCATTATTTCACTTGATGCTAACGTTTCTCCAAGGTTTACCAAAACATCATTTATGCCTGACAGGATTTTGGACGATGAAGTTGTTACCACCGCGGACGATTGTCTCCACCGCTATCTTATTCGCTGGCGTGACCGCTCCACTTCGAATGATTCTTGGCTTCTTGAGGCTGATTTGGAACGCTTGGATGTTGCGCTCCTCCAACACTATTGTCGTGACCACTCACCGGTGATGAGTGCTTTTGACCAGGGGAGGATTGATGGCGCCGTCCCGAAAATGAATGAAGATATCCGCCGCTATAACCTCCGCTCACGGCCACATCGCCACTACAATCAAGAATTTGATGGAGTCGTCCCGCCAGACCTTGTTGACGCCAGCCGCAACCGCAAGCGTCGCTACGACCTTTGTGCACGTGCGACTGCTTAAGATCTTGGATGGCCATTTTTGATGATTATTTTAGTTCACGTTTTTTTTAGTTTAATGTTTTTAGTTACAGTTTAACTTAAGTTTAAGTTTTAAGCTTAATGTTTTTTTAATATTCAGTTTAAGGTTGATGTAAAAAACCTGATATTTATATTTGGAATGGATGTACAACCTCGTATTCGCAGTGTAAGGTCCCCTCGGCAGGCGCAAGATCAGCTTTGCATTTTTAAGCTTTTGGAGTGGTATGCACTCTTGGTGGCCAATTTAGGTCTAGCCCTTGGAATATACTAATAGGGGGGGGGGAAATTCTCCTCCCCCTTCCCCTCTCTTTTTCAGGGGGGGCGGGTGCGGCACGTTGGTCGGCACCCGCCCCAGCTTGCTAAGTACGAGGTAGGGGCAGCGAGATCGGCCTGCGGGCAGGGTCTCGCCCAGGCGGCCTGCCTGGCGGGCGAGACCGGCCTGCGGGCAGGGTCTCGCCCAGGCGGCCTGCCTGGCGGGCGAGACCGGCCTGCGGGCAGGGTCTCGCCCAGGCGGCCTGCCTGGCGGGCGAGACCGGCCTGCTGGCAGGGTCTCGCCCAGGCGGCCTGCCTGGCGGGCGAGACCGGCATGCGGGCATGGTCTCGCCCAGGCGGCCTACCTGGCAGGCGAGACCGGCCTGCGGCCTGGTCTCGCCCCGGCGGCCTGCCTGGCGGCCTGGCTCTCGCCCCCGGCTTTAGGTTCCTTCGCGGGGTTTACCCGTTCGCTTCGGGTGTCCATTGGGGGTAGGGGGCATGCTTTTACCATTATACCCCCACGAGTGGAATTACCCCTTTACCCTCCGATATGAATGTTTTCTATTGGCTCAAGGTCTATTTGCCGTAGGGGTATTTCTGGCATTTTGGTCCATGGGATTGGGAAAACTATAAATAGACCTTTGAGGGTGCCTTGGAGGGTATTGCATTTCAGGCACAAAAATCTCTTTGCTTTCTTCCTCCAAGGCACCTAGCTCAGCATTGGCTAGGGAGGGAGAGACTTCAAAGGTTTTCCGGGTGTGAGGTGAGACCTCCGCGCTAGAGTCGAGGGTCTGTTCCTAGCTTCTTGATCCTTTGGTCTGTGACGTTCTCCTGAGTGTAGTAGGTGTGAGGTCGCCCCTTTGTAGGGACCCTGAACTCCACAGAGGTCAATTTTTGGCTTCAACAATGGGAGAGTAATAGAGCAGAGTTTTTAGACAAAAAAATTGCGAACTGTTTTTTTTCTCCTAGGGTTCGGCCCTCCAAGATGTGCGGCGATTCCTGTGCGACGCAGCCGACGCCGGCACCACTCAGCCCCTTCCCTCCAGTGTCGCGGCCTCTGTGTGAAGCAGACGCCTCCGGCCCCGTCGGCCCCGTCCCCGTGTCGTTCCCCGTGCGAAGCCGCCACCTTCGGCCCGCCGGCTACCTCTCACGGATCTGGATCCGACTGCCGCGCCTCATTCCCTTCCTCGGTGTGACTCCGTTGAAGTATTGGCTCGTATTCTCCTCCGCTCGGTGTGACTCCGGTGGAATCATGGTAGAGAGACTCTCCACAAAACTTACCTTGAGTGCCTGGGTAATGATTTCTCTACTCTTCTTGTGTGTGCTTCCTTATACGTGATTTTGTGTGGTGAAAGAGGCCGGCGCTGCCTTCGAAGCCCTTGATTTCTTTGTGGGATTTGTCTGAAACGTGTGTGTTTTCCGATCGTTCTTGTGAATTAAAGGATTGGGTAAATCCTTATTGTGACGTTGATTGGAGTGGGTAACTCCTTGTTTTGACGCTAAAAGGATTGGGGTAATCCTATGTTTTTGTTCTTTTGGGAGTAAATACGACCACTTTCTGAATCGCCTTTTTGATCGGGTTTCTCTTGGTGTATATGTGCATGTGTTGAAAATTAAATTGCTATATTGGAATGGCTAAGAATTCTTGCACACGCGTGAGTGATCGGAAAGGGCTTGAGTGAACCGTCGCCAAAACCGACGCGCACACCTCGACACGTAGGCCTGCATCACTAGGGAAGGAGCACTGACAAGGAAGATCTGCACGGGAGCGGCGATTTGCTAGGGGTGGCTCAACTCCAGTCAGTGGCAATGACAACCAAGGAAGCATCATCGGCAATGGCAACCGGGGAAGGAATGGCAGAAAGGAACATCTGCATGGAAGCGGCGATCTGCTCGGGAGCGGCCAAACTCCACAGGCAATGGAGAGGAAGGAAAAAAGTATCGGGGAAGGAGCAGCGACGCGAGCACGTGGTTACGGGTCATAATGAAACCATGCTTTACGAGTCACAGACGCAAGACCCCGTGTCGGTTGTTGGAAAGAGCCCTAAAACGCGGGTTTATGAATCATGGTATTGAAAAACTTGTTCATTCAAACAGTCCCAAAACAACGATTGTGTTTGGAATGCAGATTTTTGATCTGCCAGAGCTGAGAGCCTAAAAGCTGGTTTGGAATGAGTTGATGGTGCTACACTATGAAGAGTATGAGAGAAACCAATAGCAAGATCCCCCATAGTTCACCAGATCCAGTTCATAAGCCAACTCGACATCCATCTCCACTAATCCAACAACTTTTGCCGCATTCCCAAGTTGATCGGCCGACCTCTCGCAACCTCCAAAATAATCGTGACATGAAGCCGCCAATCACGCTCACATTGATGTGAATGTTTCATTAAAAGAGATGGAGAGAAGGAATCGCGAGTTCTCCAGATATTTGATGTGCGCATAGTCAAACATGTGGGACTAACAATTGACTTCTTTCCTGTAACAAAAAAACGTGCATATGCTAAGAAAAGGTATAGAAATATAAATAAAAAAATATTTAAACCGTGCATCTGTGGAAAGTAAGATTATGGTTCGACACTTCATATTAAAAATAAGAAAATAATAATAATTATGACGTCTCTAATATGGTTGGTGTTGTTAATAACAGCTGTATTAGCATTGATTGATTGATTAATGGGAGAATCTAAACTTGAATGACGATGATAATTCCGGTGGATAGGGTGGGAATCCATGATTTTGGCCAATTATAGACAGACCCCCGCCGTTAGATCATACTACAACTTTGAGGGTAATTTAGTCATTTCGCTGCTTCCCTACCCGTCCGTCTCTCTTTTTACTTTATTTGTGTGTTTAAATAGTCTCGATCAATACTACCAACACTAATTTGAGCCCCCAGTTGCACAAAAAAAAAATCCCAAATCGGAGCTCTTCCACTCCGATAAGATGCGACCGACGGCGAGATTTCTCCAGTCAAACTCTAACTTGACGGCGGCGGACACCCCGCAGCCGATGAAGGTGGACTCGGACGTGGTGGTCATCCTCGCCGCGCTGCTCTGCGCCCTGATCTGCGTCGTCGGCCTAGCTCTCGCCGCACGCTGCTCCTGGATCCGGAACTCCTTCGCCGCCGACGGAAGAGCTCCGCCGCCGAACAAAGGGCTCAGGAAGAAGGCTTTGCAATCGCTCCCGAAAACATCCTTCGACGCCGCCTCGATGTCCGGCTGCGGCGGAAGCTTCGCCGAGTGTCCGATCTGCCTGGCGGAGTTCTCGCAGGGCGAAGAGATTCGGATACTGCCGCAGTGCGGCCACGAATTCCATGTCAGGTGCGTCGACACGTGGCTCCGATCTCATTCTTCCTGCCCCTTTTGCAGACGGATCCTGGTG
This sequence comes from Platanthera guangdongensis, assembly GCA_039583875.1. Classification (NCBI taxonomy): domain Eukaryota; kingdom Viridiplantae; phylum Streptophyta; class Magnoliopsida; order Asparagales; family Orchidaceae; genus Platanthera; species Platanthera guangdongensis. The sequence continues at coordinate 197,523,988 of CM077159.1, forward strand.
GTCACCTCCCACTCCAAGTGCCGTCTGTGTGGCGGGAGCTCTGCCGCCGGCGAAGCTTCCGCCGCGCCGCCGCCGGGACAGGATTGCCACCACGCTAATGGGTTCCTACCCTAAGTTACTCCTCCAGTCTTTTTGTTAATTTACCAATGTACCCCCCGTAGAGGTCGCTGGATCATCTGCTATTGTGTTATTAATGCTCTCTCCAGAAGTTGAATAGCGAGCACATGTGCCTCTCCTCTCCTGTGTATATTGTATTATTATTATTTAATTGTTTTGACCCCCTTTAAATTTAAAAATTATAGATTGCACCTCTCTTATTATTGAAATTACAAAATCTTCCCTTACAAAATATAATATTTACCTACCTCCCTCCCTTGAAGTTTACATAACATCCATGCGCAAAAAGACTTCCCCCGGAATATTTAAGAAAGATTTTTATAATTTCAATAATAGGAGGGTGCAATAAAGTTTTTGTAATTATTCCTATAAATTGTTTATAATTTATAGTGGAGACGAATTCTAAATAAAAGTATAATAAAGAAAATTAAAATATAAATAAATAATGCAAATAAAATTGGTTGCAAGGGAATTGAGTATTAGGCACAAACTGAATACATCTATTGTTGGTAGCACTGGTTGAATACTTGTGCATAGTCCATTCCACGTGCCTGCTTAGTTATATAATTAGTGCAATAGGTTACTATTTAATTTAATTTTAAAAAATATCTAATTAATTCGAACACAATTAAAACCTTTGATATTTGGAATTGTATGTCTTGTAATTAGTGCAATAGGTTACTATTTCATTTATGCTAAATCTCATTTTATGAGCATAATTACAATACATTTCATATGCTCCATCTTCAATCTGAACTACTTTGAACCTGGAAGTATTGCATTATTACAATACCAAAATGTTGTAAAATCTTTAGAAATCTCGCTCACACTTGCTGGAGATCATAAATGTTTCCCTGGGATACCAATTCTGATATCGAAGCGAGCAAAAACGTTCTCCTAGAAGATGAAAAACGCTCGCCCAATATATCGGTTATGAAATCTAGGCGAGTATAATTGCTCGCCCGGGATTACACAAATGCCGCATGGGCCACGGGATATCATTTTTGATGTCCTAAGAGCAAAATGTGTTAGAAATTTCGTTTTAAAAACATTTAATTTGATATCAAATGGAAAGAATCCAAATGTTTGGACAGAAAAACTTTCATGATGGAAAGAATACCATGCTTTGAGTATATAAAAGAATTCACTTCTTATTTGAACATTGAGATTTGAGGATTGGGGATTTGGGGATTAGGATTTGGGATATAATTGAATTGTATGATCACCGGCGAGCTGTGACGAGTTGTTCTTGTCGCTTGATGAGGTAAGAACTTGTCTTCGGCAAGGTGAAATTGTGAGCTAGTTGCAAGGTGAAGACGACGAGTCGTCCTCTATAAGGGTACTTTGATGATTCCATCAAATCTCCATGAGTCAGAATTGTGCACATTACATCTCAGTTGTATTTCACAGTAAAGTTGAGATGAGAATTGCGGTTCTCCTCTTTTTTCAGAACACGATCCTCCATCACCGCAACAAAAAAATTATGCAGATCAAAAATGTCCATAAGATGTAGGGTAGGGTAGGGTAGGGTAGGGTAGGGTAGGGTAGGGTTCAAGAACATAAAAAACGTGAAAAAGCTATTATTCTCCCGGCAGCTGCAGATGTGCTTCTCCTCTTTGAGAGTAATGTCGAGTTTGAAGAACACATTTTTTTCCTAAAATTCACACGGGCACGGTATATATTTTCATGGTTGCCACGTCTCATCATTTGATGGAGCCCCCTCTATACAAATATTTCGCGTCAAATTGCGATAGCTTAAAGCTGCTGAGTTTTTTTAATTTTTATTTTAAATAATTCATCTTTTATATTTATATTTAATAACGAAAAATATTGAGGGGTTCTGGTCACCCTATGTGAGGATATATTGTGACATTAGGGTGAAATGGATTGGCGAACAGCCATGATTTTTGTGGTTCGTGCCTAAATGTCGGTTTAATAGTAAACCATCACGGGGTCTAGTTAGCAGATTTGACTCTTCCTTTAGGTGCTCGAAAATCTGTTTTTATTATTCATCAAAAGTATGCAGGCCGCTCGTGCGTCATGGCAACGGTATTTCGTTCACGACATTGCTTTGGCACGGCGGTGCTCCCGTCGCTCGCAAGTCCCCAGAACAAGATCAAAGTTGGAAGACTTTAAGCCCTAAAATAATTTTTTTAAAAAAATCAAACATGGAAGACTATAAGCCCTGAACTCATTTTGTTTGCATAAAAATATATCAAATTGTTAATGGACTCTCTCAACAACTCCGTATTCACCGAGTGGATCCCTTAGAACAAGATCAAAGTTGGGGTTTGGGCAAGCCGGACAGACGAGTGGGGTAGGACCCCTCCTCGACTCGCGTAGGCCGTTGCGGCCATGGGACGAGTAGGTCGCGTGGGCCCGCACTCGCCCCAAGATAAGGTAGAGGGAGCGACGAGTGCGTCCACCACGCTCGCACTCGCACGACGCCCTCAGTCGGTAGCGAGTGCTAACCTCAACAGAGGCATTCGCAGGCCCGAGCGAGTGGAAATAGAGTGTAATTTGCTTAACAGAATTTTTACCAAAATGCCCCCACTGGCCTGCTAATAGCCCCCCAAAACAGCGGAGTTAGGTTGTTGGCAGACCCATTTGGGCTGCATATAGCATTTCCAAAAGACGAGATTGCGCTATTTGCAAGCCAACTCAGAAAAACTATAAATAGACCCTTAAGGGCACCTTTGGAGGAGTCATTTTTTTCTTGGCTTCTTCCTCCCCTGTTTTACTTTGGTTGCTATTTAGTGCCCTCCAAGGTGTCTGGCTCAGCCTTGGCTTGAGAGGGGAAGCTCTCTTATTGGAGCAACTGGGGACAAGCAAGGGGTGTGCTGATATCATTCTCGCGACCTTGAGAGGTGCGAAAAGTCATCGCACAACACCACGCTTATGCTGTCCTGGTCGACCACTCGCACCCTCCTCCCCTCACTCGCCAATCAGTCAATTTTGACATTGAAAAATAGGGACGGGGCCAAGCTCAGGCGCCCCTCATACGCGCGTGTCGAACACATGCATCCAATTAGTAATTAAGGAGAAACTGCAATCAAAAGGTTTTGTTACAGCGCCGCTGCCAAGGACAGGACATTAAACGAATACTTGTCAGAGTCCGAAGATAGTCCTGATATGGAATAACATTTTTGAAAGGGCGGCGCAGATAAGGAAAGATGTAAAGGGACTGCGAGTGTCAGGGGGCTCAAAATTTATGTCAGTTCCATCCCCCCCCCCCCCCGCCTCACAACCCCGCCATAGGCGGTCGACGGGGATCATTGTACTTGGCGGGCAGCTCCAAGATCGAGGTGTACTAGACATAAACGCTCCTCGATTCGCCCAATAAGCATGCCAGGGAAAGTCGGCTTGCTACACGCCCCATGCTTCACCTCATCGGCGAGCCTTCTGCACTCACACTCAAGTGCAACCACTCGTTGTTCGCTGATTATCCTCTCCTCTAACATCTCGCGGAATATGATCCCATATTTTTGGAGGACACCAGTCATTCGCCTCTTCATTTTGGCAGGGTCGTTTGGGTCACCTAAGAAATCCTTAATTGTGTCGGGAGAAGGAGGCGGCGAGTATCCCCCCTCGTCAAAAGATTCTTTAGTTGTTGTGACCACCCGAGTATCTGAAGCATCAGAGAAACAATAGATTTCAACGTTTTTGGAGAATACTTAAGGAGAACAACGAGAGCTCTGACGAACCAGAGTCAAAAAGTCGGCGAGATGGACAAGATCTTCCCTAGAAAGGTGACCCTAAGGGCAGCGTAAGCGGCTTTCCACGGCCGCGGGGGGAAGGTTCAAAGCCCCGCACCAAGGCATAAGAAGCATGGGCGGAACTAGCCCTGGGCACGGTAGGGCACGTGCCCGACCGGTTTTGGCGGAACTAGCCCTGAACAGGAGGTTCTTCTTCTTCTTCGGGCACGTGCCCGACCGGTTTTGGGCGGAACTAGCCCGGGACATGAGGTTCTTGTTCTTCTTCTTCACTGTGAATTTCAGTCCAGATTTCTGTGAAAGGTTGATTTGAACGCACCATTGTGCTAATCTTCGAGCATTTTAATGTTAAGTAAACACCATTGTGTTGTTGGAATCCATTGTGAAGGGTTGATTTGGAGCTCCAATCGTCCCGTGTTGTTGGAACACACCATTGGTAATTACTCTTGTTCCCCGGTTTTCTATTTTAGTTTACTTAGGAGTTAGGAGGGCCACACGCCTGCAAAAAAAAATATTTCGGGACCGCTGCCCCCGAACCCCCGCTCAGGTGCGCTGCCCCCCGAACCCCCCGAATTGACAGTACTTTGATTGTGCCTGTGCGACTTCAATATCCTAGTTCCGCCACTGAATTAAGAAGGTGTGGGAATGCGAACGACACTAACTCCCGCGAGTGTTGGATCGGGATTGGGCTCGCATGACGATTCGCGCGCCGGCGATTGCCGCTGCAGAGAGCCCAGGCCGGTGGTCCCAAAAGGAACAGCTGCACTAATCAACAGAGTCAAGTCAGGTCGAAAATCAGGGTACGAGCTATAAAGTGAGAAGGACAGGTGGCTTACAGGTCGGTGTCAGGGAACGCAGGGGGTGGCGTGAGTGCTTGCACCCTCCACCTGATGAGCTACCGGGCCCTCCTATAGGGTCGCATCATCACAAGAAGGTGCGTCAGTGCCCATCGGGGTCGCGCCGGCAACCGACATGTCAGCGGGCTTTTCCTGTGAGTGATGAAAACGGTCAAGGACGAGAATTCCTATCAGAAATGAGCGAGTTCCAGATCGCGACCTCCTTAGGCGAGTTCCAGATGATGACTTCGGTTAGCGAGTATATGCGAGCGAGTTCATGCAGGCGAGTTGCGGATGGCGATATGCTCTAGCGAGTTTCATACAGAGAGCTCCAAATCAACTCGCAGGTGTCCTGTTCGCAGGTTGGCGAGCTTCCTTGTTGCTCGCCCATAGGCGCGTATAGGTGGGATTGACAACTTCAAAGAGGCGAGTATCTTTGTTACTCGCCCATAGGCGAGTTCTGCAGGTGAAGAAGCAAGTATCTTTGTTAATCGCCCAAAGGCGAGTTGAAGGGGCAAGTATCTTTGTTACTCACCCATATGCGAGTTTCGCGGGCGACTTACTCGCAAGGCCGGGATAGCTCAGAATCTGGGCGAGTTGGGAGTGGAAAATTAAAAATTTCCTGGGGCGCTGCCCCCTTGACCCCCGTCCGCTGACCAGGCAGTGAAACCCCCGAAAACTCTGCGTAGGGGCTCTAATAACAGAAGTGACACTTACCCTCCGCCTGATTCATCTCCTTTTTCAATAGTGGTGTTTTTCATACATGTTCATACTTACGGGTGCTTTGGTAAAGCCCGTGAGTAATTTTTTATGACTAACAAATAGGGCGAATCACTACGTTTTCACCACCAGGAAAAAACATATGAGGTGCTCTGCAAGCTCCTACTTGCGATGATCTCCTCCGACAACCTACATTCCATGAGACGGCTTACTCATGGCATCTTCAAGCTAGTATTTTACGAGCTCCTACTCATGATGCTCTTCATGCTTGCTGGGTGCTCTCTTCAATTCCGCGAGTTTCATACTCGCGAGGTCATCTCTTCAACAGCTATGATGCTCTCCTTTAATTCCATGAGTCCATACTCGCGAGATCACTACTTCAGCAACTATGGTGTTCGAATTCTGCGAGTTTATACGCGTGAGGCTATCACTTCAGCAACCAGGACGCAATGCTATTCATTTGATCTCCTCAAATATATGGAGCAGGGATGACCTGAAAAGGTTCTACCCCTAGCGGTAACATGTATTGCATATCTGTAACATTATTTCTAAGTTGTTTATACATTTCCTCGCCCCCTGAGTCACGGGTTAATGCGAGTTGTCTTCTTTATGTTGATTCATCTCAAGTTAGCTAGGAGCAGTGAAGTTCAACTCCACGATCGATTTAGGAAACCAGCGCTCGACCTGTTTCTCCTATTTAGCACAGGGCGGACGATGGGACGATGCCTCGGGATTTAAGCGTCCTTGTAAAACCGAGCCCCTGCATTGACGGTCGAGATCAGCTCCCCCCTTACATGTCGGTCTAGCTACCCCCGATTGCATCTCTCTTCTGACTGGAGGAACTATCAGGAACAGGTCTGAATGCTAACCTCCTAAACTCGATAAAGTATCGACCTCACAAAGTGATGCCTTGTACAAAGGCGTCATCGGTTTTTGAGAAGACTAAAAGACTCGCTCGTAGCGAATGTTTGTCCTGTAAGACAGGACACATCTCTATTGTTTCCAAGATGGGATAACTCGTCATGTTTTTTTTAGAAGCAGCCGGGCAACTAGACTCTGGAAGATACAAGTTCACAGAAGGATGGTGGACTTGAGAGTGTCTAGTAGGACCCCCCGAGGACTATTTCCCTTCGCTTGTAATCTGGTTTTCGTAACCAAGTGGCAGAGCTGAAAACGATCTCCACGGTTGGGTTGGGAAACGAGTCTTCGACCTGTTTCTCCTACATAGCCCAGGGCGGACGATGAGACAATTTCTCGGGATGTAAGCGCCCTTGTAAGACCGAGCCCCTGCATTGACGGTCGAGATCAGCTCCCCCTTGGATGTCGGCCTAAGCTACCCCCGATTGCATCTCTCCTCTGACTAGAGGAACTATCATGAACAGGTCTGGACGCCAACCTCCCAACTCGACGGAGGAAAGATCGTCATTCTCTTTAGAATTTCTTCATCCTCAAAGATATTGATGCATTTCACTCATTGACAATCTCTTAAACAGCAGGGCGAACTACTTCAGCACTGATTGAAATCCTCGAGTGTTATCATAAGTCTGAGTCCCTGCACGAGCTCCTCTCCTGCATACCGGCCAACGACCTCCTCGAGTGAGAGCTCTGATTGAAGTCCTCGAGTGGCAGTGTTATCATAAATCTGAGTCCTTGCACGAGCTCCACTCCTGTATTCCGGCCAACGACCTCATTGAGTGAGAGCTCCGATTGAAGTCCTCGAGTGACAGTGTTATCATAAGTCTGAGTTCCTGCATGAGCTCCTCTGCTGCACATCGGCCAACGACCTCCTCGAGCGAGACCAAGTCCCTCGTTGGAGTGATGTCGTAGCTTGTCACCTCTGTACGAGCTTCTCTCCTACAGACCAAGTACTCGCCTCCCCGAGTCGACTCACGTCACTCCAGTTGAGTTTAAATCTTGCATGCGTCAACTGCAACCTCCACCTTCAGTTGAGCTCGGCTCCTGCGAGGTGTCGACCTCTTCTCTCCACCTCTAGTTGAGCTCGGCTCCTGCAAGGTGTCGAATTTTTCTCTCCACCTCCAGTTGAGCTCGGCTCCTGCGAGGTATCGACCTCTTCTCTCCACCTCCAGTTGAGCTCGGCTCCTGTGTGGCTCCTGCGAGGTGTCGACCTCTTCTCTCCGCCTCCAGTTGAGCTTGGCTCCTGTGAGGTGTCGACTCTCCACCTCCAGTTGAGCTCGGCTCCTGTGAGGTGTCGACTCTCCACCTCCAGTTGAGCTCGGCTCCTGTGAGGTGTCGACTCTCCACCTCCAGTTGAGCTTCCTCATGTGAGGTGTCGACCTCTTCTCCACCTCCAGTTGAGCACGGCTCCTGCGAGGTGTCAACCTCTTCTCTCCACCTCCAGTTGAGCACAGCTCCTGCTAGGTGTCGACTATACTCTCCACCTTCAGTTCAGCTCGACTCTTGCTAGGTGTCGACCTCTTCTCTCCACCTCCAGTTGAGCTTGACTCCTGCTAGTTGTCGACCTCTTCTCCACCTCCAATTGAGCTAGGCTCCTGTGAGGTGTCTACTCTCCACCTCCAGTTGAGCTCGGCTCCTGCGAGGTGTCGACCTCTTCTCTCCACCTCCAGTTGAGCTCGGCTCCTGCGAGGTGTCGATATCTTCTCCACCTTCAGTTGAGCTCGGCTCCTGCTAGGTGTCGACCTTTTTCTCCACCTCCAGTTGAGCTCGGCTCCTGCGAGGTGTCGACCTCTTCTCCACCTTCAGTTGAGCTCGGCTCCTGTGAGGTGTCGACTTCTTTTCCACTTCCAGTTGAGTTCGGCTCATGCGAGGTGTCGACCTCTTCTCTCCACCTCCAGTTGAGTTCGGCTCCTGTGAGGTGTCAACCTCTTCTCTCCACCTCCAGTTGAGCTCGGCTCCTGCGAGGTGTCGACCTCTTCTCTTCGCCTCCAGTTGAGCTTGGCTCCTGTGAGGTGTCGAATCTCCACCTCCAGATGAGCTCGGCTCCTGTGAGGTGTCGACTCTCCACCTCCAGTTGAGCTCGGCTCCTGTGAGGTGTCGACTCTCCACCTCCAATTGAGCTCGACTCCTGTGAGGTGTCGACTCTCCACCTCCAATTAAGCTCGGCTACAGTGAGGTATTGAATCTCCACCTCCAGTTGAGCTTACTCCTGTGAGGTGTCGACCTCTTCTCCACCTCTAGTTGAGCTCGGCTCCTGCGAGGTGTCGACCTCTTCTCTCCACCTCCAGTTGAGCTCGGCTCCTGCTAGGTGTCGACTATACTCTCCACCTCCAGTTGAGCTTGGCTCCTGCTAGGTGTCGACTATACTCTCCACCTCCAGTTGAGCTCGGCTCCTACGAGGTGTCGACTTTTTCTCCACCTTCAGTTGAGCTCGGCTCCAGCTAGGTGTCGACCTTTTTCTCCACCTCTAGTTGAGCTTGGCTCCTGCTTGGTGTCGACCATATTCTGTACTTCCAGTTGAGCTCGGTTCATGCTAGGTGTCGACATTTTTCTCCACCTCCAGTTGAGCTCGGCTCCTGCTTTGTATCGACCATATTCTGTACCTCCAGTTGAGCTTTCTCATGCGAGGTGTCGACCTTTTCTACAATTCAGTTGAACTTGGTTCCTATGAGGTATAAACCTTCTCTCCCCTTATAGTTGAGCTCCACTCCTAGGAAGGACCTCGCGCAGCGCATCGTATAGCGTCATCTCTCCGAAAAACGAGTTCAACATTGTTTTTTCAAGCTCGTGTCGAGCTCAAAAAAAGCAGGGATTGTGTATAACCCGTAATTCGTCGAGATCAGAAGTACCCCAGCAGACGACTATTCGCAGACCATTCGGCTAACAGAGGCGAGCTTGGGCGAGCAGATGCGAGTTGTGGCGAGCAAAGACGAGCTTGGGCGAGCAGATGCGAGCTTGGGCGAGCAGATGCGAGCTTGGGCGAGTAACTCGCGAGTATGGACGAGTATCCCTTGGAACTCACTGGCAGAAGCTGGATACTCGCCTATACCCCTCCCCCCAGGATTTCTCTATAAATACCCCTCAGAGGTACTGAAAATGACACTTTTGGAAGAGTTTGAGGTCCCCCTAAGTGGATACTCGTCCAGTACATGTCTGCCTAATATCTCGCACAGCCTTTTGGTTGTGGAGGGGAAGCTTCTTCTAAGCTTCCGGGTACGTGGTGGGACCTCCCTGCTGGAGCACTTGGGTTGTGCTTATAGATAGTTTCCTCTCTCTCATGCTAGCCACTTGAATTGTGACATCGGATCGTAGAATCAGTAACCTTAGGCTGTCTTGATCCTATTTCTGAGGTTGAGAATTTTCCTGGCTTCAACAGGTAGGACCCCTCCTCGACTCGCGTAGGCCGTTGCGCCCAGGTAGCGCATGGAGCGAGTGGGTAACGTGGGCCCGCACTCGCCCCAAGATAAGGTTGAGGGAGCGGCGAGTGCGCCCACCGCACTCGCACTCGTACGACGCCCTCAGTCGGCAACAAGTGCTAACCTCAACAGAGGCACTCACATGCCCGGGCGAGTGGAAATAGCGAGTGCAATTCGCTTAAATAACAGTATTTTTACCAGAATGCCCTCGATGGCCTGTTAATAGTCACTCAAAACAGCGGAGTTAGGCTGTTGGCAGACTCATTTGTGCTGCGTATAGCATTTCCCAAAGACGGAATTGTGCTATTTGCAGTCCAAGTCAGAAAAACTATAAATAGATCATTAAGGATACCTTTGGAGGTGACCTTTTTTCTTGGCTTTTCCTCCTCTGGTTTACTTTGGTTGGTCTACAGTGCCCTCCAAGGTGCTCGGCTCAGCCTTGGCTTGGGAGGAGAAGCTCTCTTAGATCTTTCAGCTGTGTGGTGAGACCTCTCCGCTGCAGCTCAGATTATGTTCCTTAGTTCAAAGTCTTTGGCCAATAGTTCTAGCTCAGAATAAGTAAGAGCGGGCTACCCCGTTTGGGTCTGAATTATTCTTGGTTCCGGGTTCCGGTTCCAACACTCTCATTTTTTGTGATATCTTTGCAGGGGAGGATCCAAAGGGAGGTCAAATGGACACAAACACCCTCATTTTGTTTTTGAGATTTGTTATAAGCAGATCCAAATTTTTCTATCCGCTAACCAAAGTTTGCTATGCGCGGACCAATTTCAGTTTTGTGCACCCTCAAAATTAATTTTAAGCGGACGACCAGCCTACTCACCCACTCTCAATGCAACATTTTACAAGTGACACTGTGTCTGCGTCACTTGTCGCAATCAGATAACTCCCAGAGCCGAATATAGAAATTTCGTGTCGGCGAGGTTTTGTCCTCAACAGCATCCAATGACATTGGAACTGACGATGTTTTTGGAACGCAAACGCTCCTAAATAATAAATATAAATGAGTCAAAAATAAAACAAAATAAAATTAGCAACATTCCTGAAACCGGCGGCTCAAACCCGGCCGAACGCCCTAAAAAAGACATGGCATAAAGCAAGGAGAATAATTAAAAAATGAGATTGTTAACCGCAGATCGAATATGACTATTCGCAAATTAAAAATAGCATTTTTTAAAGACGTTAAATATTTTCTTGTTTTTTCAAATCCTTTATTCACAAACCAAACCCTTATTCTGCATCTTCCCCTCTCTCGCTCTCCCAACTCTCGATCGCACATCTCTCGCTCGTCAGCTACAACGTCGTCGCCCGCGTGCTCGCCGACGAAGAATTTCAGAAATGGCATTGCCCTTGTTGGCGCGGGCGTAGGCGGCAAAGGTGGTGCCCTCTAGGTCGCCGGCGAAGAAGAATCCTCCTATTTGAAGCCCCCGATGTTTCGCTTCTTCACTTTGTTCGAATGAGTCAACTGTTTGTTGCGCTTCCCCCGCTGTGAGTGCATTAAGCTTCTTCACCTTGTTCAAAGGAGTCAACCGTTTCTTTTGGATTGTAGTGAGCATTGAGTTATGACATTGCTGATACTTGTGGTACTGATGCACTTCTTGATATTTTTTTACTTTTAATGTTGGTCTGTAAATAACAATAATTTCTATGAATAACAATTTTAAGTATCTTTGAATCTACGAATAATCATTTTCGATCTGCATATAACAATTCCCTAAAAAAATAGAAAGGCTATTGACAAATATTTTATGTGCGCCTGATTATTTATAGGAATCATGGATTCATAATAATATAATAATGATGTCTGTTTGTATGTATCTATACATGCATGCATGCATGTATCAACAATATGATCTGTAATCTGACCGAGTAGTAGACGGATGGAATGTTGCCTTGAACGTATATTTTTTCTAGTAACGTCATTTGCAACTGTGAGCGTACATTTTTTTTATACATATAAACCAACTATGTTCAAAAAAAATATTGATTATACTGTAATTTAATATATTTTTAGGTGATTGTTAACCGCAACCCGTTGTTTTACTAGTCGCACCCCAAAATCTTCCAAATTTTTGCGCCTTTTCGAAATACGGCTCATACATGTAATATCAGGAAAAGTGTTCAACACAAAAGTTGTAGATATCGACGAGATCTGCAACTTTCGTGTTGATCACTTTTCCTAAAAATGCATGTACAAGGCGTACTTTGAAAATATGTACAGGTTTTGCGCTTTTTCGAAATACGTCTTCTACATGCAATTTCAGGAAAAGTGTTCAACACGAAAGTTGTAGATCTCGTCGATATCTACAACTTTCGTGTTGAACACTTTTGCTGAAATTGCATGTACAAGGTGTATTTCAAAAAGGCGCGATAAATTGGGAGATTTTGGGGTGCGACTAGCCAATTTCGGGTTGCGGTTAACAATCACCTATTTTTATTGCCCTAAAGAATGAACCGCGCACCATGCTCTAGATACGAAGCACTTACCTAAAATTCCTCCCTTCAACGAACGTGATGAGGCCAAATTAAATTTATAGAGAAAATGAGATGCGAGTAGTTGATCACCCATAATCCCCACTATGTGGGATCATGGAAATAACCACCGTGTGTGCGATGAGCACACACGATCGGCACATGCATGATCCGCGCGCGGGATCCTACTACGCAAGCAAAACGCCCACGGCGGGCCGAAACGGCCGGGCGTCTCCACTCCCCGGTAGCGCGACCGTGGCCGCCTCACACGGTCGTAAGGTCGCAACCGCACGGGGCGGCCGTACCCCTCGGCCGAGCCCCGAGGTCGCCCCCAGCAGCCACACCTCGCGACCGCCTCCCATGGCCGCTCCCCGCGGCTGCCTCCGGCAGCCGCACCTCGCAGCCACCTCTAACAGCCGCAATGGGCGACCGTGCCTCGCGGCCACCCCCCGCGGCTGCACCCCGCGGTCACTCCCCGCGGCCGCGAGCCCGCGGTAGAGTAGGGCGGCCGGTCGCCCTCCTTGCTTGCCGAGACCAGACATCCCGCCGGCCGCAACTCCGCCTCCTTCTTCGGCGGCCGCCCGCCGCCTCCTTCTTCGGCGGCCGCCCGCCGCCTCCTTCTTCGGCGGCCGCCCGCCTCCAAGATGGTCGCTTGTCAAAGGGGGGCCCTCTCCGTCGTACGATCATCCCAACACGATTGTCATTGTCTGTTTTGAGTAACTACCCACGTAACTGTTGAGATCGTGCCACCTCACTGATCCGAGGGATTCCGATATTCCTAATCCGGGCAAATCATATTAAGGAATGTCATTTTGGGAGGTTTAATTTGGCCTGACCAAATTAAATGGCGGATTCCTATTCAGGATCATATCCAAATGAGGAGAGGTTAATTTATGGCTATATATAGGCAGCAGGCCTCCTCCTGCAAAAACTATCTGAAGCAATCTGTATACTAGCAATCAATGAGATCTAAGAGAGAAGAAGAAAGTTATCAAGTTGTTCATCCCGGTGGCAGCGGCAACATCCAATTGGTCTAGTCGGATCGGCTTTCCGACCGTACTCTGTAGCGGCGCATCCAGTCACTTCAGGCGAAGCGACATCTGGTCGGGCTATATCCCAGCGGCCAGCCTCCAGCAGTTGGTTCCAGGCATACATCGACATCAGGCGGCTGATCCAGGCAGGATCGGCTTAAGGCGTGCAAAGCAGGCGGCGGTTCCAGCGAGGAAAAAGAACAGTGGCGATATCGCCCGACGACAACATTATCGTCCGGCGATAATTTTTCAGTTTCTGAGAATTCTTTTTTCTTTTATTGCTCGACCTTTACGGTCTCTGTTGTAATCTGTAACTCCTCATTATTATAGTGGATTTTTTCCGACACGCTCTCTCTGTGGACGTAGGAGCTCCTCTCCGAACCACGTAAAATTTATTTGTCATTTGTGTGTGCTTGAAATCTCGCTCTGTTTATATTTTGCGTTATTGCTTATGCTTGGTTTAATTCTGTTGTGCTACCGCAGTACTCGGTCCTATTGCACAACAATTGGTATCAGAGCCAGGTTCCGCGGGGGTGATCATCTGGACGTTTCAGTTTTAGATCTGGGTTAACGGTGGGTGACGACATCAGTCCGCTCCCTATCTTCTCAGATCTGGTTTGTGAACTTTATTCAGATTGCCCAATAGCTCTGCGAGCAAAACAATGACAACAAGATTCGAGATTTCGAAGTACGGAGGCAAAATCGACTTCGGATTATGGCAAAAGCGGATCAAGCCGGTTCTCATTCAGCAAGGTCTCCACAAGGCACTCCTCGATAAGGAGAAGTCCGGAAAGAATGATGACGAATGAGAAGAACTGGATCTGAAGTCACCACAGGAAGTTTGGTTAGGTAAGCTGGTTGACTACTCTGATATCCACATCTTGGTTATCTTGTGTACACCCTAGTGCAGGACTCAAAACGGACAAAGCTCGATGCTAAGCCCAGACGGTGCATTTATCTGGGCTGAAAGGCCGACACGAAGGGGTTCAAGCTCTGGAACCCTGAAACCAATAAGGTGGAGGTGAAGCGCGATGTCATCTTCGATTAGGCATCTATGTTTAAGAAGTCTCAGTCTCATTCCAAAGAAGTGGAGAAGACTCCAGTCACACCACTGGAGGTGGAGCTGGAAGGAAACGACAAAGCTGATGATCATGAAGATTCCTCCAATTCGGAGGATGTTGATGATGTATAACCTACTGAAGTGGAGTCGTACTATATTGCTAGAGAAAGAGCAAGGAGAGAGGTCAGACTACCTCTCAGGCTACAGGACACTATAGCACGTGCCTTTCAGGTGATATCCTCAGACCCGGGGTCTTATCAAGAAGCTATGAAGATCTGTGACAGCTCTAAGTGGAAAGCAACTATGCTAGAGGAGATGGACTCACTTCGAAAGAACCAGACCTGGGATCTGGTTAACCTACCGAAAGGAGCTAAGGCAATCAGCTCCAAGTGAGTATTCAGGAAGGAGTCCATATCTGAGGACCAGTTGAGGTACAAGGCCAGATTTGTAGCAAAGGGATTTGCGCAGTAGAAAAGAGTTGATTTCGACGAAATCTTCTCACCCGTGGTGAAGCACTGTTTCATACGGGTGCTACTTGCTATAATAGCGATGCAGTACTTGGAGCTAGAGTAAATGGACATGAAGACGGTGTTTCTTCATGGCAACTTATAAGAGGAAATCTACATTCTACAACATGAGGGGTTCATTCAACCCGGTAACAAGAAAAAGGTGTGCAAGCTAAAAAGATCCCTCTACGATCTGAAGCAGGCTCTGAGAATGTGGAACAGGAAGTTCGACACGTTCATGGATTCACAGGGTTTCAGCAAGAGCCAGTACGACATCTGTGTCTACTATAAGTTCCTGGCTAATGGTGGACATTCTGATTCTGATGCTATATGTCGACGACATACTGATTGCTTGCAAGTCAGCACGGGAAATTCAATCACTGAAGCAGAAGCTGCATGCTGAGTTCAAAATGAAAGATCTTGGTCACGCGCAGAAGAACATTGGGATGGAAATCAAGCGGGATAGAAAGCATGACATGCATTGGCTTTCTAAGACCGAATACATCAAGAAGGTTCTAGAGAAATTCAGTATGATGGATTCCAAGGCAGTCACGACTCCTCTGGGATAGCAGTTCAGATTATCATCTCAACAGTGTCCAGACACCGAGGAGAAATAGTCAAAAGATGCTCAAGGTGATGTATGCTAGTGCGGTAGGATGCTTGATGTACGCCATGATCTGTACGAGACAAGATATCGCTCAGGCTGTGAGCGTCGTCAGCAGATTCTTGGGAAATCCAGGACGACAGCATTGGGAAGCCGTCAAGTGGATTCTAAGCTATTTGAGAGGAACTCCAGATGTCGGGTTAGTATTCCAAAGGAGCAAGGATGTCAGTGCTCTAGAGGGCTACGTTGATTCCGACTACGCCGACGACCTCGATAGGAGAAGATCTACTTTCGGGTATATCTTACTTCTAGGTGGAGGTCCCATTAGTTGGAAAGCTACTCTTCAGGACATCGTAGCTTTATCTACCACAGAGGCAGAGTATATTGCAACAGTGGAAGCAACAAAGGAAGCCATTAGGCTCAAAGGTCTCGCCAAAGAACTCAGGATTTCTCAGGAGGCGGTGAAGCTGCACTGTGACAGTCAGAGTGCGATTTGTCTGGCCAAAGACCCGGTCTATCATGCCAGGACAAAACACATCGACGTGTGTTACCATAAGTGAGAGAATTCGTTGCTGGCGGAGACATCCAGTTACTTAAGGTGCCCACATTGGACAATATTGCGGACATGCTAATCAAACCAGTGACAGGAGTCAAGTTCAAGTACTGCCTTAACTTGGCTCATATTGGTGCATGCTGATTGGGCAACCGCAGGGAGGGGGGTAGTTTTGCCGGAGGGAAAAGATCCAAGCTGCAGGTGGAGTTTATCGTGTAACGCGTCAAGGTGGAGATTGTTGAGATCGTGCCACCTCATCGATCCGAGGGATTCCGATATTCCTAATCCGAGCAAAACCATATTAAGGAATATCATTTAGAGAGGTTTAATTTGGCCCGACCAAATTAAATTGTGGATTCCTATTCAGGATTATCTCCAAATGAGGAGAGGTTAATTTCTGCCTATATATAGGCAGCCGACCTCCTCCTACAAAAGCTATCCGAAACAATCTGTATACTAGCAATCAGTGAGATCTAAGAGAGAGGAAGAGAGTCATCCGACTATTTATCCCGGCGGCGGCTGCAGCAGGCGCGCAAGGCAGCGACAACATCCAGTTGCTCCAGTCGGATCAACTTTTCGGTCGTACTCTGTAGCGGCGCATCCAGTCACTTCAGGCGAAGCGATATCTGTTCGGGCTATATATCGGCGGCCTGCCTCCAGCAGTTGGTTCCATGCATACGACAGCATCAGGTGGCCGATCCAGGCGGGATCGACTTCAAGCGTGCAGAGCAGGCGGCGGTTCTAGCGAGGAAAAAGAACAGTTGCGTTATCGCCCGACGACAACACTATTGCCCGACGATAACTTTTCAGTTTTGAGAATTCTTTTTCTTTTATTGCTCGACTTTTACGGTCTCTGTTGTAATATGTAACTTCTCATTATTATAGTGGATTTTTCCTGCGCGCTCTCCCCGTGGACGTAGGAGCTCATCTCCGAACCACATAAAATTTGTCTTCTGTGTGTGCTTGAAATCTCGCTCTGTTTATATTTTGCTCTATTGCTTGTGCTCGTTTAATTCCGTTGCGCTACCGCGGTACTCAGTCCGATTGCACAACACGTAACCACCATGATTTGTGGGGGAAATATTTCATAAAAAAATTATGGTGTACATATACATCATGACAGGTGCATGACAATAGTATATCCTAATTAATAGTCTCACGACCACTACCTCTACCATTTTATTCAAGCATACACGTAAACATAGAGGGGTAAAGGCTCTTGGCCTCCAAGGCATAACTAACCAAGAATTCTCCAGTTATGTTATTATTAAATTAATGTGTAGCGCCATCACGTGCAAAGACTCATGACCTTATTGAAGACATTTACACAAATTCTCCCATGCCTGTGGTTGTGTATCCAATTTGCACATGCGATAACATTGCGAGTAAAGGTAGGCCGCTGGCCTATATGATGGCGCTACTTATAAATTCTACCTCACAGTTACATTTACAATTTAAACAATTTATACGGCTGTCTAGTAGCTATCGTTGGTCACGACAACACTACTGTCTGACGATACCTCCAAGGATTCAAGATTTCTCATCTTAGGGTTCAAACAATTCCCTATTATAACATACATGCATGAATAAGTTTCCCAATAACATCTGCATTGCCTGGAAGTACCCTACACAGGATATCTGGGAGATATCGCCGATTGTAGCACTACTGCCCGACGATATCTCCCACAAAATGAGGAACTTCAACTCACATCCATCTCAAGGCCTTCCTACCACATGTCCATGCATCCTAATGGAACTAGGGTATCACATATCTCCATAACAAACCTTCCCACAAACAATTTCATACAAACATCACCAAAATGTGTCACACACAATAGTTTTGGATTCACACACAACCAAATCAAGAGGAAAATGCAAAGAGAGGTTTAAGAAAAAATAATTATGCATCTTATTTACCTAAAAGGAAAGGTAGTTATCCTTGGAGTGCGCTTTGGAGCCGCGATCCTCAGAGAAAATGGGTTGAATACGACCAAACAATCAAGGAAAACTTTCTCCAGCAATGACTCGTCGATCCTCGCGGTGGTGCTTCGACAATCCCTCTTCTCCATCCCGATGCCCGTCCGCCCATCTCCTTCTCTCTCACACGACCTAAACCAATTAAAGAAAAGAATTAGGTGATTTGAGTTTAGGGATTTCAGTCTTTCATAACCTATTGGTGCTCATATCGTGGTCGTTGGATCGACCATCAATAAGATCGAGCGAACAAAATCGCAAGATTGATAGCATAACAGATCAGAAGTTATCTCGCTGTGGTAGCACTAGCGCGTGAAGATATCTCCCAAGCCAATTGAACCACTCAATTCAACTGATTCCATTAGCGGTAGTACTATCACCCAACACACGGTATCAAACAGAGAGTTGATTAAATTTGAACTAGTTTTTGAATTATATTTAGACAGCGGCACCGGCTATCGTGTCGCAATAGCTCTCAGGTTTCACGTACACTTTGACTTGTGAAAATCAGAGTGTTGCACGACATATCAACAAGGAGATGCATAGGATGGTCGGAGCCCGTGCTAAGTGCGGGCATCACCGACATGCCCATGGTGTCAGTGCCCCGCTGCTAGCGGCTAACCGACATTGTTGGTTGACTATGGCAGTGAAGTTGGTGGAAAGAGAAGGGAAATGGAATGCATGATGATTTTATTCCTTTAAGAACAATTGAGATAAACAAAGAGAGAGGATGCAGAGATCATAGTTAGGCTCTATTTGTTTGGGTGTTTCGTTGCTCCGTTTTGGGAAAACGCCGCCGGAAGGCGGGTAAACAAATGAACCTCCGTCGGCGTTTGCTCCGTTTCCACCCGCCCGCCTTGAGAAACGCCCCAAAAAGCTTCATTTGGAGCAGCCACCTCCCCCCTCCGTTTCGAACACTCCGTTTCCACCCGCCACCGCCGAAACAAATGAAGCCTTAATTTGGGAAAGGAAGGTTCAATCATGGAAATCAACATGGTGGAAATAATGCCTGAATTGTGAAACTCCACAGACTGTAGGACTGTAGGAGGAAGGTGATACATGGTTAGAGGGACGTACTGGGATCCTCTCCATTTCGGGCGAACTAGAGGGGTCCAGTTCGCGGTCTTGATTGCCTCTCCAAAATCGGACGGTAAAAAGAAACTTAACTGCACTCACGGGGCCCACTAGCCAGGTCAGCACTCTCACCTATCCGTCGTCGGATTTGGGAGGAACAAATCATATCCGCGAACTGGATCCCCTCCAGTTCGCGTGAACTAGAGAAGATCACAGTCCACCTAGAGGGACAGTAGACATCACATATAATAATCTTAAAAAGAAATTTCATGTGTAACTATAGAGACAAAAGTAGGTTAGGCTTTGCTTAATTTTTTTCCCTATAAATCAATCTTGGGAAGTGCCCCCTGTGTGCCTTTATTTATTTCCGCCCCTGCTAGAGTGTGCCTTTAATTATTTCCTCCCTCCAATTCTAACACTCCATTTCCACACGCTGAATCGACCCGTCACCGCCGAACCGAATGAAGCCTTATTTTCACCTGTCAAACGGTTACGACCGCATAAATTAAGTTTCAGTTCATGCGGTCCTAACAGTTTGATGGGTGAAAATAAATCTCTCAAACGGAGCCCAAGTCTATGGCAAACAAAACGATGCAAATATAGACTCGCATAATACATTTTGTGTGTGTGCCATCAAAACCCTAATGGTGTGAACCATCAAAACAATCCCAACCTTCTATTCAATCATCTCATCCTTTCTTAATTTTAATCACGATGCTCTTGAGGCTGCAATCGGTCAGGGACAGCCAATGGAGGAAGTGTCATAGGTACCATGACGATTGAGATACTAATATTGGCCGTACGGCCCCGGACATGAATATTTTTAGTATATTAGTTGAAGAAAATCTATTTTTGATCGTGTGAGATTAATTTTGGGCGCTGTTACGTGCACGTCACTTTTGGCTATGTGCACATCAAATTCTTAAAATAAAAGATGTTGTTATGTGCACACCACTTTTGGCTATGTGCACACCAAACTCTTAAAATAAACAATACCACTGTTTTTTTTCCAATCCCACCCATATTAAAGCTAAATGCACCCCCTGCTCCTATTTTTTCCCGAAAGCCAAAACTCTACCCTCACCCCAGCTTCCGCCTCACTTCACATGACATGCAAGTATAGTTGGATGTGATACTCCAAAAATACAATACATCATCGGCTATTCAAAATAATGAATTGAAAAAAAATTACGGGAGCTATTGGATTCTACAACAAGCCAAATTGTAGAACCTTTGGTTCCGGGTCGCTTAAAGGGGCGACGAAACAGAAACTTGAACAAGTAAAAGAACCGTGCAGATATTAATATTTAATTTTAAGTAACTTGCAAATATTTTATTTATTTAAGACAACTAATATTCATATCTTTATGTTCGTGAATATATACATGAACTTAAAAATGGATCGTGTAATTTTTTTTGATTTTGTTGGTCTGAAATGTAAAAGGGAAGAAATCTTTTGTATTTGAAGTAACAAAACGACTCAAACCTTATTTTGGTGTTTATTTAACAATTTGACATGTAAATAAATTTTGTGGTGTTTACTTGATATTTTGATCTGCAAATAAAATTTATGATGTACACATATCAATAATATGCACATAGACAGAAATAACGTGCACGTAACAGCGCCCTTGATTTTATGTGCACCATCGGTCCATCCACAATTTTACGATAGAATTTTGCATGAATACGATCTTTTTTTTAATTACAAAAAATAATGATAACTAGATGTTCACCCGGCCGGCCCTTTGGTTTTTCCGCCAAGGGACCGAAAGTTTTCAGCCAAAAACCCTAACTATCGATTTAGATGCCCTCGTCGCAATGTCATCGATTTCCAATGCCCTCTCCTTCATTCCCTTCCAATCCGTCAACCACCACGTAATCCCCCTTCTCTTTTGTTCAGGGCTGGCCATGCGGCAAATATTGAGGTGCTTTGGTTCAGAAAATGTCGAGTGAGCTGGAGCTCTCAGAAAGCTTGTGTTTTCAGGGTGAAGGCGGTCGGAGATTCCATTAATTCGACTGGTAGCGAGCAAGTAGAAGATGGAGCTCCAGTTGATTTTGCGGCAAAAGCGTCAGATTCCGATAGAAGGGTGGGCGCATTGCGGGTGATGATTATTTCATTGCCTTCCTTCGTCGCTTTGGTGATTCCATCCTTCCCCTTTTTTTATTCTTATTCCTCGTAAATTGGTTTGTTAATTTTTAAGTTATTGAGAATTCTTGAAGCATAAATAGTTGCCTGCACATCAGGGTGGTTCTGTTGATTAGGCATTTCTCACAATTTGTTTTTAGTGTTTTATTTTTCAGAATTAGTTCTTCATTTTGACCTATATTGTTTGGTATTGGGAACTCAGCATTGGAATTTCACTGTTATTTTACTGTTTTTTAAGGGATGTATTGCAGTTTCCGAGCACCCCATTTATTAATTTGTTAGTTAATTAGATATATTCTGCCGGTCCTCAAGATCATTCATATGAACTACTTAAGGATCATTGCTGAGCATGTCCATTTATATGATCATGCCTCTACTAATGCACAAGCTACTCATTTGATTAAAATAACCTATATATTCTAGCAAACATTGGCTTGTTGTTAATATGATCTTGAGATAATCTTTTTCATCATGCGAAAGTTGAGAATAAGTATGCTATTTTCTTTACTTCGGATTGTTACTATTTGATTAGTTGACTATCAATTTATTCAATATCAGCAGGAGTACTTTGAGAAAGAGGTGGTGTCTCCTTTCCGAAATTGGAGGAGAAAGTGAATGTCAGGGTCAGTTGTAGGGAATGGATAAGTGGGAGGAGGTGTACATGAGTTCTTTTAACATGCCATAAGGACGATAAAAATCATTGTGAAATGACCAATATTGTGTTATGTCAAACTCAAGTGTCTATGGATAAAGAGATGATAGGCAATTGTTTTTAGACATTAATCAATAATGATGACCACCAAAGCATCAGAAACCAGAGTGATTTACCTTCTTAACACTCGTTGAAGTTTACTTAAGTTTCTTTTCAACTTTGTAAGATTTCATAACTTCACATCATGATATGAATGACTTTGCTAAATTGAAAATGCAGAGCCTTATATTTCGCCATTGCCATGCCACCAGAATTCCTTATCCTCTATTTAAATTTTCCCAGCCACATGTTCCCCTTGATTTCTTGAGAAGTATTTGTGGCTGACAATGTAAGTTATTTGAATATAGTACAAAACCAGTGGAAGCTCAAGAGATTGAAATTCAATATCAATATGGTTAAAGACTTGTAGCAGTTCAAGCAGACTTTGAAACTCATTTTTTATTGTTGTTGGAGGAGAAAAGTTCATTAAGTTTATTCATCCACATGGGGGTATTTATACAAATACAATGATATGACACGTCATTGATCCGTGTGCTCCCATAATTCCTAAATATGAATCGATCTATTTAGGATACAAATAACGTAATCAATACAAATATTATATGCAATATCCAACACCCCCGCTCAAGTTGGGCGTGTGATGTCAGCCATGTCGAACTTGCCAATAAGATCTGTGAACATACTAGAACATCGGCCAACTGTTGGTCAGATGGTATGAATGGGATAACAACGGTTCCTCGGTCGATATTTTCCTTGATGAAATGTCTGTCAATCTCAATGTGTTTCGTACGATCATGTTGTACCAGATTGTGGGCAATGGTATTGCAGCCTTGTTGTCACAATACAATCTGATGGGCTCACTTCTTTCAAGCCCAAGTTCCTTCAGGATAGTGGAGACCCATAATCTTTCACAAATGCCATGTGCGATTGCTCTAAACTCGGCATCAGCACTGGATCTAGCAACAACATGTTGCTTCTTGCTTCTCCAGCTGACCAAATTCCCACCAATCATGGAACAATATCCGGTTGTGGAGCGCCTATCGGTGGGCGATCCAACCCAGTCTGCGTCAGTGTAAACTTCAATAATCAACTCTTTATTTGGTGAGAACAGGATGCCCTTCCCTGTTGAGGACTTGAGGTATCGGAGGACACGATGTGCGACATCAATATGAAGGGCCTTTGGAGAGTGCATAAACTGGCTGAGAACTCCCACAACATAAGAGATATCTGGTCGAGTGTGAGATAAGTAGATTAACTTCCCTACCAGCCTCTGGTAACTGGGAATGTCTTCGATCACATCGCCATCTTCTCTGCCTAGCTTGTGATTGGCTTCGATTGGGGTGTCGGCAGGCCGACACCCGCTCATCCCAGTGGCTTCAAGGAGGTCGAGCACATACTTCCTTTGTGATAGGAAAATGTCATGCTTTGATCTTGCAACTTCAATGCCGAGAAAGTATTTGAGATTTCCCAAATTTTTCACTTCAAATTCTTTTGCCAACTTCTCCTTCAGTGCCTGAATCTCCTCCTTGTCATCCCCAGTGATTATGATATCATCCACGTAGACAATCAGGACGGTTAACTTCCCCTTGTTGACTCTGATAAAGAGGGTGTGGTCGACATTGCTCTGACGGTGCCCAAACCTGTTCATGGCTTTGTGGAATCTTCCAAACCAGGCCCTGGCTGATTGTTTCAGGCCATAGAGTGGCCTCCGTAATCTGCACACTTTCCCTTTTGATCCGCTAGGGCTGAGTCCCAGAGGGAGAGCCATGTAGATCTTTTCTTCCAGGTTGCCATGAAGATAAGCATTCTTTACATCCAATTGACAGAGTTGCCAATCCTTGCAGGCAGCACAAGATATGAGGATTCTGATCGAATTCATTTTTGCAACAGAAGGAAAGGTATCCGGGTAGTCTATGCCCTCTGTCTGAGTATAGCCTCTTGCCACGAGTCGTGCCTTGTATCTTTCTACAATGCCCGAGGGGTTCTGTTTGACGGTGAATACCCATTTGCATCCAACAGCCTTTTTACCTGGTGGCAGTTGTACCAGGTCCCATGTGCCGTTTTTTCAGGGCACTCATTTCTTCGAGCATTGCTAACTTCCACCTGTCGTCGGAAAGGGCATCCTGCCATGAAGTGGGGATAGAGACAGAGGACAAAGAGGAAACAAATGCTCCATGGGAAGCTGTTAGGGATGAGTAAGAAACAAACTGAGATAATGGATGTCGAGTGGAGGTACCTTCTGTAGGGATGATGGATCCCGACGACGGGTCAGGTGGGCGGTCTGATATCCAGATGTTGGGCCGCGTGTTCGATCCCTTGGGTCGACGAGAGTAAACCTGCGGAGGTTTAGTAACAGGGACCTTGACAGGAGGGGCGCAAGGAGTAGGAGGTGTAGACAGAGGGTTGATATACCGGAGGAATAGGTAGAGGGGTGTCAGAGTAAGGTAAGGTACTCACTTCCGTTGTGGGAAGAGACCCCCCCTGAAGTGAGGACCCATAGTAGCTTTCAGATTCCCGGAAGGTAACGTCCATGGTAACGTAAACCTTCTTGTTGACTGGGTCAAAACATTTATATCCCTTCTGAGTAGGGGAATAGCCAATGAATACGCACTTGTGCGCACGAGTATCAAGTTTCGGGCGGTGGTGGATATGGACGAAACAAACACACCCAAAAACACGTGGTTGGAGAGTGGTAGGTGGCACCTCAAGTGTGGTGAGGGGAGTTTTGAAACCGAGAACACGGGATGACATACAGTTTATAAGGTACGCTGCGGTGAGTACAACATCCCCTCAGTAGTATTTAGGGAGTTGCATGTGGAGGAGGAGACACCGAGCAACTTCCAATAAGTGGCGGTTCGTGCGCTCAGCCACCCCATTTTGAGCAGGGGAGTAGGCGCAGGATTTCTGATGGATAATCCCCCGATTGGCGAGGAACTGCTCGAAAGTGGAATCAATGAATTCACGGCCATTATCGGTGCGGAGAATCTTGATGGGGGTCGAAAACTGTGTAGAGACCATGTTGTAGAATCGCTGGAACAAGGAAAAGACTTCATTTTTTGCTTTCATAATGTAAACCCAGGTTGTACGTGAAAAACAGTCAATAAAAGTTACAAACCAAAAATAACCCGAAAGAGATGCAACCCGGCAAGGACCTCAAACATCACTATGTATCAAATGGAAAGGAGCAGTACTTGGAGAAGAAATATGATTAAAAGAGGTACGATGATTTTTACCACGATTACATGCGTCACTGCGAAATTTATCAACTAACACAGACGGGAAATTAGGAAATAAGTGTTTCATAGAATGGATAGACGGATGTCCCAGCCGACAGTGCCAGGACTCCAAAGTAGCTGTCCGATCCACATGAAGACCTCGGGGAGGAGAGACCGGGGTGGAAGAATCGAACACATAGAGCCCGTCCACCAGACTACCAGTTCCAATCACCGTTCCTGTCTTCAGGTCCTGAAAAATGCATGAAGAAGGAAAGAAAGTTACTGAGCAGTTCATAAAATTGATTATATGACTAATAGAAAGGAGATTTCGGGTAAAGTTCGGAACATGAAGAACAAAGGAAAGAGTGAGGGAGGAGCACGAGATGGAGCCCTTTCCGGCAATGGGAGAGAGGGAACCATCTGCGATGCTCACTTTGTCCCGACCAGACAACGGAAGGTAGGACACAAAACCTGAGGAGGAGCCGGTCATATGGTCCGTTGCTCCAGAATCAATGATCCAGTGAGTAGAGGGACGAGTGGAGGCAGCATGAGCACCGGAAGACCCCTGATGGGCATATGAGGACGAAGAGGTATGTGGCTCTGGTGATGGGCCCTGCATCAGGCGTCAGAAAGCAAGGACCTCATCAGGCGTCAGAGTCAATGTGGGGGATGACGGAGTTGCCGGAAGCCATGGCTCGTCGAAAACATCAGACAGGTGTGCGGTGCGAGGCTGGGTAGAGCGACCCGAAGTGCGACCAGGACCGCAACCGCCACGAGAGGAAGAGCCACCACGGGGTGTGGGGAACCCATGAAGCCGAAAGCAAGTCTCCCGGGTATGACGGTTCTTCCTGCAATAGTCACAGAGTAGGTGATCCTTGTCAGTTGACTTCGGCCGAGAGTCACGGGCCGCTCGTAACCCAACCGGGGCCGTCAAGGCCGAACCATCTGGAGGAGGCTCAGGAGTCCAAGTTTTACTCCGATCAAATTCCTGCTGAACGAGACTGAAAACCTCTGGAAGAGAGGGTAAGGGTGAGCGGCCAAGTATCTGCACACTGATTTGGTCGAAATCCCTATGTAGCCCATGAAGGAACTCAAAAACTCGGTTGCGATCTTCCCGTGCGCGAACAAGGAGCTCATCCCCAGGCGACGCCAAAGTGATGGAGTCAAAGTGATCGTACTCCTGATATAGCTGGGTGAACTCGCGGTAGTAAGCAGACGGATGGCGATCTCCTTGGCGAAGAAGGAAGATCTTTCGTCGTAGCTGAAAGATTTGGGCCGCGTTGCCGCGACAGGAGTAGGTAGTTTCTGCCCTTCGTCAAATGTCCGCAGCCGTATCCAGAAAGAGATAGTTGCGAGCGATGGATTCGACCATGGGGTTAGTCAGACAGGACATGACGAGGGAGTTCTCCGATTCCCATTGCACCCAATCTGGGGAATCTGAACGAGGTATGGGTGTAGTGCCCATGACATATCCAAACAACCTCCTGCTCTTCAAAGCAAGAGTAACAGCCCGAGACCACGGGAGATAGTTGGTGCCATCTAGACGAATCGTCGTGATTTGAGGCGTATTGTGGTCATGTCCCGGGCGAGGGAAGCTGCTGGACGTCACTGTAGTTGGGGGTGTACTGGTGGTGGAAGATTCGGTAGGGGAGCCAGCGGTCCCGGCCAATGGGAGCTAGAATACTAATCAAGATCCCCCGGGAGAGCAAAGAGCGGCCTAGATAGAAACTAGGGCGGTCTCATAGAAAGAGGAAAGAAGCCAAAAAAATGGTGTAGGCACCGGAAAGGACATTAGGAGGAGCACCGCATGTGTGGTATCAAGGAGACGACGCAGGACAGGGGCCGGAGGTGCTGGCGGTGGCCGAGGGCCGCTGGAAGAGGGCCGAAGCCCGACAGTCGCTGGCGCGGGAGGCGCGGCGTGCGTACAGCGACCGGAGGCGGGTGCGGGGTGCGACGGAGGAGCGGGAGGGGGAATCGGTCGTGGCTAGGTGGGGCTAGGGGCCGCCGGAGCCAGAGGGTTGGGAGAGGCGAGCGGAGTTCGGCGGAGTTGCGGGCGGAGGTCGGCGGGTTGTTCGTGCGGGAGAAAGAAGAAAAACGCACGGGAGAGGTATTTTAGCCCTAAGGCTCTGATACCATGTTGGAGGAGAAAAGTTCATTAAGTTTATTCATCCACATGGGGGTATTTATACAAATACAACGATATGACACGTCATTGATCCGCGTGCTCCCATAATTCCTGAATAGGAATCGATCTATTTAGGATACAAATAACGTAATCAATACAAATATTGTATGCAATATCCAACAATTGTTAATTTTTTTCTTGTTCCCTCATGTATGTGTGATGAATACATAGTTATACTTGCAAATAAATATTATGATTAAATTCCTAGGCCTGTCATCGTCAATTGGAAGCCCATCTACACATTTACTAGGAAGGATAGTTTTTATACAATTATTCTCGTACTATTTCTTACTTAGAAAATATCATCTTTGTTGATCGGATTGTTTTATCTTAAATTTTTATGGATATTTTGAAATTTTAATCGAAGGAAACAATCTACACAAGAAATGCTGCCATCCACATCATCCTCATTTACTTTATCCTTATATTTTAAGGTGTATTTATGAAAATCAGAATGAATATGACTTCAAGTAATTCAATTACACCATCAATGCAATAACAAAATTTGAGCAAGGAATGAAAAAGAAGGAAGTAGTTACCAAATCCATAAGTAAGCTTATGGCTTATTCAACTAGATGAACTTTGCTAAGACAATACAATGCAAGCGATTATGAAATAAATTCCCTCTATATCATATTATATGGAAATGGTATCTCGATTAATTGGGTTCTTATCGATAGTGTTGTAGATGTCACACGACATGTTTGTCGATATGTCATTTTAGGTGCAGAAGTGCTTCTATTTTTTCATATATGGAAAAAATACCATTTTGTATTATGGGTGTTGATATATCAGATTTTTTTGATATATTACCAATTTTTTCAATATATCATAAGAAAAATATCAAATGATAATTACAAAACCAATCAAGAATATTGAAACTTGAAAAGCTTTAGATGAAAACCCAGGCATGTCTTCAGAATTTCTACAAGTTAATGCTCTTATTTGTTAATTATTATTGTTAGAAATGCTTAATATTGTTAATTATTATGGTTAAGAATGTCTTGATTTATTGTTTTTATGGTTTTGATTTAGGAATGTTGGAACATTTACTATATTAATATGTTTAGAAGTTAGAAGATACAATGATTTATACATATCTATATATAAATATTGAACTCTATTACCTTAAAATTTCTTTGACATTTCGATGCAAGAGCATGAAATACAAGATTTGTAAGAATTGCAAAAACTGTGACATCGGTACTCCAACAGGATTCCCTATACAAATAGAGCCTACCGAACTAAGTATTGAGACCCTGATAAGAGTAATGATACAAATTGAGATTATCAGGTTGAGTATCGAGACCCGATAGAGGTCTTGTATAAACAATGATCCTACACATTAAATTAAAGGTTATCTGCACCTCCATTGCAGGACCGAGGTCCCAATTCATGCCATACCTATTTTATTATCTATATCTGTGCTATATTAAAAAGGAAAACATGGGTTGGTTGTGATTCTGAAATAGGACTATCAAATGAATGTAAACCCTACGATTTGAATCCACACGATCTAACAAAAGACCTAACTTTCCGATTTTACCCCTCTTTATTACAAATTTTCAATTTATTTAATCTATGTGTTTTTTCTTTAATTTTTAAAAAATGTGCTCTCATATAAGTAAAGTGTTATGGACCGCTCATTCACGGGCCTAATCCCGTCGGTTGAGCCCACAACATGGGCCGCGGCCTTGCACACCCAACCCGTCTCCGCACGTGTTCTCGGTGCGGCGGGGTGTTGAAGCCTTACCTCCTTGATAAGAGGCCCTTAAGGCCTGCCCTCATCAGTTGGTGATGAGGGCAGGCGTTAAGTGCCTCTTATCAAGGAGGTAAAGGGTTCGAGACCCGGCCTCAACACCCAGCCGCACCGAGAACACGTGCGGAGACGGGTTGGGTGTGCAGGGCCGCGACCCATGTTGTGGGCTTGACATGCGGGATTAGGCCCGTGAATGAGCTGTCCATAACATAAAGTCCCTTACCTACAATAAAAATGAGCTCTCACCGCCGCTCGAAAACACTCATGCACACAAAAAATGAGCAACAAATGGGGTATAATGCTCGGGGGTTTGCGAGCGGACGCAGCGTCGTCGCGTCAGTGCAATGATGTGGATGAAGTACTATCATTCGGGGCACTCAGCGCCCTCATGCGTTGTCGCGATCGGGGTACTGTCGCGATTAGTCGTAGGGGCGGAGCCCCGTGCCTCACTCGTGTTGTGTCTGTTAGGATCACGGATAAATTACAGGAGGAGTCCGACAAGGGGAAGGGTCGGCGGGGGTGAGCTAGAAGGAAGGAGGACGAAAAAAATGAAATTAGGGAGCAACCCTAGAAACCTTCATACATTCCAATATAATTTCACACATAAACCCCTCCCCCCTTATATAGATGAGGGAGGACAACCAAACAAGAATATACAAAAGACACCCAAACAAGGAAATACAAAAGACAACCCAACAAGGAATACAAAATAATTAACTTAATTGATTGTTATTAATTAGTATGAATTAATTAATATCAATTAACTAATTCATACAAATTAATTATAAGAATGTCGTCATGGCGGCTTCCAAATGCGCGTTCCATAAGTTATGATGAGTGAGGCCACTTGAGTGAATGTGTCTGCGACCATGACGGCTTCCATGTGCGCGCTCCTTAAATTATGACGAGGGAGGTCCACTTGAGTGAATGCGCCCACGACCACGGCGACTTCCATATGCGCGCTCCATAAATTATGACGAGGTGAGTCCACTTGAGTGAATGTTCCCGCGACACGTGGACCTGTAACACTCCATCCATCCTTCAAAACGAGCTTGCCCTCAAGCTCGTGTACCAAGTGGGTGGTCGGATCATCTGGTACCTTGACCGCCCTCCAGAATAGGGCCAGGTAGTGCGTAGCAGCGATGGCGGTGTTGGCGAGTAGCGGCGGCGCCGTCGGAAAGACGGGCGGCGGAAGCAGTGGCATCCACATAGTCGGTGGAGCGGTGGTGACCAGCAACCACAAGGATGTCGGAGACACGACGACCGACAGCAGGAACGAATCCGTCAAGAACAGCGGGGTACAGGGCGACAGAAGAGGTGGCGATACAGCCGGCGGAAGTGGCAAGGCAGAGACCGGTGGAGCAAGTGCCGAGAGAGGAGGTGGAAGTGGTAGAGGTACGACCGCCTTGGAGAGAGGCGGTACAACAGCGGTCAGTGCGAGTTCGACGAGAGGATCGACTGCGGGGCGGAGGGACGGGTTGGTGTCATAGAGGAATGTTCGGGCCGGCATGGGAGGGAAACTCTCACACGGTGCAGGAAGCGGTCGTGGGGAAGATGGCTTCGGGCAAGTAACCTCGTGGGGGTTGCGGAAGCCCGTCCGTCGAGCGCGAGGAGACCATCGACTTTGGTATGGAGGGAGAGGAGGGAGGCGTGCATGGAGGCGAGGAGTTGATCTTGAGCCTCCAAGCGGCGGTTTAGGGCTTCAGTGGTTGCCTCAGGAGGGAGAATACCAGCAGAGAGAGAGTTAGAGGCCATTTCAGCGGCTGTGTAGGGCACCACAGTCGGCAGCAGGGCGGTGCCGGGCGGACGGCCGAGACAGCGGCTGAGGGAAGGCAGAGGTGCTCCAGTGGGATCAGATGCCGAGCAGAAGTAACGGAGGTTGTAGTGTCAAGGGAATTCGAAGAGGAAGCAGGACGCCGATCGATAGCGCAGTCAGAGTCGATCGACACAAGTAGAAGCAGCACAGTGGTTGTGAGAGCGGAAGGGAGCAGCCTTGCGGTAGGCGGCGAGGCGGAGCAGCCGGTTGGCGGCAGGTCGGCGGAAGCCGAGGGACAGAGACCTTCCTGCAATAAACCGGGGCGCCGTCGATGCACATAAGCAGGAACGGCGGCCGCGCAGACGGCGCTGTGGTTCGGACAGGGTGCGACAAACGATGATGGCATGCGGAATTTGTGCGGAATGTCGGCTGCAGAACAGTTGCGGAACAGTGGCGGAACGACGGCTGTGGAAGATTGGCGGAAACAGGATGCTGGTGTGCGAAATTCGTGCGTGCGGGATCGACAGATTGGGAGATGGGGTTTGGAGCCGACAAAGATGCGTGAGTCTAGTGGATCGATCCGGTGCAATGTAAAATCAGAAGTAGATCTAGTTATGGATTGGAGCGGCTACCAGCGGCGACGTGCGGGCGGAGCGGCAGGTCGGACCAATTGTTAGGATCACGGATAAATTGCAAGAGGAATCCGGCAAGGGGAAGGGCCGACGGGGGTGAGCGAGAAGGAATGAGGGCGAGAAGAGATGAAATTACGGAGCAACCTTAGAAATCTTCATACATTCCAAGATAATTTCACACATAAACCCCTCCCCCTTATATAGATGAGGGAGGACAACCAAACAAGAAAATACAAAAGACACCCAAACAAGGAAATACAAAAGGCTACCCAACAAGGAATATAAAATAATTAACGTAATTGATTGTTATTAATTAGTATGAATTAATTAATATCAATTAACTAATTCATACAAATTAATTATAAGAATGTCGTTATGCCGGCTTCCATATGCGCGCTCCATAAGTTATGATGAGGGGGTCCACTTGAGTGAATGTGTCCGCGACCATGACGTCTTCCATATGCGCGCTCCTTAAATTATGACGAGGGGGGTCCACTTGAGTGAATGCGCCCATGACCACGTCGACTTCCATATGCGTGCTCCATAAATTATGATGAAGTGGGTTCACTTGAGTGAATGTGCCCGCGACACGTGGACCCGTAACAGTGTGTGTGTATATATATGCAGGGTCCCCATGTGTGCAGTATGTGCCAACCATAGTACTCAATTTGGTGTCATATATTTTTGTCACTGTGCATTGCGTTTGGAGATACTGCGCATCACCACTATTTTAGTTTATTTATAATTTATAAGTCTTGGACTATAAAAGGCCCTTTATTGTATTTCACTCTTTACTTCTAAGGATTCCCCATGGTACAGTCTCCTTCCTTATTAGTTACGTTGCATCAACTAATATGATAACAAGGTTCTTCTTCATCTTTACAATGACGGGTAACCCCTACAATTCCACCAACGACACCCTTGTTCAGTTCCTTTTGATGACAGGAGTTTCAGCTCCAATACAATTGGAAAATGGAAGCATCACATGCTATGCATCATGGCCAATGCCTTACACCTGTGACAGTGTAACACCTTTTCATGATTGTGTCTTGTACAAAGTTTTCCTTCATCTATCATCTAGTGATATGTAGTATCTCTTTGGCGATGATAGATTGTCGGCCGATAGGAGTTATTGCCGTGAAGCGATAGGTTGTGGATGGAAATTGGGTGTAATGCTGTATTGCCAAGTGGGCCATAGGGAAGGTATTGCCGGGCAGTATCGCTTTAGAGCATATTGGCCCAAGGAGATTTAAGGCATCGCCAGGTGGTAAGGTTTCCGACTTGTCCGTGCCAAGATGATCAAAGTTACCTTTTGGTATCATATGAAAGCCTGGACCGCTGGCGATAAGTCATTCATCCAAGAAGTAAGATCGTAAATTGCAATTTTGTTTTGAATTTCGGTTTTTCAACAGAGTCGTTTGATTGCGGGTAATTATAATCTAATGGTTTAAGATAGTTTTGATGCTTCGTGGGAGGACCCTTATATGGGTCTTAAGGTTATTTCTCTTCATTTCCATCATTTGTGAAATTTGAGTAGAGAGGAACCTTACTGCTGCAATTCTTTGTTGGGTCCTAGAGCTAGGCAAGGATATCTCTCGAATTGGAGACCATTCATTCATTGAGAACCATTTCGGAGGAGATCTCATTACCGGATGCTAAAGGAAGATGGTAACAATTTTTTCCCTTGTGGATTTAGGTTTTACATTTATCTTTTCATGGTAGATTCACGAGGCATTTAGTGATCTGACCTATAGGCATTTACTGATTTGACCTATCGTGCTGAATTAATTGGGATTGACGGTGTTTGATTGTTGACGATCGTTTAGGGTTTTGACCTAGATATAGGATCACATTAATAATTTTGTGTACCTTAACACTACCAGTATAAGGTAGGTTTGCCTTTGTGATGATAGCGACAAGGTTTCATGTAGAAGTATAGAGATTACAGTTAACCCCTATGATGAGATCACTCATCGTGCTTGTTTGGCTATGAATCTCATGATTTTTATTTGAATTTCAGATTTTAGGGCATAAATTTTCATTTGAATTGATTTTTGTTCAATTTCCACCAAAACTGGGAATTAATTATTATAATATAATGATTCGTAACATGTGAATTATTTATTCTTACTGAATAACCTGCATCTCATTATGTATGTTAGAAATCCTTGCCTCTGAGTTCTCCTACATCATGAACCTTTCTTGGCCATAATTGTATGCAATAAAATATGTGGATTCTATTATGTATACATTAGTTTTAAAAATAATCATCATCAATAGTTTTATCCCAAATGTTTGCAAAGACTTTAAATCATTATTTTCATTCATTCCTGTTAAGTGATACCCAAGGTATTAAATCTAAACTATGTAAATCATTTTGATCAACTTTCATCTATTTTACCGGTTTACACCTCCTTTCCAATCACTTGACATTAACTCTATATCTTCACTAATTTATGCATTTTCTAACTTTTGTTGTATATACTCAAACCAATTTATTTTTAGTAATTATCTTATCCTTCATAGCTGCTAGTTATAGTGCTTTTCCATTATATTCATTTCTTAATTTTTTTTTCTAGTTTGTCACATATCCATTTAGCATTTTCATTTATGTTACATTCAATCGTAGATATGAATACTTTTTTGTTGCTCAACACTTAAATTTATATAACATTGTCAAACTAGTAGTGGTTGTATTAAACCTATTGTTAAGTCTTCATGATATTCTCTTATTACATAGTATTCCCAAGACACTCCATTTAAATCAACCAGTATTATCTAGAAGTTATGTCATCATCTAGATTCCCATTCTTCTGAAAATTACATCCATCATACTTTGAACTATCACACTAAGATATTTTACTGTGCTCTAATAAGATAAAATAATAATTGCTAATATGCCATCACTAAAATTGCAGCTCATGTATTATATCTTCTAAGCTAATTTGAAGCTCTCTATCTTGTAAACAATCTCTTCATTGTTCTAACTTTTCACTTGGTAGATGTCTCACTGCTAAAAACAATATCATCTGTGAAAAGGTACACCCAAACATCTCACTTTGGGAATCACTTACAAAAGATGTATGCATTTTTGTGTGTTTTTCTTGTTCCATGTTGTTTTTATATATTCAGCCACAGCATTTCTATTCTAATGCCTTAACTGCACTCTTAGATATATTTACTTCTCAGGTCAAAAAAAATCCTGGATCCAAATATGCTATGGGTATTTATATAGCATCAACTTTTGTTGTGATTGTTGCAAGGCTGATTTTGTCTCGACGCAAGATTCAAAATAAGCATGGTTCTGTAGCTGAACTTGTTAGGCGGGGACAATTGAGATCTGATAGAAGATGCATGTAAGTTTTCTAACAAATTAATGACTCGGTGTTTCTTTTTCTGCCATAAATAGAAATCAAGTTATCTTACTATTGAGCCTACTTATGATTTTTTTTCATGATTTTTTGAGGCTTTAATTTGTATCAACGCTAAGTAACATACTCTGCAGAAAACATCACATGCTACTTTATTTTTCAGCCTTGGTGTGCCTGGAACGTTATGAGCGTGTGTTTATAAGAAAATGGTGTGTGTGTTTGTGTGCGTATTTAACATTCTTGTAAAGAGTTTCTCTGAAATATACATAATAGCTTACAGTATGTTTCCACGGCTGTAACTCTGTGGTCAGACTGCTTAGGATTTGCTAAGGTACTTCCTATGTTTTAACCCTTAAAGCATCGGCTTCGGTTGGAGTTCTAAGAGAGATTTATACCTTAGGCTCACATTTACCTACTTACCTCGGTTATTAAGATCCCTGCAATTTGTTTAAACTGAGCCAAACTTTTCGTACTAGCATAAATACTTCTGCAATTTATTGCACTAGTGTTTGACTGCTTGTCTTGTGATTTAAGGTAGGCTGAGTGGGTGTGCGGCTAAAATGTGATCCTAACGTGAAGTGTGGGAAAACAACTCTACTCTCCTTAACTACTATATGTAACACACTATTATGGGCCTCAAGTACCGGACCTAGTTATCTTTTATGGTATTTTATTAATGTCATCGCTGACCGTTATTATTTATGTAATGTTTAAATATGTGGTAATTAGGAGTTAGCGGTTAGAAGTTAGGAGTTAGTCATTATGAACTTGGTGTCTTGTAAGCCTATATAAAGATATTATGCTCGAATGATTTATCAATGAAAGAAGTCTATTTACTCAAAATCCTAAATAGATTTTGGTGGCTCTCTCCACCCGAGCAAGCCCCGCTAAGGCAGTCGTGGTTCTGGCTCTGTAGTTTCCCTTCCACCTCCAGTCATCCTCTGACATCCTCCAGACTAGACCCATAACAACTTGGTATTAAAAACACTCCTTCCTTCCCTTCCTACTACATTTTTTTCCTTTTTCCTACACAAGAACAATCCAACAGCCACCCGTTCCTCCTTCCCAATTCCTCTACGCCCACTATCGAAGCCATTTTAGTGTCCATTGCTCTCTACAACAAAGTCGTCTTTGACGCTCCAACCCATCTTCCGCCGCCGATCGACGACACCGTCAATTCTGCACCTTTCTGCGCTCCTCACTGCCGCACTCTGCGTTCCCCCACACGCCATGCGAAGGAGCGACTTCGAAACCACAGTGACTCATCGCGACCTTCGGGTTTTCGGCGAGGAAGAGTCCCCGACGTGCGTCAAATTCCAAAACTTCCGCACACATTAACTACACTCATCAATCCTGCCGCAACCAATCACACTTTCCCTTCTTGAGCCGCCCTCCTTTCGGTTTCTAAACCACCCACTTGGGGGAATTAATTACTCCCGGTTCAAGCCTATAATTCAGACGACCGACTTTGGAAATTCATTATTCCTCTCATCCAGCCGAAGAATTTCAACTCAGATTGAGGCTTAATTTAGGGGGAAAATTATTAATTCTCAGGCACCTCTGCCTCAAATTTTCCTTAGTCTCAACTCTCAACATAGCGAAGCGCCACAGGTCGCGCGCCACTCCACATTTGCACTCGCACGCTCTGCTTGTCCAACCAGACTCACACCGACCTATAACTCGCTTAATTTCATCCACCGAGCACAACATGGGTGACTCGTCGAACCAGCTCAGCCAACTTATGACCATGGTGCAGGACTTCATGGCGCATCTAATTGTCATCGTGGAACGTCATCAAGATGTCATTATTGTACTCTCCAAGCGTCTCGACGATCTCTCCACTGCTCTTGTACAGGAGCACGCTTGCAGCAGTCAGGTGCCTCCTCCGTTGCTCCTACGACCGTATCCCCCTTCCATGGCACCGCCAAAAGTCAACATCATTACCCATTACACCAAATTTACTTTCCCAACTTATGACGGGAGGGATAACCCTTGGGATGGCTCACCACATGCGAGCAATTTTTTGGCCATCAACATACTCTGGTTACCAACTGGATCAGTCTAACATTCTTCTGCATGCTCGACATTGCCCAGTTATGGTTCTCCTATTTGCAGGCCGACAACCCAAGAATGATCTGGCATGACTTTAAGTTGGCCTGCAACATGCGCTTTGACCTCCAGATTCGCAACAACCCCCTTGGGGATCCTACGACTTTATGACAAATAGGGTCGATTTATGGGTATCTAGAACTGTTCCAGATACTTTTTGCTCACGTCACGTTACCCTAAGAGCTGAAGGTTGCCATCTTTACAACCGGGCTTAGCGATCCAGTATGTTTGGATGTCAAATTCGAGGTGCCCAGGGACTTGGTGACTTATATGTGTTTAGCCCGGTTGTGCGATCGTCGACTCCAACTACCTCATGAGGCCTATGTCACCACTGGCATAGGGCTCAACGGGGAAATACTGAGGGCATCGACACCCTGCAGGTTCGTCGACTGTCTCGTGCGGAAATGTTTGACTGTCGTGCACAAGGATTATGTTATAACTATGATGAGAAATATACACGCGACACCAGTGCAAAAACTTTTTTTGCAAGTGAATGATTCTGATGAGGAAGGGGTTGGATGAAGGGGCCACCGCCATTATCTCCCTCGAGCTTGAGGACAAACTTGATTGGAAAGCCGTGAGAGATGTTATGGGGCTCGAGCACCGGACCTAGTTATCTTTTATGGTATTTTATTATTGTCATCGTTGTCTGTTATTATTTATGTAATGGTTTAATTATGTGATAGTTGGGAGTTAATGATTAGAAGTTGGGAGTTAGTATTTATGAACTTGGTGTCTCGTAAGCCTATATAAAGACACGTGTATACTTGAATAATTTATCAATAAAGGAAGTCTATTTACTCAAAACCCTAAAGAGTTTTTGGTAGTTGTCTCCACCCAAGCAACCCCGCTTATGCAGTCGCGATTCCGGCTCCGCAGTATCCCCTCCGCCTCTGGTCATCCTCCGGACTAGGCCCATAACACACACATACAACGTTTGAAGGAGAAATTACAACACATCAATTAAATGTTAAATGACATGCAAATAAGTTTGAGGTAAAATAATTCTATTAAGCATAAAGTAAAGGGTGAATGTCGTGGGATGGAGATTCGGTGACTCGCGGGTCGTTGGCGGCTGTCCGGAGGTGGAAGATGGAGAATCAATGGTTGGAATTGGTGCACTGGAGGTGGAGAGGGCTTGAATATAGGTTGGCTTGAGAGGGGTTGGGCATGGGTTGTTGGAGGGGATTTGAGGGTTGGTGGAGGGCTTTGGTCGAGCAGTTTTATGGAGGGGTTGTTAGGAATGGAGGGATTTGAACTTGTGGGTCCTTGGGAAGGAAGATGAAGGTCAGTGGTGTGTTGGTTGTTGGAGGGGGAGCAGTGCTTTTGGATGGAGGCGGAAAGGTTGCATTGTGGACTACAGTAGGTTCGCTGATCTGATGGTTGGGCGTGGATTTACGGTAGGGAAACTGAAAATATGCATGGATTGGCGGTAGGATTTCAGAGGGGATTTTGGAGAGGGGGAACAAAGGCTATGGATGGGGGATACAAAAAGGATGCGGGAAAATATCTATGAGTCACCTATGGCCTTACAGAGTCATCACCGTGAGAGGGTCGCGTGGTCCAATAATATTTCTTCTTCAAAATCAGCATTCGTATGACAACTGCCTGCCTACTCTTATTTATAACAAAACTACTCTAAGACACCCTTACATCAACGACTATGATTAGGCATTAATATAACAAACCTGGTCTCATAAAATAATAATTGAGAAATTCAATGTAATATATGAAAATGCATAAACAAAAATTTGGACGCATCCATGGAGTTATAACGTCGATTCAGAGACACCAAGTATGATAGGTGGCCAATCGGCCCCGAACAGGCCCCAAACTCGTGCTCCACCGTGGGTCCGCGTTGTCAGTTCTCATCATTCTCCCTAGTTTGAAAGAATTCATCTCCCGATGATTAGAGATCGACATCCTCTCAGTGTATGCTAGGTAAGAATCGATGTAGCCCATCATAGGCTGTCCAAGTATCGTCGATGACCGATCATTCTCTCCAGTGGTACCCTTGTGTCTTTCTGTCAGGCGTGGCTATGCACTCGAAAGCCACAATATTTGTTATGTTCTCAAAAGTCAAACGATGTGTTGGTAGTTCCGGTGCAATCGGTGGTGCAGACGATGAAACCATAGACGACTTACCCAAAGGCGGGTGGGCCTTAAGAGTGGGATGGATATGGGGCTGGAGATGTGGTGGTGTAGGCTCTGGGAAGTCTCTATAATATAGGTCCCCATATTCTCGAGACCCATAGTATGACATCAGGTCCTTAATATTAAATACAGGATGGATATCATACTCTTATGGTCCGTTCAACGCGCGGGTATTGACTTTCTGGAATTGGTATTGGGTTTCAGAAAGCCAATTCTGCTGTGTGGCGCATGAGAATTAGAACGGTATTGGCTTTCAAAATCAAAACCGGCGATATTCCCTTATACCTAATAACTCGCTGCCCGAAAACTTACCCATGCGCTTCAGTTTTCGCTAGTTTTCATTCAAATTTCTGATTTCACGTTGTCTTCCGCGACCCCTACTGCTCTGACGCCGACCGCGTTCCCGCTCCTGTGCCTTGCCCCGACTTCGTTCCCCATGCTCTGGTACGCCGTCCGCCAAACCCTAACTCGCCGCCGGTAACTCCCCTCCTCGCCGCCGTTGGCCAAGCCCTAAATCGCTGCCCCCACTCACCGCCGGTAACTCCCCTCCTCCATCCTGATCTGCTTCTTCTTCCTCATCTTCTTCTTTTTTTTCTTCCTATTTGCGGTTTCCCTCTCTGCCGAACCTTGTATCCACCAATGCCACCTACCAATTTCTGCTCTCCTAATTTTTTACTAGATCAGTTAAGTAGATATATTATTTCATAATTTGATTGTTGGTATAATTTTAGGTAAAATCCTATTTCAGTTAAGTAGATATGAAATGATTTTTTTAATGATTTAAGTTTGAATGAGACCTGATTGTGACATGATTTCAGTTAAATAGATATTGTGCTATGATATTGTATGGGATGGACTGTTGTGGGGATGGACTGTTGTGGGGGATATGATGCATGGAAGAAGGCATCAGTTGTATTGTTAAAAAACATTACCATTGTTGTTTCTTTCTTTCATGGATTGTTCCTAGTCTCCGTATTTCTTTTGATCTTGTAAGAGCTGGAATTCACTGATATGTATGAAATCAACTTATTATCAGTAAGTTATATGAGACGTTTGATTGCAAGACCATTAAATAATATGTTTTGTTTGAATCAATCCAAGTGTTTAACATAAAGTAGATGGGAATTTCAAGATTAAGATACATCATTAGAAATACCTGAACTTCAATTATTATTAGTATTTTGATTAAATGCTTCAATTTTTTAAAAAATATAAATTCTAAAAATTTCATTTCCAGAAAGCCAATTCCATCATGTAGTCGAACAACTTTTAGGTATCAATTCCAATTCTGTTCACTGAATTCCATTCTGCAGCCGAACAACAGAATTAGTTTTCTGCACAATGCCAATTCCTGCAGATATTGGTTTTCTGACAAAAACCAATTCCAAAAAGTCAATATCTGCGTGCCGAACGTACCCTTAGGGATATCAAGCTTGTAGGCATTTACTTTGATTCTTCTTATGATTATGTAGGGACTCATTCGCTTGAAGCTCATTTTTTTGGCCAGCCCCGGAGGGAGCCTACTCTCAGCCCAGATTCTCACCATCACTTGCTCGCTTTCATGAAATACCTGCTCACATCTGTGAACATCTGCATACGATTTATAAAATTCATTATTCGTAGTGATTTGCCGCTGACAGTCTCAGATAACACATGCAAATGATGAACGAACGACTCAACAGACTTATACAAATGATGCAAATGAAACACGTTAGACACAACACACTCTCTTGGAGGGAGTTCAACAATGAATTGTATGTCTCTAAAATGGTGTGGCCTATCAGGAGGTTCTTTGGGCGGAATGTTGAAATACTCGTTGAGTAAATGATCTTACTCTTCTTGGTGATGGCGCATAATGATCGTCACACGTGTATTCCCATAGGAGGCGGTGATCCCTGGTCCAGATGGACGATCAGAGTCCGTGGTTGCGTCCGGATGGCCGATTTGTGTCACTTTCATATTTTACTTTTTATGATTTGAGTTGTATTTGATGCTTGTTCAGGCAAAACAGTGTGAGTCGTCCGATTCAGGTGTTTATGTGGATTGTGCTGATATAGGCAGCAGTTATTATCTAGGGTTTATTTATAGTGCATCGGTTCAAGGGCGCCGGTCATCGTGGGTTTTGCAATTGATAAAAACCGCTGGTCCTGCCTCTAGAGCGATTCCCGAGTTCCCTCTCCTCGGTGCGACGCCGAGGCTACCGTTCCGCCTCCATCTCCGCCTATTCCAGCCCGCTGCGAGTTCCTTTTACCCTCCCCGGCCGAGTTCCATCGACGTAGCTCTTTCTTTTCCTTCCTACCGCCGTCTTCCCCTCTCCTGGAGTTCCCCGTCTTTATCCCCTTCCCCTCTGTTGGTCCACCACAAACCCTAGCCCTCCTACTCCTTTTCCCAACCACTATACCTTCTATTCCCTTGAAGCAGAGCCATTCCACTACTTTCCAACCCCTACAATCACTTCTCCTTAATTGTCCGTTGCTGCCGGCCCCTAAATTTCCCACAACCACGAGTCTCTACAGCCACTCCCTTGCCCCTACATCCATTACAAACCCTACCCAAGCCACTCCATGCCCCTCACCGCGAGTCTTCAGCCAACATCATCTCCCTAACAACCATTACATACCCCACCCACGCCACCACCTGTCCATAACTCCACTTCTGACGTCTTCCTCACTTGCTTTGACCTTGGATGCCTGCCAACAACCGCCTTTGTCGCCGTCTACGTGTGTGAATTGTGGTAAAGTCTTCTGCTTTATTGTTGTTTATTTTTGGCAACTCATATGTGGTGGATATCTATCTTATTGTGCTATTAGTCCATTTGTTGTACAATTTGCGGAACCTATTCTATGTATGGTTAATAATAAATACGCCTCTGTCTAATTAAAATTGATAATTGTTTCCCCTTAATTAACTATTTGAAACTG
The DNA here is from genome assembly GCA_039583875.1 of Platanthera guangdongensis. Taxonomy (NCBI): domain Eukaryota; kingdom Viridiplantae; phylum Streptophyta; class Magnoliopsida; order Asparagales; family Orchidaceae; genus Platanthera; species Platanthera guangdongensis. The sequence goes on from CM077159.1 coordinate 197,565,939, forward strand.
CGTGTGCCTCTGTTAATTTCTATAATAATTAATTACTTGTTGTAATTTTAGCAGACCACTCTTGCACTACATTACACTTCATCACATTTAAGGTTGTATGTAGAGGGTCCACCCCAAGGTTGGCCTTACTACTGCATCAAATTGGCTTCAGAGCCATAGTTTGGGCCACATTTACAAACGTAGTGGTAGGATTTATAGAGTCTTTAGGTTCATTTATGTCTAGTTACCGTCGTCGTTCGTCTCCTCTATTTGGGGATCCCGTGTCTACCTATATCCGACCTCATAGAACCAATTTAGAGAACCTCATGTTATCATTGTTGAAGCAGAAAAATTCCCAACCTCAGAAATAGGATCAAGGCAGCCTAAGGTTACTGATTCTACGATCCGACGTCACAATTCAAGTGACTAGCACAAGAGAGAGAAAACTATCTATAAGCACACCCCAAGTGCTCCAGCAGGGAGGTCCCATCACGTACCCGGAAGCTTAGAAGAAGCTTCCCCTCCGCAACCAAAAGGCTGGGCGAGGTCCTAGACAGGCATGGACTGGGCGAGTATCCACTTGGGGGGACCTCAACCTCTTCCAAATGTGCCATTTCCAGTACCCCTGGGGAGCTATTTATAGAGAAATCCTGGGGGGGTATAAGCGAGTATCCAGCTTCTGCCAGCGAGTTCCAAGGGATACTCGCCCATACTCGCGAGTTGCTCACCCAAGCTCGCCTCTGCTCGCCACAGCTCGCTCCACCACTTGCAAACAGACCAAGATATGCTCGCCGATGCTCGCCTCTGCTCGCCGAAGCTTGCCTTGCTCGCGCAAGCTCGCTTCTCGGCTCGATCCTCGATCTGAAGCTCGCCTAACTTCGTCGTCGAAGCTCGCCGAAGCTCGTCACTCGCCACGATCATTCTCGCGCCGCTGCTCGCCGAAGCTCGCCGCTGCTCGCCGAAGCTCGCCGAAGCTCTCTTGCCCGCCGAAGCTCGTCTCTGCCCGCCGAAGCTCGCCTCTGCCCGCCGAAGTCGCCACTGCGAGCTCGCCACTGTGCTCGCCACTGGCCCGCCTCTGCTCGCCACAGCCCGCCTTGCTCGCCACAGCTCGCCTGGACAGCTCGTCGAAGCTCGCCGAAGCTCGCCTCTGCTCGCCTCTGCTCGTCGAAGCTCGCCGAAGCTCGCCTCTGCTCGCCGCTGCTCGCCGAAGCTCGCCTCTGCTCGCCTCGCCGAAGCTCGCCTCTGCTCGCCGAAGCTCGCCTCTGCCCGCCTCTGCTCGCCACTGCCCGCCTCTGCTCGCCACTGCCCGCCTCTGCTCGCCACTGCCCGCCTCTGCTCGCCACTGCCCGCCTCTGCTCGCCGAAGCCCGCCTCTGCTCGCCACTGCTCGCCTCTGCTCGCCGAATGGTCTGCAAATAGCCGTCTGCTGGGGTACTTCTTGATCTCGACGAATTACAGGTTATACAATCATGATGATTATTATCGCTCATCGCACACCACTTCTAGAGATTCGTGTCGGCCCCTCGACATAATTCCATCATGCTAGAGACCGGGTGGACCCATGCCTAGACACACCCGGGCACGTGCTCGGGTGTGTTTTCACGATTTTTTCTACAGGCGCCCTTTATTTTCGCTGCTAGGTTAATTTCCCCCCTCATTTCAGTGCTACGGTGAGCCCCGAGCGGCGAAACCTTGCGAGAGAATGTGAGAAACGTGGAACGGTGGTGCGGCACCGCGGCGGAGACGCCAGAGTCAACATCGGAGTCTTGGAGAGAAGCTGGAGGTGCCGACAGGACTCAGAGAGTGGAGACGGCATTAGCGTAGCCGCGAACTGGTGGAGAATCAGAGATGGAGATCGATCGATTCCAGGCTTCCAACTCCGGCTTCTGCGTTTGATTTTGTTGCTGATCCGGTGAGACAATGTGATTTGAATGATTTCTTATATAAATCCCTAAAAAATCTATTCCATGAAGCTGAAATCTGTGATAAAAAAAGCTCAGAACATCACCTCTTCCAGCAGTGTAATTAGGGACACTGCAGTCTGCAAAAGCTTCTGCGCTCGATTTTGTAGTTGATCATAATTCACAAGTTCACTAAAATTGAGTTTTAGATATGAGATTACATCACCTCTTCCATCGACACTGTATGCACTTTATCTTCCTTGATATGTAACGGGACTGGCCGGCGGTGGGCTATCGGAGCACCTGAATGGATCCTAATTACGCAGGAGAAGGAAGATAAACAGTAGAGAAAGTACTATTTCATTCAAACGGGCTAACTTATAGGCTACAGAACAGATAAATTAAGTAAAGACAAGACAATATTATTCCATTCTTTTACATGGCTGTACAGGGTTATTTATAGGCAACACGTAGCCTTTACATAATATGAATACACGTGGCACTTACTGATTTTTGTAAGAATGTTAAGTACATCATTTTCTGATTTTCATTTTTGCTTACTGTCAGTTGCAATATTTTCCCTGAATTTTGAATAAAAAGTTATCATAAATTAATATTATTTATATGGTGCCCGGGTCGGATTTAAATCTTAGTTCCGCCACTGCTAGAGACGATCACCACGACGAGAGGTCCTCGCGTTATTATCATTACACCTCTCCGCGATTTTATGATGATAGAGTTGAGTAATCGTTCAGGTCATCGTCGCCACACATCTCCTCTAGTTGAGAAATTTAGTTTGGATATGCGCGACCATCTCTACACATTCGTAGGACCCATGCCCACCCACGAGCACAATCTGATTATGTTAGGAACTACCGTCTAGATGGCTCTCAAGAACCTTTTAGAGTTCACTATCGTTAGGATCACAGGCTCACAACACATGTCAAGACCCTCCTATTGTTCCGCAAATAAGTTACCTGAGGCCGAATTTCAGCGATTAGTTCTTGACCGATTTGATCTCTTAGATGCTCATTCTGATCCCATGAAAACTACCTTAGGAAGAATCGGTGGGAGAAAGCCTAAGGATTTATGTCAAGTCACTGATTCGTCCAGTAGTGCTCCTACTGATATGAGAGACTTGATACCTGATTTTGATTCATCTAGTATTCATCGATTCGTCTAGTTGTCATCGATTCGTCTAGTTGTCATCGATTCGTCTAGTAGTGCAACAGATATAGTGTACCCAGGTAGAAAGTTCCCGCAGTATGTGATTTTTGGTGCATATAAAGAAGCCAGTAGTCATCGTGAATCAAAAATCTGTCATATGTATCGATCTTGAGTGAAAGGACAAGGAGTTTCTCTTTCTTCTCAAAAGTCTCTCATTTCCTGAAACGGATCGGTAGAGTTTGCCCAGCGTTTTATGGTCAACCGATTCCCGTGAGGGTGAGCGAATTCCATTACATGTCCTCTGTTTCGATTGCAAGCTGCAACTCGCCTGCATGAAGCCAGAATCGTTAATGATCTCCGGTCAGCCATACAATGGTGAATTCGTTCCCAGGTCTTGTACACACCGCCCGTAGCACTATGGGAGCTGGCCATGCCCGAAGTCGTTACCTTAACCGCAAGTAGGGGGATGCTGAAGGCAGGGCTAGTTGCTGGAGTGAAGTCATAACAAGGTACCCGTACTGGAAGGTTCGACTGAATCCCCTTCTTTTCATGGAGAGCTAATGCTTAGGCTTCATTTGTTTCGGCGGTGGCGGGTCGATCCGGCGGGTGGAAGCGGAGTGTTCGAATCGGAGGGGGGAGGTGGCTTCTTCAAACGGAGCTTTTTGGGTCGTTTCTCAAGGCGGGCGGGTGGAAACGGAGCAAACTCCGCCGGAGATTCATTTGTTTACCCGCCTTCCGGCGGCGTTTGCCCCAAACGGAGCGGCAAAACGCCGAACCAAATAGAGCCTTATGCATGTTGGGTATTTTGAATTGACACTGCTTGACACCCAAAAAAGCGAGCTATGCCTTAGCTAAACTTGGATATGAAAGTCTTTTTTTGTTTCTCATTGGTGAAGACCAACCCATGAGTTTCATACTCAAGAGTCGGTCAATAGGTAGAGTTTCAAGAAATGAGTCTATAGTCAAAGGAATAAATAGTTCTATATGGAGTGTAGACGATTGATATACCATCACATGGTCACTAGGTTGCTCGTCCTCACTCTCATAACCATACGCCGTTTGAAGCTTTGTACTACCGATGTTGTAGGACGCCACTCTGTTGGGCTGAGAATGATGAGAAAATTTAATTCAGATAAGTGGGTTGTTGACACAAATCAAATTGACTCATTTAGGAACTACCGAAGACTTCCCAGGATGGATAAACAAAATATTATGATCAAAGGCAGTGGAGTTTAATATTGGTGATTTTGTATATCTCAAGGTTCGACCTATCAAGGGCATATCAAGGCTCAAACGTATGAGAAAATTGAGTCCCAAATTTATTGGTCCTTTTAATATTTTTGACCACATGGGAGAGGTTGCTTACAAATTAACCTTACCAGAGCATTAAGTGGAATGCATAATCTGTTTCATAAATCTTCTTTAAGAAAAGCAGTTACAAACGCAACATAGTTAATCATTAACCATTGACTAAATTTGAATATCAGCGTACTTCCAGTCAGATTTGTGGATACCAGGTTACAGGAGTTAAGAAACAGAGAACTCCGATTTGCAAAGTCTCTGGATGAATTGCGGGCAAACTGAATATTCATCGGAAAAAGTAAAAACATTATGTGAAGAATTTCTGTTCTTGTTTAAAGCAGATACGATTTCAATATTCAAGGACAAAAAATTTGTTTAGATGGGATTTTTGTAACATCCCAAATCCGATCTTTTATGCCTTGATTTAAATTTCAGGTTTTGCTCCGAACACAAGATGATGATGAAATTTGTTCTCTGTGGAGGTAAATTATAATTTCAGCTCCAATCATAATGTCATGTGTAAGTAGGTTGACGCAGGACGAATCTATAAGCGACGGGAAATCTACGACCTAACCCTAAATGCTATGCAAATCCGACGGTTAGATCATATACTACATAATAAATTTAAAACATCCCACACGGTTAATTCAAGACAAGGCAAAATAATTTAATTAAGCGAGGTAAGCTTAGGCTTTCCTCCGCGTGGAGGGCCAAAACATGAGCGTGCGACGAATAAATCCTGCAAATCACAATAATAGTCTAACAAGCAACTACCATACAAAAGATTCAAAACCAGTACAAGATCCAATCCAATATAAATATGCTGAAAATAATTATCCGATATAACAAGTACTCACTAAATCGTGGGCTGACCGAAGCACTGAAGATTACGGAGCCGGATGCGTGAATCGTCGATCAAAAAGTGGAACCGGTGGCGTGGAAATAATGAAGGTGGCTGTCTTCGGTTGCGGGAGATGAAAACGTGTCGGAAATGGATAGATCCAGCCACGAAGGGGTCGATCCGGGCGAAGGGTGAATGGATCCGATGTTTGGTGGCGGATCAGAGCAAAGGAATGAAGTATGGGCGGAGGGGATGACGGACCGGGGGGGGCTGAGATTCTAGATCTGGACTGATCTAGAAATTGGGGTTGTTTCGAGGTGGTTCCACAAAGCGGGATGGTGGTAGGGTGTGGTTTTGGGCTGTGGAAGAAAGAGGGCTGTGGGGGTGAGGGGGAGGCTGACCGCAGACTGTAGAAAGGGGTGGGGGGAGGCAGAGTGACAGGTAGAGGGGAATAAGCAGCGGGTTGCTGGGAGGAAAGTCTGTAAACCAGCGGCTGCAGGAGAACAGCAGGCCGACAGTGGATTAAGGCTTAGCTAAGTTTAAAGGTGAATAGTGAATTTAATGATTAAATAGTAGAATTTGAATAGGGAAAAAGGGATTTCCTGGACTGATTTTCCGCCGGCTCTAGGCGAGGAAAGGGGCGGTGGAGGGGATATTCAAGGTGGGAAAAGGGTCCTATGGATGGGTAGTGCCTTGGGGGGGGGGGGAGAAGACCACATAGGAGTCGTCACATAGGGTTCCACGACGTCGGCACCGTGGGGCGATCGCGGAGTTCGTCACCTAGGGTTCCACGGCAGCGGGTTGCTGGGAGGAAAGTCTGTAGACCAGCGGCTGCAGTAGAACAGCAGGCCGCAGTGGATTAAGGCTTAGCTAAGTTTAGAGGTGAATAGTGAATTTAATGATTAAACAGTAGAATTTGAATAGGGAAAAAGGATTTCCTGGACTAATTTTCCGCCGGCTCTAGGGGAGGAAAGGGGCGGTGGAGGGGGTATTCAAGGTGGGAAAAGGGGCCTATGGATGAGTAGTACCTTGGGGGGGGGGGGGAGAAGTCCACATAGGAGTCGTCACCTAGGGTTTCACGGCGTCGGCACCGTGGGCCGATCACGGAGTTCCGGGATTTTCTTTCTCCAAAACCTGCAATGTGCTTTTCAGCCCATACATGATCTATTTATAATAGAGAGGAGGCTAGGGCATCCCACCATCGACGACTATGATTAGCCGGAGGTGGGGCCACTCAAATACATCAAAATAAATGCAAATATAATAAACTAATATATGAAATCGATTCGCAACGCGAATCCTAACATATCTGCGGAGTCCGATCGTTGATCTGGGCACTCCATATATGAAAAGTCGCCAAATCAGCCCCAAATGGACCCAAAACTCGTTATCCACTGCAAGTGCTCGTCTATGCTCCGCATCATAGGTAAATTGAGAAAATGACAATTTGGTAATTTGGGGTTGTCGTTATTTTAAGCGGGGACATTAACAAATTCATGCTATTGTATATCTTGAGCGGTGAAGCGATATCTACCAGAACCGATCAATCATTCGCCCTTTTAGTCACCGTTTTGAGAGTCACCGTTTTACTCTCCACCCTCACTCGAACCTTCGACTGTGCCCATATGAAGAAGCCCCGTCCCAACCGTGAGCCGTCAACTTGTTTCGTCCATTGCAATGAAGCCTTGACGTTTTGCATCCAACCTATGGCATCCAATGACGTCCTTCTTTGCCAGCCAAGCTTTGACTACTCTTAATCCAGTCGTCCGCCTCCTCATCACGTTCTTCTATCGCTTGCTAGTCACGAATCGACACGCGACTTGTCGTCAACCTTGTCGTGTGTGCCTCCAGGCTATAGTTTTCTTCACGAGACAAGTGTTCACCACTGCTCTTCTCTCCGATCATTGGTAAGGAGATTTCTCCATTTCATTAAGATTTGAGCCACGAGTCATCTTTGCTCTGGCCGAGAATCGAACCATAAACCTGATTAATTTTATATCTTTTCTTCGTGGATAGAGGGAGGATTTCACTCTATTTTGTGCTGATCTTCGTTGTTGTGGTTCTTATAAGTCAGGTATGATGGTCTATAAATTTATGTCTTTAGTAGGACAATCAATTTCAGATTGTGTTGAGAACATTTCAGTCCATTCACAGTGATCAGCGCTACCACGTGAGCAAAAGTTTTAGTTTCACCATCAGTGCATGGTAAGTTCAATTCTTTTTTCTTTGAAGTTTTTAGCTGTCATGTTACAAGGTAAGAACCGTAAGGTAGAGCAAAAATTAATTAGCCTCTATGATATTATCCACTCAGATTTTCAATCACCGAGAATTCAGATAAGGCTAGCGTTTTCAGTTGTGTGCGATTATTATTTGTTCATAGTGGAATCAAGGAGGTTTAAAGTTCGGAAGCTTTGGGGATTTTTGGACCTTTGTTGTTGTTGGGAGGAAAAGGGAGTTCTTGGTATGGTAGAGGATTGCTCGTTGGTGGGAGAGGGAGTAGGTTGTTGTTTGAGGTGGTGGAGAAGGGGATGGTTTGAGGGTTTCTGAGAACTGAGAAAAGAAGCAGGGTAGGTTGTCCGGATGTGTATTTGGGAGAGTAAGGCAACATATGGATGGATTGGATAGCCTAGATGTAAGTCTCCGGTGGTGTGTTGGGGTCAAAAAAAGGCGGGTACAGGGAAGAGAGGAGGAGAGGGAGAGAGAGAGAAAGAGAGGAGGGATTTAGGGTTTAGAGAAGAAAGGGAAAACACATTCATTTCAGGATGAAAAAAATACCGGGCTTACGAGTCCTCGCGATGAGGAGCGAATACAAAAGGAAATTTAGAAATTAGGAAATACAAAAATACTTAAAATGTCACAAGCAAATAAAACAACAAATTAAACGTCTCAAACAAAATAAGCAACCAATAAATCACTAATTGTCTTCTGCGGTGATTGTGGGGCCATCTGATATACGCGCCCGACGCGTGTAAACTTTCCAAGGAGGCTCGTCGTCGTGTAGTTCTGTAACAATGTCGCCATCTGGAAAATGTGTCTTGTCCTCATGACAGTAGTCGGGAAACTGGCGGCGGAAATCATCCCGGGGAAGCCATGTTGTGTCCGAGTCGAGTCGGCCAGTCCAAGCCACAAGGACCTCCTCCGATGTACGGTCCCCTGGGGTGTGACATCTCTGATCGAGGACCGAGGCGGGGTAGTACAGTGCCTCTCCTGCGAGGTCGAGGTCGAGGTCGGCCGGAATGTGATCTGTGCGGTGTGTTCGTCCACTACGCGCCGTAGCTATGAGACATGGAAAATTGGATGAATGTGGCTCCCGACTGGAAGACAAAGACGGTAAGCGACTGCCCCTATACGGGCGAGGACCTCGAAAGGCCCGAAGAAACGAGGTGCCAGTTTCGGACAAGGTCGACGGGCCACCGAGAGCTGTCGGTAGGGGTGGAGTTTGGCAAAAACCTTCTCTCCTACCTCGAAGGAGAGGTCCCGACGTTTCCTGTTGGCGAACAAAACCATCTTCTGTTGAGCCCGACACAAGTGGTGCTTCAAATGATCCAGAATGGTGTCCCTGTCACGGAGGGCGGTGGCCAAGCTCTCCACCTGGCATTCCCCTGAAAGGTGGCATACAATAGACAGAGGAGGGTGGCCGTAAACAACCTCGAATGGTGTAGTACCGGCCGCCTGATGGTAGGCGGTATTATATGAGTATTCGGCCCACCTGAGCTACTTGGCCCAACTGCGAGGCTGTTCTCCCACGAAGCAGCGGAGGTATGTCTCTAGACAACGGTTGAGACCTCTGATTGGTCGTCTGTCTGCGGATAGTATGCCGTGCTCATGCGGAGACGGGTGCCCTGTAAGCGAAACAACGTGGTCCAAAAAGTAATCAGGAAGAGCTGATCGTGGTCGCTCACGATCGGCCGAGGAAACCCGTGGAGGCGCGCGACCCCCTGGATGAAGCTGTCGGCGACTGTGGCAGTCGTATATGGGTGGCAGAGGGGAATGAAATGAGCATACTTCGAGAGCCGATCCACCACGACTAGAATGCAGTCATGTCCCTGTGATCGAGGAATTCGTGTCCTTGTGATCGGGGCAGTTGTGTGATGAAATCCATAACGACGTCGTCCCAAATGCGATCGGGGATCGGGAGGGGCTAAAGTAGACCACCCAGAAACATGACCTCGTACTTGGCCTTCTGGCAGGTGAGGCAGGCGGCCACGAAGGGCTTGACCTGTCCGAACATGTGAGGCCAATAGAGTGAGGAGGCCAGCCGTCGGTATGTCCGGTAAGCCCAGGCGTGCCCCCCCCCCCCCCCCCCCCCCTGAAGCATGAAACTCTGGCAACAACAAAGGAATGCTCGGGGAGGAGGGGGAGAGTACGAGGCGACCCTTGAAGATTAGGCGGCCGTCAACCAAGGAGTACAGTGGGTGGGCTGTGGCGTCCGCGAGGAGTGCTATCCGTATCCCAATGAGCGTCGGGTCGACTTCTACTTCGCGTTGAAGAGTATCCGCATCCTCCCAGACCGGGCGTGAGATGGTTGCTAGTATGAGGTTGCGCGAGAGGGCGTCGGCCGCGCGATTCGACTTCCCTGACCGGAACTTGATGTTGAAGTTGTAGCCTAGTAGCTTGGTCACCCATACTTGTTGAGTGGGCGTAGCGATCCTCTGTTGTAGGAGGTAGCGAAGGCTATGGTGGTCGGTGCGGACCACGGACCGCGGCCCAGGAGGTAAGGTCGCCAATGCTGAATAGCGAGGACGAGGCCCATGAGCTCGTTCTCGTAAGCGGAGTGGTTGTGGATCGTGTCTCAAAAGGCGTGGCTTAAATAGGCCACATGGAGGCCGACCTGCATCAATATGGCTCTCACGCCGACGTCTGACGCGTCGCAGTTCATGATGAAGGGCTGAGAGAAATCCTGCTTGGCTAACACCGAGACACGAACTAAGGCCTGTTGTAGAGCGGTAAAAGCGGCGGAGGCCGCCGCCGTCCACTCGAAAGGGGCTTTGATCGACTTCTTCAGTAGCTGGGTGAGGGGTCGGGCCAATGAACCGATGGTAGTATCCGTTCAATCCCAAGAATCCCCGGACATCGCAGAGAGAGGATGGCGTTGGCCACTGAAGGACGACCTCGATCTTGTCGCTGTCCATGGCGACTCCCGCAGCATAGATGGTGTGTCCCAGATAACACCTCTGGAACCCCAAAGGAACACTTTGTTGAGTGAAGCTTTAGGTGGTGACGTCGTAGAGTAACCAATGTATGGCGGACGTGCTGGAGGTGCTCCTGCCAAGAAGAATTGTAGACCAATATGTCATAATAAAAAACAAGTACGTGCTGACGAAGTACCAGGCGAAAAATGTCGTTCATCGTTGCCTGAAAAGTGGCCGGTGCGTTGGTCAGGCCGAAAGGCATAACTAGGAATTTATAGTGGCCGTCATGGGTCCGGAAAGCCGTCTTGGCGACGTCGGCCAGTCGTACGCGGATCTGGTGATAGCTGACACAGAGGTCCAGCTTGGTGAAGACGGTCGTGCCGTGGAGCTCTTCCAAAAGCTCTTGAATCACCAGAATCCGATACTTGTCTGGGATGGTGGGTTGTTGAGTTCCCGACAGTCCACGCAGAAGCGCCAACTGCCGTCTTTTTTCCTGACCAGCAGGACCAGGATGGAAAAGGGGCTGGCACTGGGGCGGATGAGGCCCCCCATCAACATATCGCATACCAGCTTCTCGATCTCATCCTTTTGCACATGTCTGTAGAGGTTTGGTCAGACCGATACTGCTGACACGCCGGGCTGAAGAGGTATGTCATGATCGTGTGACCGAGCTGGTGGCAACCCGGATGGTGCAACAAAGAGATCCGCAAACTCGGATAGGAGGGCTTGAAGGTTCAAAGGTGGTGTTGAGGTTGTTGTCGTGGCGCCCGAGATGGGCCAGAGCCAAGCCGAAAATTCGACGTCCACAGTCCGATGAATCGCGCGGACGGAGACGAGGGAGTGAAGTAGCGCGACGTCTCCCACAAGGCAACACTCCCGACCGTTCTAGATGAAACACATCGTCATAGTCCCCCAGTTGACTAGTACGTCGCCCAGCGTGCAAAGCCACACAACTCCCAGAATGACGTCGATCCCGCCAAGGCCGAAGACGTAGAAGTCTATTGTCACCGAGTAAGGGCCCACTGAAAGCAAGATAGCCGGACAACAACCCTGGATCGAGCGGCGACGACCATCGCCTAGACTGACAGTGAAATCTGGAGAAGGTTCCATTGAAAGACGTAGCTACTGGGCCAGATGAGTTGAAAGAAAATTATGACTCGCCCCGCCGTCTATCATGATGACAATGTGTCGGTCGCCCAACTTGCCCTCCAACTTCATGGTTTGGGGGCCTGAAATGCCGCCCACAGAAAAGCATGGAAGCTCCAAATGGTGAAGGCCCGTGTCAGCGACGGCCTCTGTGGTGTCCTCTGTCGTGATCTCAATGTCTTCAAAGTCCGACAAAGTTATCTCGAGCTTGAAGTCGCCGATGATGGCATGAAACTCCTTGACCGCACAAACGTGGGTAGGAGAATAGGGCTGACGACATCAAAAACATAGCCCTTTGCGGCGAAGATCGTTGAACTCGCGGTTGGAGAACCGCTGAGGCGGGGCAGGACTGCCTGGCCTTGTAGCCGGAGGTGGCTGAGGGGCTTGGGGTTCCGGGGTAATAGTCCTTCATAGTCAACTGCCTGGAATCGGTGGGGGGGGGGGGGGGGGGGCGAGGTGACAAATCCGCTTCCACAAGGCAGGCCATGTTGAGGGCCTCAGAAACCGTCCGGGGCTGGTGGGTGCGGATCCGGGACCGGATGTTGGGCCGAAGACCCTGCATGAAGAAGCCAAAATAGTGATCTGTGGTAGGCCAGGAACATGGGTCACGAGGGGCCACAAACTCATCGATGTGGTCATCCAGCGCACTGGATTGTCGTACTCCACACAGTCTTTTGATGGTGGAGCTGGAATAACGGCTGTCGTAGCGACAAATCATTTCCTACTTGATTTCCGATCAGGAGGTGGTTGGGTTGGTCTAGCGGAGCCATCAGGCCCAGTGGAGGGCGGAGCCGTCGAGTCCCACGACGACGGTAGATACCTTGTCCTGCTCGGGTGTGAAGTGGAGATCAAAGTCTTGTTCTGCCTTGGCGATCCACCCAATCGGGTCTACCCCGACGAAGGTGGGGAGGTCTAATGCAAGGGCCGAGGGCCGGGAAAAAAAGGTGCGGCTTCCCCGATGTGCGAAAATGGTGCCGCCCCGAGGATTGACGTGCCGGTGGCCGGGCACGCGGATCTGCTGGCGGAGGAGGCCGCCGGAGGTTGCAATGCATCAAACTTTGCGTGGATAGCGAGCAAGAAGGCCTGCAAGGAGGCCAGGATGGACTCCTGAGTATTGACACGACGTAGGAGGGCCTCATTGGCGTCCTCCGATTGGGCCTTGGTGGTGGAGCGGGTGTTCGGCGCCATGACCACAAAAGGACGAGCGGCAGCGGACTGGACGGCGTTGCAGAGGCACGTCACGGAACAGGCGTAACGACAAGTCGCGGATGTGCGGGCTTTGATCGCGAAATCAACCGGCGGCCAGCGGCGGGCGGAGCGGCAAGTCAGACCTGTTTTGGGGGGGTCGGAAAAAGGAGGCTACGGGGAAGAGAAGAAGAGAGGAGAGGGGGAGAGAGAGAGAAAGAGAGGAGGGATTTAGGGTTTAGAGAAAAAATAGAAACCACACATTCATTTCAGGATGAAAAAATATAGGGCTTACGCGTTCTCTTATAGCGATGAGGAACAAATACAAAAGAAAATTCAGAAATTAGGAAATACAAAAATACTTAAAATGACAATCAAATAAAACAACAAATAAAACGTTTCAAGCAAAAAAACAAACAATAAATCACTAATTATCTTGGGGCCACCCGATATACGCGCCCAGCACGTGTAAACTTTCCAAGGAGGCTCGTCGTCGTGTAGCTCCGTAACATGGTGGCTGGGGGCTAAGAAATTTCCTGTTGGCTGTTCGATTGAGGAATGGTTGGAGGAAATGGTGGCGTGACTTCGGCCATAAAGTGAAGTCATTGTACACATGCTTAGGTTCTTCAGCAGTTTTTGGGGATTGTTGTCCCTGGTATCAGTAGGTAGTCGGTATAGCCCTGGATGGATCACAACAGTCAGTAGAAATGGCGGGCATTTATGACAGGTCAGGACAATGTTAGGACTATAAATTGGAGAGGGAGAGGAAGAGGAAAAGAACACACAGGAGGAGAAGAGCAAATATGGAACCCTTCTTGAAGGCATAATAACATTCTTGAACGCATAAGTAACATTCTGTCTTGTATTATCTTCCTTGATAGAGGCATCTAAATATCAGTTCTAGAGGTACTTAGCACTGGAGTTGGATAAGGAATGGCCCTACACGTTGGAATTAATATATTATCATATGATGAATGGTCTTGATGCCCGCCAGCTAAGAAGATAAAGCTGTCTTGGGTAAAAGAGTCGGAGTCTAGGACAGTAAAATACTTTAATTTGATTTGACTGATTATTATTTTTTTATGGATGGTTTACATGCATGCTGGAGATAAAAACTTGTCTTGATAATTGAAATATGACAGTGATTGCTAGTTATGGTAATTTATGGTGTGAATTTTATCCTTTTGAGCGCAGCAGTCATTCTTTTTTTTTTAATCCTGAACAGCTCAAATCCTCTGAAGTATGAAGATCCTTTTAATAACCCACAGGTGAAGATTGAAAAAAATAAGTCCAAGGTTGAAATGTGTGGGAAAGTTTATCGCCTTGCTCCAGTGACCCTTACACAAGAAGAGCAATTGATTCATCAACGAAGGAGATCACGGGCATATCAGTGGAAGAGACCAACAATTTTTCTCAAAGAAGGTGATCCGGTGCCACCAGGTGTTGATCCGGATACAGTCAGATGGATCCCAGACAATCACCCATTTGCATCAACTGCGACTGAGCTAGATGAAAGCCTGGCTCAGAGCAATGTATTCCAGAAAGATGGTGTTCCATTTCGTGTCAGAGCTGAACATGAAGCATTACAAAAGAAGCTGGAGAATATACAAACTGTAAGCTCCATTTTCCCCAAGTCATGTTATCATTTGAAACAAACTCTTAATATTCATCAGTCACACTAACTTATTATTTGGTGCGAAATGCACATTGTTTTTTTCATGATAATTTCGAAGTCATCCATCTGAATCAAAGTACTGGAAGCATCTATGTAGAATAGTAGAGGACACGTGTCCCATTTATCTGTCCACTTAACAAGATTGCTTCAGGTGCCTACACTTGTTCACAAAAGGATTGAAAACAACTGGCAAAGTTTACTCAGTTTAACTTAACGGGCATTAGATGCGGATCATCAATATGATCTTCAAGTGTCCACAGCACTGGGTATAGATAGTTCACCATGCCTCCAACAGAGTGGCTAGAGTTGATTCAAGAAGAGGGAGGCACATGATGGCTACGTTCATTGAATCAATAACGTAGTGCAATTCTATCCTCGCTAGCCACTAAGCAACATGTCTCCATAGATCAAATCAAGATTTGTGCGGTTTTGTGTTCCTAACTTATAGAGCGACATGCGTGTGTGCATTTGTTTAGGGTATTGGATATAAGGGTCTAAAAAACACCAGAGTTGTAGGATAATTGATGAGGATTGACGACACACGCACATTATTCATGCCACTCGGACTATCCGAGTCCACATATGCGTATGGATGATTTTTTTGAGTCTATTTTGTATATTTACTTTTGGATTTTGAGTTATAATTGACGCTCGATCAGTTCGAACATTCTGAGCCATCCGATTCATGTGCCCTGGTAGTTATCCTCTTCTTATAGTTGTGCAGGTAGGGGTTTGGAGGCATCAATGTTTTGGTTCAGAAAAAATGAAACTGTTGGTCCTCCGATGGACTTTGTGAGGCCCCTTTGGTGTGACGCACTGGGCATTTACCTTCCTCTTTCTTCCCCAACCGCACACCCCGATCTTCACTTGCCCGATCCGGCTCCAAGTCAAAACCGCACGACTCCCTCCTAGCTGCAAGCTTAATCCTCTACCATCCTAGCCTGACGCCAAACAACCTCCGTCCCAAAGAGACACCGACCAATCCTCCATCGCAAGCCGACATCGACCAACCCTTCTCTGTCCCAAACCGACACCTACCAGTCCTTTCCCGTTGCAAATCACTACTGCCCGTCCAAGCCACCTCATCTCCAGCCTCCTTCCTTTTTTTGATCGTCTCCCATCAGATCCACCCCACCCGATGCCCTACCTCCAGTCACAGTCCAAATCCGCTTCCTCCTCTTAGTCCTCTCCTCTGGTCAACTACAATCTCTTCGTCCAACCACATTTCGAGCCCTCCCCCACAGACTCAAGCTCTCACTCGAGCCTATCTATTCTTCTATTAGAAGTACACGTTCCTAGTTGGATCCAACAACCCTTGGATCCCCACCGTTGCCACATTTCCTCGCTTCCTACATGCGTAAGTCGTATATTGATGTCTTGATTTCTATTATTGTATGTTTGTACTATATGTGTGGTTCTTGTGGAATTGTCTGACTTGCAGGGTTTATTCGCTGCACACTTGAGATATTTTGCGTCTCAACTGCGTGTGATTTAGTGTGTGCTTTTCTAAACAATTTATGTGAATGAATGTGCTTCTGAATAGGGCATATATTTCAGTTAATTACTTATTGTTAATTTTAGTCAGACTGTTCAATTGCATATGCATCTTCGTTAGGTCAATTAGGGGTTGTTCTGCACCTACTTAGGGCTATATCTTAGAGCCCCAACACTTACAACATGCCCTAGATCAAATTGGTATTTTATTCATTGGATTGTCTATGTTTTCTCGTCATTCTAGGGTTGATCGAATGTCCATTGCATTCGTCGCATATTCGCTTGAATTGCATTTCGATCACCTATAGATTCGTCATGTGTCAGTAATTCTCCTTTAACATCCTCCTCTTAAATAAAATCATATTGTCGATCCATTTATAGCTTAAGAACACCGATCTTTTTGTGTACACATTTGGCATCCTTACTGAAATCATGATGGGGGGAATTTGATAACCTGGATGTCCTGAAGAGTTATCTTCTCCTTGTCCAGTGATCGAAGTCCATCCATCCTACAACTAATCATCCACACTCTTCCTTGTGACTCCACCATATTGTAATGAGCTCAGTGCAATATTATACAACTTACTGCAGTAGTTCTTGGACAACAAAGCCACCAAGCCTCACAGGAATGTATTCTTTAAGTTGTCAGTCTTCCTGATAAAGCAGCAGATTCCCCCTTTCTTGAACCTGAGTGAAGAAAGTATGGATCAAGGCCCAAGAAGTAGCTACTTCCGTTTGAGAGGAAGGTTTCAAATATTACCTTTCACACCTTCTCCAAGGTTTGTTCTCCAAGAGCTGTTTACGTAGCATTTTTTATTTTGTAGATGAGTTTCAAATATTACCTTTCACATCGGCTCAGTTTTTGAGTTCTCAAGCCCACAAGAGCTGCCGAACACTCCTCACATGAAGTAAACTTGAATCTCTTTGCGCCTGCATTATGTGATGCACCATTAAGACACTGAAGGTTTTTGATTAGAATCCTTCAGTTTCAAAAGTGGCCCTCATCCAGAGTTCTATTCGACTATTAGTAGACTCTTTCAAATTTGTGTTCGCTGAGAATCTTTCGAACACAATCACATAACTATTTAGAGAAATTTTGACAAGTATTTCAATGTCAAGTATGTCACAGACCCATGTCAAGGATTGTGTCACCAGACAGAATGAGATGCAATATGAGGGTTGTTCAAGGGTTTGAAGTGTGCTCCTTTTGAAAACAGTCCACCATCACGAAAAGAACTGATTTGTCATGAGACTGCAACAAACCCTCAATGAAAAGCACGGAAACCTCAGCCAAGATCTGTGAAGAAATATGAAGGGGCTACAATACCTGGTCGAATGTCTCTAAAGGCTCTTCGTCTACTGACAGATGGTGCATACGGGCCTCGCCTTGTTAACCATGTTATGGGAATCCATCGAATCATGCATCTGGAGTGGTTCGCCGCAAGGCGGGACCCACGTTCATTTATTCGCGCAGGAAGACTTGATCGGGTCGCCGATCGGACTCCGCGGTTGCGTCCGGGACGTCGCAGCGAGTCAAAAAACTATATTAGTTTATTTTTTCAGTTTATTATTGATGTATTTTAAGGGCCGAACCCACCGGCCAATCATAGCTATTGATGGGGAAGCCCTAGCTTTTCCTTTCTTATAAATAGGAGTCTAGGGGGGACTGAATTGAACAATTGCAGAATTTGTAGAACTCTAATCCCGGATTCCAGCGATCCCTCCCCGGTGCCGACATCGTGGAACCCTAGGTGACGACTCTTAGGCCACCAAACTCCTCCCCAAGGTAATCCCTACCTCCATCTTCGTTTTCCCCACCTCGAACCCTCCATCCACCACCCGGAATCACCCTACAGCCTGCTGAAAACCCCACTTCTTGTTTCAGTTACTGTTCACTAATTAATATTACTGTTCATGTCCCTAAGTTTTTGATTTTCCCGTGCCTTCCGCCTCCTCTCCTTGCTACAGGCCAACCGACCACTCCCCTGCTCCCTTTCAGCCAGCCGACCACCCCCACCTCCCTTCCCACCGCCCGGAATTCTCCATAAACCCTAGCCGACTACTCCTTTAAATTCCCTCCGTGGATCCACCATCCTAATAACCCTAAAATTGTAGATCAGTCCAGATCTAGGGTTATTGCCCCGATCCGTTATTTCCATCGCTCATACTTTCCATTTTTGCCCGGATCCGCCCCTAGATAGCGGTTCTACCCATCCCCGGCCCGGATCTACTTATTCGTGGTCGGATCCATCGTTTTATTGCCCGTTCTCACCGTTTTCTGCCAAGGACAGCCACCGTCACTGTCGTCTCGCCACCGGTTCCATCTCCAATCGCCGATCTACACATCCGGCCCTCCCAATCTTCAGTGTCTCGGTTCAGCCCTCTACTTTGTGAGCGTTTTGTAGTATTGTACTATTTGATTTAGCATTTTCATTTGGTGATTTATTATAGTTTGCTGCGATTCCTGTTCGTAGAATTTTGTTTTGGTACTATAATAACTTGCAGGAGGAAACATTCGCCGCGCGCTTCGCTTTGGCCCTCCGAGCGGAGGAAAGTCATTAAAATATTGTCCAAAGTAAATATTTGCTTGTTCTATTTTAATATCTGCGTGGTGCTGAATTTTTCATTGCTTATATTCATTTGTCGAAACATTGATCATCGCACCACATATAGATTTGGATTAGCGTGTCACTCTTGCACTCACACCTAGCGTTGTAGGTTTTGTGCACCACTAGCCTACCCTTACATCATTTTGGTATCAGAGGGAGGTTAGGTCATTTGCATGCTTCGTTGTGGTAGGACATTTAGAGAAAGCATGGTAGAGCCTCAAGTCACCGGCGACTGCCCGACGAGCTCGAATTCGGGCGCCGCTTTTTCTGAATTCCAATGCCTTGTCCAGACCGTTTTGACGTATTAGGTGCCCAGTTCAACGATGTGCGTCATGATCTTGCCGAGGTGAACCTTCGCTTAGAGCACTTAGAGAATACCCGGGACACCCCGACACAGCGTGACGAGTCACTTGAGGACGACCCTGATGCTCCTCCACGCCAGGGCCAACGTCTGAGGGATGATCCGCCTCCAGCAGACCGCCACCATCGTGATATTCCTCATCGAGCCCCAATCCCGACGGTAAGGCGAGATCCTGATTTTGCGATAGATCATAGGCAAGTTCCGGCGCGGGATAGACTTCCCCATCAGCGTGTGAGTATGAGCGCCTCGAGGCCGCTGCATATTCTGTGGCGAGGTGAGTTTTTGCGAGATAGTATTGAGTTGGATATTATTTACGTTGTTGCCGCTACTTAGGCCACTAAGGACACCCCTGTTGACCACCCACCCGCGGTGCATCCCCTTCTATGGGAGTTTGCGGACATCATGCCTGACGAGCTCCCCGACGAGCTGCCACCTCCACATGACATTCAACATGCTATTGATTTAGTCCCGGGGGCTTCCCTCCCGAATCTGCCCATTACCGTATGCACCCAAATGAGCACGCTGAGCTCAAGCGGCAGGTCGATGAGCTTCTCTGGAAGCAGTTCATTCGTGAGAGTATGAGTCCGTTTGCGGTCCCCGCCCTTCTTACCCCGAAGAAGGACGGTAGTTGACGTATATGCATCGATAGCCGCGCCATTAATAAATTCACGGTCAAATATCGTTTCCCGATTCCACGACTCGACGACCTTCTGGATAATATGTCCGGTGCCCAGATCTTTTCCAAGATCGACCTCCGCAGTGGGTACCATCAAATACGAGTTTGTGAGGGAGGCGAGTGGAAGACAACCTTCAAGGCCAAGGATGGTCTGTACGAGTGGCTAGTCATGCCATTTGGGCTATCTAACGCCCCTAGCACGTTTATGCGAGTTATGACGCAGGTGTTGCGGCCCTACATGGGTAAGTTTCTGGTAGTATACTTCGATGACATACTGGTCTGTAGCGAGACTCAGACTGCCCACCTCGATCATCTGTGACTTCTCTTTGACACCCTCCGCCAAGAGAAACTGTATGTGAATCTGAAGAAATGCTCGTTTCTTTCTGAGTCTGTTCACTTTCTGGGGTTTATTATATCGTCTACTGGAGTATCCGTAGATCCCGAGAAGGTCAAATCCATTCGGGATTGGCCTGTGCCTGCCAATATTCACGAGGCTCGAAGCTTTCAGGAGGTTTGTCTAGGAGTTTAGTACGATCATGACCCCCTGTACGAGCTGTCTCAAAAAGGGAGAGTTTCAGTGGACCCCCGCAGTCACTAGAGCCTTCGAAGAAATTAAGGAGAGACTGACGACGGCTCCTGTCCTACGATTATCGGACTTTAGCCGCGTCTTTGAGGTCGCATGCGATGCGTCAGGAGTCGGTATAGGTGGCGTATTGAGTCAGTAGGGACACCCAGTTTCTTATTTTAGTGAGAAGCTGAATGAAGGTAAGCAGAAATATTCGAATTATGATCGAGAATTTTGTCATAGTCCAGTCTCTGCGTTACTGGAGACACTATCTCCTTCCCCGGGAGTTTGTGTTATATTCCGACCACCAGGCGCTACACTACCTCTACTCGCAACGCAAGCTGGGACACCGGCATGCGAAGTGGGTCGAATATCTGCAGGACTTACATTAAGTTCTCAAGCACCGAGCTGGTGTTGAGAACAAGCCGGCTGATGCGTTGAGTCGCTGCGTATCCCTGTTGCAGACGATGACTGCAAGCGTAGAGGGACTGGAGAGATTGATACCGGACTATCCGTCGTGCCCTGATTTTGGCGAGATTTACACCGCCCTGTCCCGAGACCCACCCGACCATGTTGAGGGGTATCTGAACTATGAGGGATATCTGTACCGGGGCTCCCGCCCGCGCATTCTCCAAACATTTTATCGTGATTATCTGATTTGGGAGCTACACGCGGGCTGGACCGCGGGCCACTTCGAGCGAGATAAATCCATAGTCATTGTCGAGGACCGCCTCTACTGGCCCGGCCTTAAGAAGGACGCAGCTCGCGTTGTTCGCCACTGTCGTATCTGTCAGACGACAAAGGGCACTAAGCAGAACACAAGTCTGTACACGCCTTTACCTGTCCCACACCGCCCTTGGAGGATATTAGCATGAATTTTGTTCTCGGACTTCCCCGCACCTTACAGAAACACGACTCCATCTTCGTGGTGGTCGATCGCTTTTTGAAGATGGCGCACTTCATTGCCTGCCGCAAAACGGCAGTTGCGACTCACGTTGCATCTATATTCATGAGGGATGTCTTCCGACTGCATGACCTGCCTAAATCGATTGTGTCTGACCGCGATATGAGATTTATGAGCTATTTCTGGAAGACCCTGTGGCATAAGACTGACACTATTCTTAGGTTCTCCTCGGCATATCACCCACAGACGGACGGACGGACCGAGGTAGTGAATCAGAGTTTAGGGAATCTTTTGCGCTGTTTGATAGGAGAGCATGTGTGTAGTTGGGACTTAGATCTCTCTATTGCAGAGTTTGCCTACAATAGCTCAGTCAATAGGTCTACCGGGTTGAGTCCATTTCATGTAGTATCATGATATGGCCCTAGGAAGCCTATAGACGTCGTCCCGAGTCCTTTAGAGTCGCGCCCTAGTGAGTCTGCTGAGTCATTTGCACCGCATTTACATGAGTTGCATGAGTTGGTTCGCCGACGAATAATAACAAGCAATGAAAATTATAAAGCTCATGCAGATAAGCGAAGACAAGAACAAATATTTACGGAAGGCAAAAAGATAATGGTACGGATCCGCCCAGAGAGGCTCCCTTCGGGGCCTGCCAAGAAGTTAAGCATCCGGCGAATGAGTCTGTACTTTGTTATTAGCCGTATTGGGACAAATGCCTACCAGCTCGATATCCCAGCTAGTATGGGAATTCACCCAGTGTTTAATGTTGAAAATCTGACTTCATAATATGAACCTCATGAGTATGTGGACCCGAGCAGTGGAGATGTCGAGCCACCCCCACCCCCACTGTCATTACCGTACCACCCTCATACGTCCTCACCGTCTGATGGCCACCCCAGTCCACCCACTGTTGACATCCACCCACCTGGGAACTCGTCCTCTTTGGTCTCACTGCAGGCACCACTGATCCACCGGCACCCACCCTTCGAGAGATGAGAGATGAGTGCATCACAAAGATCAGATCCCATCAGTTTGTTCCCACCACGAACGGACCACGATGCCGCTACTTGGTACACTGACAAGGCCGCCCCGATGCGGACGACACTTGGATACTACCTGCAGAGCTTTGATCGACTCGCCCATGGACTTCGACCTCAGTATGATCATCTCCATTCATCGGAGATAAAGGCTTTTCAATCGGGGGGAGTTGATTGGAATCCATCGAATCATGCACCTGGAGGGGTTCGCCGCAAGACGGGACCCACGTTCATTTATTCGCGCAGGAAGACTTGATTGCGTCGCCGATCGGACTCCGCGGTTGCGTCCGGGACGTCGCCGCGAGTCAAAGAACTATATTAAATTTTTTTTTAAAGTTTATTATTGATGTATTTTAAGGGCCGAACCCACCAGCCAATCATAGTCGTTGATGGGGAAGCCCTAGCTTTTCTTTTCTTATAAATATGAGTCTAGGGGGCTGAATTGAACCATTGCAGAATTTGGAGAACTCTAATCCCGGATTCCAGCGATCCCTCCCCGGTGCCGACGTCGCGGAACCCTAGGTGACGACTCCTAGGCCGTCAAACTCTTCCGCAAGGTAATCCCTACCTCCACCTTCGTTTTTCCCACCTCGAACCCTCCATCCACCACCCGGAATCACCCCTACAGCCCGTTGAAAACCCCACTTCCTGTTTCGGTTACTGTTCACTAATTAATATTACTGTTCATGTCCCTAAGTTTTTGATTTTCCCGTGCCTTCCGCCTCCTCTCCTTGCTACAGGCCAACCGACCACTCCCCTGCTCCCTTTCAGCCAGCCGACCACCCCCACCTCGCTTCCCACCGCACGGAATTCTCCATAAACCCTAGCCGGCCACTCCTTTAAATTTCCTCAGTGAATCCACCATCCTAATAACGCTAAAATTCTAGATCAGTCTAGATCTAGGGTTATACCCCCGATCTGTTATTTTCACCGCTCATACTTTCCATTTTTGCCCGGATCCGCCCTTAAATAGCGCATCTACCCATCCTCGGCCCGGATCTGTTTATTCGTGGCCGAATCCACCGTTTTATTTCCCGTTCTCACTGTTTTCCGCCAAGGACAGTCACCGTCACTGTCGCCTCGCCACCGGTTCCATCTCCGATCGCCGATCTACACATCCGGCCCTCCCATCTTCAGTGCCTCGGTTCAGGCCTCTAGTTTGTGAGCTTTTTGTAGTATTGTACTATTTGATTCAGCATTTTCATTTGGTGATTTATTATAATTTGCTGCGATTCCTGTTTGTAGAATTTTATTTTGTTGCTCTAATAACTTGCAGGAGGAAACATTCGCCGCGCACTTCGTTTTGGCCCTTCGAGCGGAGGAAAGCCATTAAAATATTGCCCAAAATAAATATTTGCTTGTTCTATTTTAATATCTGTGTGGTGCTGAATTTTTCATTGCTTATATTCATTTGTCAAAACATTGATCATTGCATCGCATATAGGTTTGGATTACCGTGTCACCCTTGCACTCACACCTAGCGTTGTAGGTTTGGTGCACCACTAGCCTACCCCTACGTCACCATGCCTTTTAATCGCCCCTTTAACCATGCCTTTTAATCGCCCCTTTAACCATGCCTTTTAATCGCCCCTTTAACCATGCCTTTTAATCGCCCCTTTAACCATGCCTTTTAATCGCCCCTTTAACCATGCCTTTTAATCCCTTCCTGAATAAATTCGAGTTGTGGATTGTGAGTTGTGGATTGTGCTAATGATGAGCTAACTAGAGGTTAAGTTGACAGGAGATAAGTATTCCACTTATGCCGAATCAACCCCTCTAGGAAACTCCGTTGACTAGGCACTATGAGTGAGCCTTGAGAATTGTTTGCACCAATTTTTAAATCTGTCCACGTAGTTTCGGTGCGGTGCGGTTTAGAATTTCTATAAATCGAGCGCGGTGTGTTGTGATTTTTAGAATTTGAAAAGTACAAATCGTACTGCACTGACTAGTCCGCTTAATTAAAAAAACTATAATAAAACATAGAACAATATTGTTAATGATGAAATATCACACCACAACGGTATGAGAATGAGGAGATGAAACATAGTGGCCAAATATACTATAATTTTATAACTCGTGTTTCTAAATCTTGCATGATTTTTGAATTCTTTTTGCAAAGCTTCATTATTTTAAATCTTGAACTAATGTTTGACTTAGATTTATTTAGATGATAGTTTTATCATGATGACATATATGTGTTGTATTTGATGTGTTAGTTTTTAAATAAATTATGAAATTTGTTTTTCTTCTTTGGTTTCAGATTTTTTTCAACCCATCCAATAATCGGTATGCAAAAAATCACACCATAACCCGCACCACACATAAGCCACATCCAAATTTTCGGTGTGGTGCTGTTTTACTTAGGCTAAAATCACATCCTTATAGTGCGGTTGCTGTTTGGGCCCAAACCACTCCGCACGTACCACTATTCGGGTCCCTGCAACTCTATGTAAGCTCGTATCTGCTTCGAGATGTGGTGGAACTTACGTGCTATCAAATGGCCCCCAACAATGTCAAGTGTTGGCCAAAAATAGCCAATAAGACATTCTCCCCATCTCTATGGAAAAGAGTCTACATCTCTATTCAACTTTCTTGTCCTATACTCCATCGTGAAGTTGAATCCCTGAGATGACAGATCCAATGTTGTTGTGGGTAGTTGTCAATTTTTGCTTCAAGAGGTATTTGTGACTAGTGGTTTGCCTTAATTTTGAAGCGCTTCTAGCAGGGTTGAGGTTCTTATCAACCCTAAACCCTAAACCCTGCCTTAATTGGCTTCAGGCAAGAACTCTTTGGGGGCGGCAGTGGTTCTTATCAACCCAAATGGAGTCATATTGGAGCAGGCAGTAAAGTTCTTTTTCTCGACTACGAACGAACAAGCGGAATTCTATCTCAGGTCGACCTGAACTTGGAGTTCAGGTCGACGATCTTCCCTCTTCTCTCAAGTTCTCTGGTCGACGAAATTCTATCTCAGGTCGACGAACTTGGAGCTCAGCTTTGACAGACTATTTTCCAGATCAACTTTCTCTGAGCTCAGCTCGACGAAGACGATTTCTCAGCTCGACAAACTTGAAGTTCAGGTCGACGAAATCTGTCCTGAGTTCGACGATTTCTCTCAGTATCAGTTCGACGTTTTCTCTCATTTTGATTTCAGTTTGGATTATTCTAAGGCTGTAATTCTCTGATAATTAATGTCCATATTCTCAAGAATATAGTCGTTGCTTGACAACATTAATTATGAATTTCACAGAGCAAATTACTTGACTTATTTACTGAGATAGTTGAGGAAATACATTTAAGACAAATTTCAGTCATTCAACTCCCAGGATTTCAGCATTAAATTCAGGAATTTTTTTTCAAATTTAAAATGACAGAAATCCTTCTGAATATAAAAAGCAATTTCTTCTCTTCAGAACAACAAGGAATTACAAGAGATCTTTCACACAACAACTGATAGAAGTTTTACAGAGAAAAAGACTGCTATATACAGGAAATTGAAGAACATCAACACACAGATCCAGTGACACACTGCCTTAACGAACCTAGTCATTTCCCCCCTCGTACACTAGCAACTTCATGTGATGTGCCTCTAGTTTGCAACTCAAGAATGCAATGGGTTGTTTCTGCTATTGTAACTCCACACCAATCTCTCTCCTCGATGCGTCACTCCACAAAGTATTGTGTGAAGATGGGTAGTTTTACGATGGGGGGGGGGGGACTGTGTGGGCCACCTTCAAAGCCCGGAATGCATGTGTCGTCTCTGATTTTCGCTGAAATTCATTCTTCTTAAGCAAGCTCGTCATATGTGCCTCATTTTCCCCGCAGTTCTAAATTAACCTGCAATAGTTACCTGACAAGCCTAGGAATCCCGCAATACCTTTGTTGATTGTGGTTGTGGATAGCTCTCCATTACCTCTAATTTTGCCATGGTCAGCTAAGATCACATGGCTATGGGCAATATGGCCTAGGTAGGCCACCTGCTCCCCTCCTAAAGTACATTTGTTGCTCTTGAGGAATAGTTATTGCTACCGAGAGCTTCAAAGATCATTTGTACATGGTGGAAGTAGGATGCAAGCGGTTCGGTTTGGTTCGGTTTTATGTAAAACCGAAACCGAATCGAATAGCCTCGGTTTTTACACACCCAAAACCGAAACCGAACCGAACCCAATCGATTCAGTTTGATTTTTTATCTGTCGGTTCAGTTTTTTACATTTAGAAAGTTGAGAAATTTATAGGTTTTAATTAAGTTCTGGAATGAGTTTTTGACGGGGTCTTGGCTCTAATTTTTAAGATTTGTTTTATGTAAGGATGATGAGAGTGGGTTAGGACTTAATGTTAGCTAGAAATTTGGGGCCAGTTGGGCAAGGATTAGGCCTGGATAGATTTAATCCCATGTTGTAGTGTTTCTGGCACTCTCAAGCTCGTCCTTCTAGAGGAAGGGGTGTTAGTACGATCGAACAACTATTACACCATCTCTGGCAGAAGGCACATATTGCGATCTTAGTCCCTGGCAAAGGGAGGCCCATCAGGTCCTCAAAAAGTGGCGCATACTCATCCAGTAAGTCCTCCAAGATCTCCTAATACAAGGTGCTCTTCACTCCTCACCTATCCAACATGCAAAAAGTGGCGCATACTCATAGTAAGTCAGATGGTAAGAAAAGTAAAATCCCACGCGATCCAAGTTCCCAATCTCCTAATACAAGGTGCTCTTCACTCCTCACCTATCCAACATGCACGGTGGGAGTGTAGCTAGAACAGTATGGTAAGAAAAGTAAAATCCCACGCGATTGTTCCCAATGTGCGGATCCAATGGACTCCCTACAAGTGGAATGGAGTAGAGGTTTGTCCTGATGACATCAGTTCCAACCTCCAACTAACATTTTTACATATGACTGGGCTAGAAAGCCTCTCACCATTGGCGATGATCACATGCATGCCCTTCTTGGGTTTGATGGGTAGCCACAGAACCCATGCGACGGATTCTCTAATAAAGTTATGGATGCAGTCTGAATCCATCAGAACTCTAACGGGGCGGTTGCCCACCCGTGCTTGCAACTACATAGTCTACAGACTTCATGCCTCCTTCATGGCATGGAGCAAGGTCTCTGACTTGTCCTCTCGGTTGGGACTACGTCCCAGTCGTCCTCCACCTTCCAGAATAGCTTCTTACACCGGTGTATGGTGCATAAGCCTAGAGTTGAAGCTGTGCATCTTGGCTCCGCGATCTGTTATCTTCGCCAGTGACAGACTGAGGATGAAAGGAGGTGGGGACCTTAGCTAGCCCTCCATCTCCCCAGGTCGGTGGTCCCATCAGTCCAAGGGTTGGTGCCTTTGAGGAGGTGTCAATTGTCGTATGTCATTGGCCGTATCAAGCTGAAGGCTGTGATCCCAAATCCACACCTAAGTCAAGATGAGGTTAGGAGGACCCCTCAAATTTACATCAAGGCTGTCAGGATCGTGATCCTTGATGAATGCGTTCCTGATAGGACGTGTAGTAGAGTCGGATCGAGAATCGTAGCTTTACTCAGGATCGATTTACAAATATGATAGGACAATGTAGAATCCTATGATCTGGATCGTGATCCTGACAACCTTGATTTACATACAAACTAAGGCGTTCCTGCAATCCTGTAGTGTAGATGGCGACCTGCTGCTCTGGTTGGATTTTCGACATGTGTGACAGGTCTGGAACTTCTCCAGGTAATCGTCAATAGTCCTGGTATGCTTGAGGGAAATTGGTTCCCTTGAGGGATTGCCCCGCACTGGACGCCCAAAGTGCATGTGACAATATAGTTTGAAAAACGTGTCGTTTCATGTTGGGCTTTTTCATCAGAAGGCGCAAGAGCCACATTTGGGCCTTTCTCTACCAAGTGATAGACGGCTAATGAAATACCCTCCATAGCCGGTGTCTTCTGATCTCTGAAGAATTGCTAGCGTCAGTTCAATCATCCCGGCTGATCGCTCTTCCTTACGTTTGAATTTTCTGTTTTATGTAACGTGTAGGGTATTATTCTAGTAACGTTCCACGTGAGAGCCCTCCCCATCACCGTGGGAGAGAGAACTACTGTGGTAGCTGCATCCAGCCCCATCACGGCTAAAGTCTTTGTTACCATTCTTGGGGAATGAGAGCTACGACGGCCGGGATATTGGCCAAGGCTGCTTGTTACCGGTTTTCTGAGGCGTGACGTTACTCCATCATCAATTTGTGCATCTGTTTGAGGGGCTGGAAAATACATCCATTCTATACAGAGAAATGTTTGTTTCATTTCCCAAAAACTACATCTCCCTGGCAGAGAAAAGAGGTGAATAATTTAATTAAAATGAAAGCAACAGCCTCTATTTTCAAGAACACAAGTTCATTATACCGGTTATTGTCAAGATGGCGAATGCTAGAGTTTGTTTGATTGAATATTTCACTTTTGCAGTCAAAAACTGAAATGGGAATCAAACAAAACAACGTTCATGAGCGGGAAAGATCAGCTGAGCCATCAACCAGACCTTACGACAAAGCGGAGCCAAACCCTTCTCCTTCTCATGGGAACTACAACCTGGATAATTCTGGTAACAGATAATTATCAGATATAATTAAGAGCTCAACTTAAGAGAATCCTTTATGCAGCATCTCCTGCTGTTTTTGATTGATCATTGGCAGTTTAATGCAGAATATTTGTAAATAGCAACTCTGTAACATGAACACTGAAGGTTTTGAATAATTTTTTTTTTTTTGGATTTTGTACTTTTAATTTTGCCAAAACATTAATGTTTGTTGATCTAATAATCTGTTTAGGTCGCTCAGTTGACACAATCATACACAAGTTATGATTTTTGTCTTCAAATTGGTGAAGTATCTGCAGGTGAACTCTGCCCAAGTATTTTATATGCACATTATTAGTTTTATGAAATGGGTTTCTGTCCGGCTCGGTTAACCGTCAATCCCAGTCGAGTGAATTTAAATATAATAATTGTACAACTGATGTATTTTGACTCATTTAGAGTGATTATTATGACCGGGTCTGAGACGTCAACTGGGGTTGGTGCAGTGCATTATGGTGGGCCCCACAATGCACTATATAGCGGGTGCATTGCTGGGGCCCATCTCGCCTCGCCCTCCCATTGGTGGAATGGCTGCCGTCCGTGACCAACCACAGTGCACAGTGCGATGCATTGTGCACAGTGCAATGCATTCACTTCATCTCCATCATGCATTCAATCATCAATCACATGTATTTGATATATTAATTAGCATTTGTGTCATCTCTTTTAGAACACGCATGAATGCTTCAGGATGAAGGGTTAAATTCTCAATATAGGAAAACAAAAATCATTGAATAATGCCAGATTAAGTAATGATGCAGTGGGAAATTGCACCTAAAATTTATCTAGTTAGATTCAACCCCATTAATTAGAATTTTCAAGTGTTAAAAGGAGATGCAAACGTTTATAGACAACTGAAAAATAGAAAATTCGAATTATTGTCCACTGCATTTAATTGATTGCCTTTCTTACGGCAATCTGTAGAAATGGAAAGCTGCTGCATGGTCAATCAACGCCTAAGAAGCCTCTACATCAAATTGTATTAATAAATCCCTCATGCATACTTTATTGTAACATTGGTATTACATAATTAATTTGTTTAAATATAGCACAATGTCACCTCAAATTTGCTATTATTAGCCGTCATATTATATTAACACCTCAAAAAAATTTATTCACACCGACAGCTATTATTAACAGTGGCAAAAAAATAAAAAATTATGTGTTCATTTCAAATCACAAAATACAACATTTACTTGCACAGTTACACCCTAGCAAAACTTTGAATAAAAGTAAAATAATAATATATCTCATAGTACAATTGTAGCATAAGTAAGAAACCCAAATATTCCAAAATATCATCAATAATCCCTGCTGTTTCAGTATCAACAGTCGTCGGTGAAGGGGATGGGGACGCCGGCTGAAAATCTGGCTTGCAAGTTTCAGTAGAGGCCTACGGATCAACAAAATCATGAGATAATGTAACATGGAAAAGGAATGAAGTGTTGAAGGGAGAAAACAACCTAATTCTCCAATAAAATGTGTTATTTGGTGTTTTTATGGGATGCTAATATCCATAACTTTATGGGGTGCTAATATAAATGCTCTAAATATAAGCCTCCACAATAAAAGATTGTGGCACGTGTATCCATAAGTAAAAGGTCTAGCCCTAAGCTTTGAAAATAACTGCGAGAACCCATCCATAAAAAGTAAATCAAATGGTTGTGATATAATAAGTGCCAGATCCCAATACTTGAAAACCTGTTATCAGCGGCGCAGAATTTCTCACATCAAAAAGTTACTTCTCAGGATCTAACTTATTACAATAAACATCTGGAGGTGGCATAAAAGAAATATCATCCCCACATC
The DNA here is from genome assembly GCA_039583875.1 of Platanthera guangdongensis. NCBI lineage: Eukaryota > Viridiplantae > Streptophyta > Magnoliopsida > Asparagales > Orchidaceae > Platanthera > Platanthera guangdongensis. Next base: position 197,596,312 of record CM077159.1, read on the forward strand.
AAAACAATACAACACCTGAAGCAACCAAAAAGGAAAAGAAATATTCATAAACATAATACCCCAAACTTTATTGAACAACTCTGACAGTATAAAATGAATGGAAAGCCGCTAAGAACTCGGCGCCATTTCTTTCTACGGGTAGCATTTCCTTTCCTCCCATCCATCTTATAATCTCATCAGCATATCACTTCTCCACATCTCCCCCTCATCACTTTGCTGCAGAGAGCTGCTGCTTCTGCTTCGCTCCGACGGCAAAGAACTCTGTGATGACTTCGAGGGGCATTCCCTTCGTCTCGGGAACCTTAAGGAAGACGAACACAAATGAGATAACACAGACGACGGCGTAGATTCCGAAGACGCCGGCAAGGCCGATGCTGTTTAGCAGCACGGGTAGGGAGTATGTAACTATGATGTCGCCGATCCAAAAGACGAGGGCGCAAATAGCGATGCAGACACCGCGGACCCTGGTGGGGAAAATCTCAGCGCACAGAATGTTGGGGATCGGACCGAAGCCCATGACGAAGCAGCAGAAGTAGGCGATCACGCTGATTGTTGAAAGCACGGCGTGAAGCACCATTCCGAGTTCGATGAGGTTAGCTACAATCAGTATGAGGAGCGAAAATATCAGGATTGGGATGGTGGTCAGGAGAAGGGACCTGTATGAGAGGGACAAAAACAAAGGGTATCATTTGTTAGATGCTAGATAAATGTGACCCATTTTCCCATTATTTTACATTGTCCGTATATTATTATAGCTAGAAAAGAAAATCTAATTAAATCAAATGTTTAAAATCTTTTTTAAAATTAAATTCCGATCACTTTCAGCAGACCGTTACCTCAAGACAAACTAGTAAAACTAGTTTCATGGAGGTGAGTTTTAGTTTTTTTTATATAATAAAAATAAGGGCAGCCCGGTGCACAAAGCATCCCTACGTGGCGAGGATCCAGGGAAGGATCCCACTACAAGAGTGAAATGTAGGCAAACCTTATCCTGCATTTTTGCAAGAGGCTGCTTCCAAAACTCGAACCTGTGACCTTCAAGGTCGCGCACGGCAACACCTCAACCACAAAGGGTATTTTTTAATCTCTATTTAAAATTCAAATATTACAAAATAAGTTTTGTTTGGCTTGTAGTGCCTTTGATCTTCCAATAAAATTAACAAAATTTTATAATCATTTTTGACAAAAGTTATAGTATAAACATCATCCCATTATTTTTATGACATTCCTTTTTATAATAATTAAAATATTAACAAAATGTAATTTTTACCCATTCTCCCATTAAGTATGCAATTACTTTACAATTTTTTTATAATTCCTTTTATAAAAGTAATATCTAACTATCATCCCACTAACATCACGTTGTTCTGTTTGTTATTAAAAGAAAAATAAGATGAACAAAAGGTAACTTCTAAACCCTAATTAAAACTCACTTCTCACCTCTTTCAACGTGAATTCCAGAAATATTTAATTCTCTTTCTGCCAAACAGTGAAACAGATTCTTAAACTCAGTAAGTGGGTTTTAATAACTTCCAATCACTTATCTCAAAGAATTTTATGTGCTCATCCTATAAAAGTCCTTTTAGTATGCTCCAAGAATAACATAAAAGTGCTTTGATGAAATATTCACAACAGTTAAAAAATAGGGGCTAGAGAGGTGCAAGGTTTAAGATTGCAAATAAATTGCAGAAGATAGGAAAAGCAAAGTTGAACAGGAAAGATAATAAACCTTCTTCCAGAGATATCCATTAGCCTCATGGCAACACCAATAGAAGGAAGCATCAGCAAGGTAGTGAGAGAACTGATGAGGATAGATGATGAATCAGAGCCAAGCCCGAGGTTTTTCAGCAGCACTTCAACTCCTGCTTGTTTAAGAATCTGAGGGGTGTAATAGAGTACACCATTTATGCCAGAGAACTGCAGGGAAAAGACAATGTCAGCATGACATGATAGAAGACAACTTTCTCTGCAGCTATGCTAAAAAAAACCTTATTCTACCACCACACAACTACAATATCTATGGAAAAATCCATTCATTAAACAGATTAGAGTTGCCGCGAAACCACCCGTAGCTAATAGGTTTGGATTAACTTTTTTCTAACAATGTATAATATTAAGGTTGCATCAGTAAACTAATTTGTCTTCTTCGTTTAAGGGCGCATTTGGCACCGTTGTAAGTGGGGACTCCCTCTTATAGCCACAGTGGAGCAAAGCCTGTTTGGGACGGTCGCGGTGGCCACCTCTCAGTAAGTCAACAGACTACCGTTGTTTTCATGTTGTTTTGGCGCTGCTCTAGTGGAAAAACTGGCACTGGATGGGCCGTGAATCTTAGTCCCTTCACTACGGTGAAGAAGCCGTGGAGAATTAGCAGCCAGTAAGATTTAAGCTCAGTTTGGTTTGAAAGAAAGTGAGAGATGAAATGAAACCCAACTATCTGTAAATTGGTTGTTAAAATACAACCTTTGTTATGAATTTTTCATTCAACGCAGCTCTAGTACAACAACAACACTCAAGCTTTTATCCCACTATAATTAGGTCGGTTATATCATATATGGATCCTTTGTCGTCATTGTGCCCTACCTTTTGTCTTTTGAATATGGAAATATTAAATAATAGAGCTTGATAACATGCAAAGCTAATAAATGCAGCCAAAGTAAAATAACGGGTGGACAAATTATTATTCCATGAAACTCTTCAAGGTTTAACGCTTTTAGAAAAGTGAGATTTAGTTCAGCTAGAGGCGATTAGTCAATCAATCTTCCTTGAATAGTGTGACATGAAAACAACAATGCGAATTCTTCAATTTCTACAACCTACTCGAGAAAGTAAAAGCACCAATAAAACTTTCATACATAAATGATCTTACAAATAAAAATACAAAAGTACTCTTGTTCTTGATCCTGAGTGCATACTGTGCCCATTAAGAGAAAAAAAGGAAGCACTCAAAGCCATTCTTGTATTGGAACATACAACACAAAAGAAAGCCTTATTGGTCTTGGTTTCACAAACCCTCTTCAGCTCCAAGGGATGGCCTAAGGATCTAGAAGATGGACGATGAAATACACTTCCCCTCAGAAAGTCAAGAAACCTCCTCAACAGAAATCTAGAACTTCTCCCCTTAGACATCTACAAGCTTCCTTTTAAAAAAAATCTACAAGCTTCCTTTTTAAGAAACCTCCTCAACCAAGCTTCCATCATGACCATTCGGCCTCCCCTTCTTAGATCTTCAACCACTCACCCTGAAAGGGGGTGGACGGCCAAGCGGAGAGGGTACTCAAAATCAAGGGAATATTCACACCAGTAAGGGAAAATCCAAGAGAAAATGGAATGCCAAGAGAGTTAGGAATGGAGAAAGTGAGGAAGAGTGAGAAAAATGGATAAGAGATTCAGATAGAAAAAAAATTGTAGAGAGCCCGCTTGTTGTAACCATTAGAGTAAAAGAGTCCTTGCAAGTATTTTCTATTTGAAATTTATCTTACCAAGATCTTGCATACATTATTCTCTTTTTTAAGCCTGTTGTCATTTTATCCTTAACTCCACTCTAGAAGCCTACTCCCTTTGTTCGTACGTCCAGCCTCTTGATCAAGTGATTGATAGAGAGAAATAAATAAATAACAGACACTTCCCTAAACAGTAAACCCCCATTTTATGGATTACATTGAAGGGTAATTCTCTGAACATACAGGCAATGACGGTGATGCGGAGCCTAAGTTATCAAAGGTGCAAGGCGCACCGAGGCGCAAGGCGCACCGAGGCGCAAAGGGCCCTTGGAGCCTAGGCGCAAGGCGCAGACGCGCCTGAGGCACGTGAGGCGCAAAAATGGGGGGGGGGAGGAAATTGAGCGAATTGGGCGCCCAATTCGATGAAATTGAGCGAATTGGGCGCCCAATTCCCTGAAATTCCGCGAATTCGCACAATTTCAACGAATTGGGGGCCAAATTCGCACAATTTCAGTTCGCATAATTTCAGCGAATTGGGCGCCAAAGTGCGCCTAGTGGTGCCTCGGGTGCGTCTAAGATCATGTTTTTCCCATATCAATTTTTTTTTTAAAAAATAGCTTGAAAGGCCCGGGCGCGCCTTAGCGCGCCTGGGAGCCTGTAAGGCGCGCGCCTGGGGCACATCGCCCGCCTCACGGCTGAGGCGCGGCTGGCTGGTCCTGGTGCGCCCAGAGCCTCAGGCGCGCCTAGGCGCGCGCCTTGACAACTAAGTGCAGAGCATAGACGAGAACCTGCAGTGGAGGACGAGTTTTGGGCCCGTTCGGGGCCAATTGGTGACTTTCCATATATGGCGGCCCGGATCGACAATCGGACTCCGCGGATGTGGCCGGATTGATGTCACGAGTCAAAATCATATGTTACTTTATTACTTTTGGTTTTATTTTGAGTGGCCCCGCCTCCGACCAAACATAGTCATTGAAGGTGGGATGCCCTAGTCTTTGTTTTCTTATAAATAGATGAGTAGGGGCAAGTTTAGAAGGCATTGCAGAATTTGGAGCAGAAAATTCTCGGATTCCCGCGATCATCCCACGGTGCCGACTATGTGGAACCCTAGGTGACGATTCCTAGGTATGTATCTCCTTCCCCAAGGTTTTCCTAACACTAGGCTTCATTTTCCCCTCACAAACTCCCACCTGCAGCCCCCTACAGCCCCCAAAACTAACCACATTCTTCCTGTCCAAAGAAATCTTCTATTCATTTCTACCGTGCAAAAATGAAATTCACTGTGCATTTCCAAAGTTTTTTTCCTCAGACCTTGAGGCCACCGGTTTTCCCTGGTTCAGCCCCTCCAACAGTTCCTCTTGCCGCCGCCCCTTTTTCTCCCAGCAAACCCACTGTCACCCCCCCCCCCCTACAACCACCACCCGCCGCTCCTCCTTTTCAACCACCACCCACCGCTCCTCCTTTTCGGCGGTCTGTTTACAGCCGCTGCCCAGATCCCCTTACCCAACCGCCACCCAACCTTAATCCACAGCCCTAAGCCGCACCACACCTTCCTTCCTCTTTGTGGAACCACCTCCAAACAACCCTTGTATCCAGATCAGTCCAGATCTGGACGATTGCAGCCCCGATCTGTCATTTCCCCGCACCCTCCCCTCCTCCCCTACCCCGGATCCGCTCCTAAACATCGGATACATCCTTCCCCGCTTGGATCTACCCATATATCGCTGAATCTACTCATTTTAGGTCCGTTTCCACCTCCCACCGCCGAGGACAACCACTTGCGCTATCTCCACGCCATCGATTCCACATTAGATCGTCGTCGAATCGCATCCAGCTCCAGAATTTTGAGTGTCTTGGTCAATCCACTATTTGGTGAGAATTCGTTGTATTGGATTATTATTTTCAGCAAATTTATATTGGATTGGATCTTGTACTTGTTTTGAATATCTTGCATGGTAGTTGTTTGTTAGATTATTATTGTGATTCACATGATTTATTCGCCGCGCGCCCTTGCTTTGGCCCTCCACGCGAAGGAAAGCGTAAGTTTGCCTCAATTAAATAAATTATTTCGCCTTGTCTTGAATTTTATCTATGTGGGATGTCATAATTTATTATGTAATCGTGATTTAACCGTCGGACTTTTGCATAACATTTAGGGTTAGGTCACCGATCATCCGCCGCATACAGATCCGCCCTGCGTCAATTGGTATCAAAGAGAGCCTCCAGATATAACACCTCCCTCGATAGATTTTCAGGTTATTATTAGATTTTTTCATAGAGTGTATGTTGTGTCGGTCATGTTTCATTTGCATCATTTGCATGAGTTTGTTGAGTCGTTTATTCATCATTTGCATGTGTCTGTTGAGTCGTTTATTCATCATTTGCATGTGTCTGTTGAGTTATATGTCTGTCATTTGCATATGTGGCATGAGTCGGTCCGATGGAGAATCCATAATGATAATAAATTTTGTAAGTCACATGCGGATGTTCACTGGCAAGAGCAGATACTTCATGAAGGCGAGCAAGTAATGGTGAGAATCTGCGTTGTGAGGCTCCGTACGAGGCTTGCTAAAAGCTTGAGCGTTAGGCAAATGGATCCCTATATAATCATGAGACGGATCAAAACAAATACATATGATCTTGACACCCCTGCAAGTATATGCATCCATCTGATATTTAGTGTTGAAGATATGACGCTGTACTACGAACCTCGCGAGTATGTGGACCCAAGCAGTTGGGACCTCCCGCTGCCCACACCTCCATTTCTGTTGCCTTGCCGCCTTCATAGACCACACATGTCTAATGACCACCACCACTCACCCACTTCTGACACCCACCCACCTGGGGACTCGTCTTTTTTGGTTCTACCTACGACGTTGTTGATCGCATCGGGATCTACCAATCGTGAGTTGAGCGTTGAGAGCATCATGAAGACCAGACTCCGTCAGTACATTCCTACTACAGACGTTGATGACACATGAGTAATTACAACAGAGCTTGGTCGATTCGTCCTTGAACTTCGACTTCAGTACAGTCGTCTCCATTCACCGTAGATGACAACTTTTCAGTCGGGAGGAGTTGATTGGCGAGGACATTCTTCCATCGACGACACTTGGACGACCTCCGGTGGACCTCTTCGAGTCTTACCTGGCATTCATAGAGATAATTTCGATCCAAATTCATCGGTAGATGAATTCTTTCAAGCCGGGGTGATTGATGTGGAGCATAGACGAGGACCTGCAGTGAAGGACGAGTTTTAGGCCTGTTCGGGGCCAATTGATGACTTTCCATATATGACGTTCCCGGATCGGCGATCAGACTCGGCGGATGTGTCCGGATTGATGTCGCGAATCAAAATCATATGCTACTTTATTACTTTTGATTTATTTTAGTGTATTTTTAGTGGCCCCGCCTCCGGCCAATCATAGTCGTTGAAGGTGAGATGTCATAGTCTTTGTTTTTTTATAAATATATGAGTAGGGGCTGGTTTTGAAGGCATTGCAGAATTTGGAGAAGATAATTCCCGAATTCTTGCGATCATCCCACGACGACGACTCTGTGGAACCCGAGGTGACGACTCCTATGTGTGTATCTCCTTCCCCAAGTTTTTCCCTAACCCTAGTCTTCATTTTCCCCTCCCAAACTCCCTCCCGCAGCCCCCAAAACCAGCCACGTTCTTCTTGTCCAGAGAAATCTTCTATTCATTTCTACTGTGCAAAAATGAAATTCATTGTGCATTTCTAAAGTTTTTTTCCTGAGACCCTAAAGCCGCCGGTTTTCCCCGGTTCAGCCCCTCCAATAGTTCCTCCTGCCGCCGCCCCTTTTTCTCCCAGCAAACCCACCGTCACCAACCCGCCCCCCTCTTGCGGCCGCCTCTTTTTCTCCTTACAGCCCCCAAAACCAGCCACGTTCTTCCCGTCTAGAGAAAACTTTTATTCATTTCTACTGTGCAAAAATGAAATTCACTGTGCATTTCTAAAGTTTTTTTCCTCAGACCCTAAAGCCCCCGATTTTCCCTAGTTCAGCCCCTCCAATAGTTCCTCCTGCCGCCGCCCCTTTTTCTCCCAGCAAACCCACCGTCACCAACCCGCCCCCCTCTTGCGGCCGCCTCTTTTTCTCCTTACAGCCCCCAAAACCAGCCACGTTCTTCCTGTCTAGAGAAAACTTTTATTCATTTCTACTATGCAAAAATGAAATTCACTGTGCATTTCTAAAGTTTTTTTCCTCAGACCCTGAAGCCCCCGATTTTCCCTAGTTCAGCCCCTCCAGCAGTTCCTCCTGCCGCCGCCCCTTTTTCTCCCGGCAAACCCACTGCCACCGCCCCCCCTACGGCCACCCGCCGCTCCTTTTCGGCGGCCTGTTTACAGCCACTGCCCAGATCCCCTTACCCCACCGCCACCCCGCCTTCATCCACAGCCCTAAGTCGCACCCCACATTCCTTCCTCTTCGTGGAACCACCTCCAAACAACCCTTATATCGAGATCAGAGATCAGTCCAGATATGGACGATTACAACCCAAATCTGTCATTTCCCCGCACCCTCCCCTCCTCCCGTAGCCCGAATCCCCTCTTAAACATCGGATCCATACATCTCCGGATCTACTCATTTTCAGTCTGTTTACACCTCCCACCGCCGAGGACAGCCACTTACGCTATCTCCACGCCGCCGGTTCCACATTAGATCGCCGTCGAATCGCATCCGGCTCCGAAATCTTCAGTGTCTTAGTCAACCCACTATTTGGTGAGATTTTGTTGTATCGGATTATTATTTTCAACATATTTATATGGGATTGAATCTTGTACTTGTTTTTAATATTTTGCATGGTAGTTGTTTGTTAGATTATTATTGTGATTTGCAGGATTTATTCGCCGCGCACTCTTGCTTTGACCCTCCACGAGGAGGAAAACCTAAGATTGTCTCACTTAAATAAATTATTTTGCCTTATCTTGAATTTATCTCTGTGAGATGTCATAATTTTTATCTAATTGTGATCTAACCATCAGACTTTTGCATAGCATGTATGGTTAGGTCACTGATCATCCGCCGCCTATAGATTCGCCCAGTGTCAGACGGATCAAGCGGTATTCCAAGGGTTGTCATGATCCTTGTTTTTATAGTATTAATGAAGAGCAGCTACAAAGACTCGGAGAAAGGAGTATTTTCTCTCCTTTGGGACTTTCAGAGGAAAATTAAAAAAAGGAAATGGTCATGTCAAGAGAATAACAATAAAAGAATCAAATGAAACTCAAGCTTTTGCAGCAACATTATTGGATATGTTATGCCATCGATCTCCAAGGAAGAGGGACCAAACAAAGAGCACTGCCGTCCTTGAGTGAGAAATACACCTCTAGCAAATGGAAATGAGATGGCATTTGAAGAGGAAGATAACTGTGTTCAAGAATATAAGCCTAGGAGTTCCTTAGTGTCTCCACCCAAAGAGAAGGTTGGATGAACATTCAAGGTGGAGGCTAAAATGAACTTCCCCAACAATGATGGTTTATTGATGCCAATAAGTTGGGTGCACGACGGATAAATTGGCGAATATTTTAACCTCTATGGTTACACTTCTAGAAAAAAATAATCTCCATCGCTTAAAAGTTGACAGCAAAAATGCAGAGTACGGATTGCCAACATTTCACCCTTGTGATGGGACCCTTCCCCGGTCCCTCGCTACGGGAGGATGCTTTGTGCACCGGGCTGCCCTTTTATTTCTTGAAGTTGACAAGCCATGCACTAGGGTGGTGAAGTGCACATTTTTACAACAGGCCAGATCCACCTGAGGCCAATTCAAGAAGAAAACCCAACGAGTTCTAACAATGGGTCACAGAGAAGGAGGAACTGGTACAGATTTTCACCAAAAATAAAAGACATTCGGTGCAAATATATATAACATAGGTGCAAAGAGAGATAATCCAACAGGAAATATTACTAGAAGAAGTGTTGTTCGGATGGAATCTCACATCAAGTCTGCGCCTACATATAAGCAATGAACTTTGCATTTTCTCATTCATAGTATCAGGGAAGTTAGGGGCCTTGCTTTGGCTATTGATAGAAAAAAATGAAGGAGAGCAGCACTCTTAAGTCAAAAGAAAGCTTCAATAAGACGATGAAGAGACACATTTCACAAAGCAATATAACCATAGCAACATTCTTGATCACACACAAAAAATGCTAGAAATCATCTGAAGTTCCTTGAAGTTTAACAAAGACAACATAATGAAAAGAGAGATATTTGAGCAGATCAGTTAGTCAAACCTTGGAGCTCCTAACTAAACCAGACTCAAATCTTTTCTTGATGGAAAATACAGGGAGCAAAAAACGAAAGTTTAAATACTGGTACAAACCATCATTAGGAAGTTTTAACACGTTATAAATTCAGACCAAGAAAGAAGCAATTACCACCATGAGAGTCAGAGTAACCTGGTTTCCAAGAGCCTAGTGGAAAGACCCCTGCTAAATTCTCACCCTTTATGCCCTCAAATGACTTAATAATGAAATTGACAGGAGATCAACACCAAAGCAAAACATACAAATGCAAAAATTTAAAAAACATTTTGTAAAAGCAACTACAAAAGCTCCTACAAATAATTTGTCAATCAATCTACCGATCGAGATTAGGTTTAATCTTCCTCGTCTGTGGTGCCCTATAATACGTTTGCAACCCTATACACCAGAGCTAGATATTTGTTGAATCCCCTTTTCTATTACTTTAATCGAGATGCATTAGAGGGAAACTCAAAGTTTATGGGCGGAAATCTTCATTGTTTGTTGAGAATGTATGAAGTTGATCCTTCCGTGAAAGATCGATTATTGTCGAGCTTGATGTCCATCAAATTTGTTGTAATATTAGGAGTTGATTGTAGGCTATATATAGTCAAGTTATGTTGCAACTTGGTATCAGAGCCGAGGGGGAAAAAACCGAGCGGCGCGTCCCGTGCTTCCCGCCTGCTCGAACGACGATCGACGCTAGCACCCGCCTCTTCTGCCGCCGCATCTAGCGGCTACCGCTTCCTCTGGTTGCGGCTAGACCGACCGTAGTCTTTCGCCCTGCCTAGCGCTCGCCTGTTTTCCGTAAGCGAACGATCGATGCCAACACTCATCTCTTCCACCGCCGCATCTAGCGGCTACCGCCTCCTCTGGCTGTGGCTAGACCGACTGTGGTCTTCGGCGTTGCACGCCACTTGGTTGTGCCCTAGCGGGTCTTCACCGCACCGCAGCGGGTGCGCTGCACGCCGCTTGACTGTGCCCTAGCAGGTCTTCACCGCACCGCAGCGGGTCTTCAACATCGCCCGACCGCACGACCGCACCCTAGCAGATCTCAGGATACGGTGATTGGATCTAAGGAATGAGGAGGTATTGCTTGATACAGGATGTGGTGATCGGTGAGGAAGTTGATCCATGACGCCAATGGAAGGTACGATAGAGGATGTCTTCAAGATGTTGGGCCCGAATGAGTTCGCCACATTGTTGAGGGTGTTGGGTTCATCACAACGGCCGACGAAGTTGGAACTTCCACCGATTGATTTGAAACTTGATGGACCGACGACCTACCTGAGTTGGTCACGCCGCATGAAGAAAATCCTTGCAGCGAAACAAGTTGGGGGCTTCTTGACAGGGGCGTTGAAGAAACCAAAGAACTCGATTGGAGATGAGTGGGAGTAGGCCCATATGACGGTGTTTATGTGGCTTCTCAACTCGGTTGTCTCATTGATTGCCGCCACGGTAGATGGACTCGAGACGGTCATGGAGGTTTGGAACAAGCTGAAGAATACATATGATGTCGTGGGAAACACTCTGCGGGTCTTCCAGGTGAAGGGAGAAATTGATGACACTGTTCGGGGAGAGAAAACAGTGAAAGAGCACGCCTCCGAATTGGAACGCCTATGGGTGGATTACGATCAAGACTCTGGCGAGATGTGTTGCAGCGACTCACAGCGTCGCACCTCCAGGATCATCATGGAGGAGAGGACGATGAAGTTCCAGAAGGGATTAGATGATAAGTTTGATCAGCAGAGAGCCCTGCTTCTTTCACGTACAACGATCCCTGCACTTACCGAGGTCATCTCTGTTATGATTCAGGAGACACGTCTCAAACTTCGAGTAGGGACAGGAGGGTCCACTATTGTGAAATCAGCACTAGTTGTTGCTTCCCATGGTGTCACATTACAGATGGAAGAAACCCAACAGTGCTACAACTATGGGGAGTTGGGCCATCTGAGGCAAGCCACCCAAGGAGAGAGATTTGGGTGGACCGTGACGTGGTCGAGGTTGTGGTGGTCGAGGAGGCTATCGAGCCAATTTGGGCATGACTGACAGTGCAGAGGAAGTCGACCATATTTAAATAGAGGAGCAGACCCTGCAGAGTATGATGGAGGCCATTAAGAGGAAACAGATGGCTGAGGGGAGCAGGGATGGAGTTGGGTTGGGGGGAGGTCACTATGTATGTTCACCCAACTGATGGATCCCTTGCTCTTGCATCCATATCTTCCTCTAGGGTCTCAGATTGGATCATTGACTCAGGTGCTTCACGTCACATGACAAAAAATGCAGGTGAGTTCTCCTACACTCCCCTTGCTATTGCAGATACCATCCAAACGGCGTACGGTACGTTCCAATCAGTGATCTGTAAGGGTACTGTTAATTGTTCAGATTCAGTAAAATTATCTAATATTTTGCATGCTCATTCCTTTCCAGTTAATCTCTTATCCATTACTTCCATGATCATTCAACTAAGATGTGTTGTTTCTTTTGATATTCCCAAGATGATTTTTCAGGAGAAAGGGACGAGGCAAATACTTGGAACTGAGACTTGTCATAACGAGCTATGGTATCTAGATCGGGAAGGATTGGATGCGGCTCTTGTATCTGTGGTAGAGAAGACGAAAGTTAGAGAACAAAAAATGAGTGCAGAGGATATGTGATACTCCATCACAGGCTGTTCGGACACCATTCTTTTAACACTGTAGCTAGATTATTTCCTGCTATTTTTGAAAAAATACAAATAAAACAAAATTAGTGCGTGATGTTTGTAATTCAGGCAAGTTTACTAGGAGTTCGTATGTTAGTACGGGCCGGAGAAGCTCTTCTGTTTTTGATGTAGTTCATTCGGATATATGGGGATCTTGTGTTGTAAATTTTTTGAATGGTTATAAGTACTTTATAACTTTTGTTGATTGTACATCTCGTGTTACTTGGTTAAATTTGATGAAAAATAAGAGTGATATACTTACCTGCTTTCGAGATTTCCATAAGCTTGTTCAGACACAACACACTGCGGTGATTAAGGTACTAAGATCGGGTAATGAGACAAAATACACTAATAAGACAATGGAGGAATACTTATCAACCCATGGGATATTGCACCAAATCACCTGTGCATACACACCGACACAGAACGGAGTGGCGAAAAGGGAGAACAAACACCTTCTGCAGGTGGCAAGGAGTATGATGCTCAACATAAAGGTTCCTCAAAATCTGTAGGAATATGCGGTGTTGACAACGACACAACTGATCAACATGATGCCATCACAAGTTCTGGGGTGGAAGTCTTCGTGTCAGCAGTTGCAGGGACATAATGATGTGATCCTGTCGCCGGCATTCTAGTGCCGCCTCGTTTTTATTTTCTTTGCTTGTTTACTGTTGCAGATAAACTGTTTGTATTGTCGCTTATTTATCTACCGTCATGGACATGTATGTTTAAATTTCTTGTATTGTGGCCCGACACGTGAGACTGACCACCTCGCGTGACCCTGAGTGGATTGGTCTGGTTTGGAATGGGTGGGCGGGTCATCGTCGCTATTTGTTTTTGTTTGAATATCCTTGCTGAAAATTTGCAAACAAAAAAATCATAATCATTTTTTTCCTTATTACATGGGGGGGGGGGGGGGGGGGGAATGGGGCTATATAAAGCCACTTGCTGGATGCCCTAATTGGTGTGGAGTAAATAATCGAGATTGAGTTTCACTCTCTCGGTGATATCCCGCCGCACGCCCGTTTCGCCTGTTCGCCAATCCCGCCGCAAGCCAGTTCGACGATCCCGTCCGCCTGTTCTTCGATCTAGCGCCAAGTCTCGCCGCCTCCGCTCCTCCGCAGCAGCTCCGCCCGCCGCCTGCTACGTCGACCCCGCGCCAAGCTTCGCCGCCACCGTTTCTCCTCAGCAGCTCCGCCAACTGCCGGTTCCCCACCTCACTCTTCACCAAACCCCAGTTTCATCGCCCCGCAACCCTACTTCAACTCCCTTGACGTTTCCTTCACCTCCATCCCCTCCTATCCCGGACGCCTACTTTATTTCCAGCCAAACCTCCAACCACCCGAGCCTTTCCACCCTCTCCACTGCATTCCACCGCCGGAACCCCCCTTTTGTCGTAGCTTCCCCCTCCCACTTCTCTGTCTACCTACTGTGACCGCGCCGCGAAGAATCGAAAGCTCCTGCGGAGGCCCTCGGTGAGATCTCTCCTTTCCCCTTTCCCCAGTCTTTTGTGTTTGCATTTATTATGAATTATTTCAGCAAGGATGTTTCATTGCCATGTAGCACGCGCTCGCCCTAATCATTCCTCGTCGTTCGTTCTTCATTTGTGGTTAGCAAGGCATATTGTGGAATAGTTAATTTTCGTGCCCAATTAATTTCATTTAGACTTAGAAATTTAGAAGTAAAAATTTGCATCAATTTGGTGTGGCTGCTGGGATATCTCATTTCTATTGTGGGATAGCCGAGCGATTTTCACTTCCTAATTTCCGAGTTTACGGGTTTTTCAAGTTTGTCCATGGAGTCACGAGTGGAGCACCTAGAGGGAAATTTGGGAGATCTGAGTAAGCGTGTGGAAGAGATTATGACGGCCATCACAACACTTTCGCTATCGGTGAGAGACACAAATCAAGTCATGTTAGGGTTGCGCACGTCAGTTAATAACCTGGAGGCTCGATACCACTTAGGGGGTCCTCATGCACAACCCCCTACTCCTCCAGCAGGACCGCCGACACCTCAAACGCTAGAACCCCAACCAGTTCATCACGAACACGGACATCCACCTAGGTGGGATGCGGGTATCAAATTGGATGTTGGGGATTTTGAGGGCACACTCGAGCCTGAGGTGTGTCTTGACTGGTGTGAGCGACTTGAGCGATTCCTCAGTTGGAAGTGCACCCCTGTCCACCAACAGGTGGAATATGCCACCCTGAAAATGAAAGGCCCCGCACTCACTTGGTGGGGGCAAGTTGAGCGGATGCGGTAGACTATGGGGCAACCTCTTATCACCACATGGGTTGAGTTCAAAGCTCAACTCAAGAAAAAGTATGTCCCAGCCGATTTCATGCAAACCTTGTATCGAAGGTATCACAACCTTCGACAGGATAAGCAAACCATCAATGAATACACGAACGAGTTCTTGGTCCTCCAATCACGTTTAGATCTGAAGGAGGAAGACCATATGGTCGTGGCCCGCTATCTGAATGGGCTGCGATAAGCGATACGAGACCAGCAAGAGCTGCACGATTTTCGGGACTTGGGGGAGATCTCCAGTCGAGCCCGTCGAGTGGAGGCTCTCTAGAAGAGGACATCTGGGCCGAAGTTGACTGATAGAACTCATTACTCTTCCTCTTCAACATCGAGCACCAGGGCGGCTATGTTACCCACCCCTGGTCTACTTTCTAGTGTCAGACCCGCATTGCCAGCCCCTACCCATGCGGACCCCTCCTCGAATTCCGTAAAAGGGAAGGAGGTTGTCACCACTAAACCGATCTTCCGTTGTTTCAAATGTATGGAGTCGGGACATAAATCATCTGAGTGTCCGAGACGACAGTTTACCGCGGTTGTTGAAGCTGACGATGGACGAGATCCGGAGTATGGGATCTGGGAGAGCGACTTAGTTAGAGAGACAGAGGACCCCCTTGAGGGAGCATGTGAGGTAGAGGGCGAGCAGCCAAATCAGTTGGTTTGTGTTCGACAGCATAGCCTGCTTACTCCGAGAGCTACCACTGATGACGCATGGGTGAGGCATAATATCTTTTGCACCACCGCTCGCATCCAGGAGCACTACTGTTCTATTATCGTTGACAGCGGGAGCATGAAAAATTTTGTCTCCCAACGCATGGTAGAGAAATTAAACCTCCATACTCAGAAACTGGAACGCCCATATGAGTTATCCTGGGTGACTAGTGGCACCACGATGGTCATATCACATCGTTGTCTCGTGGCTTTCACCATTGGTCCTTCCTATTCTGACTCGGTGTGGTGCGATGTTGCACCCCTCAATGTCTGTCATATTCTTTTAGGGCGTCCATGGCAATATGACCGTAGCACTATCCATGACGGGCGAAGGAACTCTTATTCCTTCGACCATCGCGGCCGTAAGACGGTCCTTCTTCCCCAGAAGAACGGTCTTGTTCCACAACGACTCACCCCCCCGGTGGTTGCCCCAACCGGGGCTCCTATTTCCACGACCACGCTCACCACCATGACATATCCGTTGTCTGCATGCTTTTAACAGAGCGACAGTTTTGTCACGAGATGCGTGAGGGTACCGTCGCCTATGTCTTAGTCGGTCTGGAGTCCCCTACCACCTCTGTGGAGATCCCTGCGGCCGTTCGACCTCTGATCATCGAGTTTGGCGACCTTACCCCGGACGAGTTACCCGACCAGCTTCCACCGCTGAGGGACATCCAGAACTGCATCGATTTAGTCCCAGGAGCAAGCCTGCTCCACCTACCACATTACCGTATGAGCCCGAGAGAGCACGAGGAGCTCAGGAGACAGGTATCCGAGCTTCTCCAGAAGGGACATGTGAGGGAAAGTCTTAGTCCCTGCGCTGTTCCTGCCTTTCTTGTTCCCAAGAAGGACGGAACTTGACGTATGTGTGTTGACAGCCACGCTATCAACAAGATTACCGTCAAGTACTGTTTTCCGATTCCCCGGCTAGACGACATGCTCGACATGCTGAGTGGGGCGAGGATTTTTTCGAAGATTGATCTCCGGAGTGGTTATCATCAGATCAGGATTCGACCCGGAGATGAATGGAAGACGACTTTCAAAACGAGGGAGGGATTGTATGAGTGGTTGGTCATGCCTTTTGGGTTGTCCAAGCCTCCCAGCACCTTTATGAGATTGATGACCCAAGTCCTTAGACCCCTGATGGGGACCTACGTAGTTGTCTACTTTGACGACATCCTTATCTACAGCCTCGACCCTGATCACCACCTCAGACATCTTCGTCAGGTCCTGCAGATCTTAAGAGAACACCGCTTGATCATCAACTTAAAAAAAATGCACCTTTCTCACTAGTAGTCTCACCTTTTTGGGTTACATCGTCTCCTCAGAGGGCATCAAGGTGGACCCGAAAAAGATCCACGCGATAAAGTCCTGCCCCACCCCCAGGAACTTCACCGAGGCACGTGGGTTTCATGGCCTAGCTTTGTTCTATCGTCATTTTATACGCAACTTTAGCACCCACATCGCACCCATCACAGATTGCCTCCGCAAAGGGCAATTCGTATGGACGGCCGAGGCAGAGCAGGCATTCCTCCTTATGAAAGAGAAGATGTCTAGCGCTCTTGTTTTGGCCCTGCCTGATTTTGAAAAGGTTTTTGAAGTAGCTTGCGACGCTTCACATGTCGGTATCGGGGCGGTATTGAGTCAGGAGGGCCGACCTGTAGCATTTTCTAGTGAGAAGCTGAACGACGCAAAAACGAGATATTCGACCTACTATCTTGAGTTTTTCGCCATCGTACAGGCTCTCCGTCATTGGCGGCATTACTTGATACAACGTGAGTTCGTGCTGAATACGAATCATGAGGCGTTGCGTTATCTGAACTCCCAGAAGGAGGTCTGGCGCCACGCCAAATGGGCCGCCTTTCTGCAGGAGTACACCTTTCACATCCGACATAAGCCAGGAGTCACCAATAGAGTCGTTGATGCCCTCAGTCGACGAGCGCATCTTTTAGGAACTCTACGCCCTCGTCTGACTGACTTGGACTCTCAGAAGGAGTTGTACGCCACTGATCCCGATTTTTGTGTTGTGAGGGCAGAGTGTCAGCCGCATGGGGCAGACCCGACGGGACATTTCTGCGTGAGCGAGGGGTACCTATTTAGGGGCACCAGATTATGCATCTGCCAGGGTCCATTACGCGAGGCCTTACTCTCCGAGTTGCACTCGTCCGGGCTAGGTGGACATGTCAGACAAGCCAAATTGCTAGATCTAGCGACCTCGCGTTATTATTGGCCACGCATGAACATGTATGTTTAAATTTCTTTTATTGAGGCCCGGCACGTGAGACTGACTACCTCACGTGACCCTGAGTGGATTGGTCCGGTTTGGAATGGCTGGGCGGGTCGTCGTCGCTATTTGTTTTTGTTTGAATATCCTTGCTGAAAATTTGCAAACAAAAAAATCATAATCATTTTTTTTCTTATTACATGGGGGAATGGGGCTATATAAAGCCACTTGTTGGATGCCCTAATTGGTGTAGAGTAAATAATCGAGATTGAGTTTCACTCTCTCGATGATATCCCGCCGCACGCCCGTTTCTCCTGTTCGCCGATCCCGCCGCAAGCCAGTTCGATGATCCCGTCCGCCTGTTCATCGATCCAGTGCCAAGTCTCGCCGCCTCCGCTCCTCCGCAGCAGCTCCGCCCGCCGCCTGCTACGTCGACCCTGCGCCAAGCTTTGCCGCCACCGTTCCTCCTCAGCAGCTCCGCCATCCGCCGGTTCCCCACCTTGCTCTTCACCAAACCCCAGTTTCATCGCCTACCCGCAACCCTACTTCAACTCCCTTGACGTTTCCTCCACCTCCATCCCCTCCTATCCCGGACACCTACTTCATTTCCAGCCAAACCTCCAACCACCCGAGCCTTTCCACCCACTCCACTGCATTCCACCGCCGGAACCCCCCTTTTGCTGTAGCTTCCCCCTCCCACTTCTCCGTCTACCTACTGTGACCGCGCCGCGAAGAATCGAAAGCTCCTGCAGAGGCCCTCGGTGAGATCTCTCCTTTCCCCTTTCCCCAATCTTCTGTGTTTGCATTTATTATGAATTATTTCAGCATGGATGTTTCATTCCCATGTAGCACGACTCGCCCTAATCATTCCTCGCCGTTCGTTCTTCATTTGTGTTGGCAAGGCATATTGTGGAATAGTTAATTTTTGTGCCCAATTAATTTCATTTAGACTTAGAAATTTAGAAGTAAAAATTTGCATCACATAATGAGGGGATCCTTCCCTTGAAGGTATTTGGGCGTGTGTGCTTCGTGAAGGACAACAGGTCGGGTGTTGGTAAGCTTGATACGAGGGCAGTCAAGCGTATATTTGTGGGCTACTCTCGTACTCAGAAGGGGTACGTGTGCTGTAGTCCATTGGAGAAAAGATGTTTTGTGAGCATAAATGTTCACTTTATAGAGCTAGAGCAGCAATACAGACAAGAGGGAGCCCTACCCACATTAGACTCATCAGATTCTAAAAATATGAGGCTAGAGAGGAAAAGGTTGGTGACAGATCTGAGAGTATGGCATGGAGGATCTGTGGAGGAGCAGGAGAGTGATGAGGAGTAGGAGGAGATTGAGGAGGGGAGGTGAGATGTTAGACCTACGGCTCAGGGGGAGCTGCTTACATACAGTAGGAGGAGGAAGCTGCCAGCAGTACCAGATCCAGTGTCTTTGCCCAGTCTAGCTCCTACTCCCTTGGATACGTCGCTCCATACTTCTGGAACACCTACATCACCACAAGCCTCAGGTGATATCAATTCCCCTACTTCTCTTAAGTTACAGAAGACTACTCGTAATATTGCGGGAAATCCTGTTGATAGATACAGTTGGGACCTTGCGTTCTTTGTCTCTTACGATCATATCTCTTCTATTCACGGAGCATTCTTGCATCGTTAGATAATATTATTGCACCTATTTGGCAGGTTGTCAAAGATGATCCATACTGGAAGGAAACGATGGAGAAGATGAGGGCTCTTGAGAAGAACAAGACTTGGGAGCTGTCACAGCTACCAAAGGATAAGAAGGTCATCGGGTGCAAATGAGTGTTCACTGTGAAGCAGAACCCAGATGGGCAGGTCCAACGCTACAGGGCTCGATTGGTTGCCAAGGGGTACAACCAGACCTATGACATCGACTATGACGAGACATTTGCACTCGTTGCAAAGATGAGCACCGTTAGGACTCTGATCAGTCTGGCGGTGAATAGTGGATGGATGTTGCACTAACTAGATGTAAAAAAAACATTTCTTCGCGGAGATCTAGCAGAGGTGTACATGGAGATACCACTAGGGTTTGGCACGACCAAGACAGAAGGCCGAGTCTGCGGGTTGAAGAAGTCCCTCTATAGGCTGAAGTAGTCACCTTGCACGCGCTTCGACAGGTTCAGGAAAGCGATGATTAGGAAGAGATATCGCCAGATAAAAGCGGATCACACAATATTTTTCACATCACCATGCTTGCGGTGTATATGGACGGCATGATCATCACGGGGGATGATGGGCAGGAGATTGGTCGCCTCAAGGAGGCTCTGGGAAAGGAATTTGAGATAAAGGATCTGAGCCTTCTTAGGTATTTCCTTGAAATTGAGATTGCTTATGAGGCAGAGGGGATAGTCCTTTCCCAAAAGAAATATGTTTTGGATCTCCTCACAGAAACGAGGATGTTGGGGTACAAGCCTGTTGCGACACCAATCGATCAGAAGTGCAAACTGGGTGTAGAGACTGGGGAACCAGTAGATCGTAAGATGTATCAAAGGCTAGTAACAACTAGTTGGGAAATTGATTTACTTGAGCTACACTATCCCGGACATCTCCTTCTCTGTGAGTGTGGTCAGCCACTACATGCATGACCCAAGGAAGGGTCATATGGATGCAGTGTACTGGATTTTGCGATACTTGAAGAATGCTATTGCGACTTTGACTGGGCAAGCTGTGCGGATGACAAGAGATCCACTTCAGGCTATTACATATTTGTAGGAGGCAACCTAGTCTCCCGGAGGAGCAAGAAGCAGTCAGTAGTGGCTAGATTGACAGCAGAGATAGAATATAGAGCAATAGCATTAGGGATTGCAGAGCTCCGGTGGCTGAAAGGGATGCTTGTGGAGTTGAAGTTGGATCAAGAAAATATGATGAATTTGTGGTGTGACAGTCAGTTAGTCATCAGTATTGCAAATAATCCAGTCAAACACGATCGAATCAAGCATATAAAAATCAATAGGTTTTTCATAAAGGAGAAGCTTGACAGTGAGCTACTGGAGGTAAGTCACATCTCGACCAAGGGTCAGGTTGCAAATTGATTGACCAAAAGACTCAATTCAGAGGATATGATCAAAGGTTGTGACAATATGAGCTTAGTGAATATCTTTCGCCAATCTTGAGGAGTGTTGTAATATTAAGAGTTGATTGTAGGCTATATATAGCCAAGTTATGTTGCCCTAATAATATATGCTTTATTCGCAACTAAATTCGACAAAAATTATTTGGAAAAAAATGATAGAGGTTAAATGTTCAATTCCTCTTTCAATCCAAGTGTGTTTATGTTATCTTTATATGTATATAAAAATTACTTGATTATCTAATATTGTGATTTTTAATCAGTTCTCTAATGGCAGTGCACGAGAATGAGATTCTCAATTTGAGTATTATAATAGTGAGAATATTGAACTTGACCATTTAGTCCCTTTAGTTATGAAAGAAACTAGAAAACTTTCCATATGATAATAGATTTAAAAAATTATGAATTTTAATTCATAAAAAATTTAATGTGCACTAACTTCGTTATATTTAAGCCATTTTTGTGGATATACTCATAAAAGGAATAAAAAGGATCTATTCTTTTATCAAATTCAATGATATTGACTTCTATCTGGATAAACTCCCAAGATCCTTTTATTGCAAAAAGTGTAGATGAATGAAATGTTAACTGAATCGATTATGGGTGCAATTGATGGTAATGAGAAATATGATGATGAAGTATTTCTTATTGATGAGTTGATTATGGGTCCATTTATAATCACGATCAAAATCCCCTGTTTTTTTTTCTTTTAACCTTGTATAACCCGCACATTATAACAATGTGTCTTTTTATGTGTATTTTTTATTCCTTATCATTTCATGTATTATTAGTGTGTCCGCCTCCATATATAGAGGGGACAAGTTCTCTTATCAAATCAATCATCGATTTTGTTCTCTCCAACATGGAATCAGAGTGAATCCTGGTGACCTAGCCGCTCCTCTCCCGAGCCCGTTCTTCCGCCGCCCGCCTCTCCGCAACGCCGGTCCTCCTGCGTGTCCCGCCTCCCGACTCTTCTTCCAGCATAGGGTTTCCCGCGAGTTGATCTTCTGGTTTCCGCGACACTTCCACGCCGAGCCTTCCGCGACACTTCCAACGTAGCCTTCCCGCGCCTCTTTTGGTTTCCGCGACTCTTCCAGCGCCGCTTCCCGTGACTCTTCCAGCACCGCTTCCCGCGACTCCTCCTAGGGTTTCCCGCGCCGCTTCTCAGCAGTCGTCTGTCTTCTAACGCCGGTTCTCCTCTGGCCTCCTAGGGCTTGTAGCCCTCTTCTTTCGGTGTCGGATATGCGATGAGTTCAGTTCTCCTTTCCGGCGCCGCCTCCTTGGGTTTGTTGCCCTGTTATCAGATGGAGTTGATTTCTATTCCTCCTCCCACCTTCGTCTTTGATCGTTGCCTGGCGTAATCAGTCGTTTCTTGTTGCATTGCGTGGCGTGTGGTCTCCAGATTTCTATTCTTGAGCTACTATGTCCTCGCTCAGTGATTCTACCTTCACTCCAGTTCCTCCTCCTGCAAGTTCTCTGTGTGGGAGTCATGATCACAATACTCCGCATATTACTACTATCCGATTAGATGATTCGAATTATCTTTCCTGGTAACGCTCTATCACACTTGCTCTTTGGCCTCAATGGGATTCTGAAAACTCCTTATTCATGTCTTGGCTAACAAATTCGATGCAGGAGTCCATCATTTGCCACTACTTATTTCTGGATACGTCCGTTGATATTTAGCGACGTGCAAAGATTACTTATTCTCGAAAGGGAAATGCTGCCCAGATCTTCCAGTTGAGACGGAAGATTTCATTACTCCGCCAGGGCGACCCCCCCCCCCCCCCTCTCTGCTTACTATTTGGAGTTCACTCAATTGTATCAGGAATACGATCATTTTGATTCCCTCACCTTTGTTAGCCCTGTCGATGAGCTTGTGATCTGTGCTCGGGAGGATCGCAACCGGACCTTTGAGTTTCTTCATGTTCTTCATCGGGACTTGGATCAGATTAGTGTTCAGATTTTGCGACGTCTGTCGTTACCGTCCCTTCCGGAGGTTTATAGCATTGTCCAACAGGAGTTTGATCATCGTCAGTCTCTTCTTCCTGATACTGCTCCTGAGAGTTCTGCTCTAGCTGCTGTTACTCCTTAGTTGTTGGCGGCTCGTCCTACCCGTGATTCTAAGATGAAGGGTACTGATAAAGACCACCTCCTATGTGATTATTGGGGAAGACTTATCATACTAGAGACACATACTTTCAACTCCATGGTTTTCCTCCATCGAGAGGTGGTGCTTCTCCTCGTGGCTTCGGCCATTACACTGGTTGCACACCTCCTCGTTCGGCCCATCTCATTGATGTTGTTGTGGATACTTATCCTGCTCTGCATGGTGCTGATTCTGCTGTCCTCCCTGGTGTTTTCTTGGCTGATGAAGTCTTTGCTTTTCGATGTATGATGCAAGGTCTTTCCACGGAGTCTTCTGCATTGTTTTTTGTATACCCACACTGGGACCCCGGGTGCTCACTTTGCTGCTTCTCACTCTTCCACTCATTGGATTACCGACTCTGGAGCCACCGACCATATGACTGGTTCCGCCTTAGGTTTTATCTTTTATACTCCTCTCTCTGGTCGTGATAAGGTGAGCATTGCTGACGGTTCCATTTCCTCTATTGCTGGAAAGGGTTCCATCTCCTGTTCTTCTCTCACCTTATCGTCAGTTTTGCATGTTCCAAATTTCACACGAAATTTGTTATCTATTATCCATTTGACTAATTCCATTAACTCCTCAATAACCTTTCACCCTTTCTCTTGTGTTTTTTCAGGACCTGAAGACAGGGAGGGTGATTGACTGGTAGTCTGGTAGATGGTCTGTACGTGCTCAACTCCAGCCCAGTGGCACCTTCTTCGACCCTTCACTCCAGCACATTCGACCTTTATTCATGGCATTGTCGCCTAGGACACACATCTATCCCTGTTATGAAGCTTTTGTTACCTGCTATGCCTGCTTCTGTTTTTACTTCGTCTGTGATGTTTGTGTTGTTAACAAACATTGTCGTACTACATTTAATCGTGTTTCATTGCCAAGTTCAGTTCCTTTTAAGGTGATTCACTCTGATGTTTGGGGACCTTATCCCGCCTCTTCCATCTTTGGTTGTGCTTGGTTTGTCACTTTTATTGACTGTTTTTCTCACACTACCTGGTTATATTTACTACGCCAAAAAAGTGATATTTTCCCCACCTTCAAAACGTTTTATAATATGATCTCCACCCAGTTTAATGTTAAAATTCAAATTCTCCGCAGTGATAATGGTCGCGAATAGCTAGATTCACACTTTATTGAGTATCTGGTTGATCATGGCATTATACATCAAACCACTTGTGTTTATTCCCCTGTTCAAAATGGGATTGCAGAGCGTAAGAACTATCACCTTTTGGAAGTGGCTCGCTGTCTCTTAGCCACAATGCATCTTCTCAAGTATTACTGGGACGATGTTGTCCTTACGGCCGCATATCTTATTAATCGCATGCCCTCTCGTATTCTTGGGAATGACACTCCCCTCGGGGCTCTACGGGTTCCTCCCTCCCAACTATCTCCTAAGGTGTTTGATTGTGTCTGCTTTGTTCGCATCCATCACCCTCCTCCCACCAAGCTTGATCCTCGCGCTCTTCGGTGTGTGTTTATTGGTTACTCTCCCACTCAAAAAGGGTACAAATGTTTTCATCCTCCTACTAAGAGGATTTTCGTTACCATGGATGTCACGTTTCGTGAAACTGAGGCATATTATCCTGCCCCGGGTGACTCTCCTTCTTTGCCCTCTTCGTCCTTGCCCTCATCGTTGGTCCCTCTGCACATTCCTCCTTCGTATCCCTCACTTCAGGGGGAGGATTTACCGTTAGAAGTGAGTGATATTCCTGTTATTTTTCCTACTTTGCAGGTGTGCACTCAGCGGAGAAAGAGGCCTACAGACACACTTGACCTGCAACCAGATCAGTCATTGGACCCAGACTTAGGGCCTTCCGAGCTTCTGATTGCCCTCCGCAAAGGTATCCGATCATGCACTTAGCACCCTCTTTCTAATTATGTTTCTTATGACTCATTATCTACCTCCTATATGACATTTGTGTCTTCCCTTTCGTCGATATCCATACCGACATCCTGGCAGAGTGCTCTAGAGATTCCCGTGTGGAGAGACAATGTTGAGGAAATGGCTACGCTTGAAAAGAACGACACATGAGATTTGGTGCCTCTTCCCCCTAGGAAGAAACCGCTTGGATGCAAATTGGTGTTCACAGTCAAACAAAATTCTCAGGGTGTGGTTGAAAGGTGTAAAACAAGGTTGGTGGCAAGAGGGTACACTCAAACTCTTGGAATTGACTATCAGAAAACGTTTGCTCTTGTAGCAAAGATGAACACTATCAGGGTCTTTCTATCATGTGCTGCTTGTAAAGGGTGGGACCTTTGACAACTTGATGTAAAAAACGCATTCCTCCATGGAAATCAGGATGAAGAAGTTTATGTCTCTCCCCCCAGGTCTTACTCCTAAGAGTTCAGTGGGACACGTCTGCAAGTTAAAGAAAGCTCTATATAAACTGAAACAGTCTCCAAGAGCTTGGTTTGAGAGATTTCACAAAACCATGTTGCCTTTTGGGTATCACGAGGGCAATGCCGATCATATTCTATTCATCAAGCTTAGGACCGGTAAACTTACAGCTCTCATTGTTTATGTTGATGACATCGTTATCACGGGCGATGATGTGGAAGAAATCAAACTTCTAAAACTTAAGTTGGCCTCTGAGTTTGAGGTCAATGACCTGGGTGCTCTCAAATATTTATTGGGCATTGAAGTGGCAAGATCCAAGCATGAGATCTTTATCTCTCGGAGGAAGTACACTCTGGATCTTCTTGAGAAGACTGGAATGATTGACTGCCGACCAGCGGATCTACCTGGCTCATACCCGTACAAATATTTCTTATGTTGTGAGCGTTATCAGCCAATTTATGCAAGCTCCGAAGACTCGTCATGCTGGTACTGCCAACAGGATCCTCAGATATCTCAAGTCCTCACCTGAGAGTGGGGTCTTATTTTCCTCCAGTCCTACTCTAAACATTAAAGTGTACAACAATGCTGATTGGGCCGGGTCTGTCGATGATCGGCGATCTACCTCAGGGTATTGTTCCATGGTTGGTGGAAATCTTGTTACCTGGAGAAGTAAAAAACATGTTGTGGCAAGATCAAGTGTTGAAGTGGAGTTTCGGGCTATGGCCCATGGTGTTTATGAAGGTCTCTAATTGGAATCGTTGCTGAATGACCTGAGACTCTCTGAAGATGAGCCCATTCGGTTGTATTGTGATAACAAGACAGCTATTAACATTGCAAACAATCCTGTCTAGCAAAATCGTACTAACCATATTGAAGTGGATCGTCATTTCATCAAGGAAAATATTGAAAAGAGACTTGAGTGTACTCCCTTGTCCCCTCGGATAACAACTTGTTGATATTCTCACGAAAGGTCTAAGTGGAAATACCTTTGGAAGAATTATTGTCAAGTTGAGCATGATCAACATCTCACATCCAACTTGAGGGGGAGTGTTACAATGTGTATTTTTTTTCCTTATCATTTCCTGTATTATTGGTGTGTCCGCCTCCATATATAGAGGGGACGAGTTCTCTTATCAAATTAATCATCGATTTTGTTCTCCAACACACACTATAAACACAATCAAGGTAGATCAAATACAGATTAAGAATTGTTATTCTCAAACCAAGAGATGTGGAACCCATGGTCCAACAATGTTTACTTATACTCACAAATTCCTTTAAACCCCCACACTTCATTAATTTTCCTCACGCTCTTTGTTAACATAAACAATGAAGTATGAGTTTTATGTGTTAACTATCACATGCATAACACTAAATCATCTATGTTTCCATATTTAATTTCTAAAATCACTTAATTTTTACACATTTAACATATAAACTTAACAGTTAATGAGTGATGATGTATTTAAAGGTTTATAGTGGAACATAAGTAAATAATAAGATCTATATGTGAAATATATAAATAAACGTTACTTTTGTAGTAAGTAAAATTCCTCTTGCAAAAATATCTATGATATGCTAGTAATTTAAAGATTAAAACAGTCCATTAGTATAAATCTTTCTTTGTAAAAAAGAACCATACCTGCTGCAGAATTTGGATTCCAACTCCTACAATAAGCGCTTGCTTGACCCCAGGTTCAAGAAGATCGGCCAAAAGAGAACCTTTAGCAACTGCTTCGGATGGATGAACCATTGCTGGCCCAACAGGGTGCTGCTTCATCAGATCCTTCGAGTAAAGAGCAGGCTGGCTCACCAGAGCAGCAGCCTGGATAAATTCCCCTTCTTCCCGAACTTCTTGGCCTGGGAGGGAGAGCAGTGAACCCCTCCTTGAGCCAGTCACGCCCTCTTGGTGCAGATAGATTCTTTTAAACCCTCCCTCCTTCCCATCTTCTCCCTCACGCTCTGACCATTTCCATGCCAGTTGCCACCCACCACCAATACCCATACTACTGACAGCATCCCCTCCGCGCATGAGACTACTATTCCTCCTCATTCCCAATACACTTCCATGAGCAGTATGTGGAGGTACAATGTCCTTCCCTTCCATGCTCGTTGCCTGCCGAGAGAGGAGCGGACTTTGTAAATCATCATCAGAATCACCGCCTCCTTCATCAGATGGATAGTCATCACCCTCTCTTTTGCCAGTCTCTTCGTCCCACTGTTCGGCTTTGGGTCCAGAAACGCTGAACATGCTACCGAAGTTGGGGAATAGGGTGCTTCTCATGCTTCCAATTTCAGGAGCAGGAAGCCTTTCATGGACACTACCAAAGAGAGTAACAAGAGGATCCATGAGAGGAATGCTTCCATATTTTTCCAAGCTGCTGCCGTGGCGAGAAACAGCACCAAGGGCACTCCCAAGGACACTTTGTCCCTTCAGAGGGCGGGCAACCCATGAGAGGCCCTCTTCAGGTCCATAGAGTGTGATCTGCTCCTTATCAGTGATATATTCCTGATCATCAATGATTTCATTAGCAGGGCCAATGATGTAGTCCTCAATTGATGTATCAGCCCCGACGCCTAAACCTTCAACGAGAAGGGCCATCTCTCCTGCAAATCAAAAAAGGACAAAGAGTGTCATTAAAGAAGACAGAGAACACCATTGAGCATTTCGGTGATTAGTTTAAAGTTGACATGTGACCCACGATAGCAGATAGAAGAACATTAGGGGATGAAAACATAGAAGAAAATATTTTTAAAAATACCATATTTCTCATGTAATATGTCAAGTAAAGACTAAAATAATGAATAGTACATTTTCTAATTTAAGAGACAAGTCCATAATACAATTGTAATTAGACATTATTATAAATCATGTTTGTAATACCCGCTAAAGATAACTTAGTCATTTGGGTTCTTACTCATGTATATATATAAGTATAGACTAGTATTATTCGTTATTATTGGAATCTTGCTTTCTACTTGGTATCAGAGGAATGAACTCTCGCGACTCCCTCAACCTCCGACATTCTCGCCATCTCCGTGACTACCATCGATCGATTGCATCTGTCGTCGACTCCGGTGACCTTCCATCGTCGATCGACTGCGGTTTTGAGGGCTCCTTCCAGATATTGATCCCACGCGGTCCATAGACGGGACTGTCCCGCCGCCACCGTTCGCCGAAAACGTCCCCGTTGCCGACTTCTAATGACGCCTATAGCCTCACCGACGCCATCTTATGCCTCTTCCACAGAATGTGCTTGATCCTCTCCTTCTTTCCCCCGCGACTGAGCGGTACGTTCAATATTAAGACTTTGTTGACTATGCATTCTCTTTTCTTCTTTCCCAAGCAGAGTAAGAGTTGTTTTTTCTTCCGATTACGGGTGCATCCCGCAGCCAGTAGTGGCTTCTTCCTGCTGCGTGCACATCCAACAACCAGTAGTGGATCCAGAGAGGGCTTCTTCCCTATTACCAGTCGTGAAGATCTCGGCTGCTGTTGAAGATCCAGAGAGATGTATATGCTTCTGAGTTTGACCTAGAGTGGATTACCTATTCCCATTAAGTTGTGTCAACATTGGTGATTCTTTCGTTTCTTCGCCAAGTGTAATGATATCACAGATGAGTGGTCCTTAAAAGACTCATCATGGCCACTCTGACTCATTGAAGATTACCATCATGCCACTTGATGTGACTAGTTATCTTGAATGGTCTCGATCAACTCGGCATGTGATTTGCAGCCATCAAATGTTCAAATATATTGACAGAACTGTCATGGAGCAATGGAGCCATACAGATCGATCCCTCTTGGAAGCGTTAGGATTCAGAGAACTCCCTAATCGTCTCCTGGCTTCTACATTCCATGTCCTTGAAGGTATATTAGAGTTATATGTTGATGAACTCTGCCTATGAGATCTGGACTCGGGCTCGCGAAACGTACTCTCATAGATTGGCAGCTTCACCCAGATCTACGAGCTTACTCGCCGAATTTTGGAATTACGCTAGAGATCCTTGAATGTCTCATATTTTTTGGAGTTCGAGCAACTATATCAGGAACTGGATTTTTTAACACTTCACTCATACTTGCACTGCATATGCAGTTTCGTTGTAGAGAATGGAAGAATGATTGTCTTTATGTTTTCTTGATGGGTTTTGTTGGAAGAGCTCAAAGCTTGTATGTATTACTTCAGTATCTAAATACAAGGAGAGAATACAAATATATAGGAGAGAAAAGGAGAGAAGAAATCATATACAATGATGTGGGACTAATAGGAGCAGAAGGAAATAAAGAATACATGGGCCCAATACTGGGCCATTTACATGGGCTTTTCTAACACTCCCCCGCAAGCTGGAGCGTACAAATCGTATGCACCAAGCTTGGACAAGCACTGATAGAAGACTGTACTTGGAAGAGCTTTAGTGAGCACATCCGCAACTTGTTCTGTTCCGGGAACATGCTTCAAGTCAATCTTCTTCATTTGAACCTTCTCTCTGATGAAGTGGCAATCAACTTCAATATGTTTAGTTCTCTCGTGGAATACCGGGTTCTTGGCAATATGTATCGCTGCTTGGCTATCACAAAGGAGAAGGGCTGGAGAAGAAAGTCTTATACCAAGATCGGTAAGAAAACTCTCCAGCCATGTTAGTTCAGACACTACAGACGTCATTGCCCGGTATTCAGCCTCAGCAGATGATCGAGCTACAACAGCTTGTTTCTTGCTCCGCCACGTAATCAAGTGTCCTCCAAAGTATGTGCAAAACCCACTTGTTGACCGTCGATCATCAAGAGAACCAGCATAATCAGCATCAGAGTACGCTATCAATGTAGGAGCTGAAGATGAGGTCTTGTAGACCAATCCTTGACCAGGGACCGTTTTGAGGTATCTGAGAATGCGTTCAACGGCGTGAAGATGAGATTTCCGGGAAGAATGCATATATCAGCTGACAATACCAACTGCGAAGGATATGTCCGGTCTAGTTACGGTGAGGTAGATCAAATTTCCAACTAGACGGCGGTAGTATTCAGGATTCTAAAGTAAGAGATCTGAGTCGGAAGCCTGAGCACATAACTTGTGATTCACATCCATTGGGGTATTGATCGGCTTACAACACGAGTAACCTGCATCATGAAGAAGGTCGAGACAATACTTCCGCTGGGAGAGAACGAGACCATCCGGTCGTCTTGCCACCTCAAGGCCCAAAAAATACCGAAGGGGTCCCAGATCCTTTGTTTGAAAAACAGTACCGAGATGTCGTTTGACCTCCTGTATTCCCTGTGAGTCATCTCTCGTAATTATGATGTCATCAACATATACCAACAAAAGAACCGTCCCCACTGTACGGTGGTGAGTGAACATCGAGAAGTCTGTCGTGCTTCGAGAAAAACCAACCTCTCAAAGAGCTTTGCTGAACCTGTCGAACCATGCCCGTGGTGATTGTTTGAGGCCATACAACGCTTTCTTAAGACGGCAAACCTGAGACTCCCCCGTGGTCTCAAATCCGGGAGGTTGTTGCATATAGACAGTCTCTTGGAAGTCGCCATTCAGAAAGACGTTCTTAATATCCAGTTGCAGTAAGGGCCACCGACGATGGACAGCCACCGACGATGGACAGCCACCGAGATAAGAACACGAACGGTGTTGAGTTTGGCCACCGGAGAGAAGTTTTCCTCATAGTCCATCCCGTGTTGCTGGGTGAAGCCCAGGGCGACCAGCCGAGCTTTCAAACGGTCAATCGTCCCATCAGCTGCATGTTTGATGACGAAGACCCACTTACACCCAACCGGTTTCTGACCCGGGGGAAGCGGTGCGAGAGTCCAGGTCTGGTTGGCCCAAAGAGCAGCCATCTCCTCCTCCATGGCAGCCTTCCAGTCGGGATGTTGTAGCGCCTCCTGCACAGTGTTAGGAACCGAAATGGAGGAAAGAGAAGTGGCAAATGTGTGTAGGTGGGGGGAGAGACGATGCAGGGAGACATAATTTGTCAGAGGATGAGCGGTAGAGGGAGATACCTGATCAGCAGAGCACGGGGTAGCCGCGGAAGAAGCCGACTGCAGAGGGGTAGCGGAACGAGGAGGAAGACGGCGAGAGTAAACCTGGATAACTGGTGGCTTGGATGGAGCAGGTGGAGGGGTAGAAGGACGTAGGGAAACAGGCGCAGTAGTAGGGATGACGGGGCGGGGTATAGGGAGCGGTGGAGATGTCGTCGTGGAGGAAGGAGCAGGGGGGCGTGAGAAGAAAGGTTGATCTTCCCAAAAAGTAACATCGGCGGAGACGATGACCTTCCGAGTGACCAGAGAGTAGCACGGGTAGCCCTTTTGGGTGCGAGAATAGCCGACAAAAATGGATTTGGCGGCCCGGGGGTCCAACTTATCCTAGGAGGGACCCAGGAGGTGAACAAAACAGGTGCAGCCAAAGACCCTTGGTGTAATAGGGAAAGCTGGAGTGGAGGAGAAGAGGAGACTGAATGGGATGGCAAAGTTGAGAACCGAGGAAGGAAGACGGTTGATGAGGAAGCAGGCAGTGGAGACCGCAAAGTTCCAGTAAATTTTTGGAACCTGCATTTGGAGCATGAGTGAGCGGGCAACGTTGAGGAGGTGGCGGTTCTTCCGTTCGGCAACACCATTCTGTTGGGGGGTATAGGGACAGGAGGTGTGATGAAGAATACCAAATTCGGCACATAGGTTGGTAAATTCATGGCCGGTGTATTCGCGAGCGTTATCGATGCGCACAATTTTAATAGTTGTGGAGAATTGCGAGCGAGTTTCTTGGATAAAGGCGCGAAATATGCGAGGGTAAATGAGCAGGAAAAGAAGCAGCGATCACGAAGGAGGTAAAGCCATGTGGTGCGAGAGTAATCATCAATAAATGTGATGAAATAACGGTATCCAGAGATACTGGTAACTTTAAAAGGACCCCAGATATCAGAATGTAGTAAATCAAAAGGAGCAGCGCTCCGAGTACAATGAGCAGGAAAAGAAGTACGCGGCTGTTTGCCGTAAATACAAGAATCACATCGAAAAGCAGGGAAAGATACATCAGGTAGGGCCTTTTGGAGAACAGGAAGAGGGGCATGCCCAAGACGACGATGCCAGTCCACAGCGGAGACAGATGAGAGAATAGTGGGAGAGGTATCCAGAAGGTAGAGCCCGTCCTGCAGTCGTCCCCTACTAATGGTAGTCTGCGTCCGCCGATCCTGTATCAAAAAGGAAGAGGGAGTAAATGTGACAGAGCAATCCATATCATGAGTGAGGCGGCCAACAGAAAGTAAGTTAAAAGGAGAGCTCAGAACATAAAGAGCCGAGCGAAGAGAGATGGAGGGGGCAAGAGAGATGTCGGCACAACCGGAGACCGGAGCTGTCGCACCATTAGCAACTGTGATAGATTTCGGATGAGGAACATCCGAGTACTGGAGAGGCCGCAGTGAGGTGATGTGATGAGTAGCCCCTGAGTCCAAGATCCAACGCGGATCGGAGGAAAAACAAGTAATACCTGTAGTAGAGGTGGAGGCAACAGAGGCAGGAGGAGGGCTAAGAAATCCGTGGAGTTGCTGGAGCTGGAGGCGAACAGCCGCAAGATCGGTACCAGTGGAGGAGGAGCCATCAGCAGCAATCGCAGTGGGGCGAGGAGGATAGCCATGTTTCTTGTAGCACACAGCATCTGTGTGGCCATCCCGACCGCAGTAGGAACACTTGGAACGGGCCCGACCCCCACGTCCCCTTCCGTAAGAGCCGGAACGTCCACCGCGAGCAGAAGACGGTGGGGGAGGTAAGGGGGGAAGGGCCTGCTGAAGAAGAGCCGGAGAGGAGGGTGCCGGAGGATCCAGGGGCGGTGAGACGCGAAGGAGCAAAGAGCAGACATCAGAGAGAGAGGGAGTAGAAGCCGAAGCCAATACTTGAGCCCGAATGCTCTGAAGGTGAGGTGGGACACGAGCCATCATCATGGCAACACATACAGCTTCCTTTTGCACGCGCTGAGCAGCGAGGTCGGTAGTAGAAGGCTGATGCTGGATCCAGGCCTCGGCCAGAGTCTTGGCCCGAGCAACAAAAGAGGTCATGTCAGCCGCCCCACCAGCATCAAGAGACTGAAGGTCTGTAATGATGTCATAGAGGTGTTGAAGACTATCCTTTCCAGAGTATAAGGAGTGAAGCTCCTCCCACATGGCTTTGGCGGTCTCATGGTACATGACCATTTGATATGGCTCACCCTCCAGCGAATTAAGGAGCCATGTTTGGACTCGGCCGTCATTGCGTATCCAATCCTCCGTATTAGGGACAGGATGAGCGTTAGTAAGGTGAAGCACAAGGCCCTTGGCCTGAAGAACACGCCGAACAGAGTGGACCCACGTAACAAAGTTCTTCTTCCCAGATAAGGACATAGTGGTGATCCGCAACTCATCTCGAAGATCAGGAAGAGAGGTCGGGCGGTCAGCAGGAGGACTAGCCGCCTGTCCGGTAGAGTCAATAGAGGAGCCCATAGAGCCGGGGAAGACCGCCGCGAGTAGGAGAGCGCGCAGCTAGGCCGCAACCAAGTGCGGGAGAAGGTATGGACAACCCGCAAGGGTACAGGGAGAAGTCGCAGCGGACAGAAGGAGAGGTCGCAGCGGTTTGATGAGAGAGCTCGTGCGAGAAAGAGAGGGAGAAGATGCAGCGATTAGAAGAAAGACCGCGAGCAGGAACTCGAGCGGAAAGAGGAAAGAGGCCGCGAGTAGGAACTTGAGCGGCTTAGAGGAGAGAGGCCGCAGGGAAGAACTCGAGCGGCTAGAGGAGAGATGCCGCGAGCAGGAACTCGAGCGGCTAGGGGAGAGAGGCCGCGAGTAGGAACTCGAGCGGCTAGGGGAGAGAGGCCGCGAGTAGGAACTCGAGCGGCTAGGGGAGAGAAGCCGCGAGTAGGAACTCGAGCGGCTAGGGGAGAGAGGCCGCGAGTAGGAACTCGAGCGGCTAGGGGAGAGAGGCCGCGAGTAGGAACTCGAGCGGCTAGAGGAGAGAGAGACCGGGCGGCTAGAAGCAGACAAACTGCAAGCGGCAAGAGAAGCCGCAGAGAGTAGTGGGGCCCACGGGGAAGAGGAGAGGTTATAAAAGAGATGGAGGGGTGGATCCACGTGAGGGAGAGACGAAGAGGAGAGGTCAGCGGCTTAACAAGGGAGAAGCCGCTGAGAGAAGAGACGGGTAGAAACAGGCTGCTACCCGGTGCGAGTAGAGGATCAGGCCGCAGAAGAAGAGCGGATAAGCTAAGAAGCAAAGTCGGGCGGTTAGAAAAGGGGAAACCGCGAGGTCGGAATCGCTGGCTCTGATACCATGTTGGAAGAGCTCAAAGCTTGCATGTATTACTTCGGTATCTAAATACAAGGAGAGAATACAAATATATAGGAGAGAAAAGGAGAGAATAAATCATATACAATGATGTGGGACTAATAGGAGAAGAAGGAAATAAAGAATACATGGGCCCAATACTGGGTCATTTACATGGGCTTTTCTAACAGGTTTGAACATGGAGTTCGATACAGTTCAGACGCATATCCTCCATCGCTCCCCTCTCCCTTCCCTTCAGAAGGCATTCAGTATGGTTCTGAGGGGGCGAAGACCGTCCCAAATCTCTCAGTATGATTATCCCTCTTGATCGCTCTACCTTGACCAATGTGAGTCGGGATAATATCAAGACGTTTGTACCTACGTGTGATTATTGTGGTCGTATAGGACATATTCGGGATGTGTGTTTCATGCTCCATCCTCATCTCGCTCCACTAGGGCGCGATAATGCTCCTGGTTGAGGGGGTTCTCGACCTGGGGGTCGAGACCTCATGATGTTGTTTATTCAACAGAATTGTAAGAGGAGACCTCTCATGCTCCCTCCTCAGGGACCTTTATAGTGGATGAATTGGACATTCTCAGGCGGCCAGTCCATTCTCGGCCAGATACGTCTTCTGGTGCTTCTACCTCCTTTGTCGTCGCGACTATGCCCAATGCATATATTGCTACCATTACTCCATCTGAATGGATCATCAACTCAGGGGGGAGGGGGTGATTATATGATCGGATCCTCAGGTTTTGTTTCTTACATCTCTTTGTCTGGTAAGGATAAGGTTATCTCTGCCAATGGTGCCTTGTCCCTCATTACGGGAAAAAATCGCATCTCTTGCTCTTCGTCCATTTCTCTTTCTTTTGTCATGCATGTTCCTACATTTTCTCGCAATTTGCTGTCAATTAGCAATATCACTAAATCTCTTAAATGTTTGGTAACTTTCTTTCCCGACTCTTGTGTTTTTCAAGAACTAGGTACGAAGCGAAACATTAGTATTAGTAGGAATCGTGGTGGTATGTAATTCTTAGATTCCCAGCCACCATCTCAGACTCTTTCGTATACTACTGTTATTGTCGCAGATGTCTGACAATGAAATCAATGTCTCGGGCATTCCTCTATTTTATTTTCAAAAAAATGTTTCCTTTTTTTTCCTTTATTCAGTCTTTATCTTGTGATGTATGTGAGTTGTTTAAACATGTTAGACATAACTCTTCACATTTATCTTCACATAGTACCAATCCTTTTGATGTCATGCATTCAGATGTTTGGGATCCATCCCATATTTTATCATTATCTAGTTTTGTTGGTTTGTCACTTTTATTAACGGTTTTTCTTGTACTACTTGGGGTTATCTTTTAAAAAAAGACAAGTGAGGTTTTTCTTGTTTTCAAGTCTTTCATTAGATGATGATGATCCAGTTCGAAAGAACTATTTGTGTCCTTCGTAGTGATAGAGGGATATGATGATCGAGGGTTGTTTGGTTCTTTTCTCACAAATCATGATATTTGTAGATAAGGGAAAAATCAACCTTGTATATATATTCACTTGTATAAAATACAAAGAATTAGTACAAATATATAGATGAGAGAAAAAGAGAGAAAGGTCTTATACATGATGTGAGATTAAAGAGGAGAGAGAATAACAATAAAAAATGCATAATGGGCCTAGATTAAATGGGCTTCTCTAACACTCCCCCGCAAGCTGGAGCGTATAGGTCATATGCACCCAGCTTGGACAAACACTGGTAAAACAAGGTACTTGATAAAGCCTTTGTAAGAATATCAGCAACTTGATCAGTGCCCAGAACATGCTTTAATTCAAGTTTCTTCAATTTAACTTTCTCTCAAATAAAGTGACAGTCGACATCGATATGTTTTGTGCGCTCGTAAAACACCGAATTCTTTGCTATGTGTATGGCTGCTTGACTATCACAAAATAGAACAACAGATGAAGGAAGTTTTACTTCCAGGTCAGTAAGGAGACTTTCAAGCCATGTGAGTTCTGAGACAACCGACGTCATTGATTGGTATTCAGCTTCCGCAGAGGATCGAGCGACCACGACTTGTTTCTTACTTTTCCATGTAATGAGATGACCACCAAAATAAGTACAAAACCCACTGGTTGACCGCCGATTGTCCAGGGAACCGGCATAATCGGCATCAGAATAAGCGACCAATGTTGGAGCAGAGTTGGAGGTTTTGTAAACAAGCCCTTGACCTGGAGCTGCCTTAAGGTATCGGAGAATCCGTTCAACCGCCTGGAGATGAGAAACCCAGGGAGCATGCATGAACCGACTGACAACCCCAACAGCAAACGATATATCAGGCCTCGTGACTGTTAGGTAGATCAACTTTCCCACAAGACGTCGATAGTATTCCGAATTCTGGAGAAGCAAATCATCATCAAAGGCATGAGCACATAGTTTGTGATTTGCCTCCATCGGGGTATTAGCTGGCTTGCAACCAGACTGGCCAGCGTCTTTGAGAAGATCAATACAATACTTTCGTTTGGAGAGTACAAGCCCATCTGGCCGTCGTGCGACCTCAAGACCGAGGAAGTAGCAAAGAGGCCTCAGGTCTTTGGTTTGAAACGCGGTGCTGAGATGCTGTTTGACCTCTTGAATCCCCTTTGAGTCATCCCCAGTAAGTAGGATATCATCAGCATAAACCAACAGAAGGACGGTTCCAGTTGCCCGGTGTCGAGTGAATAGGGAGAAGTCTGCAGAGCTCCGAGTGAAACCCATGTCCCGAACCACCTTGTTGAACTTGTCAAACCACGACCGAGGGGATTGTTTGAGACCATAGATGGATTTCTTTAGAAGACACACATGAGACTCCCCCGTGGTCTCAAACCCGGGCGGTTGGCGCATGTAGACGGTTTCCTGAAGATCTCCATTCAAAAAGGCATTCTTGATATCGAGCTGATGAAGGGGTCAGTGGCGGTGCACAGCCACGAAGAGAAGAACCCGAACAATGTTGAGCTTAGCCACCGGAGAGAAGGTTTCCTCATAGTCAAGGCTCTGCTGCTGAGTGAAACCACGGGCCACCAGTCGGGCCTTCAGTCGGGCAATAGTGTTATCCGAAGCATGTTTGATGACGAAAACCCATTTACACCCAACAGGGTGCTGACCGGGAGGTAAAGGGACAAGGACCCAGGTCTGGTTGGCCCAAAAGGCCGTCATTTCTTCGTCCATGGCAGCCCGCCAGCCTAGATGTTGAAGCGCCTCCTGCACAGAGTTAGGGACAGAAACAAAGGATAATGATGTGACAAAGTGAAGAAGTGACGGTGAAAGGCGATGTAAAGAGACATACTTCGCCATTGGATGAGCGGTGGAGGCTGGAGCAGGAGCAGCAGGTAGTGGAGCATCAGAGATCGAAGCCGACTGCAGTGGGGCAACGGGATGAGGAGAGCGGCGAGAATAAACTCGGATAACAGGTGGATGTGGACGGACCGGAGGCTGGGCAGGAGGAGGAGATGATGAGGAACGGGGAGCAAAGATGACAGGACGAACGGCGGGCTCTGGAATAGGAGCGGCGACATCCAGAGCAGAAAAGACGGGAAGATCTTCCCCGAAAGTGACGTCCGCAGAAACAGTCACCTTGCGGGTAGTAGGCGAATAGCACACATAACCCTTTTGAGTGCGCAAGTAGCCTACAAAAATATTTTTGGCTGCACGAGGATCCAACTTGTCTGTAGAGGGACCGAGGTGGTGAACATAGCAAGTACACTCAAAAATTCGGGGAGTAACAGGAAAAGGCGGAGTGGAGGGAAAGAGGAGGCTGAAAGGAGTAACATTCTGGAGGACGGAAGATGATAGACGGTTGATAAGAAAACAGGCCGTGGAGAGCGCAAAGTTCCAGTATGGTTTGGGAACCTGCATTTGAAGCATAAGGAAGCGAGCTACATCAAGAAGGTGACGATTCTTGCGCTCGGCGACACCATTCTGTTGTGGAGTATATGCACGCGATGTTTGGTGAGTAATGCCAAACTCAGAGCAGAGGGTCGCGAAGTCATGACCAGTGTACTCGCGCGCATTGTCCGTACGAATAGTGTGAATGGGAGCAGAGAAGTGAGTGCGAGTCTCAAGAATGAAGGCCCTGAAGACGCGGGGAAGCTCAGAACGATCGCGAAGGAGATACAACCATGTCATGCGAGAGTAATCATCAATAAATGTAAGAAAGTAACACTAGCCAGAAATACTAGTAATCTTGTACGGACCCCATATATCGGAGTGTACCAAAACAAAAGGAGCGGAGCTCCGAGTACAATGAGAAGGAAAAGATGAACGTGGCTGTTTGCCAAAAATACATGTTTCACACTGAAAAGCAGGAAGAGATATATCCGGGAGAGTCTTCTGGAGGACTGGGAGAGGAGCATGACCAAGACGTTGATACCAATCCGAGGAGAAGACAGATGCAAGGAGAGTAGGAGAGTCATCAAGAAGGTAGAGCTCGTTCTGCAGACGCCCCCTACCAATGATAGTCTGCATCTGCTGATCTTGTATCAGAAAAGAAGAGGAAGTAAAGGTTACTGAGCAATTTAAATCAGTAGTAAGCCGACCAACAGAAAGTAAATTGATAGGAGAGCTCGGAACGTGAAGAGCTGAGCGCAGGAGAAGAGAGGAGGCGAGAGGAATATCAACACATCCAGAGACAGGGACAGATGCCCCATTGGCCACAGTAATGTACTTTGGGTGAGGTGAAGACAAGTACCGAGGCGGTCGAACAGAGGTGATGTGATGAGTGGCACCAGAATCGAGGATCCATCGCGGGCCAGAGGAGAGGCATGCGATACCTTCATTGGAGATGGAGGCAGCGGAGGCAACCGAGGCAGGCGGGCGGCTGAGCAGGCCATGAAGATGTTGGAGCTGAAGACGAACCTCGTCGAGGTCAGTACGAATGGGAGAGGGGTCGGTGGCAGCAGCAGAGGCCTGCGGACGAGGAGGGCGACCATGCTTGCGATAGCACTTGGCTTCAAGATGCTCGTCTTTGCCGCAGAACGAGCACTTAGGCCGAGGCCGTCCACCCCGACCACGTCCCCGAGAATCAGAGCGGCCTCCACGAGCTGAAGACGGAAGAGGTAGTAAAGGAGCAGGGGTCTGCTGTGCAAGGGACGGAGAAGGAGGTCCAGACACATCCGGAGGCGGGGAGACTTTGAGGAGCATCGAGCACATATCTGAGAAGGGACGGGGTAACAGTAGAGGAGAGGATGTGAGCCCGTGCACTGTGAAGGTGATGGGGTACCCGAGCCATCATCATGGCTATACCCACAGCTTCCTTTTGGGCACGTTGGGCAGCAAGGTCCACAGTATGAGGCTGATGTTGGATCCAAGTTTCGACCAAAGACCGAGCCTGGGCAACAAAGGAGGTCAGATCGGTCGCGCCACTGCTATCAAGGGCCTGGAGAGCAGTGATAATGTCGTACAAATGGTGGAGACTATCCTTGCCGGAGTAAAGGATGTGGAGCTCGTCCCACATGCCCTTGGCCGTCTCGTGGTACATGACCAGGCGATAAGACTCGCCATCAAGGGAATTAAGGATCCATGTCTACACACGACCATCATTGCGTAACCAATCGTCAGTAGGAGTACCAGTAACGACCTGGGTCAGGTGATGAAGAAACCCCTTGGATTGTAGGACCCGGCGAACAGAGTGCGCTCATTCCACAAAATTTTTCTTGCCGGTCAGAGATATAGTAGGAATACGAAGCTCATCGCGCACTTCCGGAATAGAGGCCGGGAGGTCTGCAGGAGGAACGATCGTTCCGACAGAATCAGCAGAAGAAGCCATGAAGAAGAGATGCGGCTAGGAGAACAGACCGGTAACCGAGGAGACCGCGCGACTAGAGCTGAGATCGCCTGGTCACAATGAGAAGACACCAGCGGCAGGAAGAGGCCGCGACCAAAGGCGGAGCCCGGTAGAAAGAGAAGGCAGCAGCGGACAGAGACAAGCTGCGCGGATAGAAGAGAGGAGAAGACCGCGACCTAAATGCGGGAAGGCAACAGTCTGCACGGTCTGGCTGAGCGCAGCAGCGGTTAGAGAAAAAGGAGGCCCCAAGCGAGCAGAGAGAAGAGACCGCGAGTAAAGAAGACGCAAGCAGATAGAGAGAACAGA
Organism: Platanthera guangdongensis; assembly: GCA_039583875.1. NCBI lineage: Eukaryota > Viridiplantae > Streptophyta > Magnoliopsida > Asparagales > Orchidaceae > Platanthera > Platanthera guangdongensis. The sequence goes on from CM077159.1 coordinate 197,636,942, forward strand.
TCGCAGTGAACAGGAACAGTCCGCGGCGAGTAAAAGGTCGCGAGTAGGACTCCAGCGACAAGGCAACGGATAGCAGAACGCAGCGGACAAGAAGAGTCCGCGAGGAAGACGAGGTAGAAGGGGCGAATATAAACAGGCCGCAGCGAGCTGGAGCAGTCCGCCAGAAGAGCAGGAGAAGGAGCAGGCCGCTAGAGGACGCTAGAGGCGAGCAGGAGCAGGCCGCGAGAAGAGATCGCGGTCTGGACTAGTAGAAGCGCTTAGTGGAGCAGGCCGCGAGAGGGAGCAAGCCGCGAGAGGAGCAGGCCGCGAGAGGGAGCAGGCCGCGAGAAGAGACCGCGAGAAGAGAGGGCGGTCTGGAGGATACCGAAGCGGTCTGACCCAGGAGCAACAGGGAGAGGTGGACCCCACGAGATAGAGAGGGAAGGCTATAAGAAGCCTGAGGGGAGGGGTGGAACCACGGAGAAGAAGAGGAAGCGGAAGAAGAAACACAGAGCGGACAGGTGAAATAGGCCGCAGGAGACCGAGCGGCAAGAGCCGGCAGCGGAGAGAAGAGCAGTCTGTAACAGGCCGCAGGCAGGGAAGAGGACCACGCGGGATAGGCGGTTAAGAAGAGGGAAGCCGCCCAAGGAGAACGGTTGCTCTGATACCATGTAGATAAGGTAAAAATCAACCTTATATATATGTTCACTTGTATAAAATACAAATAATGAGTACAAATATATAGATGAGAGAAAGAGAGAGGAAGGTCCTATACATGATGTGGGACTAAAGATGAGAGAGAATAACAATAAAAAATACATAATGGGCCTAGATTAAATGGGCTTCTCTAACAATATTATTCATCAAACCACATGTATTCACACCTCCACGAAAGGATATCAACGTTACCACCCTCCATCACGACGTACATTTTGTGCCATGGAAGTTAAATTCCGCGAGGAGTAATCCTATTTTCTGAATTCGACCCATTTCATTCGTCAGGAGGAGACTAGTGACAATGCATCTAATACTTTTATTCCTCTCCCTCTCATTACTTTGATTCATATTGTCCCTTTCATCCAAGCAACCCCTCCTATCTAGTTTCCTCCTCCATCTCTATTTCCTCCACTTCCTCTTATATATCACCATTCACCGCCAACAAAAAAAGGTAAACATGTCACTATAGTTCCACCACTACCGGTGCCTGCTTTCGACTCAGATTCTGGTGATGACATACATCACCCTCTTGCATTGCTAAAAGATAAAATGATATGCACGCAACACCCTATTTCCAATCATGTTTATTATCATCATCTTACCCATACGCATCAGGCCTTTGTTACATCGTTATTTTTTTATTACCATTCCCAAGTCATGGCAGGAAGCTTTGGGTGTCCCTGAATGAACACATACTATGGAGGAGGAAATGTATGTCTTAGAAAAGAATCACACATGAGGACTCTCTCTCCTTCCCCCTGGGAAGAAAGTCGTTGATTTGAGGTGGGTGTTCTCTGTTAGACAAAACCAGGATGGCAAGGTTGAACATTACAAGGCACAACTAGTGGCTCAAGGGTACACTTAGACTCAAGCAGTAGACTACCAGGATGTCAATATGACAGGCCTCAACAGTTCAACCGATCCCTATGTGGTAGCTCCCACGCAACTGATTTCCCCATACATGGCACCCCAGACGATAGAGGTTACATTGCTCGACAGTTCCAACCAGCACAAGTGGATTGCCCAAACGGAACAATCGTTTGAGTTACAACTTACTCTGGAAACCAGCAAGGTTCCCCTCTTGATGATTTACATGGAATGCTCCACCCTTTATTAGGTGTGTTGACTTTGTCCATCAACGCCGCACATGACATGGGTAATGCTCAAGGAGGAGCTCATTCTATGATATGCTTGTGTCACCCTGAGAACACCTTTGAATGTCTGTGTCGTTCAACAAGTCATGCTTATCTATCACATCCCTCACACATCTATCACCACCTTTGCCTCTCGGCTCACCTATTATGTACCCTTGAGCCTGAGTCATGTAGCGATGCACCACTTGCTTGATCGAAAACAGTTTCTCAAATCCTTACTAGTAACCTAAAGAGTAGACACTTTCAAATCATCTTGTGGGTAGAACCGTCAGAACCTAAATCAAGGCATAATGTATTGACCAATGTTTCAAGAGAACCAAGGAACAATGTGCACAAACTTTTACGACCATGCTTTTGAAATAAAGCATGAAAAAATGACCTTAGATATTTGTATTGTTATCTAGATAATACTTGCACCTCAATGTTGTTTTTAGGTTAACTATACCTAGGGCATACGATTTATTCTACTCATTAAGAAAGGTTCTCTAAGAGTACTATCTGAGTTCATCGCTATGAAAATTCCCTCAACTATTTATTTGTTTTGCTACTCACTATGGGCTTCTGCACACGAGCATGTTGGTCATGACTCTGGTTGTTGCACCAAACTCGGGAAAAGACTCGTTTCTAATCCCAATAACTTTCGACTAAAAAGAGGACTTTGTAGAGGCTTATATTGACAAGAATGTGGAGTTAGCACATCATGTCACAGGCTTGACCAAGGCACATTACCTTGCGTACTTTATGCATGGATTACAACCGCACATCCGTGCTCGCCGAAGGACTATAAACCCACCAACGCTCATTGTGGTCATACAACAGGTCCGCTTTATAGAAGCAGAATTTTCCACGACACTGGAGAGCCCTGGTCACTACATCATCACAACATCCTAGGTGTGACCACATGCCAGATTACCTAGGCAGGCACATGCCCTCGCGCGGCCATCCTATGAAACTCCAATGTCATAGATTTTGTCGGCGTCCCCTTTCCAGCCCCTACACATGTTCCACCACCAAAGACAAATCCATCAACAAGCCACCTCTCCCACCAAGATTGCATCTCGCGAGTACACCTCGACGTTTGTACCTCACTCCCATTGTATTACAATATGATTTGGTGTGTTCCCCCATCCTTATCTTGATTAGATGCAAATGTTTTTTAATAGTCTTTTTGTATTCTTTTGCCAAATAGATCAATGAAATAAGTAGTTGTCGTTGAATTCATTTCCAGAGCTCTTCTTATTGCTCAAGTGTTTATGTTGAATGACCAATGATAAGTATTTTATTGGGCTTATTTTCAATTACTCGGTGTGACATGGATATTGACGACCAACCTTTTTGTGTATATATTTATCCCTTATTTTCCAAGTAAGTATTTTGTGATATTTAAATTTTCCTAGGAAATGTCACCGCCTAAAAGTTGATTTTGGTTTTTTCAACATAATTGCTAATCTCAGGAAGCTATGTTTTCTTTCTTTCTATTGTGTCGAAATTTTTTGCTTCATTTATTACATAATGGATAGACTTGGCATTACAAACAAAAACTTCATGTTCAGATTTTTGCAAAGGGACTATCTGGCCTTTCCACAAAGAATCCTTTACTACCAACCCAGTCATTGTATAACAGTAGGAAGTGATAAGGAGTCATTGTGAACTTCTTTCCCCTTGAACCGATATGGTTTACTATGATAGGAGTCATTGTGAACTTCTTCCCCCTTGAACCGATATGGTTTACTATGATGGAAAAAAATAGGAGCCTTACAATGGCTTCACAAGACAGCCGTTCTAGATTGGAATCGACAATGAGAGCAGGTGAATTGTGTAAAACACAAAATAAAGAAGAAAAATATTGTTTGCCTTCCAATTCCCCATAAATCCTCCAAAGTACAAAACAAAGATAAAAGACAAATATGCAAATGCACCTCCTGAAGCACGTATTTTTAAAAAGTAAAAACTGAGGTGCATCATGACTCAGTGATTCATGGATTTGGCGTGGTATTTTTCATTTAAGTAATTCCCAAAAATGCATCAATACCATTAGTCCCCTATGTCGCATCTAGCTTACCCTTAAGCTCAAACAAAGGGTATGTTGCTTTGAATGCATCTCATACTTCCGTAGTGGCCTCAATCTTGTCATGAACTCCCCACTATATCACTACTTATTGTGCTCTACTGCTCCTTGGTTCAAACGAGATCATAGTACACCATCGGCTTAAGGAGAACTCATCCTTCATTCAAGTGTGGAATAGGATAAATGACACCTCAACAGTTCTCATACATATGATTTTTGTAAAGATACATGAAAAATCGTATGTATCTTGCCTTATGGTTGTAATTCAAAGAAACATGCCACATTGCAACTTTACCAATACCTTTTATGATGTTGAGTGACCCCAAAAATCTTAAAGCGAGTTTGTTACCTTTCTTGTGAATTCTCGATGTTTTTAGTTTCATGTACACACCCAACTGCCTAGTTCAACGTGCACTTCACGATGACTTTTGTCATAGACTAATAGTAGCCCTTTCGAACTTGTGCTTGAATTAGTCAGTACAATTATCAATATTTGTTCATGGAGAATCCCTTCCAAACATAAACAAAAAATGGATGGCATGTTGAGAATTGTGATAGGAAGTGTTGTAATAATACACATACGAAATTCAGTTAGCACAATCTTTCATGTAAAGCATCTCAAGTGCATCCCATGGTTCGATTAACCCTCTCAAATTCCCACTCATTTGAGGGTATTAAGCCGAACATAAACAAACTTGTAATCAGCTTAAGTTGAATAGTTCTTGAAAAAAACGAACCATGAGTGCCTTGTCCTGAAAAGGCATGAATTTCTCATGTAATTCACAAAGGCGGAAGATTTGTTCTAAAAGCACACAAGTGATGCTTGCTAGGGTGAATGGCCAACCATCAAAAATTTGTCCACTAATACAAAAAGAATAAATTTTCCTTTGGATTTAGTTAACCCTTCGACAAATTCCATAGATATATCGACCGATACTTGAGTTGAGATGGTCAATGATTGCAGTCGGCAAAATAGATGATTGTCGTGTTTGTTGACAAGTCATAGAGTTGGCCACAAATTTTTCTATTCATCTCTTGAGACCCCTCCACAAAATATCCAGCAGCACAAATGGAAGGGCCCTTTGTACACCTTCATGTATTTGATCGTGTGAAGTTGGTACGAGAATAATAACCAAGGTTGATGTGGGCAAAAGATAGAATTTTATGTTGTAATGGATCATGTCTTTTGACGTAGAGCGAATATATAGGAGGCGTATAATCAGTAACCTAACTCTACATGCTATGCAAAACCCGACGGATAAAATCATAATTGAATAATAAATAATATCATCTCAAGCAGAATATTCAAAGCAAAGCAAAAATAATTTATTTAAGCGAGACAAGCTTAGGTTTTCCTCCGCATGGAGGGATAAAGCAAGAGCGCGCAGCGAATAAATCCTTCCTGCAGTTAGAGATTAATCCATGCACAAATACAACAACAACACTCAAGCCTTTATCCCACTATAGTGGGGTCGGCTATATGGATCCTTTGTCTCCATTGTGCTCTATCTTTTGTCATAATCTCACTAATGCCCAAGTACATCATGTCTTTCTTTATAGCTTCATTCCAAGTTTTTATTACTCTACCCCTCCCTCATTTAACATGTCTAGTGACTAGACTCTCACAACGCCTAACATGTGTCTCTAATGGTCTCTTTTATATGTGTCCAAACCATCTTAGTCGAGCTTCTCGCATCTTCTCTGCAATTGATGCTACTCCTATCTTATCCTTGATACATTCATTCCTAATTTTATTCAGTCTTGTGTGTCCACACATCCACCTAAGCATTCTCATCTTCGTAACTCTCATTTTTTGCTCATGTACACTGTTAGAAAAGCCCATGTAAAAGGCCCATTTGATGGCCCTTTATTTCTCCTCCTTCTTTAGTCCCACATCATGTATAAGATTTATTCTTCTCTCTTCTCTCCTATATATTTGTATTCTCTCCTTGTATTTACATACGGAAATAATACATACTAGCTTTGGGCTCTTTCAACATGGTATCAGAGCCAGGTTTTCCATCCAGTTTCTGTCCGGTTCTGTTCGGTCCGCCCATGAGCTCTGTATCCCGGTTCCGTCCGGTCAATCCATGCTATGGGCGAGGGGGGATGTTAATAATAGTCTCACATCGCCAATCCGCTCTGGTCTGATCTGTTTATATGGCAAGGCAACCCTCACATGTTGAGCCGGTTTTTCAGGTTGAGTTAGGCCAAACCTAACATGGTATCAGAGGCAGGTTTCGTCTAAGCCGCGGACTGCCCCTTCTCTGTCCGCCCGGTCCTTTGCGGACTGCCCCTCTGCTTCTGTCCGCCCGGTCTCGTGCGGACTGCCTTCCTGCATCTGCTCCGGTCTCGTGCGGACTGCCCTTCTGATTCCGCTCCTCTTCTCTCCCTCCGTGGTTCCACCCTCCCCAGGCTTCTTATAGCCATCTTCTGCTCTGACTCTTGGGGCCCACCTCTCTCCATCCGCTCCGGACGATCCTTCCTGTCCGCTGCGGGCTCTGCTTGTATCCGCTCGAGCCTCCTTGCTCGCGGACTGCTCCCTCTAGCTCGCTCCTTTTTTTGTCCGCTCGGGCCTCTGCTCGCGGACTCTCTCTCTCTCTCCGCAATCTCTTGCGGCTTGCTCCTCTCCGCTGCGGACCCTCTTCTTGTCCGTTGTGCGTTCTTCTCTCTCGCTGCGGACGCTCTCTTTTCTAACCTTTTCTCTCTGTGGGACCACCTTCTTACCCGTGCTTCCGCTTCTGCTTACTCTTGCGGACTCCACTTTCTGTCCGCCCTGCGACCTCCTGCGGCCTCCCTTTTCCTATCCACTGCGCTCCTCTTCCAGCGACCTGCCCACAGTTCGCCGCGACCTCGTGCGGACTGCTCCTGTCCGCTGCCGCGACCTGCCCCGCAGTTCGCCGCGGCCTCTGTCGCGAACTGCTCCAGCTCTGCTCTCACCAGCTGCGACCTCTTCCAACTTCCCGAGCTCTCCTCTCGCGGACTGCTCCTGTTCGCCGCGGCCTCACTCAACTCGCCGCGACCTCCAGACCGCCGCGACCTCCAGACCGCCGCGGCCTCCAGCCCGCCGCGACCTCCAGACCGCCGCGACCTCCAGACCGCTGCGGGTTGTTCTCTCCGCATGACGTCTGCTGCTTCAGCTGTCACCTCTGTTGTGTCCTTCTCTACAGAGGGTATCACCTGCCTTTCTCATCATCCTTGTTGGATCGTTGATTCTGGCGCTACTCACCATATCTCCTCCCAGAAGCCCCCAGCGTATCTCCAACTGCCTCATCCTGCTCGCATCACTGTGGCCAACGGAGACACCCTCCCCGTCTTTGGCTCCGCTGATCTTCTGCTTACACCAACCCTTTCTCTTTCCTCGGTTCTTCATGTTCCGGGGTCTCCCTTCAATTTATTATCAGTTAGTCGTCTCACACACGACCTTGACTGTTGTATTACATTTTCACCCTCTTCTTTTCTTATGCAGGATCGCCGCACCCGAAGTACCATTGGTTAGGAGCAGCTGGTGAATGGGTTGTACATCTTGGATATCCCACCAACTCTTCTCTCTACATCGGCTACCACCATCTCTACTGTTGATTGGCATTGCCGTCTTGGACATGCTCCCCTTCCGATTCTCAAGCGGGCTCTTCCTGATATATCTTTACAAGAGTTCTCCTGTGAATCTTGTGTCTACGGCAAACAACACCGTTCCTCTTTCCCCCCAGCATGTGCCAGGAGTACTACTCCCTTATCGTTAGTTCATTCTGATATTTGGGGTCCTTATAGGATCCCTAGTATTTTTGGCTTTCGGTATTTTGTCACGTTCATTGACGATTACTCCCGTACAACGTGGCTCTATTTACTCCATGATCGCACTGAACTTCCCTCTGTCTTTCGCGCCTTTCTTCTTGAGATGCGTACACAGTTCGTCACTCCTCTCAAAATCATTCGCACTGATAATGCTCGGGAATATACGGGTCGTGCCTTCTCCACTCTCTGCACTGACTTTGGTGTCATCCATCAAACTTCTTGTGCGTATACCCCTCAGCAAAACGGGGTGGCCGAACGCAAAAATCGTCATCTCCTCGACGTTGCCCGCTCTCTTATGTTCCAAATGCACGTTCCCACCAAATATTGGAACTTTGCTGTTTCCACCGCCTGTCATCTCATCAACCGCCTTCCCTCCTCTGTCCTTGACTTTGCCTCGCCCATCCAACTCTTCTATCCCTCCATCCCTCTCACCTCTCTCCCACCACGGATCTTCGGGTGTGTTTGTTATGTCCACCTTCTTGGCCCTCCTTCCGACAAACTTGCTCCTCGGGCCGCCAAGTATATGTTTATTGGCTACTCCCGCACTAAAAAGAGGTACGTCTGCTACTCTCCTACTACCGGCAAAATGGTCGTTTCTGCGGATGTCACCTTCTGCGAAGACCAGCCCTTCCACTTACCCCGCCCCTCCTCGTCTTCTACTCCCTCGTCTTCTGCTCCATCTATTCCCTGGCATGTTGTCCCGGTCACGCCGTTTGTGCCGTCTTCTTCTTCCTCCCCACCCGTTCCTCCTCGGGTTCCTCCACCGCTAATCCGTGTCTACTCTCGTCGCCCATCCAAGGATGCTCCCGTGCCCCAGCTCCCTGCTGCCAGCGATAGTTCGGCTGCGGTCGATCACGCTCCCGTCTCTACGGCTCATCCCTTGGCCAACTACGTCTCTCTCCATCGGCTAACACCGCCTCACTACGCCTTTGCCACCTCCCTTTCCTCTATTTCTCTTCCTAACAATGTGCAGGAAGCGCTTCACCACCCAGGATGGCGGGCTGCTATGCACGATGAGATGCAGGCTCTCTGGGCTAACCAGACCTGGGATCTGGTTCCTCTTCCTACTGGCCACACCCCTGTTAGCTGCAAATGGGTCTTTGTCATTAAACATGCGGCGGATGGCACTATCGACCGTCTGAAGGCCCGTCTTGTGGCCCGGGGGTTTACTCAGCAACATGGCCTTGATTACGAGGAAACATTCTCTCCCGTGGCCAAATTGAACACGGTTCGCGTTCTTCTCTCCTTGGCTGTTCATCGTCACTGGCCTCTTTATCAGCTGGATATCAAGAATGCCTTCCTCAACGGCGATCTACAGGAAACCGTTTTTATGCAGCAGCCTCCCGGGTTTGAGACCACGGGGGAGTCTTTGGTCTGTCATCTTCGAAAATCCATTTATGGTCTCAAACAGTCCCCGCGTGCGTGGTTTGAAAAGTTCAGTAAGGTGGTTTGTGCTAGTGGCTTCACTCGGAGCTCGGCTGATTTTTCTCTCTTCACCCGACATCGGTCAACTGGGACTGTGATTCTTCTGGTCTACGTTGATGATATCCTGATTACTGGCGACGACACGGCCGGAATACAACAGATCAAGGCACAGTTGAATTCTGCCTTTCAAACCAAAGATCTGGGCAACCTTCGGTACTTTCTTGGGCTTGAGGTCGCCCGACGCCCTGATGGTCTTGTGATCTCTCAAAGGAAGTACTGTATGGACCTCCTTCGTGATGCAGGTTATTCTGGGTGCAAACCTGCGGAGACTCCTATGGACGCAAACCACAAGCTCTCGGCCCATAGCTCTGACTCTGACAAGCTACTTACAAATCCGGAATATTACAGACGCTTGGTTGGGAAGCTGATCTACCTTACGGTGACTCGACCAGACATCTCATTTGCTGTAGGAGTTGTGAGCCGTTTCATGCACGCTCCTCGGACATCTCATCTTCAAGCTGTCGAGCGCATCCTTCGATACCTCAAGATCGCCCCCGGACAAGGACTCGTCTACAAGCCATCCACATCTCTATCTCTTGTCGCGTATTCTGACACTGACTACGCAGGATCTATTGATGATAGACGCTCCACAACTGGATTCTGCACTTATTTTGGTGGACACCTCATAACTTGGCGTAGCAAGAAACAGAATGTGGTTGCGCGTTCCTCTGCCGAAGCTGAGTACCGGGCTATGGCTGTTGTTGTCTCTGAGCTAACCTGGCTTGAAGGCCTTCTGGGAGACTTAGGTGTTCGTCTCTCATCTCCGGCAACCTTATTTTGCGACAGTCAAGCAGCAATCCATATTGCCAAGAATCCGGTTTTTCACGAACGAACAAAGCATATCGAAGTTGACTGTCACTTTATCCGGGAAAAGGTACAGTCAAAGAAGATAGATTTGGAGCATGTTCCTGCTACCGACCAAGTTGCGGATATCCTGACAAAAGCCCTCTCCAGGCCGCTATACTATCAGTTCTTATCCAAGCTTGGCGCCTACGACTTGTACGCTCCAGCTTGCGGGGGAGTGTTAGAAAAGCCCATGTAAAAGGCCCATTTGATGGCCCTTTATTTCTCCTCCTTCTTTAGTCCCACATCATGTATAGGATTTATTCTTCTCTCTTCTCTCCTATATATTTGTATTCTCTCCTTGTATTTACATACGGAAATAATACATACTAGCTTTGGGCTCTTTCAACATACACAATTCACGGCCCAACACTCAGAACCATAGAGCATCGCTGGTATAATTGTAGTACGGTAAAACTTGCCCTTAAGTTTAAATGGTACTTTACGATCACATAAGATCTCTGACGCGCCTCTCCACTTCAACCAACCCGCTTGGATTCTATGTGTCACATCTTTATCAATACCTCTGTCTTTTTGAACTATCGATCCAAGATATTTAAAACACTTACTACGAGAAATATCTTGATCACCCAACTTAATAACGAAGTCATTTGTCCTTCTTGCACTGCTAAATTTAAGCTCCATATACTTCGTCTTTGCCCTGCTCAACCTAGAATCCTTATTTTCTAAAGTGTCTCGACAAGATTCAATTATTGCGTTTACACCCTCGCGCGTCTCATTGACCAAAACGATATCATCCACAAATAATAAACACCAAGATATTGCTTGTTGGATATGTACGGTGAGTTCATCTAAGATAAGGGCTTAAAGTTGAACTTTTGATGTAATCCAACAATGATAGAGAATTCTTGTGTTGATCCTCCAGATGTCCTCAGCCTTGTCACTGAATTTGTATACATATCATTGATTATGTCAATGTATGATACATTAACACCTTTATTTTCTAAGACACTCCATAAGATCTCTCTTGGAACTCTATCATAAGTCTTCTCAAGATCGATAAACATTATATGCAAATCTTGTTTTTTTCGGTAGTTGTCGATGAGTCTCCTCAAGAGATGTATAGCTTCCATGGTCGACCGCCCTGACATGAATCCAAATTAATTTTCCGAGATGTTAGTCACCCTAATCCAGGCACAAATAACTATAATAAAATGAACATCCAACTAACATGTAATAAGCAAATTGTGACAATGTGTTACAACCTAAAACCAATACAAAAACACAATACGAGTATTAGGGTTGTTGTATATATAAACGGATCTGAATGTTGGAGGGCTCAACGAGGGATGACAGGAATAAGGAGGAGTCGCTGATCCTGGACAGGGAGGCTTCAACGGGTGGTGGATGGAGGGAGAAAACAGGAAGGACTGAAGTGGGGGTGGCTGGTTGGGAGGCTTGAAGGTGTCCTGAAGGTGGTGGAGGCTTGGATCTGATGGAGGAAGGGGGCGGTCGACTGGATTTTGGAGGAAAGGGGTGGCCGGCTGAATTTTGGGTAGAAAAACTTCACCGGCAGTGGCTGGACAGCAGGACATAAGGGGAAATATGGAGGGAAAAATCAAAAGATACAAAGTTGAGGAGTCGTCACCAAGGGGTTCCACGGAATCGGCACCGCGAAGGAGATCACCAGAATGAAGGGATTTTTTCTCCAAAGATTCAGCAATGAGGATGACAACTGCCCTAACAACGTATTTATAATAAACTGAAATTACGGCACCCGGAATCAACAACACGATTGATCGTTGGTCTCGGGGCCAAAACTAAATGAAATAAAACCCAAAAATACAAAGTTATATATGAAATTGATTCGCAACGCGAATCCGGACGCATCCACGTAGTTGGATCGTCGATCCGGGCACGCCATATATGGTAAGTCGTCAAATCCGCCCCGAACGAACCCAAAACTTGTCCTCCACTGCAAGTACTCGTCTCTGCTCTGCATCAATCTGTCGGGCTTGAAAGAATTCATCTCCCGATGAATAGGGATCAGAATTCTCTTGTTGTATGTCAAGTAAAACTCGAAGAGGCCCAGCAGAGGTCATCCAAATGTCGTCGCTGGAAAAGTGTCCTCGCTAGTCAACTCTTCTAAACTGAAAAAGCTTCCATCTCCAATGAATGGAGACAGTCCTACTAAAGTCGAAATCCAGGGCGAGTCGATCAAGCCCCGCTGGTAGCATCCAGGTATCGTAGGTGAAGGGTCGTCAACGCCAGCGAACTAGGTAGTGGCACACAAGACAGTCTATAGAGGGAACAGACTCATGCGTAATGATCTCAGTGATAAGCTCATCTCTCAGCACACTAGTAGAAGGATCCAGTGGGATCTAAGGTGCCAATGGTGAAGCCGATGTGGACAGGATCCCGGGTAAGTGGGGGTCATAGATGGACTGAGCACGGGGAAATGACTGTGGCGGCAAGGGCTAGGAAGTAGACTAAGTGGTGGGTGGTAAAAACGGTGGTAAAGGCTCGGGAGGGCCGGCAAGATGTGGGCCTGAATACTCATGAGGTGCAAAGTATGGCGTCAGGTCCTCGACAATGAACACAGTATGGATATCCATGCTCACTGGGATGTCCAACTCATAAGCACTTGTCCCGATGCGTCTCAGGACTGAGTAGGGACTCATTCGCCAAACGCTCAATCTTTTAGTAAGCCTCGCACAGAGCTTCACAACGCAGATTCTCACCATCACCTGCTCGTCATCAAGAAGTACATACACTTGTCAATGAACATTCGCACGTGATTTACAAGATTTATTACCCATATGGATTATTTGTCGGACCAACTCATGACACACATGTAAACGATGAACAGACAACACAACAGACTCATGCAAATGATGACGAAACGACTCAACAGACTTATGCAAATGATGCAAATATAACACGACAGATACTACATGCCTGCTACGGGAAAATCTAATAATGACAGGGATGTCTCTAAAATGTGGTGGCCTATAAGGGGATCTCTCGTTGGAGTGTAAAAAAACTCATCCCGTGTGTGCCGAGTACTCAGGTGACCGTGCAGAACATCTACACTCAAGGGCCATCTCATAAAGAGCCAAATGTCTTTAAGGGAACGTGACACATCAGGGGGCTCACCAGGAAGTGTGTAAGAAAAGTCATCGCGAATGTGACGACCGCCCAAGTGAAAATCGCGTACACCGACTAGAAGACGTGACTCTATAGTGTGGTGAGTGCCCCCATAAGTAAAGAACTCATCATGTGGGTCAGCAAGTGGTGCGTCCCAAAACTCGTTGAGAGTGTGATGCATCAGCAGGCGGTGCCCTAGACACTTGATGCTACACATAAGACCCATGCTCTGGGACAAGGCCAGGGACGATAATGGAAGAGGCACCAATAACTTGAAACTCGTAAACACGCGGCTCACCTGAATCACATTCTCACCAGGGTGTGAATGGGTGACGTAGCCACTACGAGATCAACATCAGGCTCTAGGCTCTCGGTCGTGATGTGACTCAGGGTAATGATAATAGGTGGCGGCTTGAATGGAGGGGGGTGCGGTTCTGAAGTGGAAGGCTGGTTGAGTGGGAAAACAGGGTTGCGGCTATACCTGGACAGGAATAAGGAGGAGCGGCTGATCCTGGACAGGGAGGCTTCAACGGGTGGTGACTGGAGGGAGAAAACAGGGAGGCATGAAGTAGGGGTGGCTGGTTGGGGTGCGTGAAGGTGTAGGCTTGGATCTAATGGAGGAAGGGGGTGGCCGACCGGCTTTTGGAGGAAAGGGGTGGCCGACTGAATTCTAAACAGGAAAACTGTACCGGCGGTGGCTAGACAGCAAGACAAAAGGGGAGATATGGAGGGGGAAAATCCAAAGATACAAAACTTACTCGAAGAGTCATCACCAAGGGGTTCCACGGAGTCGACACCGCAAAGGAGATCACCGGAATGAAGAGATTTCTTCTCCAAACATTCAACAATGAGGATGACGGCTATCCTAACAACGTATTTATAATAAACTGAAATTAGTGCACCCAAAATCAATGGCTACGATTGACCGCTGGTCTCGGGGCCAAAACTACATGAAATAAAATCTGAAAAATACACAGCTATATATGAAATTGATTCGCAACGCGAATCCGGACGCATCCACGGAGTCGGATTGTCGATCCGGACACGTCATATGTGTTAAGTCGCCAAATCAGCCCCAAACGGGCCCAAAACCCGTCCTCCACTGCAAGTACCCGTCTCTGCTCTGCATCATCTTCTTTAATGGGCTAATCATATGTTGTTTGCCCTTCCTCCATTTGAACTTCATGGTGATAATATGGGTAAATCTTGTATTTCTTTGTGGATGGTGACAAAACACAATAATGGGACATGAGATCACAGATAGAACTCTGACCTCCTCATCCATCAGGATAAGGCATCAACCATCTGAATAAGCACCTCATCCAGATATTCCACTGCTAAGTAGAAGCTTAATAATTTGCATATACAATGTTGTTGTGGTGATGTTGTAATCTTTTGCTTCAACGAATATTTTAAAATGAAATGATCTATGCGGATAAGGAACTACCTTGTCCATAAATAACTCTCATATGGGTAACTTGAGATGGTTCCTTGATGCCCTGTGGCTAGAGAAGGCCATGAGGTGCTTTGTTGTAGTGCATCACACTCAAGAAGAATTTTTTGAAAACATCTGTCGTTGGAATCCTGGTGCATCTGATAGAACAAACTTCAAGATGCCACGGAATGTTACGGGTTCCGCATGACAATACGGTGGTTTCCCTATAGTTCTTTATGAATCTTCAATAACTTGTCAAACCAAAAGCCACTAGAAACTCCATCCTTTAGGTGACCCTAGCTCAGCCAATCTGCTACAGTTGAAGTTGCTTTAGGTTATGGAGACTCCTTCTACATGCACCGTGTCTTTGATAGGAAATTGATATGGTCATGATAGAGTATTTGTCACTTCAGGAAGATATGATGAGCTCTGATCAAGTCCAACACGATGCAAATGTGTTGAAGGTGCTTTATCTGTGCCATGTTGTATGCAAGTGAATCAATGAAGAAAACTATGACAAATTTCATGAGATAAACACTTCTTTCATAAGGGTATGAAAAGTAGGTAGGGTATTAAATTCTTCAGCAATGTTATGGACATTCGTACCAATAACAACTGTGGCGTTGCCGTTGGATGGCCAGAGGCAGGGATGACGGCGGTGAAAGATACAGTGGAGTCGGAACCACGGCTGGTGGGGTGTGCTCCGAAGGAGAGAGTTAGCAAAATCTCATAAACAAGACAAGGGAAAAAGGAATAATTCTTCCTTGTCAATACAAGACCCATGGGATCCTTTGAATAGACTTACAAGGGCATAAATGTAAATAAGTCTCAGCACTTAGGCTTAAAAATAGGACATAACGACAATCAGCAATAACACTAAGTACCCAAAGTCCATAATATCTCTCCTGCTGTGCAAAAGAGCTTGACCTCAAGCTAAAGGGAGATTGACGGCGGTGTCCACTTCACCCAACCCCTTTATATCATCAGTTTTCATGTGGAGATAAAAAAGTATTTTACTCCGATGTACGCAAGTATACTGTTCATCGCAATTATAACATAATCATTGTGTGTGTCATTTAGGCATTTCTGTACGAGACAATCAACGGATTTACGGGATTTGGGCGCCCTCGCCTGTTCTGGTAGTAAGGTAAGCCTCTTGCACCAATTGAAATCGACGGTCACACAATCTTGCTAAGCTCATAGCAGTCACCAAGGCCTCGGGGGTTTCGAATTTGAAGTCCAAATGTAGTCGATCGTGAAGCCCACTGTAAAGATGGTGACCTGCATCTCAGGGGGAATCATGACGTGCTTCAAAAGAATTTGAAATTGTTCTAGGTATCTATCAATTGGCCCTATATGACGTAACATCATGAGGGCACCAAGAGGGTTGCTGCGAATCGGTGGGTCAAAGCACGGATTGCAGACCCGCTGAAGTCGCACCAAATCATTCAAAGATTGTCCGCCTACAAACGGGTGATCCATAACTAAAAAATTGTTTTCATTTGGTGAGCCAGCCTAAGGGATCGTCCTTCCCACCATAAGTTGGAAATACCAACTTCATGTAATGGAGCATGATGTTGCCTTCAGGTGGTACCCCGGATGGGGGATCTGGTCGAAGAAGCAGTGGCGGGGGTGCATGATTGCTAAAAGCGTGATCAGTAGGTGGGATAGTATCGACCGGAATAGCGGTTGTAAAACCACTAAGCTTGTTGGCGAGTGTGGACATGTCCTCCCGATAACGTGCTTCAGTGTACGGAAGGCGTACTTCTATGAATGTCATGAATGTTTGCATTAAGTCCCCAATAGTATCCATTAGAGCGGGCGAGTCCCTCATAGTGCGTAGTGCAGTTGGTGATAAAATAGGAGTAGCACGAGATAGAGAGTGGATGATTGGATGGTTGGATTCCTCTGAGACGGCTCATTGTGAGTTGCCGTGAGAGCCACGACAACTTCCATATGATGAGCCAAAAAAAGAACACCATTCATTTTGTTTTTAATAGATAAAGTAGGATGTTGGCAGCACGAAAATAAAGGGTGCACGTCTCTGCGATGTTGGGGGCTCGAGAAAAGGGCGCAGATCATCAAAAAGGAATGCTTTTCCCTATGTGTGTTGTGGCAAACGGCTAAAAGGAGGTGCATAGGGCTCAAAAAGGTGCATATAGATTGCTACTCTATAAGGGATCAACGGCTACTTCTGTTGGCAAGCAGAAAAAGGCGCAAAGAACGAAAGATGAAGGCATGAGATCGAAATTTAGCTCCAGCGGAAAGGAGCGGCCCAGAGTCCATCGACCTAGGGATGCGCAGACAAAGATGATGTTGAACTATCTGTTTTGATGACAACTACGCACAAGTTTGCAACTTCGACGACGGCGACGCACAGTTCAGTAGCTTCAACGACGCTTTGGCAGGCAGCTTCAACGATGAGGAGTACATCTTCTAAGACAGGGATTAATGTCGAAGCCATTGAGTCGGTCGATGGATTTTTGGACTGGTGGCTTCTGGTTGATCATTAGTTCGAAGGGGGCGTCCGCCGCTTGTGGAAAAGTTGTCGGATTGGCTGAAGAGAGGAGGAAGACCGAAATCGGCGGTTTTTCAGCTGGAGCGTGGTGAAGTTGGAGGAAGGAATAACTTCGATACCAAGCTGTTATGGGTTTCTCCGTAAAAACAATGGCGTCGTCGGAGGATGGTCGGAGGCGAGGATGATGGCGGTGAAAGATGTAGTGGAGCCGAAACCGCGGCTGCCTAGGCGGTGTGTGCTCCGAAGGAGAAAATTACCAAAATCTCATAAACAAGACAAGGGAAAAGAGACTAATTCTCCCTTGTCATTACAAGACCCAAGGAGTCCTTTAAATAGATTTACAAAGAGGCATAAATGTAAATAAACCTCAACACTTGGACTTGGATAAAAATACGACATAACTACAATCAACAATAACACCCAATGAAATATGAAATAATAAAACACTAAAGATAATAACTGGGATACTAAGTCATAATTTCCAAAAGATTTATACTTCTTTAGGCATTATTCATCATACCTCGTAGTCCTAGTTTTCTTTGAGATCCAACAAATCAAAAATTGCTAAATATATATTTGTCAAGGGCATACAATATCCTATCTCAATTAGAAAGCACTGGATGTGCTAACAAAATCCACACACATGCATAGCACATCGTTCTCTTTTTATGGAAAAAGTAAAACATGTGTTAGAAAAACTAGCATGTTGCATATATTCACTACTCTTGAACTTAAAAGCTTAGCTCAGAAATTATCATTAATTTGGGTTACAAAAATCCTCTACTTTGCACAACTAATATAAAGAATAAATGGAACATGTTAATAAGCATTACAAAAACTCATTCAAACAAATATTTAAAAGTATCTTTTATCTTTCCTTGGTGAATTTTATTGCAGTTCAACTTCTGATAAGAAGTTTCTAGAAAAGGCACACTCAGAATATTTTTGTTTGATATCAAACACTATTATCAAACTCCAGAAGTAATGTGTAATGAAAAATATATGACCTCTGAATCTTTGGAATAGCTTTCTATAAAACTCTTTCTAAGCATGCTTCAAACACAGACGTTGATTACTTAAAGTTCAGCTCTAATTTAAACTACTTCGCTGTAAATATCCATCTGCAAACAGTTAGCACATATCTTACTCTGAATTACGACTAAAATTTATTGCAATACTACCAAATTTAATGAAACTCATATATAAAATTATGATCTCATCGAGTACTGTTAAAAGTTAATTGAAAATCATCTCAATTCTAAAAAGGAAAAAAACAATAATATTATTATTTCACCACTTCCCAAAACCAAAAACATATGCTGTCAACTCAAACCTGACACATCTTCCCTTCCACGAAGCCGTTGCAGAACATTTTTGGCCTCTAGCATTCTCCCTTTGCTTACAAGCCACCTAGGGGATTCGGGCAAGAAGAAAATTGTTAACACCAAATACACCAGAGAAGGGGCTGAGAGAACTCCAAGCATCACTCTCCAGTTAGGATTTGCCATAAGAGACATTGCAAACACCATGCAGTATGAAAAAAACATTCCTCCTGAACCACAGAACTGAGGAAGTGTGTTTAACTGCCCTCTTATCTCTGGTGGGGATGTCTCAGAGATGTACACCGGAATAAGTGTGACAGCCAAACCAACTCCAAACCCATCAATGAGCCTCGCCAGAAGTAAGATGTAAACATTTGGAGACCATAGCATCACCAAACCGCTGATAAAGTACAGGATTGACGACAAGATAAGCATAGGACGCCTGCCACACCGATCTGAAACAGATCCTGAGCATGTGGTGATAATCGTAGCACCAATAAGGGACATTGCAACAATCAGTCCTTCAATTGTAGGCTCAGTTTGCAAATTAAATTCCTTTTTGATATAGATAACAGCTCCTGATTAGATACAAAAAATGTTTTGAGATTCAAAAGGGTGGTTGCCAACATCAGAAAACAAGAGATTTCTTCTTTCAGAAACAGACTTTCAAGAGCTTTCAAAGAACTCATAATCAAGTAACATTGCTTATGACAAAAATATTAGGCGGGAAGGAAACAGATCATACCTGCAATAGTAGCATTGTCCCAGCCCTGCAACAGGTTTCCTATGGTGGCTGCTATGGCAATAAGAACAGCCCCGTCCATCTTTCAAGTAAAGAATAGATGCTATTCACAGGCACAAACAGTCTGTAACAAATCACTGTTCAGAAAAGAGTACTTCACAAGCAAATTATAGACTTTAACTAGGCTGGCCCCTCTGATGCACAATCAGGAGGCAAACAACCCCTAAAAAACCACTTGCCTTTGAGAGATATAGAGAGAAAGATCCAATCAACCGAAGCAAGAATCAAAGACTGGAAGCATAGCAATCAGTATGTGTCAGGGGACAAATTTCCCTGGAAAAGTCTAGGGTTCCTCAATAAGATGGGAGAAAACTGCAATCGCCACCCGGAATACGAAATTGAAACAGGACAGGTGGAAGAAAGCTACAGGCATAACCTTTTACCCACCTAATCACTACTCGACACTTGTAATATCTTCACTCGCTGCCTGCACACAGCTCAAGCGCCGGAATTCCGAATAAAATACTAGCAAGGGTGAAGAGAAGCATCTCAAATTATACAGCCATGGTGAACTGAAAAACAAGTGGACATGGTGAATCCAGTCGGCCCAGCCCCTTGCTCTAACGCTTTTGGAGCCTCCTTTTTCACCGAGGAATCTCGAGGGTTTCTACCACTTGAAAGATCCAAAAGTGGAATTGAAAAAAAAAAAACACAGCAGGAATCCCTGAGATAGCTGTATCCAATCAGTCAAAGCTGGAAGGCTTTCGTTCTAAAAGGCAATGGGATTCGAATTCCAGAACTTCGACCCCAAACCCTAAATTCAAAAAATGGAGATACTGAAAGGAGTGAGAGAAAATATGGGGAGGAGAGAGAAGGAGGAGACCACAGACGAAGGTGAACGTGGCCGCCTCGGGATTCTATTCCCTCGTGATCATAGAGCATGGGACCATTTATAACAGGGGCGACAGAATATATTTTTGTTTATTTGGGCATTTTTTTAGGTGATTTTAACCGCAACACGTAATTGGCTAGTTGCATCCTCAAAATCTCCCAATTTTTCACTCGTCTTTTCGAAATACGCCTTGTACATGCAATTTCAGCAAAAGTGTTCAACACGAAAGTTGTGGATATCGACGAGATCTACAACTTTCGTGTTGAACACTTTTCCTGAAATTGCATGTACAAGGCGTATTTCGAAAAAGAGCAAAATTTTGGCATATTTCTAAAGTACGTCTTGTACATGCATTTTTAGGAAACGTGATCACCACGAAAGCTGTAGATCTCATCGATATCTACAACTTTCGTGTTGAACACTTTTCCTGATATTGCATGTACAAGGCGCATTTCGAAAAGACGCGAAAAATTGGGAGATTTTGGGGTGCGACTAGCAAAATAACGGGTTGCGGTTAACAATCTCCTTTTTAGGCGCCGTTTGGGGGAACTTATTTTCACCGGTCAAGCGGTCACGACCGCATGAACCGGGACTTAATTAAAGTCCGGTACATGCGGTCGTGACCGCTTGACCGGTGAAAATAAGTCCTCCCAAACGGAGCCTTAATCAGAAAAATTTGTTCATTAGAGATAATGGTAATTTCGTAATATCATGGACAACCATGACCATTTTTAAAATTCAAGAAATTTGGCCTTCAGACCCACCCCCCAATCAATCAAGCAAACAAGCAGGCAATGATACCCCCAATGAATGGCCTTAGCGGTCTGCAATCATACATATATATCGGACCAAGATCTACCCCAATCATATATTTCGATCAACGTTAAATGCGGGTCATTTTTGGTTAGATACAGGCCGCTGATAAATACAGATAAGAATATATACTTACAGGCCAAGTGTTTTATATGCAGACCAAATTTTTTATGCGCAGACCAAGTTTTAGCTTGATTCATGTAGATGCTTCCTCTGTAGGTGATGTGTCTAACGTCAAGAGTTTCAAATGCTTATGGATCATCCATAATGGGAATGCATTAACTTGATTCATGTAGATGAACTCATGTGTGTATGTCAAAGCAAGTGTATTCCTTATTGTATGAGTTAGCTGATAGAAACCTCCAGAAATCTTTTTAATTGACTATGACCGCTCTTAACACGGTTGGTTGTAGAGTTGCCTAAGTGGAAAAAATTGTCTATCCATGTTGACACGAACTACTCTTTGTATGATTCGATCCATGTCGTGACAATGTAATGAATAACAACTGAATATTGATTTGCATAGTTTGTTAGCATAGTGTTGTACCTCAAAGTGAAATCATGCACCGTTGCCCGTTGGTGAATTTACCAAATTTTGTCATATACGTAGGAATTTGTCACTTCCCTTATCCTCTTAAACATTTTTTGTTGTGGGTTAAAATATTTCTACTGATGTGTGGTTGACATAATATAACTTTTGCATGAGGGAAAATTACCTTGATCATGAAATTCAAAAGTGAAATCTCTCTATCAATCGCAAAAACATTCGGTGAAAAATCAAAATTCATTGTTCTCTTAAAGCATTTAAGTGTCCACTGATAACTCGGCTGAGTTTCATTCAACAGAAATGAAAATCCAGAAAAAAATGACAAATTTGTGGAAGTAATCCTAACAATAGAAAGCAGTGGCAATCTATATTGATTGGTTTTGTAAGTACAATCCATAATATATCATTCTAACTCTTTCTTGTACATTTCAAAACATCTGTGGTAAGATTAACATGATTGAAACTCACATAACATGCATCACATATACATTTATAAAGAAACTGAATTGGAGTACGACCATCCAACTCTTTCGTGTACATCTTGAACTTCACATTGTCTATCGTCCTCATTGTTGTTTTATTATCAGGATTTCTTTTCTTAACATTACATAAAATTTTTAGTGGTCTCGCATCAGACGCGTACATATCTTGGAACAATTTTCTGTTTAATTACATATAATCTACTTGAGTAGGAGTGTGCTTCAAGATGAACAAATTTGTGATTTTGAGTATCACATAGTACTTTAACTCTCCAAATATTCATATTCACATCTTTCCTACCTTGGATAGCAAAAGGACAACCACAACGTTTGGAGTTAGACTTCTTTACATTCTTCTTAACAAATTCTTTCATGTATTGACTAAGTCGAGGGAACCCCACTCTATTGCAACCAAGTAAAATTCTCGACCTTACCCGAGCTGTTAGCTTATCTGCCCATTGAATAATAATAACAAACTATATACCACTGCTAACTTTACGAGTCCACTCAACTAACTCATTTTTGCTTGGAAACTCTATATCTGTAGTAAAATGAATATCTACATCAACACATGCAATTAGTGATGTTTTGTCAACAACTAATGACTTATCTTCTATACTCAATTGCATAAAACTAGAAGGGCATATCTGTTAAACACCAATTCATTTACAAGTCCATTCATAAAACTAGAAGAGCACGATTATTGTTACCCTAAATCTCTAATACAATCACAATCTAGGCCAATAAAAGTAATCTGACTGTTGGATGAAGAGAAATATGTATACTTGAGACGTGCATCTGTGAAATCAAGAGGAAGCCATGACAAAATCCGACGAAATATATATTGATTGTGAAATCTGATGACTTCTTCTCATGCCGGCAACCACAATCAAGCACAGATGGATCAAGAATCCACAAAAAAACCCTAGAAATCGGAACCCATTAAGTTAGGAAATGGAGAGAAGAGGAAGCCACAACAAAACTCTAGAAATCGAAAGAAGAAGCTGGTCGAGAAATACTTGGATCGGAGATGCCGACGGGTAGAGGCCGAACGATGGTTCTAACAAAGACTTCGGGAGGGGTGATGGAAGATGGATGAACGTCAGGGAGTTCGCCAGCGGCCGTGGAGATGGAGATACCCTAACACCCCGACGACAATACCGCTGGCCTGCGAGAGTTGGGAAGAGGCGATATTTAGGGCCTGCGGGTTGAAAAAAGGGAAAAGTTGGGTTTTTTCTATAACCTTGGCCTGCTTTTATCCAAAATAGGCATGCGTTTAACAATACTCTATATTTCTTACATTTACCAAACTATGCCGACTGAGCCCCTTCATATGTCAACATTTGTGTCCGGAGGAGAGAGAAATCTGGAACCAATCAGATTGCGTAATGTGTAAAGGTTTATGTATCTCAGATAAAAGAGTTCTATCGAGTTGTATCTCGGAAATAGGAGTTGTATCTTCAGTGACTCCTGATTACAATAGGGACCAGACGCAAAAATCCCTCCTTCATCTAACCAAGTTCATGTGTTATGACAACACTAGGGGATAGTGATTATAATAATTCAACCATTATAATATTAGAAGAATTTATCGTTTGTTTTGGTTAATCTCTGAATAATATTATCTTTTTTTTCACAAGTAACCAACGAGTATTTCATGGGAGATCACTCATCTCAAGACTACTTCAATGAGAGCACACTTAACTATTGTTGCGGGTCACTCGGTTTTTCTCCAGTTCGGAGAATTGGACCGCCTTAGCTAGAAAATGGACCAGGAGCACAAATAGTTAAAGGAAAACATCAGCTAATGACAAAAGGATTTTCGACGTGGAAAATTCAGAATGGATGAAAAACCACGTGACTGGATTTGTGTCAGACCAAAATTCACTATTTTGTTGGAGTTTTACCAGAGTTAAGAAAGTTACTCGGAGGGTGATATGTCGCATCTCTATTACAAGTATAAAGTATGAAAGCAACGAAAAAGAAACCAATCCTTGGAGCTTGGGTGGAAGCGCTCTAGTGGTGAAAATCACTAAGTCTTCGGAGCCTCGATATAAGTGCTCCTGTTGAGTCGGAGCCTTGATGAGAGTGCACCTTTGGAGAAGGAAAAGGCGTAGTCTTGAAGCCTTGAGACGTCTTTGTGCTAGAGAGGGAGCATGGCGAGTTCCGAACGGAGAAACATTTTAAGTCTCACGTTCTCGCCGAAAAACCCCAGAGCTCTCCCTAGCCACTGGAGTTACTTTTCTTCAAATGAAGGCCTGAGAGCCTTTTTATAGATTTCTGAAGGGATATGCTGGTAATTGTGTCGGAGCGGATTTTGTGCTGGCAAATGACGTCGCTCCGTTCCAGTCACCTGGATAACCAATTTTAACGAAATGTTGAAAGTGCCCCCTGGACGGTTCAGGCGGCCCGGGTAGGTTGCCAGGCAGTTTAGGCGGCCCGGGTAGGTTGTCATGCGGTGGCAGAGACCGACGGAGGCCGGCGGTGGCCTGAGGTAGGGTTGTAGCAATTCAGTTTGGTTCGGTTTGTAAGCAAAACCGCAAACTGAACCATCCCTATATAGTTCCAAAAATTTGGAATCGAACCGAATCACTCAAACATTGAAACCGAATAGTTTGATTTGGTTTGGTTTAATTTTGGTGGTTTAAATAATGTGATAAAACCTAAGATTTATAGATAGAGATCAAAGATGGTGCAATGAATCAGGCTCAACCACCCAACATAAAAGTATTGTCTGAACACAATTCTTATCACTTAACCATTTCAGAACTCAAAAATCAAATGAATGAAAAATGAAATATTCATCGGTATTATTTGTTTGGAGAAAAATCTAGATTAGAGAAATATCTAGACTAGAGATCAACGACAACTTAGATGCTTTATCAAAACTAAAAATAGAAAACTTAAAATATATAAGAGAAATACGTGTTGTATGATTAACCGTATGGTTTAATAAGATTTAATTAATAAATTAAATGTTTTTATATACAACGGTTCTACTTGGTTCGACTCAGTTCGGTTTGCCACACAAAATCATAAACCGAACCAAACCGTATGATTTTTCTAAAATCAAAACCGTAATCAAATCGCGCCCTGCTGAAACCGTATGGTTTGGTTTTATTCGGTTTTGCGGTTCGGTTGGTTTTGGCTAACATGCCTAGCCTGAGGCGGCCGCCGGCATGCGTGCCCACAGGGAGCACACGTGTGTGTGTGCCCATGGGGAGTGCACTGTGCGTGCGCCTAAGGGACGCGTTGTGCCCGCTTTGGTGTGTCATGCTTGTGCTCGTGTGCGCCTCTCCTTGTACGGTCACTTGGGTCCCTTGGCCTGACTCAGAATTTTCTAAGGGGAACCTCATCAAATGCCCTCAAATTTTTGTGAGTGGCTTCAGCTCAAGATATCTCAGAGCTTTGTCATCATCAACTTAGGCCGCGAATAAACACTCGCCGAAAAATAGAATGAAAATAATTGGATATTTCTTGTCATATTGTGGAGAATATTATGTCATTTTTGTGAGATATTTGGTCAAGATATTCTTTTTTTCACCGCCTCCTTTGGGACAAGAGAATTTGGTATGAGATATCCTGACATCAATGACACCATCCAGTATAAGTCCTCCTATGAGGTTTGTTACGGACCGCGCAGAGTTCCATTTTTGAACAGGCTTGTAGGTCGTACACCTCAACCCATCTTCGCACTAGATAAAGGGACTTAGCGCTGGCCTTTATCACTAGTTGAGCTGCAAGACTGTTCAAAAATGGAACCCTGTGCGGTCCGTAACAACTATGAAGTTTCTAACACTACTCTAGCATTTAATCTGAAAAGTTGCTTCTGATATCCGAGGGTTCAATATTTACTTAAGCTTAGCAACTTTTCTTTCAATTTCAATATGAAATTTGGTTTATTCATGTACCTCATTTCACATAAAAGTCTGTCATCCAAAAAATTTGTCAGGAGTTGTCTTCTCTCAAAGCTTCTCTTAAGCGTACACAAGCGCACTCTGTGCATGTTGCGCCCTCCAGTCAGCGGCAAGCATCCAGTCTATAACAAGTCGACCGCTCCAAACTTTTCTAATGACAACAAGTGGCAACTAGGCAAGCCACATAAACTAAAGAGCGTAGAACACACCACTCAAGCCTCCAAACAGCAGTCAAAGTCTCCAATACGCTCAAAAGCGCAACACTCCACCACTGTAGCAAGTAAAGGAGTTAGCTCCGTGAGTGGTGGTCTGTCACCCTACGATCCCAATATTCTCTCTCTCCCCCAATAATTGTAACGAGGAGTGGCATATCGTCTCCGCATTCTCAAAAAGCACTGTCACAACAGCAGAACTAGTGGAGATTTGGTCGGCACAGTCCCGGGCACGTGGTTTTTCACCTCCTTCTGGGATTTTCTATGTTAAAAAATTGTCTTGTCTGACTCAATTTCTATGATTGTTTGTGTGCTCGACCACTCCCGAACTAAGACAGTGCAATTTACACTGATCTACATGAGCCCCGAGTGATCCGCAATAATAACAAAAGGCATACACAAAGGAAACATTACATCATCCCATTAGGCACAAACCAACGCGTTGGAAATTTCTGGACAACATATGTTAGGGATGAGACCCATTTTATAAGATTGGGTGTGCACATAACCACACAACCATGATCTCCACCTCAAAAATAGTGGGATCATGGGGTTGACCGCGTGTGCGATCACTGCGCCCGATCCCCCAGCGTGCCGATCTCATCGCGCGTAGTGGGCAAACCGCCACTCGCCCCGCCTTGTCGGCGGCGGCCGGCCGGCCTCCTTCCCGGACGCCGGTCGCGGCCGGGAGAGAGGCTGCCCTCCCTCGGTCGTCGATCGCGACAAAGGGAGCGGTCGCCCTAGCCGCTCCCTCCTTCGGCCACAGGCCGCGACTGAGGGAGCGGTCGTTGGGGCCGCTCCCTCCCACGACCGCCGGTCGCGGCCGAGGGAGCGGCCGCCGAGGCCGCTCCCTTCCTCAGCCGCCGGTCGCGGCCGCCGGGGCCGCTCCCTCCCTCGGCCGCCGGCCGCGGTCGAGAGACCGCCCGCCCAGGCCGCTCCCTCCCTGGGTATTTTTATTGTGCGATCGTCAACAATTGGTGTCGTGTGATGAGTTGCTAACCGATAATATATAATCTTACAATTATGTAGAAGAATAATACTCAGGCTTCATTTGTTTTGGCGGTGGCGGGTCGATCCGGCGGGTGGAAACAGAGTGTTCGAAACGGAGGGGGGAGGTGGCTGCTCCAAACGGAGCTTTTTGGGGCGTTTCTCAAGGCGGGCGGGTGGAAACGGAGCAAACGCCGCCGGAGGTTCATTTGTTTACTCGTCTTCTAGCGATGTTTGCCCAAAACGGAGCACCAAAACGCTCAAACAAATAGTGCCTAAGGCCTTGAAATAGGAATATCATAGCCAAACTGCTTTTGTATTTTTAGTTGAAGGATAACTCGAGCTAGTATCGATCGGGCAGTCCTTCGTCGGGTCGTTGCATACTCCTTCCTTGAAAGTCCTTCTTCAAGGGTTGTACACTCTCACTCTTAGTATTCCTTCACTCAGAGGGAAAAAGTAAAAAGAAGAACAATGTAGCAATAACTAACAATTGCAATTTTCATTCATTCAAATGATGATTACAACAAGTGCATTCATGCCTATTTATAGATCTTAAGAGCCATAAAAGGTGAGGAAGGGGAGAACTTTGTGGTGACTATTAATGACATGAAGAAAATAAAGTGGTTTATGTGTGAAAAAAATGATTTATGGTGGTTAATAATGACATGTAGGAAATAAAGTGATTTATGTGTGAAATGGGATGATTTTTGGTGGTCATTCATGACTTGTAAAAATTTAAGTATTTTATGTGTGAAAAGGGGGTGGTTTATGGTGGTCATCATGATATAAAGAAAAAAAGTTGGTTTATATGTGAAAAGATGATGGTTTAACATGTGAGCCAAGTTATGTTGGGTTTGGATGGTATTGGGCTTGGCTTGCTCAAGATCTATAATATATCATACAATATGAAAAGCCCATATTACATAAGTAATAGCCCAAAATACATAAGGCTTAAAATGCAATCAATGCTAAGAAACCGAGCCGAGCTTAACCCTCTGCTCGTACAACCCAACCCATCACTTTTTCAACTTGGGAAAATTAGGCCTCCTAATGACCTGTCTGATTATCTGAAGGTCGCGGGTTCCAGCGCGATGAGTGGTCCTACTCTAATTACTTGGGGGTGATCTCGAGGCCTTCGCATAAGTATGTATTCTAACTTAACTAGGATGGATTCTAGCGACGAGTTCTACTTTGGGGAAGTCACACCTCAAAGGGTGGTATGCGCGTGCGAGGGAGGTATGGCGAATAGATATAGGAAGAAAAGAACAAAATTTGGCAAGTAAAAATTTCATTAATTTATATTCGATTACAAAAAGGAAGCCACCTCACGACGAGTATACAAAAAGGGGGGATCATTACAAAGAAAAAAAGAAGTGTTATAGCCAGGATCCTAGTGTCCCCCCCCCAGGTTCATCTTGATAACCCTCCACCTCGTCGAATAGCGAGTCGAAGTCATCCTCCTCTTCGGTTAGGGTGGGGATGGGGAGAAACAGCTCCAGGACTAGATCTTTTAGTCACCTCCTCGCAGTCCGCAACCAACACCTTAATTTAGGTCCCGCATAACCTTAAGTATGTGATCGACGACTTTGATGGAGTTGACCCTCAGCATCTCGTTGACCTCCGCCTCCTTGAAAGACTTTGGCTTCTTGGCCTGGGTGCTCGGCTCGCCGCGAGTCGAGGGGAGAAGGGAATCCATCATGCGACTTACCTCTCCATGAAGCAGCTTATTCTGTTCCTTCAGATGCTTGTTCCTTTCCTCGAGGCCAGTCGCGCGAGTGCGCATGCAGTCAGCAGTATCAACATCCTGCGAGGAAAAAGGCGTAAGCGAAGGAACTATGCGAGTGAAAGAAAACGGGAAAAATTAACTAACACTTACCACCCCAGCGACACTCTTCGCGAGGAGAGCTTCAGCGATCTCCAGTTTCTTCTTCATGTCAACCACCTTGTCCGCAGCAAGGGCCCGGGCTTCCTCGGCTTCTGTCCACTTGCGGTTGAGGGTGAAGTCGCGACGAACAGACATATGTGCGAGCTCCATGGCCCACATCTGGGCTCGTGTGCATTCATGGGCGAGCCGCTCCAGGGTCATGTCGTCGTAGGCCTCGGCATCCTCGCGACCGTAGAGACCGAAGCTGAGGGCAAAGACATGCCTGCTGGGAGGCCCGTGCTCGGACCAAGACGGGAGGAGAGAAGAAATGGACACCCTGTGGGCCTTCTCGTCCCACTGAACCATCGGCTCGCCGATCTGGTCTTTTACCTTCTCGTCGAGACCATACTTCCGATTGTCACTCGGCATGCCCAGCTCGCAGGCCCCAGATACTTCGACATCCGTGGGTGTAGGGAGGTCATCGTCTCCTCGCTCCTTCTCAGGTGAGTCGAGCAATATTTGCCTAACCTTGGAGACCACCGCCTTTTTCAGTCTCTTTGGCGACGGTACAGGATGAGGTGAGCTGGAGCTGGCGAGGTCAGGCCTATTTTGGCTGATGGGAGGTCTGGCAGATTCCTGCTCCATTCGGCAAGCTGCTGCAGTTGTCCTCTCCCGTGCAAGTGGGTTGGGGTATAGACCCAAATCCGCAAAAAGGCAGGTGCTCAGGGAACAACGACTCTCCTACAGGAAACAAACTTAACCTTGTTAGAAAAGATGGCCCCTTTGGGCGAGTTCTCGAAAAAGGAGAGGGAGAATATACCTTCGCTGGGAAGAAGTGGAGGGAGCGAGTTTAGGCATCTTCGTAGGAAGGCGACCTCGAAATCTTTGTGTAGGAAGAATTGGTGGAGGTTGGAGTCATCGCCCGTCAAGATTGGCGGCCGGTATGCCTTCTCGCCCCGTTGGATGGGCGAATAGGGGATGTTGTCACGATTGCCCTTGATGGAGACGAACTTGGTGAACCAGTTATGGTTCTTGTTGTCCATCTCGCGCACCTTGAACTGCGAGCCAGCGAAGAACGCGACCCCATCATTGGGGGTGCGATAGATGAACAGCTTTCGGAAAATGGTAAGATTGAACTCAATCTGTTCCCTCCAAAGGAAGCTCGCAAAAGCCACGAGCATGGCAATCACATTGGGGTTCATCTGCGTGGGTACAACCCCGAAATACTTGAATACTTGGCGAACCTCCGGCCAGAGGGGTAGACCCAACCCCACCTCGAAATGCGAGATGAGGAAGGCGAGCTTGTCAGTAAAGAAAGTATTAATCTCCTTGCCCCTCCTAGGTCGGCGCACAGTGAACCATGAAGAGACATGATCTGGCACGAAGGCGAGATATTCCTGTTCCGTGGGATTCCCATCAAGGAATGGGTACTCGGCGAACTGCTTGGCACACTTCGAACTTCCATCGACATCAGCTCGCGTCTTTCCCGTTTTAACTGATCGCCGTGCGAGTGCAAGTGTCGAGGAGTGTGTTTAAGTGGGGTATATGTCCGCAATAAAGGCGATGGGATGGGGTAGGTAAGGGGGTCCTATTTATAAAAAACGGATTAATGCCTGCCAAGCCGCCTTCTTAGCCCAGCTCGCTGACCCCCGACTCGCTGGCTTCTCGCAACCTGTTCTATCACAAGGCGAGCCAAATTTAAAAAGAAATATTATACGCGCGAGATCAACAAGTGTTAAACGTTAAACATTGTCAAAATTATTAAGCACAGTAGTGCGAGTGTTCATAGAAGGAAATATTACGGGGGGAGTTATCACAAGATACGAGAACTAAGGGGTCCAAGGGGCGAGTGCTGGTAGGCTCAGCTCAGGAGCCATTTCCATCTACTCAGCTTCGCGCCCCCATCCCCGATGGTCGGCGAGGATTGTTAAACTCGCGCACCAATTCGAGGTCCTATTGTATGAAGCGTAGGTTCTCATGTATTCGATCCATGAGTGGTCCCGGGGAAGTAATCCCGCTAGCCGAGCCGCGCCTCACCTCGTCAGCCAGCAACACGCAGTCTTGCTCGAGTTCGCACAACTACTGCTCATCAACAACCCTCTCTTCTTGAATCTTGCGCGGTGCAAGCCCATTCTTCTTGAGGATCCCAATAGTTCGCCTCCTCTTCTCGGCAAGCTCGATTGAGGCATCCAGGAAGTCTTCCAGCGTGTTGGCAGAGGGAGGCGATGATTGGAGTCCCGGGTCGGAGGATTCTTCGGCTTCAGATTGACCGGGAAGGCCTGCGATGATAACCAATCTAAATGAGAGACTTGGGGTTCTAAATATGGCGAGTGCTTCAACTAACCATGTAAGACAAATGTTCTCTGGAGGTGTGGCAGGAGGGAAGAGCTCAGCTGTCCCTGAGGGGGCGAGTGAGAGGAGAGGTGAGCATCTTGTCGTGACCTGGAAGATAGGAGCTCAGGTAGGTGATAAGATCAAAACTAGGAACCGGGATGTCCCTAACGCCTCCCTCCGCGAGTGTAGGATCGGGGGTAAGGTCACGAGATGGTTCACGACCCGGCATTTTCAGCGACATCGAGCGCAGTCCGGTGGTCCCAAAAGTGGGGGCCTGACCTCTCGCAGGGCCATCAGTGGTGATTTGGGGGCATTAGTACTTCAGTGGATAATCGTCTCGCACCAAAGGGGTGCCCGCATCCTCGTGATGGCGAGTATCAGGATCAGAGGGAACGCCATCTAGGGGTGTAAACGAGTCGAGCTCGAGTCGAGCTTGACAAAATTTCTAAGTTAGAGCTCGAGCTCGGGCTTTTCATTTCGAGCTCGAGCTCGTGCTAGACGAGCTCATTTTTCTCAGCTCGAGCTCGAGCTCAAGGCCAACTTATCGAGCTCGAGCTCGAGTTTTGAGCTTGCGAGCTCGAGCTCGAGTTTGAGCTGCTCACGAGCTTTTTAGCTCATGAGCTTTATTTTTTTTATTTTTCTTATTTTTTTTAAAATGTATAAATAAAAAACTCGCGAGCCGGCTCGCGAGCTCATGAACAACATTAAATGAGATCGAGCTCGACTCGTAATCGAGCTCGAGCTCGAGCTCGACGGGCTCGAGCTCGAGTCGAGCTTTTTTCGAGCCGGCTCAACTCAACTTGCACCCCTAACGTCATCAACCTCCTTCTCTTTAGATTGGGCGGCCGGTTTGGAAGAGGAAGAGGCGAGTCCACAGTCCGACATAGGGGCTAGATCACCAAGGACAGTCTCGCCGACTTTAGGGTCGGATTTGGCCATTTTTGAGGGTTTGCGCTTCGGTGAGTCACACGGTGACTGGTTAGAGAGCCAAGGGCTCAGCTCAGCAGCGGAGGAGGAGTTGAGCGCCCTGGCGCAGTAAAGCATCTCCTGGAACTCCTTTGAAAGGGACATGATGACAAAAATCAGAAAAGTATGGGGAATGACAATGCTCTCTCAGGCAGACGAACGTATATATATCAGTTTATGGATCCCACTAAAAGATTCATCTTGCTCCTGCCGCACTCGCCAATCTCCTGCGGTTGGATGATTCTTTCCGAGCTTAGGACAACCTCACCAAGAGCGGGGATCGTGTACAACCACATATCCGGCGAGTGGGATCGACAAGAGCCAGACCATCCAAATCATGTGTTCCAAGCCTCGAGCGAGTCGGTAGGGAGGAGAGTGCCTTGAGAGCTCCCCGGCTCGCCCGGGCTGGGGGTAGATCAGACGTGGGGCGAGTGGAGCAAGCAGACTCCCACTCGCCCCCTGACCCTCAGTAGATAACATGCAAGTGGGACGGTCGGGTTCGCACTCTCCCTGAGCCATGTGGAGGCGGCGAGTGGCAGTCTCATCAGGCACTCGCCACCCCAGGCGAGTGGTAATTCTGGGACAACTCGCCTAGTGATGCTTCTACCATTCCCCCCACTGGTCTGCCAGTATCCGCTCCAAACAGCGGAGTTGCGCTGTTGGCAGACCGATTTAGGCTGCGTATATCCGTTCAAAACATCGGAGTTGAGCTGTTGACAAACCATTTTCAGAAATCTATAAATAGACCCAAGAGTTACCTCAGAAGGCAAGCTTTCAGTCTTCTCATTCTCAGATACCCTTGCGCTTTCTAAGATACCCTTAGCTCAACACTGACTAAGGAGGGGATGCACTCTGAGATCTTCTGGGCGTGTGATGAGACCTCCGTGCTGGAGCCTTAGGTCAGTCTCAAGTCCAAAATTTTTGGTCAAGTAAGCTTACTAGAAGAAGTAAGTGTGCGGTCACCCCTTTTTATGAGTCTAAACTACACAGAACTAGGTTTCCAATTTCAACACAATTAATTCATATTTTCATTCCTACCTAAGAATTGTGATGTGTTTGCATGAATAGCACTGAATCAATTGCTGAGATGAAAAGGAATTGCCAATGCTAGTCACCATGCATGGATGCATGCATGGATGCATACATGGATCATGGATGCATGCATGGATGCATTCAGCTCTTTGTATTTATATGATGACCAGATGAATGAATTAATGAGCTATTGGATTGCCGACTTCTTCATTGTTGAAACACTTGAAACAGACAAATATTCATATATATATGCATTGTGGGAATAAAATAAGTGTTAATATTATTTTTCTGTAAATTAATAAGATATAAAATGATTGATGGGTCCTACGTGAATAATTTGGAAATAATAATATATTTTATATGCATATTTCTTCAATATAAAAATGATGATTGATGACGACAGAAGGAAGCCCGTTTGAAAAAGCTCCACGAGGTGTTGGAGCGGGGTTATGCACGCATTATTAAAGTATATGAATTTAATCGCAGCCGTCCATCTGTTATAATCATGTACACATTTTCTTAATTAATGCTTTGTGGGCCCATACATCATGATGCCATATCACACTATTCACACTATCAATCCCATTTTAAACATCTCTTAATTAAGTTTTAATGTTTTTTCTGCCAGAAATAATAAAAATGATCGATTTATTTAGCCAAATAAAACCGAGCAACAAAATCAAGCCAAACCACAAAGCTAATGAATAAATAAAAGAAAAATTATACAGGGAATTGTTAAGAGCATCACATTTTTGGCTAGTCGCGCCGCATTAGATGTATTTGGTATTTAAATTTGCCTTTCTAAAAAATCCTAGTCGCATGCTCCCTGATCCGCGACATTCCTGAACCCCAACTCTACTCCTCCCAACGCCGATCCTCCCGCCGCCGATGCCAACCAAGAGCACCGTGACCCGACGGTTCTCCCAGCACCACTCCTCCTTTGCCTGTCTTCTCGCCGGATTTCCAGCCGCCGGGTGAGTGATCCTAGGGTTTCGGTTGTTACGACTTAGGGTTTCATTTGTTGCGACCTAGGGTTTTTTATTAGCTCATTTAACTCATGGTTTTCCTCCCTTGATCTACCTAGGGTATATACTCCATAGCCGTCTAATTCCTCCCCTTTGTTGAAAATCATTGTGCTGAAATTACCTTTATTGTAGCATGCATGGACACTTGATTGTTTTCAACGACTGCTTGATCCATTATCACAACCGATTGTACTCGTTTTCAACCATTTACTTTTATTTTTATAGGAACATAAAGATCTCAAATATTTAAGAAACAAATTCGTGATTTTTTGTATAAAGTTTTTTGCATGAATATTATAAAGATTTGGACAACATATATAATGACTTTTGTATCAAATATTTTGTCTATTTGGTTGATATTCATACTGTGATTGAATGAAGATCTATTTTTATTCAAATTTTAAGCAGGATGTTTATATCTCAATTACGGTGTGATTAACAATGTGCGATATCTTTAAATATATATAAAAATATGTGTTGTATTTAATAAAGCGATGTAATTAGTCAAAATTACGGTGCTCTTAACAAATTCATATACTACTAGGGTACAAGACGATTAAAAAATATTAGGAAAGAGCATGTAAGACACGTGGTCTTCTTTTATGAGACCCGGCGATTGTTGGTCCAAAAAAGAACTTGCACATTAACACCGCGTGTATAGTTAATAAATTAATAAACATGTAGTATAATTGATATAAATTTAATTTAAATATTGACTATTTGACTACTGTAACTTTTAATGCAAAATTAAATAACAATTGAAAGAAAATGAACATACTTTTTAAAATAAAATAAATAATACATAGATTTAAGTAAATTATAAAAAATTTGTAAAACTTGAAATAAAGAAGGGTACAAATTGCATGGAAATATTATATTCTTGCATATATAAATGATTGAAATGTTCATTTATACAAATATGAAAGCAAAAACTAGTTCTCTAAAAAAATATTATGTATGCGTACAAATATCAATTATGAGTACAAATATTTATTTTAGGTTCAAACATCAATGAACAAATATTCATTTATGAGATGTCAATAACAATTCCCTATTATTTAGATGAGAATTGGAATTTTATCATAAAATTTGAAATATTTGAAATCAACGCCTAAAGTTTTTAAATTTTCATGAATTAGTAATAGTTAACGTTTTCATCCATTTTTAACGGAATACGGTGTGCAGGCTGCTTAGCGCATCTCGTCAATCCGACCAGAGAACATGAAGCTTAGCATCACCGCAATCACACGGAAGAAGCAACCATCGACGTTGCAATTGAAGGGCTCACTCGTGAAAAAATTCACGACATGATTGCTAAAGAACATGAACCAGCTAGACAACGCACTGCTCCCCCCCCCCCCCCCCACTGCTCACTGTTAGCACCTAAGGTCCTAATACATCCAATCTCACGCAGCTTCAAGCTCCCGAACATGAAGACGTTCAACGGAACGGACTACCCATTGGAGCATGTCCACCATTTCGTCACCATCATGAGGCTCAACAATGCCCCAGATCAACAATTATGTCAAGTGTTCCCGACAACTCTAAAGGGGCAAGCTTGTACCTATTTTTATTCTCTGAAAGAAGGAGCGCTCGACAACTTTTGCAAATTTATCTCAACTCTTTGTCGACCAATTCATCACAAATCGGATGATTGTACGGGACCTCTCTCACCTTTCGGAGATCCGTTAGAGCGAGGGAGAGACCCTCAAATAATTCTTTCGCTGCTTCACTAATAAGACATGCTAAATTCTAGGAGTAGACCCCGAGCTTCTACGAGGATTTTTCCTTGGAGGGCTCCGCCCTGATGACTTTTATTCTGCTCTAATACAGGAGACTATGACTAGCTATCCTGATCTCGTTCATCAGGTCGAGACCCAGATTATAGTTGAAGAAGCAATTGAAGCGCACCGCCAACAATTCGAGAGAAACTCAAAGAGACAGCTAGAGTAGGAGTCATCACTTTTGTTGGTTCATAATAAGAACGACGAGCGTCACAATAATCCCCACTGAAAACCGAGGCCCACATCAACACCAGGATTACATCCCCTAAACATAACTTGAACCAATGTGCACCTTGTTAATGTTTATTTGGACAATTAACGGGTTCAGAGGCTTAACGGGTCGTGTCGAATACACGGATATCCAATAATCGTAGATACTCCTAGGGTTTGCTTTATATACCTACCTAGGGGCAACGATATAGGATTCCACTTTGATCCCCATCCGGATGCTTCGAGCGACTTAACAATCTCAAAGTTTCTGCTCCTTCGCTCTTTGCTCCGCTTCGCTCATCGACTACAAAAGGCTTTCCGTCGCTGTTTTTCCTGGAGTTAACTGCGGATCACGTCCGCTACTGGAATCATGAAAGAGGAGCTCATCGTCGCCTCTTTCTCTATCTGCTTCGCTCGCCGTCGCTGTTGTGGTAAGGGAAAGCTCGCTGTCGGATTCTACCACCGCTGCTGCTGCCGTAAAGGAGCTTGTCGTCGGATTCTGCCGCTGTCGCTGCTGCTCTAAGGAGCTTGCCATCGGGTTTTATCATCACCGCTGCCGGTTAGGGCTGTTTAGGTTAAGATTAGTCTCTGTCGTCCATTGGTGTGGTCAGGACTTTTTTTTCGCCTAACCCTAACCCTAGCTTTGACTTTTGGCATTGAGTGTTGACTTTCTGGCATTGAGTCACCCTCTCGCCTCTAAGTGTTGAGTCAACCCTCAGCTTCCAAGCATTGAGTCAGTTTTGGCATTGAGTGTTGTTGGCGTTGAGTGGACCCGTTGGCGTTGAGTCCTGTCACTTAGCGTTGAGTGTTGTCTTTCGGCGATGAGTCAAGCCTTTTGGCGTTAAGTGCAACACATTTAGCATTGAGTGTAGCCCATTAGCATTGAGTCCTGCCTTTGGCGTTAAGTCTGGACCTTTAGTGTTGAGTCAGCTTCAAGGTGTTGAGTGTGTGCTCCCAGCGTCGACAACATTGAGTTCAACCTTTAGGCGTCGAGTGGACCTTGTCTGCTGTCGAGTGGCCTTGTTTGGCGTTGAGTGTTACGCCTTGGCATTTAGTGTTGCTGCTTGTCGTTGAGTGCTGCTGTTTAGCGCTGGGTGGACTGATTTTTGGTTCCCTGTGTCTGATGTCATCATAATGATGAAAGGGGGTAATTTTTCGTCTACGGTGTCAATGCTCAAGTTGGAAAAGTTCACTGCAACCGAATTCAGTGACTAGAAGCTGAATACCCAGTTTGGGATGAAGTATCTAAACGTGTTCTACACCGTTCAGTCTGCTCGTGCTGATGTTATAGGGACTGATGACGAAGCTCAGTGGGTTACTGATGAAGACTTCTGCATGGATTACCTGCTGAAATGATTGTCTTCTAGCTTGGCCAAGACATACATAAAGATGAAGTCTGCTAAAG
This sequence comes from Platanthera guangdongensis, assembly GCA_039583875.1. NCBI lineage: Eukaryota > Viridiplantae > Streptophyta > Magnoliopsida > Asparagales > Orchidaceae > Platanthera > Platanthera guangdongensis. The sequence continues at coordinate 197,674,575 of CM077159.1, forward strand.
AGATATGGGAGGTTCTAGAGAAGCACTTTAGGCAGGAGGACCTGTCAAAGACACACCTGGTGGACAAGTTTCACTCATTCACGTTTGACGAGGAGAAAGTCATTCTCTTTCAGGTATCTGTTTTGAAAATTTAGTTGATTCATTGCACAGTGAGAATATCTCTATGCCCGATAGTTTTGTTGCGGACACAATTGTGTATAAGTTGTCTTCCATGTGATACAATTTCAAAACTAAAATGTATTGCAAGAAGATACAAGTTGGTCTAAATGACCTCAAGCGTTTTATACGCATTGAGGATGAAAATCGGACAAGTCACGCCTTAGAAACTGTTAGCAAGCAGAAAGCTGCAGCTAACATGATTTCAAGTTCAAAACGCGCACCTCCTCCGAGAAAGACCAAACTTCCCCACAATAACACACAGGTTGCAGGCCATAGTAAAAAGATCAAAAAGTTAAGGGTAAATGTTTCAACTGCAAAAAGTGGGGACATAATGCATCTGACTGCAAGCTTCCTAAAAGGGAAAGAACCAGAGCACCACAAGAAGGCAACCAGACCAATATGGTTAACCTTGCCGAGCCTTCCGACTTTGTTACCATGGTTGGAAATGCGAAGGCCAATAATGAGTGGTTCCTAGATTCGGGAGCAACGTGCCACGTTTGCAACAATCCTAACTTGATGACAGAGCTCACTATTGTAAGGGAATATGTGATGGTGGCAAATGGTGAGACAACTGATGTGCTGAAGGTGGGAAATACAACTCTGCTGCTATCCTCAGGTAAGACTTTAACTTTAAAAAACATTAAATTCATTCCTTCTCTAACTAATAACTTAGTGTATATAAGTTTATTATGTGATGTCGATATATCCTTTACTTTTTGTAGCGATAGAGTAACACTGTTAGTTAACTCTCACTACTATGTATGTGCATACGTCCACAATAGGATATATCGTCTGAGTCTAGCAAACGAGTTAGTTCAATAAGTTCAAACAAACTTAGTTAACCCTAAGACTCTATATGAGAGACTAGGACACGTGAACTATAGAAAAATGTTCCAAATAGGTATAACTCACCAGATCACACTAGACACTAAAAATCAACCTGAAAAATGTGAAGTGTGTGCTCAAACTAAGATTACTAGAAATCCTTTTAGTACGGTTACTAGGAGCACAACACCTTTAGAGCTTATACATTCCGATATCGGTGACTTTAAAAATTTTATCACTAGAGGAGGAAGGAAGTATATGATCACTTTCATAGATGATTGCTCTAGATTTTGTCACATCTATCTTCTTAAAACTAAAGATGAATCGTTTGAAAAATTCTATCTTTTCAAAATCAGGATAGAAAACCAACTAGACATGAAAATAAAGAAGTTTAGAAGTGATAGAGGAGGAGAATACATGTCCAGTGAGTTCAAATGTTTTCTTGCCTCTCAAGGCATCATAGCAGAAATCACTGCTCCTTACTCACCCCTATCGAATGGTATAGTTGAGAAAAAAATATAACGTTAACAAAGATGTTGAATTTTATGCTTCTCACTGCTGGCATGCCAACTGCTTATTGAGGAGAAGTAGTTTTAACTGCAAATCACATTATGAACAAAGTCTCTCATGCTAAGTTAGAGGTTACACCCTACGAGCTTTGGTTTAAGAGACCCCCGTCCTTAACTAGACTTAAGACCTGGGGCTACATAGCCTATGTCAGGGTCTTTGACCCTAGACGGTCTAAACTTGGATCTAGGACAATGACCCGTGTCCACTTAGATTGTGCTGAAGATAGTGATGCAGATAGATTATTAGTCCCGTCTAATAATATAATTATTGAATCTAGAGATGCTGTGTTTTTTGAGGATAAGTTTCTTAAAGACAATAACATGTCACTCTCAGGTATGCAAGCAAATATTGCTAAAGAAGATCCTGAATCCGTACCGAGCACATCCTTTTTTGTTCCAGTAGACAATAGTGTCCTAGAGTCTATAAGGACTTCAATGAGAGAGAGAACTCCCAGAACCTTCGGTAGTGATTTTGTCACTTACCACACGAGGCTGATCCATCTACCTATAAGGAAGCGATAACATCAAATGATTCACTACTATGGAAAGAAGCCATTGATGAAGAGATGAACTCTCTATTTCAGAACAACACCTGAAAGTTAGTTGCTAAGCCAAAAGGGACTAAAACAACAGGATGTAAGTGGGTTCTTAAAAAGAAACTAAATCTTGATGGTAGCATAGCTAAGTATAAAGCACGCCCGGTGGCTAAAGATTTCACACAAGTTAGTGGGATGAATTATTTTGATGTATATTCACCAGTGTGTCACTTAGCAACCATTAGGATACTCCTTGCTATTGTGTCTATTGAGAAGTTTATTGTTCATCAAATGGATGTTAAGACCGAGTTCTTGAATGGAGATCTGACAGAAGAAATATACATGAGCCAACCTGAAGGTTTCATTGTAGATGGTCACGAAAGTAAGGTTTGTAAGTTAGTCAAGTCGTTATACAGACTAAAACAAGCACCAAAATTATAATATTAGAAGTTTGACTATAATGTAAGGAACATGAGATTCATGTCGAGTATCTCAGACAAATGTCTTTATATATGTAATAGATCGAACAAAGTCGATATAATATGCTTATATATTGATGATTTGCCGATTCTTAGTTCTGATCAATCTGTAGTGGATGACGTTAAGTCAGAACTAATGAAATAGTTTAGCATTAAAGACTTAGGTGTAGCTGAGACTATACTGGGCATGCAAGTGAGTTTTGCAAAAAATGATATTTCCCTAAGTCAAAGCCACTATATAAAGTCCATGTTGGATACGTGGGGATACAATGAACGTAGAGCAGTGGAGACACCTTACGATTATAATAATCGCTTGAAGCCCAATGATTGAGCTGCAATTAGGCGGTTAGACTATGCTAAACTGATTGATAGTCTCATGTATGTTATGGTCTGCACAAGACCTGACATAGCCTTTACGGTCGGCATGTTAAGCACATTAACTAGTAATCCTAGCCAAGACCATTGGGATGCCCTCTATAGGCTGATGTGATACTTAAAGCACATCAAAACGTATGTTTTATATTACCATGGTCATCCTCCAGCTTTGGAAGGATATTCTGATGCATTATGTTGCTCAAAAATCAACGACAGCAAATACACTAGTGGATTTATATTCACAGTAGAAGGAGCAGCTGTAGCCTGCAAGTCCAAGAGACAATCATATATTGTACTATCTTCTATGGAATCTGAACTATACGCTCTAGCTTCAGCGGGAGAAGAAGCAAAGTGGATAAGAGATTTGGTGATGAACATTCCACTATCGAGCCTGAAATTGAGTTCTGTTGTACTTTACTGCGACAATCAGGCTACTAAAATGATTGCTACGAACAGTTTGTTCAATGGCAAAAGAAGGCAACTACGGATGAAACAAGCCTGGTTGACCTCCCTCACAAGTCAAGAGATTATTACCCTAGTTGATGTGAGGTCGAAAGGTAATGTTGCAGATGCCTTGACAAAAGGATTAATTAGAACTCTCACAATCAAAACATCATGGGAAATGAGATTAAAGTTCATAAAAATATGAAACTTGCTCCTATTGTTGAAGCCAAAAATGATCTCTGTGGAGTTCGGGGTCCCTAGAAAGGGGTGACCTCACACCTACTACACTCAAGAGAACGTCACAGACCAAATGATCAAGAAGCTAGGAACAGACCCTCAGCTCTAGCGCGGAGGTCCCACCTCACACCCGGAAGGCTACCTGAGCACTTCCCCTCCCTAGCCAATGCCTGAGCTAAGGTGCCTTGGAGGAGCTCTCTCTACTCTACCAAGAAGAAGCTAAGGGAGGAGGAAGCTAAAAGAAGTCTCCCCTCCAAAGGCACCCAAGGGGGTCTATTTATAGTTTTCCAAATCTCATGGACCAAAATGACCAAAATACCCTTACGCCCAATATACCTTGGGCCAATAGAAAACAACCACGCCGGGGGACAGAACGGTAAAAGCAGGGGGGCAAGGGGCGAGACCCCGGCCCCGGCCGGTCTCGCCCCGCCAGGCCGCCAGGCAGGAAGGGGCGGGGGCGAGACCCCGGCCCCTGGCCGATCTCGCCCTGCCGGGCCGCCAAGCAGAAAGGGGGCAGGGCGAGACCCCGACCCTCGGCCGGTCTCGCCTTGCCAGGCCGCCAAGCTAGAAGAGGGCCGGGCGAGACCCCGGCCCCCGGCCGGTCTCGCCCTGCCAGCCCGCCAAGCAAGAAGAGGGCAGGGCGAGACCCCGACCCCCGGCCGGTCTTGCCCCGCCAGGCCGCCAAGCAGCTATCTGGACGGGGCAGGTGTCAGCCAACTTGTCGCACCCGCCCCCAAAAAGAGGGCCACTGGGGGGAGGTAGATTTTTCCTCCCCCTACTAGTATGTTTCTAAGCCAGAGCCAAAATTGGCCACCGAGAGTGCACATATGCTAAAAAAGCTTAAAACTATATATGGGCGAATACGAGGTTGTACACAATCTCCGCTCTTTTCGAGGTTGGCACAAGCTCGGAAAGAAACGTCCAACCCAACGTATTCGCTGAGTGTAATTTTCTTGCGCGGCACCCCGTGGAGTCAACCTATCATGCCAGCTGATGGGAGCCTGGGTGACGAGACCCCCTCCGGGTAAAAAATACTTCACCCTCCGGAGGGGTCAACCTATCATGTCAGCTATAGGAGCTTGGGTGGCGAGACCTCCTCCGGGTAAACAACACTTCACCTCCCGGAGGGGTCAACCTGCCGTGCCAGCTATGGGAGCCTGGGTGGCGAGACCTCCTCCGGGTAAAAAACACTTTACCCTTCGGAGGGGTCAACCTGACATGCCAGGTATGGGAGCCTGGGTGGCGAGACCTTCTTTGGGTAAAAAACTTGGCTTCCACGAGAGATAAACCAGCCCTGTCAGCTAGTGAGAGCCTGACAGCGGAATCATCATCGGAGTAAAGGGCTTACCCCACCCTCCGAGAGATCAACCTGCCCTGCCAGCTAGGAGAGAGCCTGACAGCGGAATCCATCTCGAGGTGAGACCTACCCCACCATCCGAGAGATCAACCTGCCACGCCAGCTAGGTGAGAGCCTGGCAGCGGAATCCATCTCGAGGTGAGACCTACCCCACTCTCCGAGAGATCAACCTGCCCTGCCAGCTAGGTGAGAGCCAGGCAGCGGAATCCATCTCGAGGTGAGACCTACCCACCCTCCGAGAGATCAACCTGCCCTGCCAGCTATGTGAGAGCCTGGCAGCGGAATCCATCTCGAGGTGAGACCTACCCCACCCTCCGAGAGATCAACCTGCCCTGCCAGGTAGGTGAGAGTCTGGCAGCGGAATCCATCTCGAGGTGATACCTACCCCACCCTCTGAGAGATCAACCTGCCCTGCCAGCTAGGTGAGATCCTGGCAGCAGAATCCATCTCGAGGTGAGACCTACCCACCCTCCGAGTGATCAACCTGCCCTGCCAGCTAGGTGAGAGCCTGACAGCAGAATCCATCTCGAGGTGAGACCTACCCCACCCTCCGAGAGATCAACCTGCCCTGCCAGCTGGGTGAGAGCCTGGCAGCGGAATCCGTCTCGAGGTGAGACCTACCCCACCCTCCGAGAGATCAACCTGCCCTGCCAGCTAGGTGAGAGCCTGACAGCGGAATCCATCTCGAGGTGAGACCTACCCCACCCTCCGAGAGATCAACCTGCCCTGCCAGCTAGGTGAGAGCCTGTCAGCAGAATCCATCTCGAGGTGAGACCTACCCCACTCTCCGAGAGATCAACATGCCTGCCAGCTAGGTGAGAGCCTGGCAGCGGAATCCATCTCGAGGTGAGACCTGCTCCACTCTCCGAGAGATCAACCTGCCCAGCCAGCTAGGTGAGAGCCTGACAGCGAAATCCATCTCGAGGTGAGACCTACCCACCCTCCGAGAGATCAACCTGACCTGCCAGCTAGGTGAGAGCCTGGCAGCGGAATCCATCTCGAGGTGAGACCTACCCCACCCTCTGAGAGATCAACCTGCCCTGCCAGCTAGGTTAGAGCCTGGCAGCGGAATCCATCTCGAGGTGAGACCTACCCACCCTCCGAGAGATTAACCTGCCCTGCCAGCTAGGTGAGAGCCTGACAGGGGAATCCATCTCGAGGTGAGACCTACCCCACCCTCCGAGAGATCAACCTGCCCTGCCAGCTAGGTGAGAGCTTGACAGCAGAATCCATCTCGAGGTGAGACCTAACCCACCCTCCGAGAGATTAACCTGCCCTGTCAGTTGGGTGAGAGCCTGACAGCGGAATCTGTCTCGAGGTGGGACCTACCCCACTATCCAAGAGATCAACCTGCCCTGCCAGCTAGGTGAGAGCCTGACAACAGAATCCATCTCGAGGTGACACATACCCCACCCTCCGAGAGATCAACCTGCCCTGCCAGCTAGGTGAGAGCCTGACAGAGGAATCCATCTCGAGGTGAGACCTACACCACCCTCCGAGAGATCAACTTGCCCTGCCAGCTAGGTGAGAGCCTTGCAGCGGAATCCATCTCGAGGTGAGACATACCCTAATCTCCGAGAGATCAACCTGCCCTGCCAGCTAGGTGAGAGCCTGACAGCGGAATCCATCTCGAGGTGAGACCTACCCCACTCTCCGAGAGATCAACCTGCACTGCCAGCTAGGTAAGAGCCTGACAGCAGAATCCATCTCGAGGTGAGACCTACCCACCCTCCGATAGATCAACCTGCCCTGCCAGCTAGGTGAGATCCTGGTAGTGGAATCCATCTCGAGGTGAGACCTACCCCACCCTCCAAGAGATCAACCTGCCCTGCCAGCTAGGTGAGAGCCTGGCAGCGGAATCCATCTCGAGGTGAGACCTACCCCACCCTCCGAGAGATCAACCTGCCCTGCCAGCTGGGTGAGAGCCTGTCAGCGGAATCCATCTCGAGGTGAGACCTACCCCACTATCCGAGAGATCAACTTGCCTGCCAGCTAGGTGAGAGCCTGGCAGCGGAATCCATCTCGAGGTGAGACCTGCCCCACTCTCAGAGAGATCAACCTGCCCCGCCAGCTAGGTGAGAGCCTGACAGCGAAATCCATCTCGAGGTGAGACCTACTCACCCTCCGAGAGATCAACCTGACCTGCCAGCTAGGTGAGAGCCTGACAGCGAAATCCATCTCGAGGTGAGACCTACCCCACCCTCCGAGAGATCAACCTGCCCTGCCAGCTAGGTTAGAGCCTGGCAGCGGAATCCATCTCGAGGTGAGACCTACCCACCCTCCAAGAGATTAACCTGCCCTGCCAGCTAGGTGAGAGCCTGACAGGGGAATCCATCTCGAGGTGAGACCTACCCCACCCTCCGAGAGATCAACCTGCCCTGCCAGCTAGGTGAGAGCCTAACAGTAGAATCCATCTCGAGGTGAGACCTAACCCACCCTCCGAGAGATCAACCTGCCCTGCCAGTTGGGTGAGAGCCTGACAGCGGAATCTGTCTTGAGGTGGGACCTACCCCACTCTCCGAGAGATCAACCTGCCCTGCCAGCTAGGTGAGAGCCTGACAGCGGAATCCATCTCGAGGTGAGACCTACCCCACCCTCCGAGAGATAAACCTGCCCTGCCAGCTAGGTGAGAGCCTGGCAGCGGAATGCATCTCGAGGTGAGACGTACCCCACCCTCCGAGAGATCAACCTGCCCTGCCAGCTAGGTGAGAGCCTGGCAGCGAAATCCATCTCGAGGTGAGACCTACCCCAATCTCCGAGAGATCAACCTGCCCTGCCAGCTAGGCGAGAATCTGACAGCGGAATCCATCTCGAGGTGAGACCTACCCCACTCTCCGAGAGACCAACCTGCACTGCCAGCTAGGTAAGAGCCTGATAGCAAAATCCATCTCGAGGTGAGACCTACCCACCCTCCGATAGATCAACCTGCCCTGCCAGATAGGTGAGATCCTGGCAGTGGAATCCATCTCGAGGTGAGACCTACCCCACCCTCCAAGAGATCAACCTGTCCTGCCAGCTAGGTGAGAGCCTGACAGCGGAATCCATCTCGAGGTGAGACCTACCCCACCCTTCGAGAGATCAACCTGCCCTGCCAGCTAGGTGAGAGCATGGCAGCGGAATCCATCTCGAGGTGAGACCTACCCCACTCTCTGAGAAATCAACCTGCCCTGCCAGCTAGGTGAGAGCCTGTCAGCGGAATCCATCTCGAGGTGAGACCTACCCCACTCTCCGAGAGATCAACCCGCCCTGCCAGCTAGGTGAGAGCCTGGCAGCGGAATCCATTTCGAGGTGAGACCTACCCACCCTCCGAGAGATCAACCTGCCCTGCCAGCTAGGTAAGAGCATGACAGCGGAATCCATCTCGAGGTGAGACCTACCCCACCCTCCGAGAGATCAACCTGCCCTGCCATCTAGGTGAGAGCCTGGCAGCGGAATCCATCTCGAGGTGAGACCTACCCCACCCTCCGAGAGATCAACTTGCCCTGCCAGCTAGGTGAGAGCCTGACAGCGGAATCTATCTCGAGGTGAGACCTACCCACCCTCCGAGAGATCAACCTGCCCTACCAGCTAGGTGAGAGCTTGGCAGTGGAATCCATCTCGAGGTGAGACCTACCCCACCCTCCGAGAGATCAACCTGCCCTGCCAGCTAGGTGAGAGCCTAGCAACGGAATCCATCTCGAGATGAAACCTACCCACCCTCCGAGAGATCAACCTGTCCTGCCAGCTAGGTGAGAGCCTGACAGCGGAATCCATCGCGAGATGAGACCTACCCCACCTTCTGAGAGATCAACCTGCCCTGCCAGCTAGGTGAGAGCCTGACTGTGGAATCCATCTCGAGGTGAGACCTACCCCACCCTCCGAGAGATCAACCTGCCATGCTAGCTAGGTGAGAGCCTGACAGCGGAATCCATCTCGAGGTGAGACCTCTAGGCATCCACGAGAGGTATCACCGACCCTGCCCAACTAGTGAGAGCCTGGGCAGCGGGACCGTCTCGGAACAAAAGGACTAGGCATCTCAATCAAACCTTACCAAATCCTACATCCTCAAACGGGGAAAAAATATAAGTTACATGGTCCCCTGACTCAGCTGGTCAGGGGTAACACTTGTTACAAGACAAGAAAAAGGAAAAAACTACCGCGAGACGAGGCACCCTCAGGGGGCCTGGACCTGATGGCCGTCTTCTGCTTCCTTCTCCTCAGACACTTCCATCTTGCTCAAGCTCTCCATGACCTTCTCCATCTCCTCTGCCTTGGCCAACCAAGAGATGGTGTTGACGGCCGTGACGTAGCACTGCCTCGCCATCCTAGAGTCTCCCTTGACTCTGACCTGGATCTCTCCGGAGCTGAACTTGAGGCATTGGTGTAAAGAACACGACACGCAACGGAAGGCGCTAATAAGGGGCCTTCCGAAGATGGCGTTGTAGCTGCTTGGAGCGTCAACAATGACGAACCGGCAGTTCCTTGAAGCCCCTCCCAACTTTACTTGGGGTCCGACTCCACCTTCCACTTCCTTCCTCTCCCCTGAAAATCCAAACAGGGGTCCGTCCGAGGCCAACACCCTCCTTGGCTCTACCTTCATCTCGTCAAATGCCTTCTTGAAAACGATGTTGATGGAGCTCCCGTTGTCAACCAAGATCCGGGAGACGGTGTAGCCCTTGATGGCCGTCTGGATGACCAGCGCATCGCAGAACGGATCCTCATGATCCTGCAAGTCCTTCACCGAGAAGGTGATCTTCTCCTCCTGGGGCGGTGTCTGGGAGGTTGAGGCGATGCTCCTTCGTCACATGACATGGAGGCTTGCCTTCCGAGTGGCCTCAACCCCCACTCCACCGTGGATCACCGCTATACCGCCTCGGGGTCCGACATCGATACGGTCCTCACACACATCATCCACTCCTTCTCTGGGCAGAACCTCTTCAACCCGCACTGGTGGTTGTGGCTGGGCAGGGCCTCTTGCCCCCCTCACCTCCAGGAACTCGGGGCAGGTAGCTGTGGCGTGCCCCTCCACCTGGTGGAAGTCACAGTAGGGTAACTCTACCCTGACACTTCTCCTTCCCTGGTGGTTCCTCCTCTCCCTTCGACCAATCTCCATCGCTTGCTGTGGTGGGGGTAGGAGCTGCCTAGGGGCTTATCTCTGGAAGTTGAACCTCCCTTGGCCCCCATGGAAGTTTCCCCCATCTTGGGCGTAACCTCTTCCCGGGCCCTGAACGGGTCCTCCCTGCTGCCTCCAACCTGGTTTCAGACCCTCCTGAGCTCTCCGCTCCTCTCTCCTTCTTCCTTCCTGAGGTCTCGAGCCACCTTGCTCCTTTTCCTCCGTCTCTGTTAGCTTTGCGAACTTCTTGACAAACGCCGAGTTAGCCGCCTCCATGGCTATCTCCTCAGCCGTCCTTTCCATCAACTCCTCGAAGGAAAGGGGGGCCTTCCGGGTCAAGCTCATCTTGAAGAGCCCCTCCTTCAGCCCAACGCTGAAGGCCATCTGGAGAGCATACCCTGACATCTCCTAGACCTCCAAGATCTCCTCTTGGAACCTGTCAACGTAACGGGCCAGCGACTCCTCGGCCCCCTGCCTTATCAGGAAGATGGACTCGGGACTCCTCTTCCGCTTCTTGGAGGTGGAGAAGCGAAGCTGAAAGCTCCTGCTTAAGTCCTCGAACCCATAGATTGACCTCGGAGGGAGTTGATGGAACCAGTCCCTTGCCTTCTCCTTCAACATGATCGTAAAGAGGCGACACTTGAAGATATCTGTCATTGGCCTGATGGAGACGGCATCCTCGAACCACTGTAGATGCGGGACGGGGTCATCCTTCCCGGTATAGTAAGCCATGTCTGGCTCTCTGAACCCCTCGGGAACGGGAGCTGAGATGATCATCTCGCTGAAGGGTGACCCCCTAAGGGGTGGTCTCGCCACTTCTACTCGCGCGGCCTGCTCTCCTGGGAGGTTGGCACTCGCCGGGCTGGAGAATAATTTCCGGCCGGTGAGGTCTCGCTCGACCCCATCTCCCATCCTCTCCTTCCCAGGCCTTCTTCCTAGTGCACTTCCTTCTCCCCCCCCCCCCCCGCTGGGGTCATCTCGCCTAGACCCCTAGGAGTCGACTCGTCGAGGGGGGGAGCTAGCTCCTGGGGGGTCGGGGTGGAGCTGCCACCTTGAGGAGCAATGCTTCGCAGCATCTCCATGATGCCTTGGATGGAGGCCATGAACTCTTGCCTCCCCACAAAGGGTCCTGAGCTGGGGAGCTCGCCGAGATCATCACTACCTCCCTGACATCCAGTCATGACACTCTCCTGAGATCTTTTGTGTTGGTCACTCTCCACGCTCACCGCACCAAAGTGTTGAAGCCAAAAATGGCCTCTATGGAGTTCGGGGTCCCTAGAAAGGGGTGACCTCACACCTACTACATTCAAGAGAACGTCACAGACCAAATGATCAAGAAGCTAGGAACAGACCCTCGGCTCTAGCGCGGAGGTCCCACCTCACACCCGGAAGGCTACCTGAGCACTTTCCCTCCTTAGCCAATGCCTGAGCTAAGGTGCCTTGGAGGAGCTCTCTACTATACCAAGAAGAAGCTAAGGGAGGAGGAAGCTAAAAGAAGTCTCCCCTCCAAAGGCACCCAAGGGGGTCTATTTATAGTTTTCCAAATCCCATGGACCAAAATGACTGAAATACCCTTACGCCCAATATACCTTGTGCCAATAGAAAACAACCACGCCGGGGGGTAGAACGATAAAAGCAGGGGGGCAAGGGGCGAGACCCCGGCCCCTGGCCGGTCTCGCCCCGCCAGGCCGCCAGGCAGGAAGGGGCGGGGGCGAGACCCCGGCCCCCGACCGGTCTTGCCCCGCCAGGCCGCCAAGCAGAAAGGGGGCAAGGCGAGACCCCGACCCCCGGCCGGTCTCGCCCCGCCAGGCCGCCAAGCTAGAAGAGGGCAGGGCGAGACCCCGACCCCCGGCCGGTCTCGCCCCGCTAGGCCGCAAAGCTAGAAGAGGGCAGGACAAGACCCCGGCCCCCGGCCGGTCTCGCCCCGCCAGGCTGCCGAGCTAGAAGAGGGCGGGGCGAGACCCCGATCCCCGGTCGATCTCGCCCCGCCAGGCCGCCGAGCTAGAAGAGGGCAGGGCGAGACCCCGGCCCCCGACCGGTCTCGCCCCGCCAGGCCGCCGAGCTAGAAGAGGGCATGGCGAGACCCCGGCCCCCGACCTGTCTCTCCCCGCCAGACCGCCAAGAAAGAAGAGGGTAGGGCGAGACCCCGACCCCCGGCCGGCCTCGCCCCGCCAGGCCGCCAAGCACCTATCGGGACGGGGCGGGTGTCAGCCAACTTATCGCACCCCACCCCCCCCCCCCCCCCCCCAAAGAGGGCCACTGTGGGGAGGTAGATTTTTCCTCCCCCAACTAGCATATTTCCAAGCTAGAGCCAAAATTGGTCACCGAGAGTGCCCATATGGCAAAAAAGCTTAAAACTATATAGGGGCGAATACGGGGTTGTACACCTATATTTATATTTTGATAGCAAGAACCTATATGCGCAACATTCAAGCATCTAATAACAGACTGAAAACCCCAAATAATTTCTTAATGAAAGCCCAAGATGATTAGATGTTAGTCATTACACACTTGATGACTTAACATCTTTCTCATTGTAAGTTGATTTGAGAATTATTCAACTGGAAATAGAAAATCGTTGTATGAGTTAATTTAACATTAGTGATCATAACATATTATTCCACATTTGATAATGTTGCAAAAGACGGTATGCTAAATCATATGATGAGGTACATAGTGGTCCTTAATGAGTAAGATAACAATGTTTAATTTATTAAAATCAAAACTTGACTGGTCCTAGCTAGACTTGATAGAGATGCTAACAATGTTACTTCACTATTGCTACAAGTACTAAACTCATTTAGGTAGAGCTAGTTTACTTTGATACGTCTCTGCATATGTTTATGAATTCATAGAGTCTAACTCTTGAAATTCCTTGCAGGCACTGATGAAGTTGGAGGAGAGAAAATAGATTTTGACATGGATGCTGATGATCTACTCTATGAGTAGAATTGTTATTTGTTTTCTGATCCATTGTTAATTTTAGTTTTTCAGACTTTTGATTCATGAGTAGCACTATATACCTGGATGTTAAATGTTACTGTTTTTTTGGCAAACTCTTATTTTGCTTTATTGTGCTAACTCTTATGAAATGTGTAAAGTCGAAAACTTGCACATTTAGTACATTCTACTTTCTGCACTCCGAGACATACACGTTTTTGTCGCAAATATAGGAGAAGACTGTTAATGTATATTTGGACAATTAACAGGTTCAGAGGCTTAACGGGTCGTGTCGGATACACAGATATCCAATACCCGTAGATACTCTTGGGTTTGCTTTATATACCTACCTAGGGGCAACATATAGAGGATTCCACTTTGATCCTCATCCGGATACTTCGAGTGACTTAACACTCCTCGCCATCCGTGATAGCAACGCCATTTGTATGCCCGAGCCACTCGCGCTAAAAAGGGGAAATCAGTCACAGTATTGCGACTTCCACCACAGACACAACCAGAGAACAGAAGGTTGTCATGTAACATCCCGCCTTTTATTGGGCCACCAGAGCCTTAGTGGGCCCAATAAAAGTGCCCCGAACCCTACCCATGACCCGGTGGGAAATAACCCTAAGCGAGAAATAGAGCTAGAGAACTCTGAATTGAGTTCTGTCAGTTCCTGTGGCCTCGTATAGTCAATACGAGCGCATCGGAACCCGTTCAGTTGGACTCCGAGGTCTAACGATAATTTTACACATTTCGACCATTTTAGCGCGCTGCGACGCGCAAATTTCGGACTTCCGTCAAACGGACTCCGATTCAACCCCAGTCAGTGGCGTTAGACTCGTATGGTCAATACGAAATCAACGGAACTCGTCCCAGTCAATTTAGATGACGATTGGTCAACCCGTGGTCAAATCAAGCATAGTTGTGCACCGAAAAGCGTGCGCACACCAATTATGACACGACACCCGAACTTTGACCCGACCCCGACGACTTGGACCCACTTTGACTTTGACCAGCAAGGGGGACCCAACCTAGGGTTGACTTGGTCAAACCCTCATAAAAATCCACTTTTTGGATTTTTCTCCAAGTGAGGGGCCCACCTCCTCTCCAAAGAAGGATGACCCATGCTTCCCCTCACTCTCCTTGGGCCCCCCAACCAGCAAGCCCCCATACCACTACAAGTGGAGGCCCACCCATTTCTTTTCTCTCCCCCTCTCTCTCTCTTTCTTCACCATGGAGGCCCAAGCCCATGAGGCTTTTCCCTATCCCCACATGGGGAATATGTGGCACCTCCAGCTGTCCTTGTACAGCTGGAGGGTGGTGATTAATCCCTCCCTAGGGAGGGATTAATCCCACATTGCCAATGGGAGGGAAGCTCCCCCTCCACCTCCCTATAAAAGGACCCCAACCCCCTCTCTTTCCCTCACAGCTCTCAGAGAATTCCACTCCCCCTTCTCCCCCCTCTGCCGGAGCTCAGGTGGCCGGAAAAAGCCAAGCCGGAGCTCCTCCTCCCCTCCTCCACCACCTTGAGCCATGTCCGACCAAGCCTGCCCCTCCCGAGCCCACCAAACTCAGGTGGAAGCCTTCTCCCTCCTCATTCTCCATTTTGGACGTCTTGCATGGCACTCCCGGCGGCCGGAGCGCCGCCGCCGCCACCCCCCTCCTCTCCCGTTCATTTTTTTTAAAAAAATGCTCCGGCGGCGGCCGGCGGCGGTAGGCCGCCGGACCACCGCCGGAGGGAGCGCCCACCACCGGCGGGTTGGCCGGTGGTGGAGCTACGGCCGGCCGGTGGCCGGCCGGCGGCTGGAGAAGCCCGTAAGGGGCGGAAATGTACAGCAGCGGGAGGGGGGAGGAGATCTACAGTAAAAGCAAATTATATATATATATAATAATATATTATATATATATTATTATAATATTTATAATAAATATTATAATAGTAATATTGGTTTGATTTTTAAGAGACTAAAATAGGCTCCTAGGGAGAAAGGTTTGATCATGAAAAATGTCCCCTTTGTTAAGGGCTCCCTCCACAAAAATTTTGAGAATTTTTGGTGTTGATTTGTTATTTTTAAAAGCCCAATTAAACTTTATTTGACCAAATTAAAGGGCCAAAACTCTTTGAAAAATTATGAAAATTTTTCTATGCTCATTTTATATCCATATAAGGGTTGTATCAAAATTTAAGCTCATGGGAATAAGTTTTGATATTTTTCCTAAATTATGGAAGCCTAGGATCGCGCTCGGAATTTATTACGCTCATTTTCCTGGAAAGTGAAAATTGGAGCGCGCGACCAATCTATCTAATTTGAATAATAAATTCAAATTGTCTTATCGACGAGAGTGACTGAGGCAAGTGATCAAGCTCCGGGTGTTTCGAGATTTCGAGAAACCGCCGAGCGCCTCGACTCTCGGGCGATTTGGGCACGCTCGGAAGTGAGAGTACGAGTAGTGAGTTGCATATTATTCTCGACAAATAATGAAAGTATAACTCCTGATAAGCCCCAATCCGATTAAGTCGTGGTTAATAAGACGCAACCAACCCATAATCTGATCTTAATAAAGGGTGTAACCCAAGGAAGCCTTTAAAAACTGAGATGGAACTGAATCTCTCCGGCATGGAGATGGAACTGAATCTCTCCTGGATGGAGATGGAACTGAATGTGCCTCCTGGATGGAGATGAAACTGAATCTCTCCGGAATGGAGATGGAACTAAATCTCTCCTGGATGTAGATGGAACTGAATATCTCCTGAGAACGGAGATGGAACTGAAGCCTCCTGTATGGAGTGATTGGACTACTAACCATTTTCTTTATGATTATTCCAGTTTTACACTGGTCCAGTTCCTTTATTCTTTTCAGTTCAGTACTTTCAATTCAGTACTACTCCAGTCTCGTACTGGTCAAGATTATTTCATTACTTTCATTTTAGTACTACTACAGTCTCGTACTGGTCAAGCTTATTTCAATACTACTCCAGTCTTGTACTGGTCACATTTCTTTCCAGCACTTTAAATAAGCAGCATAACCACCGCACTTGATCTTATCGCAATTTACTTTTATATTCCCGGGTCCTGCTCTGACGAGCAGTTGTTGTTTAGGTTGAGCCTTAGTTGGGGATAACCGGAGTTGAGGTAGTCCTCCAGGTCTAGCCCCAAAAAAAGCGCTCCCACGCTCCTTGTCGAAAGTAGAGCAAAGTGCCAATGCCCGAAGTGTAAGCCTAGTAAGGCAGGCCGTCGTAGACCCGGTGTTATATTGTTTGCAATTATTTGATTGATTGTAAATTGCTTGCGGTGAAATGGTGGCGGGTCAGTCCCTTCCGCAGACCGTTCGTACCGGTGCGGCAAGGTTGACGACTCAAGGCGACAGGGAGATGAGTACCACGGGTGACCGACCGTTATATTCCCCGTCGGGTTTTCCTCCGCTGGTCGGCCAAAATGATTCGTCGGATGTCGCTAACATCCAAGAGTACACAAGGTTGTACGTGAGGGCCTGAGGTTGTGCGCTACGATCACCCACAGAAGTGGCAGGACTGGCCACTGTCACCGACGGCCACATCGGTGAGGCCCGTGGGGCTCGCTACCCTGCTGGAACAGAAGCGGTCCAAACTATGTCGACATAGGGTTTGTGTGCGCGGCTATGAATGCCTGCGGTTTGTGTGCGCGGCTATGAATGCCTGCGGTTTGTGTGCGCGACTATGAATGCCTGCGGTTTGTGTACGCGGCTGTGAATGCCTGCGATAGAATTCAAGATATGAAAACCTGTTGTGTTGATGAGCTAGTAGAGTCTTGCTATAACCATTTTATGTTATTGCTGCTTTTTCCGGTTATACTGCACTCTTTTATAATTGCTCCTAGTTGTTCATATATGAAATGTTGTGATAACCCTCTCTTGCTTCGGCTATTTACTTTTGTTGGGTGAGTGCGTGCTCGTCCCCAGGATGTGGATCCGGGGAGGAGATTTGTTTCCACTTAACTCTGTGACTAACGGTTATTTGATTAACCATTCACAGGAGGTGGACCACCATAGTGACCCGCTTCCGCAGGAGATTACGCCAGCAGCTAGGCCTACTCGAGCAGATGCACCCCCGCCGTCTCCGGTGTTTAGAGACGTGAGTACCGCCGAGCAGTTTAGAAGAGAGAGTGTGTGAGAGACTTATGTAGTACATGTATAGCCCACGAGATTTTATAAACGCCTAAGGCTTCGGCCCTAGAACCTCTATATTAATATGATATGTAGTGGTTTTCTGTTAATGCTTCCGCTATATTCTGATGGGTTGTGAATGTTATGATTCGAACCACTCAAGACGGCCATCTAGTGCTTGAATAGGGTGGATTGTTTCCCCTATGAGCCCTGGGTAGACGTCTTGGGCCAGTAGTACCCCTCCGGCCCGACCCGGGCAAAAGGTTGGGGGGGGGGGGGGTACTACAAATGGATCAGAGCGATCACGATTCGTCCTTGTGGAGCAGTCTCAGGATCCCTCCGTCCCTCGCTTCGTTCTAGGTTCGGGACGAACCTTGCAGTGGAAGCCTGGTGGACCCTAGTGTAGAGGCTTAGGGATTCTAGACTGTGCGTTAGTACGCCCATACACCATTGTTTTCCGCTTGGGTTGTCGCTTTTGCAAATTCCCTTACTTTTGCAAAATACTGACACTCTTTCATGTTACTTCTCTAGATACCAGAGTACAGTAACAGGGGATCCTCGTCCAGAGGATACGTTCCAGCCACCCCACCACCAGACCCGGTTGCTCCCGCAGCCGTACCGTTTGCCGAGTCAGATATAGGGCAGACACTGACGGCTATACTAGCGACTTTCCGAGATGCCCTGGCACAGCCACCGCGGGAGATGACTGCACCCACAGATCTGCTGACGACTTTTCGAGGACTGAGGCCTCCCCCTTTCAGGGGTACAGAGACGGCCATTCAGGTAGAGGAGTGGGTGGAGCGAGTGGAGGAGCTGTTGGTAGGGATAATGTACCCAACTGTGGCAGCAGTCTCTTTGGTGGTGACCCTCTTGGAGGGATATGCGAGGGATTGGTGGAGAACGTCTAGTCACTCTACCTTCCGAGGTCGGCCGATGAGCACGATCCTTTGGGGGGAGTTCTCCGTAGCTCTGCTAGAATTTTTCATCACAGATGCAGACCGAGCCGCGCTGCAAGAGAGGTTCCTGCTCATTCGACAGGGCAACCGCACTGTGGCAGAGTATGAAAGAGAGTTCATACACCTGGCACGCTTTGCCGGGAACCTGGCTGCCTCCGACAGGGATAGGGCTTCTCGGTTCTACCGAGGACTACGAGACAACCTGAGGCAGGCCTTGATTATGCTCTCTCAGGCCACCTTCCACACCATAGCCACCCATGCAGCAGCTCTAGAGTTGGACCAGCAGATGGTGGCTCAGCGGCGCAGAGGTCAAGTAGAGCTTCCTCGAGACCAGAGACGAGACGTTGGAGTCGCTCCCCATAGACAGGATAGAGAGAGCAGACAGCGATGCCGCAGGCTGCCTTATAGGCGCCCACCAGCACCCCCAGCACCCCCAGCTGCACAGCAAGACAGTAGACCAGCTCCAGCTCCACAGCCCCCACTAGTGGCCCGACGAGATGTTCCCTTCGCAGGGAACTGCTTCTTGTGTCAGCAGCCGGGACATATGAGGGCCTTCTGCCCTCAGGCGATAGGGAGACCAGGACTAGGAGCAGTCCAGGGTGGACAGCTGGCACGGGGACAGGGTCAAAGAGGCCGTAGAGGCCGAGCTGGCAGGAGAGGCCAGCAAGGCCGAGCAGCTCCCCAGGAGGCCTATGCACTGGACCTGCAACATGGACCAGCCCCTGACGTAGTTATAGGTATATATCTTAGGCGATAGAAGATATCAGATCTTCCACTATTGTTGTATATTTCATATATATATGTATATGTATATTAGTTAGATGATATATATCTATATGTTTTCCTATGACGTCAGGAATCTTGTTGATAGAAGGTCACCCTGCCAAAACCCTTTTTGACACAGGAGCGACTCATTCTTTCGTCTCCCACGATTTCATCACAACAAAGGGAAATGTTATTCGCTCAACCGGACTGTCTATACGAATCCGTTTACCAGACGGGTCGGATATGACATCCACCGAAAAGTGTTCGTTCCAGGCTACGCTGGGAGAGGTAGAGTTTGAAATCTACGCAACCATCCTAGCTATAACTGGGTTTGACATAATTCTGGGAATGGACTGGCTGGCTGAGCACCAAGCCCAGATAAACTGTTCCACGCGAGAAGTCCGGCTACGGAATCCAAATGGCCAGAGCGTCGCGTTGACGGGTGTGCCATCTGTCTCTCGTATTATCTTGACTTCTACACAGATGGTGAAGTCAGTCCGTCAGAAGGATGAAGTATTCCTTATTTATTTCGAGATGGAAGATAAGACCCAGGTGCTCGCCAAGGTCTCAGTAGTCCGAGACTTTCCAGATATCTTCCCTGAGTCCCTCCCGGGATTACCACCTCAGCGAGAGGTCGACTTCCAGATCGAGTGTTGAAACCGGAATCCGGTCTCTTGTGGAGTTCGACCCTTGGGGAAGGGGTGGTCTCGCGCCTACTTTGCTCCTGCAAGAAAAACAACGAGAGAAACAAGAGAGAACAGACCCAAGGGCTCGACAGGGAGGTCCCACCACAAACCCGGAAGATCTCTGAGCGCTTCCCCTCCTTAGCCAAGAGCCGAGCCAAGGTACCCTCAGAGAACACTTGAAAATGAGAGTAAGGAGGCACTGAAAGCGTCCGTCCTGAGGTACCCCTTGGGTCTTATTTATAGATTTCCAGAATCTGAACTGCCAATAACCAAAAGGACTGACCTGGAAATACCAAAAATGCCCCTGGTTGGGTCTGCCAACAGCCAAACTCCGCTGTTTTGAATAGCTATGCGCAGTCCAACCTGGTCTGCCAACAGCGAGGCTCCGCTGTCCTGAGTAGCTATTCGCACCCCTGGGGGGTCAGCTCGCCTTCAGTTCCCCCGCAAGAGGCGGGCGCGGCTTGGCCTCGCGGCTCGCCTATCCTCCCTGGGCGAGCGCGAGACGATATGGGCGAGCTACCCGTCTTCTGCCGGGCGGGTCGGCAGCCAGGTCGCGTGTGGAGGTTGGTCGGCGGTCGTCGCGACTTCGATCGACCCGCCAACCGCGGGTCGCCAGCTCACTCGCCTTGCTGGCTCGCTCGCCTGAAGTGGGCGGGAGCGGGCCAGCCCTTCCGCCGTATAGCCCGTCTTGTCGCCCGGGTGCGGGTCGCGGGGCCAGGCCTGCTCAACCTCCCTGTCGGGACCCGCTCGCCGGACACAGGGTTGTACACAATCCCCGCTCTTTGTGAGCTTGAAACAAGCTCGGAAAGAATCATCCAACCCGCGTGTTCGGCGAGCTCTGTGCTGAGCTGGCAGGGAATCTTCTGGTGGGGGCCCACTGTCCTGCTATAAATACACACCGCTAACCCCTGGAGGGGGCTCCCCAGATCCTTTCATTTCCTTTGAGCAGGCCTTAATTTCCCGATGCCGGTCAGCGAAGAGGTGCGAGCTCTCCTGGCGGCAGCGGGCCTGAAAACTCAGGAGGAGGCCCTCGAGGTTGCCCCTTGGTTATCACGCGGGTCTCCCGGCCCTCTCTTCAGGCCGGTGAAGGGAAAGATTGTCAGACGGTCTCTGGCGGGTGACTGTCCGGGCTCCAGCTCGGCGGCGGGTATCGAGGTAATCCCCGGGGTACGTAACCTTCCGCGGGTTATTGCTGTAACTCTGACCTTTTGTTTTGCAGGCGATTCCCTGTGAAGAGGTGGGGAATGGGGGAGAGGATCGCCCCCCTCGCGTGTCGCCCGAGAAGGTCGCTGGTTCCCCGGTTCCAGACCGCCCACCTCCGGAAACTCCCTGTCCGGCGGCTTCCCACGGGCTGGGAAAATCCCTTGAGACCCTCGAGGGAGGAAACTTTCAGGGTCGGCCGGGCTCTTCTCGCCCATCTGTCGGTGCGGGCGACGTGCCAACCCCTGGTGAGTTGGCTTTTATCGTTGGCTTCGTCTCTTGCTCGCTCCTTCTGACCCACCCCCGTTTGCAGGCTTTAACAGGGCCTTTTCTGAAACCGAGATGAGCGAAGGGTACTCGCCTCCGCCCGACGTGGACAGTGTTTCTGACTACCTGGGCGACCCGACCGATGTGGCGGGGATGAAGAGGCAGGTGACACGGCTGTTCCAGAAACACACACTGCTGCTGCAGGAGATCATGAGGAGGATCGATGACGACAAGGCCGAGACCGAGGCCCGGCTCGCGGCCTTGGAGGGCCCTCCGCGCGAAACGGAAGACGACGATGTCACCTCACCGGGCGTGCATATAACGCGAGCCGAGGGGCATCTTAAGAGCGCCATGGAGCAGGTCGGCCTGGCTCAGCGGGAACTGGTGGCGGTTCGCGATTACCACGATCCTCGTGTGCCGCCGCGATCGGGAACGAAGAGGCGGCACAGGTGGAAGTGGGTCGAGTACTGACCCAGTTTTCTGCCCCTCGCTTGCGGGATACCGCAGGGTTGTTGTCATTTCGAGATTATCTTGTATCTTGTATTTGTAATCGCTAGCGACTGTTTTAGCCCGCCTATGGGCCTAACTTGTTACTGCTGAGGTTCATTGGAAATATCATGCTGTCTTTATTGTTTTTTGTGGGCGGGTTAAGGGAAAGGCCCGTTCTTCCTCCTGCACTGATCGGGGCGAGGGCGAGCCGAGGGGCTCGCCAGACGGGATTCTCCCGACTCACGCGGAACAGCGTGCGGGTGCGGGTTGAGGCTCGCCCGCACTGGTCTCCCGCGGTTACGGCCGGGCGAGAACCGTGCCGGACCGACCTTTGAGGTGCGGTCGCGCACGGGAAGTCGAACCGTCGGATTGATTTTTGCTATCCGCACCCCATCTTTCGGCGGGAGGTTTCCCGCCCTTTCTCTTTTCCTATAAATAGGCCTTGCAGGCCCTTATCTCTCCACCGATTCCAAACCCTCCTGCTTCCCGTTCCCCGCGGAGTACCGTCTGTGTTCGCCTTCTGTCTCTTCTTCGCGCGTTCGGCGGCGACTCGATGGGAATGGGCGGAGGCGGCGGCGACGTGGACGGCCGAAGCAAGTGCGCTTGGACCTTCTCCGAGCACGATTTTCCTCGCGCCGTCCTCTCTGAGCGCAAGTACCTGGATGCCCTTGGCGACCACGTTCCGTCGGGCTTTTCTGCGAGGCGGCCCGGGGATGGGGAGAAGATCAACGACTTGTCTAGGGACGAGCTCGCCATCCCTCTCGCTCACTTTGAGGTGGGCCTGCGACTTCCCCTGTGGCCCGAGGTGCGACAGGTGTTGAAGTATTTCGGGGTCGTCCTAGGCCAAATGACCCCGAACTCCATAGCCGTCATGGTGGGGTTCGCCTGCTTCCTGCGAGAGGAGCGGGTGGAGTTCAGCCTCGCCGTGTTCCGGAAGCTGTACTCCTTCCGGGCGAATCGAGACGGGACGGCCTACTTCTCCAGCGCCCACCTCAAGGTGCGGGAGACAGTCAACAAGAGTCACAATTGGCTCAAGAGATTCTTGTTCGTCAAAGGAGACTTCGACAACGTCCCCTTCTCGCCGGTGCAACTTAGCGAGGCGAGCTACCGGCCCCCCAGCCTAGGCGGCCACGAAGCTGACCTGTGCGCGTTCTTCGCTGGGAAGAATTTTGAGGTTGCGTTCCTGCGCCGCCATCTTGACGACCTCGCCGCTATCCCGCCGGGGGGAGGTTTGTCTCTCGCCGTTGTTATACCTTATTCCCTTTCTTCCTTTATCTCACCCCTTCCTTCTGTCAGGCGAGCGCGACATACCTCTTCACCCTCCTTACGAGAGCGCTCGTATTCCCCCCGGGGTTCTCGCCCGTGCGCAGGCTGCGGATGCCGCCCAGCGTGACATCCCATCGGTCCCGGCCAAGAAGCGGCCGGGTGGTGGACAGCCAGCCCCTCCGTCAAAGGTGGCGAAGACCGTGGATCAACAACTCGCCGCGAGGCAAAGGAAGGACAAGGCTCCCGCGGTCCTGCCGGCCGAGGGCCCCTCGCCCCCTCTGGTTGCTTCGACCAGCGACTCCCCGGTCGGGGCGGCGGGCACCTCCGCGCCGCCGGGCGGGTCTCAAGCTGCTGCGGAGCCGGTGCCGAGAGGGCATCGTAACTTCGGCTACGGCGAGCGGTACCAGGACGAGCTCGGCGTCCCGCTCCTGTCGTGGGATAAGGAGTCGAACCGCGCGATGATCTCGACCCTGCTGCCGAGCTGGATGGAGCAGGACACCATCGGCGGGGAGGCATACAACTTCTCCTTTGGTCTGTACTCGCGTGAAGACGCCGCCATTTATGACAAGGAGGAGACGCGAGTGCTGATTCATGAGAGCGCACGGGCCCAGCTGCGCGGTCTGGAGCTGGCTCACATGGTGGGGAGGCGCTGCACCCAGGTGGAGCGGAACGCCGCGTCCATCCAAAAGATGGCGGATGAGAGGGAAGAGGCCCGGAAGCTCGCTCAGGTGGACGCGGACCTTCTCAGGAGGCGAGCCGACGCGACCGAGGAGACCCTCGCGCAGTACCTGGGCGGGGTGGTACGTGCTCAAC
Source organism: Platanthera guangdongensis (assembly GCA_039583875.1). Lineage (NCBI taxonomy): Eukaryota > Viridiplantae > Streptophyta > Magnoliopsida > Asparagales > Orchidaceae > Platanthera > Platanthera guangdongensis. The sequence continues at coordinate 197,698,176 of CM077159.1, forward strand.
CTGAATCACACTCCCTCCTTTTCGCGGACACAGCTCACGATTATTCTTATTCTTTTTCCCCAGGACGCGGCGACGGCGAGCCGGATGGGTGCCGAGATTGCCACCCTTGGCCAAGAGAAGGCGGCGTTGGAGGCGCGGGTACGCGAGCTGGAGGCCGCCGCCGCTGTTCCTCCTCCAGACAGCAGGGTCTGCCCGCGTGAGCACCTCTCCGACTACGACCTGGAGGTGCTAATGCAAAAGAACGCGGCCAGCGCAGCGAAATACACGATGCAAATGCTGCGGCGCGCGGATCTGCTTACGAGCGAGGCAGCGGGACTCTCGGCGGAAGACGTGGTGCCGGCGCTGTTTCTCCCCGTGCCGGAACCTGGCGACAAAGGCTTCCGGCCCATTTAGGATTTCTCAACCTAGATCTCGCGTTTCCCCAGACTCTCGTAATTTATTCTTTTAGATGAACATTATCATGTATATCAATCTGTTCTGAGATGTATGCGCCACTTGCGCTTATACTTCGTATTTTTTTAGCTATTGTTCCTTTTATGAATGCCCTCTTCGCCCGCCTCATTTTTCCAACGCTGTTATTGCCGGATGGCGCGACCTGCCCCTGCGGCCCGGCTCGGACGAGGCGGCTGCCCGTCCGCCAAGCGAGGCGAGCCGGTTCGTCCCTCGAGCGAGGCGAGCCGGCTCGCCCCTCGTCCGTATGCCTAACTCCCAGCGGGCTCTCGCCCAGGCCTTTGCGTCTACTCGGCCGCCTTTCCTGGGGCTTGAGGGTGGGGCTATGCTAGGCCCTTTCTCCCTTTTTTCTGACCAACTCGTGTGATTCCGACCTGCTGTTCGTGCCTTTCGAGTAGTTCCCGGCCTCGCCGGCTAGGTGGGAGTCCGACAACGTGATTTGTTCGGGGTTGCAGGTTATCGCCTACTGAGTCATTCCATCGAGTGACTTCCGGCCCTGCCAGCTAGGTGGGAGCCTGGCAGCGGGATCTTCTCGAGGCTAGGGATGACACCGAGTGACTTCCGGCCCTGCCAGCTAGGTGGGAGCCTGGCAGCGGGATCTTCTCGGGGTCCAAACACATTCCATCGAGTGACTTCCGGCCCTGCCAGCTAGGTGGGAGCCTGGCAGCGAGATCTTCTCGAGGCTAGGGATGACACCGAGTGACTTCCGGCCCTGCCAGCTAGGTGGGAGCCTGGCAGCGGGATCTTCTCGGGGTCCAAACACATTCCATCGAGTGACTTCCAGCCCTGCCAGCTAGGTGGGAGCCTGACAGCGGGATCTTCTCGAGGCTAGGGATGACACCGAGTGACTTCCGGCCCTGCCAGCTAGGTGGGAGCCTGGCAGCGGGATCTTCTCGGGGTCCAAACACATTCCATCGAGTGACTTCCGGCCCTGCCAGCTAGGTGGGAGCCTGGCAGCGGGATCTTCTCGAGGCTAGGGATGACACCGAGTGACTTCCGGCCCTGCCAGCTAGGTGGGAGCGTGGCAGCGGGATCTTCTCGGGGTCCAAACACATTCCAATTCTCTGAGCAAGCTAGATATGACAATCCTGGGGGTGGGGGGAGAGAAGAAAGACTTCATTATAACAAATCGCGTCGCTTACAGGAGCTTAGGGAAAAAACCTCTTCAAGTCGTCTCCACTCCAGGTGAGACTCAGGGTCTCGCCCTCTACATTTTGGAGCCGATAGCCCCCTGACCTCAAAGCTTCCTTCACAATGAATGGTCCCTCCCAGCTGGGGTTGAGCTTTCCTACGGACGCTGACCTCCCTGCCGCGTCCACCTTCTTCAGCACCAGGTCCCCTTCTGCGAAATGCTTGACCCTGACATGCTTGTCAAAGTATTTTGCCATCCTCCTTTTGACCTCCTCCTGTCGGATGGCCGAAAGATCCCTCAATTCTTCTACCATGTCAAGGGAGAGTCTCAGCCCCTCCCCGTTCTCGGCTTGCCATTCCTCTCGGCCCTCCCTGGCCGTTCCGACTCGCGGCGTTTGGACCTCAAATTCTATGGGGAGCACCGCCTCGCACCCATGGGAGGGCTTGAAGGGGGTCTCCCCCGTGGCCGTGTTTGGGGTGGTTCTAAGGGCCCAAAGAACGGCGGGGAGCTGCTCCACCCAGCTCCCCCTCAAGTTTTCCACCTTCTTCTTGAGGAGATTGACGACGATCTTGTTCGCCGCCTCCACCTGCCCGTTGCTCCTGGGGTGGTGGACCGAGGCGAACCTGAGGTCGATTCCAAGCTGCTCGCAGAAGCTGGTGAACTCGGCACTGGCGAACTGGGGTCCGTTATCGGTGACGATGGCTTGCGGCATCCCGTGGCGACAGATGATCTCCCCCCAGACGAAGTTCCTGATCACTTGGGAGGTCACCTTGGTCAACGCCTTCACCTCCATCCACTTTGAGAAGTAGTCGATCATCACTAGGAGGAACCTTCTCTGGCCGCTGGCCTGGGGGAACGGTCCAACCAAATCCATTCCCCAGATTGCAAAGGGCCAAGGGGCCGTGATACTCTTGAGTTGTTGGGCTGGCTGTAGCTGGAGGGGGGCGAACAGCTGGCACTTATGACATCTCCTTGCGAACTCCGCGGCGTCTCGGCCCAGGGTGGGCCAGAAATACCCTTGCCTGACTATCCTTCCTTCCAGGGTCCGACTCCCGGAATGACTTCCGCACTCCCCGGAGTGGACTTCCTCCAGGATCCTCTGCGCCTCACCCTCGGCTACGCAGCGAGCCAACATCCCGGAGAGGGTCTTCCGGTACAGCTGCCCGTCCTTGAGGAGGTAGTAAGCTGACTTGTGCCTTAGCTTCTTCCTGTCCACCCCCTCCGGATATTCTCCCGTGGAGAGGAAAACTACTACTGGGTCCATCCACGAAGGCTGCTGATCGATCTCCATGAGCTCTCCTTCTTCGATGGAGGGGCAGAACAGGTCAATGATGGTGCCCCCTGCTCGGGGGCCGTGCTTCGCCAGTTGGTCGGCGTGTTCATTCTCTCCCCTTGGCACGTGTCGGATGGAGAAGGTCTGGAAGGTCCCTATGACCCCCTTCGCTTTGGCCAAGTATAATTGCAAAGTGGGCTCCCTTGCTTCGAACTCCCCGTTGATCTGGGAAGCCACCACCATGGAGTCAGTTAGGACCTCCACATCCAGCACCCCCAGCTCTCTGGCCAGGCGCAGCCCCGCTATCACTGCTTCGTACTCGGCCTGGTTGTTGGTAATGGGGAAATGCACCACCACCGTCTGCTCAATCTGAGTCCCTTGAGGGCTTTCCAGAACCACTCCTATCCCGAGAGAATGCCTTCCTGAGGCTCCATCCACCCTCACCTTCCAAGGAGTCGGGCAAGTGAGCTCCTCCTCTGCTACTTCTACCACGTAGTCGGCCAGGAAGTCGGCCATCGCCTGAGCTTTGATCGAGAGCCGCGGAACGAAGGAGACATCGAACTCGCTTAGCTCCACCGACCACTTGGCCAGCCGGCCTGAATGCTCCACCCCCTCAAAGATGTTGCGGAGAGGATGGTCGGTCACCACTCGGATCGAGTGTGCCTGGAAGTAAGGTAGTAGCCTCCGAGCTGAGACGATTAGTGCGAACGCGAGCTTCTCCAAGATTGGATACCGGAGCTCGGCCTTCCTCAGGACCCGGCTGACATAATAAATGGGGAGCTGCCTCTTCCCCTCTTCACGTACTAAGACGGAGCTCAAGGCCTCTGCCCCGACCCCGAGATATAAGAACAAATCCTCACCCTCCTTCGGCCCCTGGAGCAGCGGAGCCTGTGTCAACTGCGCCTTGAGGGCCTGGAACGCCTCATCGCATTCCTTGGTCCATTCAAACCTCTGGCCTCCCCTCAGCGTTTTGAAGAAAGGGGAGCACTTCTCCCCTGACCGAGAAAGGAAGCGACTCAGTCCTGCTAGCTTCCCTGTCAACCGTTGGACTTCCTTTGCATTCCGCGGGGACCCTAGCTCCAAGATGGCCTTGACCTTGTTCGGATTCGGCTCGACCCCCGCGGGGGTGAGGAGATGCCCCAGGAACTTCCCCCGGCTTGCCCCAAAGACACACTTAAGGGGATTCAGCCGTATTTTATATCTGCGCAGGGTGGCGAACGTCTCCTCCAGATCCCGGAGATGGGAATCCACGTCCCGGCTCTTGATCATGAGGTCGTCCACGTACACCTCCAAGTTCCTCCCCCTCTGTTCCTTGAAGACCTTGTCCATCATTTTTTGGTAGGTGGCCCCAGCGTTCTTCAGTCCGAACGGCATCATCTTGTAGCAGTAGCAGCCGTCCCCTGTGATGAATGAGACATCCTTGATGTCCGGGGGATGCATCCTGATCTGATGGTAACCTGAAAAGGCATCTAAAAAACTCATTACAGAAAAGCCGACGGCGGAATCAACCAGCGCGTCGATCCGAGGCAAAGGGTAACAGTCCTTAGGACAAGCTTTATTAAGAAGGGAAAAATCGATACACAACCGCCAGCGGCCGTCTCCCTTTTTGACCATCACAACGTTGGAGACCCAGCCGGGGTACTGAATTTCGGACACGAAGCCAGCTTTGAGAAGCTTCGCCACCTCCTCCCTGATGGGTTCTCCCAGCTTGTCCGACGTGGATCTCTTTTTCTGCTGGACGGGGCGTGTCCCCGGGTCCAAGTTGAGGCGGTGGCAGGCCACATCCGCGTCAACCCCCGGCATCTCCGCGGCGTTCCAGGCGAAGATGTCCACGTTCTTCTGGATGCACTTCAGCATCCGGCCCTGGTCCTCCGGGGTCAGCCCTCCGCTGACGCGAACCTTCTCCATCCTTCCTCCCCGGGTGAGCACCTCCAGCTCCACCACTTCTTCCGCCGCCTCCAGCCTGGATCGTTCCCCCCATCCTTCGGCGTCCCCTTCCTCCGGAATGGGGACCTCCACCTCCATCTCCCCTCCTACGGCCCTTACTTCGGCCACTTCCTCCAGATCTCCCTCCTCCGCCTTCTCTGCGCAGTCCCTCACCCCCAGCTCCACCTCTCCGGCTTCCTGCTCGTCCTCCTCCATCCTCCGCCCCATCTCCTCGGCTCCTTCCTGCCAAGAGATGGTGTTCACCGCGGTGACGTAGCACTCCCGCGCCACCTTTGGGTCTCCCCTAACCCTGACCTGCACCCCCTCAGCGTTGAACTTCAGGCACTGATGGAAAGATGAGGGGACGCAGCGGAAGTCACTGATCAGGGGCCTCCCGAAGATTGCGCTGTAGCTGCTGGGGGCGTCCACAATGACGAACTTGCATTTTCGGGACTGCCCCCCCCCCCCCCCCCAGGGTGACATGGAGGCCGACTCCTCCCTCTACCTCCTTCCTTTCTCCCGAGAATCCGAACAAGGGCCCGTCCGAGGCCAGCACCCTCTTAGCTTCCTCTTGCATCGCGTCAAACGCCTTTTTGAAGACGACGTTCACGGAGCTTCCATTGTCCACGAGGATCCGAGAGACCGTGAAATTCTCGATGGCGGCCTTGATGACCAGCGCATCACAGAACGGATCCTCGTGGTCTGGCATATCACTTCTGGAGAAGGTGATCCTCTCCTCTGGCGGCGGGGTTTGGGACGTAGAGGCGACGCTCCGCCGGTACATGGTGTGGAGGCTTGCCTTGCGGGAAGCCTCGATCCCCACTCCCCCGTGGATCACCCCGATCCCTCCTCGGGTCCCCACGTCCACCCGGTCTTCGCAGCGATCCTCCTCCGCCCGAGGCAGGACCTCCTCGATCCTCACTTCCTGCCGCACCTCCTCCTGCTGCTGCTGCCGCCCCCTGTTCCCCCTCATTTCCAGGAACTCCGGGCACGTGGCTGTTGCGTGCCCCTCTTCTTGATGGAAGTCGCAGTAGGGTAGCTCCACCCTGAACTCCCTTCTCCTCCTTCTCATGATCCCCCTCCTGGCTCCCAGAGCTATGGCCATGGCTTCCTCCTGATCGGGGAGTCGGGGCCTCTGGCCCTGCCTCCAGCCTGGGGGGTGGAATTGGTCTTGCCTCCCCTGAAAGTGACCCCTTCCGAAGTTCCCCCTCTGTGGCCCCTGCCCCTGCCACTCAGGCCTCCAGCCCAGCCGACGGTCGGGCTCCTGGTGCCCCCACCTCGGCGGCTGCTGCAATTGGGGCTGCCTCTGCTCCCTCTGCTCCCTTTGCCTAGGCTCCCCCTTCTCTCTTCCTGTCCTCTTCCTCCCTTCGACTCCTTTTCCTCCTCAGTGGCCCACCTGGCCAACTTCCTTGCAAATTCCGGGTTCGACGCCTCCCCGTCGACCTCTCTCGCCGCCCTCTCCATCAGCTCCTCGTAGGAGAGGGGGGGAATTCTCTTCAGCTCCATGCGGAAGAAACCCTGCTGCAGGCCCAGGGTGAAGGCCATCATCAGACTGTGGCCCGGCATCTCCTGGACCTGGGTAACCTCCTCCTGGAACCGATCCACATAGCTCCCCAACGTCTCGTTCACCCCCTGCTTTATGTGGAACAGGGACTCAGACTCCTTCTTCCTCTTCTTTGAGGTAGTGAACCTCAACATGAACCCTCGGCGCAGGTCCTCGAAGCAATAGATGGAACTGGCCGGCAGTTGGTGGAACCACTCCCTTGCCTTCTCTCGGAGGGTGATGGCGAAGAGACGACACTTGAATCCGTCCGACATCTGACGGATGGAGACTACGTCCTCGAACCACTGGACGTGCTGAACCGGGTCTCCCTTCCCGGTGTAGTAGGTCATCTCGGGCTCCCTGAACCCGTCTGGTACTGGAGCTGAGGAGACCAGCTCGCTGAAGGGGCTGCCTCCCCCCACCTGGCGGGCCGGCGAGTCTCGCGGGCCCAACTCGCCGAATCGGCCTCGGCCTGCCGAACCGGGGAAGAGCTCGCGCCCCGGGAGCTCGCTTCCTCGGCCTTCCTCGGCCACCTCCTTCCCGGCTCGCCTGCCGGGAGTGTCCTCGCCTAAGGAGGGGGCGGCCGCGATCGGGATCGCCGGAGTCGAGCACTCGGCCCGCGTGCCGAGCGCGATCTTGACCAGAGTCAGCACCTCATTCCTGAAGTCTTCGAACATTCCCACCATTGCAAGAGGTGGTGGGGGTGGCGAGTCCTGTCTGTCAGATCCTTGACCTCCCGTCATTGAGCTCGCCGAAGCTTTTCTGCACTGACCACTGTCCACGCTCACCGCACCAAAATGTTGAAACCGGAATCCGGTCTCTTGTGGAGTTCGACCCTTGGGGAAGGGGTGGTCTCGCGCCTACTTTGCTCCTGCAAGAAAAACAACGAGAGAGACAAGAGAGAACAGACCCAAGGGCTCGGCAGGGAGGTCCCACCACAAACCCGAAAGATCTCTGAGCGCTTCCCCTCCTTAGCCAAGAGCCGAGCCAAGGTACCCTCAGAGAACACTTGAAAATGAGAGTAAGGAGGCACTGAAAGCGTCCGTCCTGAGGTACCCCTTGGGTCTTATTTATAGATTTCCAGAATCTGAACTGCCAATAACCAAAAGGACTGACCTGGAAATACCAAAAAGGCCCCTGGTTGGGTCTGCCAACAGCCAAACTCCGCTGTTTTGAATAGTTATGCGCAGTCCAACCTGGTCTGCCAACAGCGAGGCTCCGCTGTCCTGAGTAGCTATTCGCACCCCTGGGGGGTCAGCTCGTCTTCAGTTCCCCCGCAGGAGGCGGGCGCGGCTTGGCCTCGCGGCTCGCCTATCCTCCCTGGGCGAGCGCGAGACGATATGGGCGAGCTGCCCGTCTTCTGCCGGGCGGGTCGGCAGCCATGTCGCGTGTGGAGGTTGGTCGGCGGTCGTCGCGACTTCGATCGACCCGCCAACCGCGGGTCGCCAGCTCACTCGCCTTGCTGGCTCGCTCGCCTGAAGTGGGCGGGAGCGGGCCAGCCCTTCCGCCGTATAGCCCGTCTTGTCGCCCGGGTGCGGGTCGCGGGGCCAGGCCTGCTCAACCTCCCTGTCGGGACCCGCTCGCCGGATACAGGGTTGTACATCGAGCTCGTGTCCGGAGCACGGCCAGTATCGCGAGCCCCCTACCGGATGGCCCCAAGGGAGCTGACTGAACTAAAGATCCAGCTACAAGAACTAATAGATGCTGGATTCGTCCGTCTAAGTTCCTCGCCCTGGGGAGCCCCGGTACTTTTCGTCAAGAAGAAGGACGGGACTCTGCGACTGTGCATCGACTATAGGGAGCTAAATAAGCTTACTGTACGCAACACGTATCCCCTTCCTAGGATCGACGAACTGTTCGATCAGTTACAAGGTGCTTCGGTATTCTCCAAAATGGACCTGAGGTCCGGCTATTATCAGCTTCGGATCCGAGAGGAAGATATTCCTAAGACTGCCTTCAGCTCCCGATACGGTCTTTACGAGTTCCTAGTGATGCCCTTCGGGCTCACCAACGCTCCCTCCGCCTTCATGGCCCTGATGAATAGAGTCTTCGAACCCTTCTTGGATCACTTTGTCATCGTCTTTATAGACGATATCCTAATCTACTCGAAGACCAAGACAGACCATACCCGGCACCTGCAGATGGTTCTATTAAAGCTCCGGGAGCACTCTATCTTCGCCAAATTCAGTAAGTGCGAATTTTGGCTAGAAGAAGTTGGATTCTTGGGCCACACGATAAACAAGGAAGTAGTGGCAGTGGACCAAGCCAAGATCCAGGCAGTACAAAAATTGGCTGCCACTCAGGACGGCTGTGAATATCCGGAGTTTCCTCGGCCTTGCCGGATACTACAGGAAGTTTGTCGAGGGATTTTCCAAGATTGCCCTACCCCTGACTGCTCTCACCAAGAAGGACGTCGTATTTCGATGGACGCCGGAGTGCGAGGCTGCGTTCATCGAACTGAAGAAGCGTGTGACTTCCGCGCCAATCCTTACGATTCCTTCAGGGACCGAGGGATTTCAAATCTACACTGATGCCTCCCTGAAAGGATTGGGAGCAGTGCTAATGCAGCATGGTAAGGTAGTGGCCTACGCTTCGCGGCAATTAAAGCCGCATGAATTAAACTACGCAGCACACGATTTAGAGTTGGGCGCCGTCGTCTTCGCCCTTAAAATCTGGAGGCATTATCTGTACGGAGTAAAAAGTGAGATCTTCTCCGACCACAAGAGCCTCAAGTATATTTTCACGCAGAAAGAGCTGAATCTCCGGCAGCGCCGATGGTTGGAAGTCATATGCGATTACGACTTCACTCTCCAATATCACCCCGGGAAGGCTAATAGAGTCGCTGACGACTTGAGCCGCCAGCCTGCGATAGTCGGGAGTTGGATGGAGCAGATCCCTAAGGAACTTTTCCAGTCTTTGATAGACTTGGAGATTACCCTGATTGCCCGAAGAGATCCGGAAGAGTACTATTCTCAGCTGTATTGGATGGAGATCCAATGCGATATCCGGGACCGGATACGAGAAGCCCAGAAGATCGACCCAGAGGTAATGTCGATCATCCGATCTCTGCAAGGAGGGGCACATGAGGATTATAACTTGCATGATGGGATTCTACAATTCAAGCATCGCATATTTATTCCCGCTACTGGAGGGATTCGTGGGGAAATTCGGCAAGAGGCCCATCAGTCGAGGTACTCGATTCACCCTGGCATAGTTAAAATGTACGTGGACTTGCGTAGGACCATTTACTGGCCCAGAATGAAGAGAGATGTCACCGACTTCGTGGCCCGGTGCCAGACCTGTCAGAAGGTCAAAGCTGAATGCCGCAGTCCAGGAGGCCTATTGCAGCCCCTGCCGATACCAGAATGGAAGTTCGAAGACATCTCCATGGACTTCGTCCACGGCCTACCTCGATCCCGTGCTGGGAATGACTCAATATGGGTGGTCGTAGATCGACTCACCAAGGTAGCGCGGTTCATTCCAAACCGACAGGGTGACGGAGTAGATATCCTGGCCAGGATGTTCCTAGAACAAGTGGTACGATTTCACGGAGTACCAAAGACCATCGTGTCTGATCGTGACGGTCGTTTCACATCTAAGGAATGGAGGCGGGTGCAGGCATATTTGGGAACCAAGTTGGCCTTCAGCACTGCCTTCCACCCGCAGACAGACGGACAGACGGAAAGGACGAACCGGACGATGGAGGATCTTCTTCGACTGTGCATAGTGGAGCACAATGAGCCGTGGGAGCAGCTGTTGCCGTTAGTCGAATTTTCGTACAATAACAGCTACCAGGCTAGTATTAAGATGGCCCCGTACGAGGCATTGTATGGAAGGCGTTGCCGAACACCGTTGACTTGGGCTCAGGAAGAGGACCCGGAAGCCTTGGGAGTGGCTTACATCGATGACGCTACGGCAGCGATACGGCTGATTCAGGAGCGAATGCGGGAAGCGTAGAGCCGGTAGGCTAAGTACTATGATGCGCGACACCGACCGGTGGAGTTCAGCGTGGGGGAAATGGTGTTTCTGAAAATAAAACCCATGCATAGTATCTCCCGGTTGAGGAAGCAGAAAAAGTTAGATCCCCACTTCTTGGGCCCCTATCCGGTGATAGAGCGTGTTGGCCCCGTCGCCTATCGTTTAGCCTTACCCCCAGAGTTGGGGAATCTTCATAATGTGTTTCATGCCTCTTCCTTGAGACGAGTCCTCCGGCAACCAGAGCAGTACCTTCCTACCCCTCCGGCGCAACTACTGTCAGATAGATCCGTCCGGCTCGAACCCGTCAGAGTAATAGATTACAAGGTGAAGACACTACGGAACAAAACCATTCCGATGGTTAAGGTGCTATGGTCAAACTGTGGACGAGAAGAGTTCACATGGAAACCTGAAGCACTCCTCCGAAAAAAGCACTCAGAGCTCTTTCCCCAGGTATGTTACTTTTTCCCCCTACTTCAAGCAAATTTTCGGGGACGAAAATCCTTTTATTTTTATTGGATTGTAACATCCCGCCTTTTATTGGGCCACCAGAGGCTTAGTGGGCCCAATAAAAGTGGCCCAAACCCTACCCATGACCCGGTGAGAAATAACCCTAAGCGAGAAATAGAGCTAGAGAACTCTGAATTGAGTTCTGTCAGTTCCTGTGACCTCGTATAGTCAATACGAGCGCATCGGAACTCGTTCAGTTGGACTCCGAGGTCTAACGACAATTTTACACATTTCGACCATTTTAGCGCGCTGCGACGCGCAAATTTCGGACTTCCGTCAAACGGACTCCGATTCAACCCCAGTCAGTGGCGTTAGACTCGTGTGGTCAATACGAAGTCAACGGAAGTCGTCCCGGCCAATTTCGATGACGATTGGTCAACCCGTGGTCAAATCAAGCATAGTTGTGCACCGAAAAGCGTGCGCACACCAATTATGACACGACACCCGAACTTTGACCCGACCCCGACGACTTGGACCCACTTTGACTTTGACCAGCAAGGGGGACCCAACCTAGGGTTGACTTGGTCAAACCCTCATAAAAATCCACTTTTTGGATTTTTCTCCAAGTGAGGGGCCCACCTCCTCTCCAAAGAAGGATGACTCATGCTTCCCCTCACTCTCCTTGGCCCCCCCAACCAGCAAGCCCCCATACCACTACAAGTGGAGGCCCACCCATTTCTTTTCTCTCCCTCTCTCTCTCTCTTTCTTCACCATGGAGGCCCAAGCCCATGAGGCTTTTCCCTATCCCCACATGGGGAATATGTGGCACCTCCAGCTGTCCTTGGACAACTGGAGGGTGGTGATTAATCCATCCCTAGGGAGGGATTAATCCCACATTGCCAATGGGAGGGAAGCTCCCCCTCCCCCTCCCTATAAAAGGACCCCAACCCCCTCTCTTTCCCTCACAGCTCTCAGAGCATTCCCATCCCCCTTCTCCCCCCTCTGCCGGAGCTCAGGTGGCCGGAAAAAGCCAAGCCGGAGCTCCTCCTCCCCTCCTCCACCACCTTGAGTCATGTCCGACCAAGTCGGCCCCTCCCGAGCCCACCAAACTCAGGTGGAAGCCTTCTCCCTCCTCCTTCTCCATTTTGGACGTCTTGCATGACACTCCCGGCGGCCGGAGCGCCGCTGCCGCCACCCCCCTCATCTCCCGTTCATTTTTTAAAAAAAGTGCTCCGGCGGCGGCCGGCGGCGGCAGGCCGCCGGACCACCGCCGGAGGGAGCGCCCACCACCGGCGGGTTGGCCGGTGGTGGAGCCACGGCCGGTCGGTGGCCGGCCGGCGGCTGGAGAAGCCCGTAAGGGGCGGAAATGTACAGCAGCGGGAGGGGGGAGGAGATCTACAGTAAAAGCAAATTATATATATATATATATAATAATATTATATATATATATATATTATTATAATATTTATAATAAATATTATAATAGTAATATTGGTTTGATTTTTAAGAGACTAAAATAGGCTACTAAGGAGAAATGTTTGATCATGAAAAATGTCCCCTTTGTTAAGGGCTCCCTCCACAAAAATTTTGAGAATTTTTGGTGTTGATTTGGTATTTTTAAAAGCCCAATTAAACTTTATTTGGCCAAATTAAAGGGCCAAAACTCTTTGAAAAATTATGAAAATTTTTCTATGCTCATTTTATATCCATATAAGGGTTGTATCAAAATTTGAGCTCATGGGGATAAGTTTTGATATTTTTCCCAAATTATGGAAGCCTAGGGTCGCGCTCGGAATTTATTACGCTCATTTTCCTGGAAAGTGAAAATTGGAGCGCGCGACCAATCTATCTAATTTGAATAATAAATTCAAATTGTCTTATCGACGAGAGTGACTGAGGCAAGTGATCAAGCTCCGGGTGTTTCGAGATTTCGAGAAACCGCCGAGCGTCTCGACTCTCGGGCGATTTGGGCACGCTCGGAAGTGAGAGTACGAGTAGTGAGTTGCATATTATTCTCGACGAATAATGAAAGTATAACTCCTGATAAGCCCCAATCCGATTAAGTCGTGGTTAATAAGACGCAACCAACCCATAATCTGATCTTAATAAAGGGTGTAACCCAAGGAAGCCTTTAAAAACTGAGATGGAACTGAATCTCTCCGGGATGGAGATGGAACTGAATCTCTCCTGGATGGAGATGGAACTGAATGTGCCTCCTGGATGGAGATGAAACTGAATCTCTCCGGAATGGAGATGGAACTAAATCTCTCCTGGATGTAGATGGAACTGAATCTCTCCTGAGAACGGAGATGGAACTGAAGCCTCCTGTATGGAGTGATTGGACTACTAATCATTTTATTTATGATTATTCCAGTTTTGCACTGGTCCAGTTCTTTTATTCTTTTCAGTTCAGTACTTTCAATTCAGTACTACTCCAGTCTCGTACTGGTCAAGATTATTTCATTACTTTCATTTCAGTACTACTACAGTCTCGTACTGGTCAAGCTTATTTCAATACTACTCCAGTCTTGTACTGGTCATATTTCTTTCCAGCACTTTAAATAAGCAGCATAACCACCGCACTTGATCTTATCGCAATTTACTTTTATATTCTCGGATCCTGCTCTGACGAGCAGTTGTTGTTTAGGTTGAGCCTTAGTTGGGGATAACCGGAGTTGAGGTAGTCCTCCAGGTCTAGCCCCAAATAAAGCGCTCCCACGCTCCTTGTCGAAAGTAGAGCAAAGCGCCGATCCCGAAGTGTAAGCCTAGTAAGGCAGGCCGTCGTAGACCCGGTGTTATATTGTTTGCAATTGTTTGATTGATTGTAAATTGCTTGCGGTGAAATGGTGGCGGGTCAGTCCCTTCCGCAGACCGTTCGTACCGGTGCGGCAAGGTTGACGACTCAAGGCGACAGGGAGATGAGTACCATGGGTGACCGGCCGTTATATTCCCCGTTGGGTTTTCCTCCGCTGGTCGGCCAAAATGATTCGCCGGATGTCGCTCACATCCAAGAGTACACAAGGTTGTACGTGAGGGCCTGGGGTTGTGCGGTACGATCACCCCCAGAAGTGGCAGGACTGGCCACTGTAACCGACGGCCACATCGGTGAGGCCCGCGGGGCTCGCTACCCTGCTGGAACAGAAGCGGTCCAAACTATGTCGACATAGGGTTTGTGTGCGCGGCTATGAATGCCTGCGGTTTGTGTGCGCGGCTATGAATGCCTGCGGTTTGTGTGCGCGGCTATGAATGCCTGCGGTTTGTGTACGCGGCTGTGAATGCCTGCGATAGAATTCAAGATATGAAAACCCGTTGTGCTGATGAGCTAGTAGAGCCTTGCTATAACTGTTTTATGTTATTGCTGCTTTTTCCGGTTATACTGCACTCTTTTATAATTGCTCCTAGTTGTTCATATATGAAATGTTGTGATAACCCTCTCTTGCTTCGGCTATTTACTTTTGTTGGGTGAGTGCGTGCTCGTCCCCAGGATGTGGATTCGGGGAGGAGATTTGTTTCCACTTAACTCTGTGACTAACGGTTATTTTATTAACCATTCACAGGAGGTGGACCACCATAGTGACCCGCTTCCGCAGGAGATTACGCCAGCAGCTAGGCCTACTCGAGCAGATGCACCCCCGCCGTCTCCGGTGTTTAGAGACGTGAGTACCGCCGAGCAGTTTAGAAGAGAGAGTGTGTGAGAGACTTATGTAGTACATGTATAGCCCACGGGCTTTTATAAACGCCTAAGGCTTCGGCCCTAGAACCTTTGTATTAATATGATATGTAGTGGTTTCCTGTTAATGCTTCCGCTATATTCTGATGGGTTGTGAATGTTATGATTCGAACCACTCAAGACGGCCATCTAGTGCTTGAATAAGGTGGATTGTTTCCCCTATGAGCCCTGGGTAGACGTCTTGGGCCAGTAGTACCCATCCGGCCCGACCCGGGCAAAAGGTTGGGGGGGGGGGGGGTACTACATGTCACCAGTTGAATATGGAGATTGAGCGTCTTGTTCAACAAAGACATCTTGAAATATTCGTACTAAACCAGGACCTAAACCAGTACACGCTTTAGGCTGACAATTCAACAGAAAACAACGCTATACCCTGACATGAATAAGCAAAAGACCTCGGGCAGAGGAGCTTTACTGTAGTAGAGTGCACAAAGCTTGCGCCTCACATATCATCAGATTCACCTTTTTTGTCATCCTACTTTTTGCTTTGGCATGACAAACCACATGTCTAAACCTACATGTATGCATATGTTTTGGTTTCTTACAATACTGCAATTGCTTTTTGACTCCATTAAAAACACAGGATTTTTCAGGCAAATTTTTGCCAGAACAGACCACAGACTCGAGTTTCAACACCATGCACCAAAATCTCCAACTTTAGAAAGCACGATCCACTTATAAAATAGAACATCTCACTCCCGCATTGTAGAGCATCTTTGTCTAATGCTGCAGGGCATTCCACTATCGCATTATAGAGCATCTTGCTCCCAAGTTGTAGGGCATCCATCTCCCATGTTGTAGAACTCTCTCCCACACTGCAGAGCATCCCGCTCCCGCATTGCAGACCATCACATTCTAACGCTGCAGGGCATCCCGCTCTCGTGTTGTAGAGTATATCGCTCCCACGTGCAGGGGATCCCGCTCTAGTTTTATAGAGCATCTTGCTCTCACACTGCATGACATCCTGCTCCCACATTGGAGAGCATCTCGCTCCAACGCTGCAGGGCGTCTTGTTCCCTCATTGTAGAGCATCTCGCTCCCATGCTGCAGGGCATCTCGCTCCCGCATGACAAATCATATCGCTCCCACGTTGTAGGGCATCCTGTTCTTGCATTGTAGAGCATCGCTCTGCTACGTTGCAGGTCATCCCATGCCCACATTGTAGAGCATCCCGCTCCCACGCTGCAGGGCATCCGACTCCCGCAATGCAGAGCATCTTGCTACCATGTTGTAGGGCACCCCACTCCTGCATTATAAAGCATATCATTCCCACGTTGTAGGCTATCCTGCTTCCATGTTGCAGAGCCTCTTGCTCCCACGCTGCAGGGGATTCCAGTCCATCGTTGTAGAGTATATCACTCCCACGTTATAGGGCATCCCACTCCCCCATTGTAGAGCATCATACTCCCACGCTGTAGGGAATCCCACACCCACATTGCAAAGCATTGCGCTCCCAAGCTGCAGATCATCTCGCTCTAGCGATGCAGAACATCTCGCTCCCACACTACAGGTCATCCCGCTCTCGCGTTGCATAACATCTCTTTCCAATGCTATAGGACATCTAGTTTCCGTATTGCAGAGCATCTTACTCCCACGCAGCAAGGCATCCCGCTCCTGCATCATAGTGCATCTCACTCACATGCCGTAGGGCATCCCGATCCAAAGTTATAGAGTGTCACACTCCCACATTGTAGGGAATCCCGCTCCCACGTTGCAGAGCATCACTCTCCTATGTTATATGGCATCTCGCGCCCACGTTATAGAGCATCACACTCCCACGTTATAGGGCATCACACACCAGCGTTGCATAACATATCGCTCCCTCGCTGCAGGGCATCCCTCTCCCGCATTGTAGAGCAACACACTCCCACACTGCAGGGCAACTCATTATTTGCCATCTCCAGGGCCTTCCCCCCTCACGGTTGTGAACGGTTCGAAGCATCCGCCGGGGGGGAAGTCCCCCCGAGCTCGCACTATCATGACTCAAAGTGTACGCCTTTCACCCTTATAGCAGGCTAGCGGTTCGAAAAGTCAGCCCTTCGCCATTATAGTAGGCCAGCGGATCGAAGTGTCATCCCTTTTTCGGAACTTCGAGGCACCGCCACGTACAATTGGTGCAAATTAAAGCTACGTGTAAGGAACAATCCTGACACCGCGAAAGCAGTGTTATTAGTGAAGTAGTGTCATAAGCTGGAAAAGTCCCCGAATAACTATGCAGCATGCAAATACAAGCGTTCAAGGCGGAATAACATACCATATACATACAAATACAAAAATGCAAACTTCATGCAAGTACAAATAAGATACAAGATACTAGAGCTACTCCTCAACCTCAACATCAGAATGCTCGTCCCCAGAAAAGTCTCCGACTCAAGGTACATATCGTGAAAACTTGCGGGTTCATTTTCTACACAAAACGACCTTAAAATGGGGGGGGGGAGGATTTGATAGGGTCCCCTAAGAAAGGTTCACACGAACCAATAATCTTTACCGGAAAACAGACTGTGAATAGCCAAAATCTTCATCTTCCCCACTAACTTGGTGGGAAAAATCGGGGATTAGAGGGGTTGACCAAAGTCAACCCCACTAACGCTACAATCACCACCATCACCGGGCCACACACACGCATATGTGTGGCCACATCACCTCACAACGCCGCATGAACGCATGGCCGCCCGCACGCGCCTTAGCACATGCACGACCACCCACCCCGCGCACAACCGCGCGGACACAAGGCCATGCCCGCCTCGTGCGTGTAGGACCTTCCATGCCTCGCGTATGTAAGGCCTCCCACGCCTTGTGCGCGCAATTTCGCAAGTGCCTCGTAAGTAGTCGCTCCCTACCGGCGGGCCCTCGACCGTTGTGCCGCGCACACCCTGTAATGACCCTGCCCTTTAGACCAAGCGTAGCCGACCTACCAACAGCCCGGGTTTAGAGCTCAGAGGCCCACCACACCTTCATGGGCCAGTGACTTGTCTCGCCCCACGGCACCACTGGTAGTAAGCCTAAACATCAAGGCCTGCAGGCCCAATGCACCCCAACCAAATCTCTGCGCCTGTTTATCAGCAGCGGTAGGTTGTTGTCACGGGGTCTCGAACCCGCAACCTTGATAAGAGAGTCTTAATACCACTCCTCATCAAGGTTGCGGGTTCGAGAGCATTCCGGCAGCTTGTGCAAAGGATGCTCCGGCAGGGAAAGATGCATGACCTATTTCCCAAAGAAGAATGCCCTGATCCAGCAACTTCAAAGGGCAAAGAAGTTGTAGAAGTTCCTTGCTCCTCAAGGGGAGTGAACCGAGTCGAAGAGCCTCTTCTCCTCGTTGTTAACCAAGCCGTCAAATGCTTCGATGCCGATGATGAGGGTGTGCTTGGAAGGCTATTCTAAGCAAGCAATGGACTTCACAGTCCTCCAAAGCTCCCTCACAACCTTCATGAGTTATCTCAACCCTTGCTCTTTCTCTCTTCAAACATTTCCATTTTACCAAACACTTCTCAGTGTTCTTTTCTTGCTTTTCAACAAAATTTTTTGTTAGGGATCTTATACTGACACAGTTCCCTTCTTATGATACTCCTTCCTCTACTTTTCTCTCTGAGGGATGACTGCGCCAATGAGATATCACCGAGTCTGAAACGTTCCCTCCGTAGTTTGTTCTCGCACCACCGCTTCGACCACATATGGCGGGAGTATACCCATATGTGTAGTGGGAGCAGTTCAATCACGATGTTGGGCTTCAGATTTCGGATCCTAGCCGGCATCTGACACAGAGTGTGTGTTAGGGGAGCCCCATGTGTTAGCTCTGCTGTGCTTTGCATAGGATACATTACAGTTATGATGATCTTTGCTTGACAAGCAATGGCGATCAAGCGTAGCCTTGTCTCTTCGATTGTCACCTAACTGTGATGGCTGAACACTCTATGGTATTCTCGATCCGTGCCTTCTCGGGTTCCCACAACTCCACTGATCAATCCACAGACAAACTATAGGCCCCTTGGCGCAACTAGTCTCATTGATCAGTGTTGCTTGTGCCAAAGGCAAGAGAGCAGTGCTTCTAGCGATCCTTCTCAGGATCCTCCTTGCTTCTCTCTTTTGTGCCCTCCGAGAGGATGCGCGGCCAATCCGCTTTGAGTAGGACTATACTCGGGATGATTTTCAGGAAAGTGATGCATAAGGCCCACGGGGAACACCTGTGGCAGCATTCAACATACTTTAGTCATTCCGAGTATAGACCTCTTTTTGTATATTGCCTTCTTTCACAGGTGAACAAGTTAATCCGACCTACCAAAAGGATTCCGGCATTCATTTTGCTTATGTCCATCCAGCCATATCAACAAGATTAGCAAACCATTGCAAGCCTTCTCCACAGGTACTTGCAAGCTCCTTTCATATATATATATATATATATATATATATATATATATATATATATATATATATATATATATATATATATATATATATATATATATGCTCCTAACTCTTCTCTTTGTAGAGAACAACAGACACCTGCAAGCCTCATCAAGGTACTTGCAGTTTAATTCATTATTCTATGTCTGCCGCTCACTCTTCTCTTTGCAGTAGTTAGCAGATGCCTGCAAGTCATATCCAGGTACTTGCAGCTTATTTTTGTACACAATACCTGCTCCTAACTCTCTTCTTGCAGAGATCAGCTGACCCTTGCAAGTTTATTCACATGTACTTGCAAGTTGCGCACATATATCATGTTTGTTCTTAACTCTCATTTTGCAGAGATCAACCGACACTTGCAAGCTCCATTCAGGTACTTGCAAGTTACTTTCATGCACTGTGCGTACTTTAACTCTTCTTTTGCAGAAACCAGCAAAGATTTGCAAGTTCCTTCCAGGTACTTGCAACTCATTTTTCTTTCTTGTATACTCTTCATTCCTTCCCTTTTTGCAGAGGATAATAGGTGCTTGCAAGCCTCCATCAGGTACTTGCAAGTTATTATGCTTTCTGTTTTCCTCTCACTTTTGTTTTGCAGAACTTAGTTGAAGACACACCTTTTTCGTTTTACAAAGGCAAACTCAGGTACACACTCGATGTACCACCCATACATGCCTACACTAACTTTCCTCTTGCAGGAAAATAGACAGGAAGCACCAAACTTCTAAGGAGAGTGTTCAGGTTCTATCTCTCATTGCCCCCCTTCTCTTTCCTTTGGGGTGGATCACGATTTTCGTGGGTCTCCAACTTTTTCGAAGTTCCCTTCAGAACTTAAAAAAGTGCGGGGATTATGTTAACCCAGAAATCGACGATCCTTCCCAAGGTAGCCAGCTGGCTAGTCGCAATCCTTAGATTCTCCCTGTTGATCGCGACAAGTCCCAATGTAGGCTGACAGCTTTCCCTGTCCGCCTAGGTCTCCTAGCAACCGCGTTCCCTACGGTACGGCGGGCTATTCCCATAGCTCACCATCGCAGGCCATGCGGTTAGGCCCGCTAACCATGCAGTGCTTTTCCTTGCAAGAGGCAACCCAACATCAGGGATCCCGCTCACAGGAGGGCGCCCGCTTCGCAGCTAGCCAAGCGGACTCCCCCTGGAGTCCGCCAAGGCCGCCCGCACGGGGCGGCCTCCGCTCCAGCCGGGCGGACTCCCCCTTGGAGTCCGCCCAGGCTGCCCGCAAGGGGGCGGCCTCCGGCCTCCCGGGCGGTCTCCCCCCGGAGTCTGCCCAGGCCGCCCGCAGGGGGGGGGGGGGGGCGGCCTCCGGCCAGCCGGGCGAACTCCCCCCGGAGTCCGCCCAGGCCGCCCGCAGGGGGGCGGCCTCCGGCCAGCCGGGCGAACTCCTCCTGGAGTTCGCCCAGGCCGCCCGCAGGGGGGGCGGCCTCCGGCCAGCCGGGCGGACTCCCCCCGGAGTCCGCCCAGGCCGCCCGCAAGGGGGCGGCCTCAGGCCTGTCGGGCGGACTCCCCCCGGAGTCCGCCCAGGCCGCCCGCAAGGGGGCGACCTCCGGCCTGCCGGGCGGACTCCCCCCGGAGTCCGCCCCGGCCGCCCGCAAGGGGGCGGTCTCCGTTCTCTCCCGGCCTCCTCCCGCCTACTTCGCCCGCCGACCTGGCGGACTCGTTTTTCCAGTCCGCGGAGTCCGCGCAGGTCGTCATGCTGACGTCACTGGGCCCCGCTTCTAGTTGGTCCTCCCCGAACCTATAAATAGCCCCTGATACCTCTCATTCAGGAGGACCAGAGGTGGAGACAAGTCTTGACAGCAGACCCTGCAGACTCAGTTTTCCAGTCCGCGCAGTCCTCCATCAACCTGCCAGCAGACCCTACGGACTCAGTTTTTCAGTCTGCGCAGTCCTCCATCAGTTGATCCAGCAAGCTCTGCAGACTCAGTTTTCCAGTCCGCGCAGTCCTCCACAGCTTACCTGCAGCTTGCCAGCAAGCTCTGCGTACTCAGTTTTCCAGTTCCCCACAGCTGCTAGCAGCCTCTTTTACTTAGTCTCTAGCAGCTTCTTTTCTCTACTCTCTGGCAACTTCTTCTCCCTTAACCGCCAGCTTCCCTTTGTACCCCTTTAATGCGTTGTTGTAAAGGTGTACTGGTAAGCTTGTAACCTCTCGCTATTAATCAAAAGAAAGCCCGTCGCAAGAGTGACATTTGAGCCGCGGCGAGCGAAGTGTGTTGTTGCCGCTGCTAGAGGCCCCCTCTCCTTCTCTCTGCTCAGCAAGCCTCGCTCTCCGCTCAGCAAGCCTTGCTCCCTGCTCAGCCTGCCTTGCTCCCTGCTCAGCAAGCCTTGCTCTCTGTTCAGCAAGTCTTGCTCTCTGCTCAGCAAGTCTTGCTCTCTGTTCAGCAAGCCTTGCTCCCTGCTCAGCAAGTTCTTCACCGCTCCTTGAGCTTCTCTGCTGGTCGATCGTCATAGTAACTGTCTGCTCGACAGCTCCTGATCAACCTCCTCTTCCTCTCTTGGTCAACCTTCTCAATTGATCAAGCCTCTCCTCTACCCCCGCAACCCTCCTTGAGCAAGCTGTTTGCTCCACTCTCGAGCACTCAGAAGCTTCCTTCCCCTCTACCCACGCAACCTTCTCCTTCCTCCTCTCCTAGCATGTGAGACCAAACATCCCCTCCGTGTTAGCTGTGCCCGGTGCCGTTTCCGCGCATCAACATCAAAATTAATTTTAAATTACAACTCATTCAAAATTATTTATATTTAATACTATAATTAAAATAAAAAGAAAGCGATCAAAATTATTTTTGATTTTAACTTAAACTTAAATTAAAACTAATTTAGACATAAACTTAAAGTTAAATTTAAAACGAAAATTAAAATTACAATTGAAAATCATCCTACAAAAAAAAAATCAATCTCTTTTGCTTGAAAATCATCCTTCAAAAAAAACACAAAATTGAGTTTCAATATTTGGTTTTATAACAAAATCAATTTCTTTCAATTAAAATGGGTGAAACGAACAAAGCGTGATATTTTACAAGTATGTCCACATCATTTGAAAACACTTTAATTAAACACTTTAATTACTATATTATTAGCATTGAAAACAACTCTAACATTTTAGTCTCTTCTCAGACTACAGATTGTTTGTCATTTTTTCCCATATAATAATTTAGTAATATCAATGGGGGTTTATTTTATTTATTTATTGCAATTTTGATATTGATCAAGATTGCGACTGTTAAATGTAATTAATTCGAAGAAGGTTTTTTTCTTCTAACTATTATTTCCTATTTACTGTGGAATGATTTAAACACAAAGGCTTTTAGCATTTTGCACCTTTCAAATTAAGCTATTTTGGCACATTGCATTGTAATTTTAAAATTTACACTTTACACCCTCTAATTACAAATTTTTGACACTTTTCACCTCAGGACTAAAATTTCAAATGTATTTATATACAGGCATCACCCAAAATACTCATTTTGACACTTTTGCAAATAGTCAAAATGAGATATTTCGGGATATAAAGTGGCAAAATGAGTATTTTGGGTGATACCCGGACCAAATTACCTCTAAAATTTTAATTTTGAAATGCAAAATGTCAAAAATCTGTAATTTAGAAGTGCAAGATGCCAATTTTAAAAAATTTAAGATGAGTGTCAAAATAAGATAATTGAGAAATACAAAGTGCCAAAAAAAAAACTATACTTATTAGTCATGAAATGGATTACATTATATTCTTCCAAAATACAAAGTATTATCTAAAGAAATTTAAAGCCCAATCCAGCTCACGGAATTATGAAACAACTTTCAATCACTCAATTCATGTACAAAACAAATAAAAAGGAACTTTGGTGATTGTTAACCGCAACCCGCTATTTTACTTGTCGCACTCCAAAATCTTCCAATTTTTCGCGCTTTTTTGAAATACGTCTTGTACATGCAATATCAGGAAAAGTGTTCAACACGAAAGTTGTAGATATCGACGAGATCTACAACGTTCGTGTTGATCACTTTTCCTAAAAATGCATGTACAAGACGTACTTTGGAAATATGTCCAGATTTTGCGTCTTTTCGAAATACGCCTTGTACATGCAATTTCAGGAAAAATGTTCACCACGAAAGTTGTAGATCTCGTCGATATCTACAACTTTCGTGCTGAACACTTTTCCTGAAATTGCATGTACAAAGCGTATTTTGAAAAAGCGCGAAAATTTAGAAAATTTTGAGTTGCGACTAGCCAATTACAGCTTGCGGTTAACAATCACCAATATAAATTAATGAATAAAGCTGACCAAAGTGGATAATGAAGTGACGTTTTTAAGGCCCATGCAATGTGATAAAATTAGGGCGCTATATCCGCAGTTCCACACCACATTATTGGCTAGTCGCACCGCAGTTTCTTCTAATTTTTCGCGACTTTTGAAAATACGCCTTATACATACATTTTTAGGAAAAGTGTTAAACACGAAAGTTGTAGATCTCGACGTGATCAACAACTTTCATGTTGAACACTTTTCCTAAAAATGCATGTATAAAGCGTACTTTGGAAATACGCCCAAATTTCGCGCCTTTTGATCAAAGTGGTCAATACGACTTATATTATGTGTTGGGTTGTTACATTAGACTCATCATAATCATTTTGGATTTGTCAGGTTATCAATATCAAACCCAAAATCGGTTAAAACCATCGTAGAACGGCGATAGATGCCATGTAATAATCTATAGGCGTCGACCAAAAGCACAATCGCAGTCGTCATATGTAGAGTCTTTCGCTATTATTGAACTCTCGGACACTATCATAGATAAGAGGTGAGCATAAAGCGCATCTATAAAGTGCGTCTTTCAAAGAACTACAAATATTTGTTAATAAGCACAAGTTATAGGGTGTGTCTTCCAAAGAATAAATTGGCTGCGTTCGTTTTGCAGGTTTTCAGAGACATGAATTGGTTTTGGCCGAAAACCTATGGCGCAGAGGTTTTGGAATTGGGTCAAAACCAATTCTTGTGTTCGGTTGCAGGAAGGTTTTCAGTCACAGGAATTGAATATTTCAACATTTCTGTTCGGTTGTAGGATGGAATTCAGAGACGGGAATTGACAGGAATGTTTATTCCAATCATTCCAATCAGATTTTTCGGCATATTCAGACAATCTCATATGAACATTATCGATGAATCAGCAACATTAGTGACAACAATTAATGATTAATCCAATCATTCCAATCAGATTTTTCGGCATGTTCACGAGTTCTTGAATGAAAATCAGTAAAAGCAATCTTAGCTACTTAACAAATTCGCAGCATGAGATAAAGGGTAACGACACAAAATTTCAGTGCAGCTCAAACACTTGTAAATCAGTGAGCAATCTCAGCAAAATACATTGAATAAATGAGCAATCTTGGGAACATGCACTTAAGGCAATATATTCAGAGCATAACTCCGCCAAAAAAGAACAAAAACGTTGAAACGGAATCAAAATGTCACGAATTTGATTCTTACCAGACCTGAGAGCTGCAAAGAGTGCAATCAAGAGATCGGTGACTGTTGCCGCACCTAGGTCAAAGCTGCAGTTGGGAAGGAGAGTTCATTAGGGCCGGAGAAGGAGGAATACAAGAATAATATTAGCTAGGGAGAGAAGACTTACCGGAGGAAGGAGAGACGGGCCGCTGGAGCTTGCCGGAGCAGTCTCGCCGATCGCCGATCGCGCACGGGGAAGAAGAAGGGGCAGCGGGATTTTTTCTTTCCCAAAACTCGGGAAAACCGACGGGATAGGGAGGGTTTTGAAGATACGTATTTTTTATAATCGGTAAAACATGTGTGTTTTAGAGGAATTCCAATTCCACCCTTATTTTTGACAAAATGAACACAAGAATTGTAATTGGAATACACAATTCCAATTCAGCTGGCCGAATTCTTAGCAAACGAACGCGCCCTAAGGGAATATGCATAAAAATGAATGACTTGCACCAACTTTCCTGATAGCACATGATCTCATTCATGAAATGTTAGAAGTTAGTGGGCACCAACTTAGGCCACTTTTTTATGATTAGAAAGTTGGTCCGGACTTGCTTTTCATGAAAATATAAGCACAAACATTGAAAAATGTTACTTAATTACTCATCACTTATAGGAGTCCAACTTTGACCAACTAATAGGCTTTGTTTGGCGCAAAATTCTTCGGTCTGGGTTCCGATTATAGATCCTCATCCGGGATTTAGAAGATGCTGACACGTGGCTCCTAAAATTAATAAATTATTGCAGGTTTTTTTATCAGTTTTCTGCGGTTATTTTTTACCTGCCCATAATTCTTAACGTACTCTTGGAGGAAGATGAAAGAGATAATTTTCATTAGAATTTCGCGATTTTGAGAGTGTTATTATACACATTTTTCTTTAAATTTACGTTTCATGAGAAGCCCATTCTGAAGAAGGAGATGAATAGAATGTCATCTCAGTTACCTATATTGACATCTCAGCTTTCATTTTTGATTTCTCAGTTTCCATTATTGACATCTCAGATTTTTTTTTTGCTGAATTTGATATATATGTTGGCATTTGCTTTTGAATTATAAGTTGCTTTGAAAAATAAATGCGTGTTTCAAATAGATCAAAGTGAAGAGCAGGATTACGAAATGTATTGTGAGCAGTGGTGCAAAAAAGGCATGTTGGGCCCAGGCCGGGCTCTGGCCCAGGCTTTTTTCCTATCGGGCCCAGGCCGGGCCCTGCTTAAATCGGGCCCAAACCCCAGTGAAATAAGGGGGCCCGTTGAGCCCACAAGATTGGACCCAAGCAGGCCCCGAAATAACAAACCTGCTGCCAAAGGCAGTAGGATTGCTGGGCGCAGCCCAGTAATTAAATGCTAGGCTGTCCACCCAGTATTTAATGTTGGGCGAATAGCCCAGCATTTAATTGATGGGCGAGGCCGCCCAACATTTATTGTTGGGCGGCAACACCCAGCATTATATAATGTTGGGCCGCCGCCCAGCATTATATAATGATGGGCGCCCAACATTATATTAATGTTGGGCTCCCAGCAGGCTTCAGGCCGGGCCCAGGTCTGGGCCTAGCCTGGGCCAGGCACCAGGCCCAGTTCTGGCCAAATAAGGGGGGTCTGGTGAGCCCCCTTAGGCCGGACCTAGGCCTAACCAGATCCGGGCCCAGGCAAACCCTGACCGGGTAATCGGGCCCGGGCTAAATTTACACCCCGAATTGTGAGTACGCTCGTACTATTGGTTTTAGAGTTCGTAAAGAGCATCGTTTTGTTTGACCGGATACAAATATCATCAAACAGAGAAACTTTTGTTGCACCCGATCTGGAGTGAAGCGAGCCCCCAAAGAACATGATAACATTGCAAAATATCATAGATTACGCTAGAACAAATTGTCCGGTAGTGATTATTTTCAAAGCAGACATGGAAAGAAAAATTTTGACAGTGGCTAAATTTATTGAGAAACACAATCATGCACTTGCCGATAACACATGTCAACATTTTCTTCGATCTCATAGAATTGTTAGCAAAGAGAAAGGTGTTGTTCTGAAATTCATGACTGAGGCAGGAATCAAAACATCGGTTGCGTGTAGTTATCTTGCTGATGAGGTTGGTGGTTCCCAAAATGTAGGTTTTTCCAAAAAAAATGGCTGCAATTTTGTAACACCTTCATCCGTCACATCAAATATAACAAAGGGTCTGATCGGGGCACCATGTCATATTCCATAGACAGTCGACAGAGTTATGTATTAATTTTAAAACTACTAAATGAATTCTAACTCATAGCATTCTAGCGGAAGTTTCAAGGGTTAAATTTTAAACTCAAGTACACACGAATGTCCACTATACATAAAAATCAGGAATGTTTACAAAATACACAAAATATTACGGTCTTAAGGCCTTACACTTATATTTCAGAAGTGTGGTTTACAAATATCGGCGCGCAGGCCGGGCACACATGAAAACAATAAAAGCCTTCGTTTGACCTTCAAGGGCCGGCATAGCATCAAGGGCTTCAGCCCACTATTTCCCGCTCGATTCTCCAGCACATGCACAAGGAGAATCCACCATGAAGGTGGCAAAAAAGGCAACAGTCAGCTTTAGCTGACCATTTTATAACGATCCTACCTCATTCTCGGGGCAGCAGTATTCCTTCCCTACAAGCATAACATTCATATATGAAAATCACAAGAAGGTACACTTAAGCACCCTTCAATATATCACAAACGTTTGCATCACTGCCAAACGTTCCGTGCACTCAGGGCACATTCTCGGTGTACTGACAATGCCTAGTCCCACCACCGTTCAAACGTCCCGGACTTGACGGTCAATTTATGAGCATTTTAGTCTTTCCGGCCCATAGCCTAAGACTTCCTCTCTCTCTTTGCCACAAGTAACTTCCATGTACTTTAGGTCTATTTAACCGATTGACATTGAACGGGTATAGCTCAGCCCTTTCCCATTGCTTATATCGTCGTGTCATTGCCGAAAGCCGAAACCTTCGTGGCAGATAGACAAGACGCGGGTTGGCCTCCCCTTTCTCGTCATCAAAACATAACCAATGTTATGTACAACGACCCTCATGGCCACCAAAGCTGGGCACTCAGGCACACAACTCACCTGCTAACCCCAAGGTCTTCATGAGACAGGTTGCGCAAGCACATTCTTATCTGGAAGCTATCGCCAGCGATAGTCACTATCGTTTGGGGTTAGCGACAGTATTCCTCTTCTGTCTCCAAACTCAATCATATCTGGAACATTTGTCCAGAAAACCCTGCAACATCCTGCAGTGTCAGAAACACTGGACTTTCACATCAATCAGAGCTCACTGGGAGCTATCTCCGACAATATTTGCTGTCGCCCGGCGATATCCAACAGTTATGAAAACTGTGGTATTTTCTGGGTATTTTCCTGGAGCACACCTCCAGTACTTCCTGCAATTCTCATTTCACAGGGACAACCCACAGACCCCGTAAACTATTCGTTTATACTCGAAGTCTTCTCCGACATGCAAAACAAAACATCACCAATCCAGACCAACCTATACAGAAAAGCTTCACACAGCATGCCTATTCCGTAGTGCGATTTTCGGATCTATATGCAAAACCAAACCCGGGGATACCATATATTGACCCATCAGAATTCCCTCAATTTTCCACATTTTGGTGGGGGATTCCATGCATATGCAAAAGAGAGGACTTCACTTGTCCAAGAAGAAAGATCGTTACCCTTATCGATCGCTTAGGAGCCATGCCCTTGTTCTTTAATCCGGATGGAACTGAGTGTCACAACTTCCTTTCCGCGGATCTAGCGTTGACTGAAAATTCTGATCACAAGCACACTTTGGATCGCTTCTCCCCTTAGCCTTCTGGACTTTCTTCCTCCTCTTCCCTCAAGAGCTCAAGAACTAAGAGAGAAAGTGTAAGATAGTTAAATGAGAATAACATCTCAAAGACATCCCTTAAAAGAAAGCTACCGCCGCGCGGTATCTAAGGCAGTCGCCGCTTGGCCCAATGAACATTATTCTGTCGCCCAAAGCAGCCTCCACTGCACTGTCACGTGGCAAGCTACCACCGGTGTTAACTCACTACCGTCGAGCGGTACCTTCTCGAGGCATATGCCAATTTAATCAGCAAGCGCCGCGCGTTAGCGCGCTACTGCCGCGCGTTAGTCACTCAATGCTTCGTCCCAAGCGTTGAGTGCATCGAGTGATATCGTCATGCGCTAGCTTTCTACCGCTACGTGGTAAACCTCTCGACGCTTTGTCTAGCATTGAGAGCGTCGACTGCTACCGCTGCGCGATATCTTTCTATCGTCAGGCGGTAACAACCCGAGCTCGTGGTCTTTTAATTCATTGAGCTATCGTTGGCGATAAGACTATCGCCGCGCGATAACCTCCAATGACCAATTCCCATATTTTTCAGAATTTTTGGGACATTACAAATTTCATAGATAAAGATCGAAGATCAAGAGTAGTTGGTGGCGATGCTCTAAATCTATTATTGTTACTGAAGGAACGAGCTACTAATGATAACATGTACTCATACGAAGTACAAGTCGACGATGGCAACTGGTTAACCAATTTTATATGAATGGATGGACAAGGTAAAATTGATTATGAATGTTTTACCTTGTCTGCACATACTTAATCATCAAAGACCCCTCCAGCACCTTCTCCCGTACGAAATGATGCTTGATCTCGATTTGCTTGGTCAGCGCGTGACAAACTAGATTATTAATCAGTTTGAGAGCACTCTAGTTGTCATCGCGCAGTAGAGTAGGACCACACACCTCCTCATAGATTCCCTCCACTAATCTCCTGAGCCAGATGACTTCATGAGCTGCCAAGGCCGAAGCCTTGTGCTCTGATTTTGTAGTGGAGACAGACACAGAATCTTGCTTCTTGCTGCACCACGAGATAGCTGTCGTTCTGCACATGAATACATATCCTGATGTCGACTTCAAGTCATCAGAATCTCCCTCATAATCAGCATTCGTGTAACCATGCAGCTTGAAAGTTGTGTCCCTCTCGTAAAAAGGCTCATGTCTGAGGTGTACTTCACATGCTTCAGAATGTTCTTAGTCGCCACTAGATGAATCTTCTGCGGCTCTGCCATAAACTGACTTATTTATTCCACAGTATAGGCAATATCCGATCTTGTAATCGTCAGATATATAAGAATATTCATGAGAGCCCAGAATACCAAGGGATCTGAAAGAACCCTTCCCTCATCATGCCAAAGTTTGAGATTGACTTCTAGAGGACTAAAGCTGCTCTTTTCCTCCCATATGTCGAACCGCTTAATGATTCTCTCCGCATAGCCCTTCTAGGAAATGAACGCACCGCTCTTCTTTCTCTCTACCTCAAGTCCAAGGAAATGGCAGAGCTCCCTAAGATCTTTCATCTCAAACCTGATAGCTAGCTCAACCCTGAGCCTAGCTACTTTTTCTTCCGAGTTCTTGGTGACGATCATATCGTCAACATATAATAGTACCAAGACCTGAAGCTCCCTCTCTTCTTAACAAACAGACTTGAATATGAGTCTGAAGCAAAGTATCCACAGAACTGGAGGTATTCTGTGATCTTTCCATACCACGCCCGAGGTGCCTGCTTCAGACCATAGAGGGTCTTCTTTAGCTTATAGACATATCATGAATGTTTTTCAGAAACATAACCAGGTGGCTGCACCATAAAGATGTCCTTGTCAATCTCTCTGTAAAGGAAAACATTATTTACGTCGAGTTGTCAAATCCTCCATCATTGGTAAGCCGCCAAAGAAATTACCACCCAAACTGAAGTCATCTTGGTCCCTGGACTGAACGTCTCTTCGTAATCTTCCTTGTACTACTGCGAGAACCCCCGATCTACAAGGCGAGCCTTGCACCACTCGATGCTGCTATCAGCCTTCTTCATCTGCTTATAAACTCACTTGCATGTCACATGAGTGATGCCTTCGACCTTGTGCACAAGGTATCAAATCTCATTCTTCCTGAGGACGGTCATCTCCTCATCCATAGCATCTTCCCTCTCCTTAATGTCGGTGACATTTTCAAAGCATGACAACTCCCGTTCATCCAAGGGACCTGCGAAGAAACATGAGACGAAAATCACCATTTTCCCATCCCTATATCGAGTCGGCGGGATAATGATCCTTTTGGAGCTGCGTAGGGCTTGACCCTGATCCACCACTTCCGCTACTTCTTCTGAACTAGCTCTCCTCTCGGGCACACCAAGAGCATTGCTCCCTTTACTTCTAGATCCAGAAGCTTCCTCCCCAGAGCTAGATGAAACCCGGAGCACCTAGTGACACAGACAACTCCATCAGAAGATCCCGAGCAGCTTCATCTTGCCCTCCATCAAACCTGCTCTCATGTATCTCTACAGATGAGCTACCATGGTATGACGTTAATTCATCAAATATCACATCTCGGGAGACAAATAAACTTTTGTGTCTC
This sequence comes from Platanthera guangdongensis, assembly GCA_039583875.1. Classification (NCBI taxonomy): domain Eukaryota; kingdom Viridiplantae; phylum Streptophyta; class Magnoliopsida; order Asparagales; family Orchidaceae; genus Platanthera; species Platanthera guangdongensis. Next base: position 197,728,993 of record CM077159.1, read on the forward strand.
TAGATCCATGCATTTCCAGCTCTTCTTTTTCTCATCATAGCCGATGAAGACTAGTTTCTGTGCTTTCGCATCTAGCTTCGTTCTGAGAAAGTCTGGAACATGCACGTAGCAGGTTGACCCGAACACCCGAAGATGTTCCACATTAGGCTTCTCCTTAAATAGCAGCTCATGTGAATACTTCATGTTGTTCGGACTGTGTGGCATCTGGTTGATGACATACGTCGTACATGTCATTCCCCTCTGCCCATAAGTCCTTAGGAATGCCTTTGGCGTGAAGACAACACTTGCAGGTCTCCGTCAAATGACAAATTTTCATTCTGCAACTCTATTCTGTTGTGGAGTATGCGCGCAAGTAAGCTACCTCCAGATTCTGTATTTTCTGCAGAAGTTGGAGAACTCGTTTGAATTGAACTCTCCTTTATTGTCAGTTCTCAACTTCTTGATTCGCAGACCGAGCTAGCCCTCCATGAGCTCCTTGAACTCCACAAACTTTCTGAACACTTCTGACTTCTTCTTCATAAAGTATGCCCAAGTATGCCTTGAAAGGTCATCAACCAATACCAGCATATACCTGCTACCTCCGAGACTGGGGGTGACGGTGGGTCATGTCAGATCACCGTAGATTCACTCCAATTGTGCCTTGCATCTGGTTTATGATTTGTCAAATGCAAGATGATGAGCCTTACCATACTAACATCACACACAAACATGCCCGTCTCAAAAAGATGAAAGACTAGGCAGGCTATGTGACAGGCCTCTCACCGTTATAACCATCAGCTTATCCATCCCAACACGCCCCAGCCTCCCATGCTAGATATCAGCACCATTGTTTGCCCTCATCTTATCAACATATGAGCTTGTTGTCAAAACGAACAAGTCCTTAACCCGTCTCCCAACATAAGTGATGTCAGCTTTCAGATTTGACACATTCTGGAGAAATTTCACTTCTGTTGGGTCGAACAGAATGTGATACCCAATGTCAATAGCGTTGGTCATCGAGAAGAGGTTTTTCTTCATGTCCGGCATGTGATACACACTCCTCAACCTGAGTGACCCCCAATCACTGCCTAAAGAAACTGTCCACTTCTTCTCTACAGCATGCACAGTATCATCTGTCGTAATAATAACATCATTACCTTTATAATCCTGCATTGAAGAGAACTTTGACTCGTACTCGGTGAGGTGATGACCACACCCCGAGTCCACGATCCAGTCCTCCTGATAGTTGACGGAGGCAAGCGCACGGACACAAGTGCCCATCATGAACGCACTCCCCCATCCACCTTCCCCAACTCTAGATTTAGCCTCTTCCTTTCCTGCAACATGCCCCGACTGAAGATTGACTATACAGTCCTTTCGAATGTGACCAAGCTTGTTGCACTTGTAGCACTATGACCCTCCTCTCTTCTTCCCATCATCTTGGCTAGGAGTCTTGCTCCTCTCCCGCTGTGATGAAGAAGACAAACCATTGCTAACATGTGTCTTCTTCCTTTTGTCCCATCTCTTCTTCTTTCCAGAATAAAAAACCTCGCTTTCACCTCCTGAGATAAAGATTCCAGCCATCTGTCACGCCAAGCTCTCCGGCGAAGCCAGCAGTTTTTTCAGCTCAAGCAATGATGGCTTATTGGCCCAGCCTTGCATAGAAGTCATAAAGGCAATATACTACTTCTGCAGCCCACAGATGATATGCCTTTTTAGCTTCGCCTCTGATATATTCTCTTCCGGGTCCAATGTTGATATCTCCGGACAGAGATTCTTCATCTTCAAAAAGGATGATATGGACAGATTACCCTAGTGGCCTTTGCCAACTCATTCTCTAAAAATTGTAGACGATCTACATTCTTCTTATTGAACAGGTCATCCAAGACCATCCAAATCTCAGCAACTGACCGACATCCAATGATGTGGTCGAAAAGCTCCAGTGAGAATGCTTGCTTCAAAGTGAACTCAGCCTTCACCTTTGTCTTCCTCCAAACTCTCACCGCCTCAACATTCCCGACAGCAGCTACCAGCTCTTGCCTGTTGTCTCCACTGACGACCTCCCAAAGGTCCTCACCTAAAAGATAACTCTCCATGCAAGACCGTCATTTCTTGAAGTTGGTCCGCGTCAAGAGCTCGAGCCCATGACCTCTTGCATAACCGGCTTCTATTGCTTAAACCCTGATTTACTTGAACTTCCAAGGAATAACAAACCTCTGAGGTTGATGAACTGCCAACTCCTAAACACCCCTCTGATACCATGTGAAAATTTTCAAGATATCAGGTTGATCGCAATGATACCAAGAAAAACCTGCTAGGAACCTGAGCAAGGTCGCAGGAACACTCAACCAAAACCAAGACCAAGTATAAATCAGCACAACAGAAACACAGGAGTCTCAATAGAATTATCAATAACTTCTTTACAAAGCGATGTATACATTACGAGACATGATTTATAATATACCCGATGGAAACAAGAAATCAAATGCAGGCAGAGAAGAAACCACACTGTCAGAACACTGAAATCGCGCAAACCGCCAGACTTGTCCGCCAAAACAGCCAAGTCGCCAAACCGCAATCAAGCCGCGTGGACTGCATGTTATTGACTGCTGAGAGAACATCTCTGTCCTCCACTTCAGGTCGCCTGGCCGCGAGGTCGCCTGACCGCAAAGCTAACAGCAAACAGAACTGCTGAACGAAGAAACAGCCTACCCGCTGATAGACCGGGCAAACTAATCGAACTAACCGCAACCCGGAGGAACTGACTTCAAGCCGCCTAGCCGCGACCTGATGTATACCACAGACTGTAAATCGTGAACTGTTCCACACCGAGCCTTCCATCTAGTTGTCTAGTCTCCCGGTGCTAGCCTGCACAGATCAAGTCAACTTCACATAGTCGCGCCGGTTAGAAAAATCTAACCGCAAGTTCTAAATGTGAGTAGAGTTTTTACTATTTTCGTTTTATATGACAAGTCGAGGGCCCCTATTTATAGGCGACAAGAGGAGTGTGATCACCGCCTATAGCGATGGGATAACCGTCTGTCAACCTGCAGCTAGCACCACCTATCTGCACAAGTGCGGATAGCAGCGTCAGGCCATCAATGATAACCATCTAACCGCATGTGCGGCAAGAACCATCTAACCGCATAGAAGTGCGGACATTCTCCTCAGTCCGCATGGACTTGAGAAATTCAGTCACGCGTTCTGAGCCAAATACGCTCCTATGAAGAACTGCCGGACTCCGCCACCAGACCGCGTAGCTTTGCGGCCTCTACTTCCAGACCGCACAACATTGCAACCCGTGACTAGGCAACCAACCAGACTTGTCACAACATCGTGACCAAGTCTACAAAACTAGCGAATTCTGGCTTCTAGCTGCGCAAGCCAAACGCAACGAACTGTGTGGTTAGCCTCCGCTATCTGGTCTAATTGTCTGCCTCTACGCAAGCCAAAGAACCTGCCAGCTCCAAGCGGTCTGTGCGGTCTCACAGTCCAGACCGCAACAGCCGCGGTTAGCCCAATGCTAACCATCTAGTTACCTCCCAGGCTGCTTGCTGAACCAAACCGCAAGAGAGGAGAACAACAACCAAATCCTGGCAATTCGCTACCACCTTGCCGCCAAGCTGGCGGCGGCCTCTGCGGTCTGCCCAATGAGACCGCCCACTCCACTTCAACAATTTCAACATAGAGTTTCTTTAGCTGAGATCAGACGTTCACGAATAATGATCCATAACCAATGTTCACGACCGCCACTAACTTTACTAGAGTTGAAATGGCCCCAACTCACGAACCATGGTGGTCATCTCTATCATGTGGGTCCTATGTTCATTGTAGTATAAATTATTGTGCAAGCAAGAAAAAAAACTTCCATGAGTAAGCATAGATCATACAATCCATAACTTACTCAGTTGTTTCTCTTTAGAGTGGACACAAGATCACATGCATGCTAGATAAAATGCTTCATTAAAAAAAAACTTCCATGAGTAAGCATAGATCATCAAAATGCTTTAACATTGAGAGTGTTTCATTAAAAAATGTCATTGAAATTTCATGGTTATTACAAAAAAATAAGTAAATGTGTACGGGTTTATTCAATTTTGATATAGAATAGATTTAAGACGTACCACAAGCAGATGTCAGAATAAACCAGCAGAAAATAATGATCACAGCACATCAATTGGAATTTTTTGCTGATTCTACACACAAGCTTTACATAAATCATCAATGGCTTGCGCTTAAAAAAGAAAATTGTGTACCAAGCCCCTCACCAATTCATGTACTGAGGGTATTAAAATTGCTGTAAATAATGAACTTCTAATCTTCAAGAGCCCAGCGCGCGGCGGTTTCTCCTTCCATTTTAGTATACACGTACTTTGTTTGATTCGAGCGCGATCTGGTTCACTCTCTCGTGCTCATCCTCAGACTATTCCGCATGGTCCTCCTCCCGAGTGGGAGACCCATACTCCCAATGTTTCCCTTTCGCATCATTGCAACGAATTCTCCATAGTCGATCCGGCCATCCTGCAGACGAATGTTTACCAATGGATATTAGAAAATTTGAAGCAAATGATATGTTAACGCTCCTGTTAGAACATCAGAAAATATATTTAGGTAATTATGGAAATTATGATGGTTTTAATTCATCTGGTTGAAATATAGTGAGTTTGATTCAATGTTTCAGTAGGCTAGTAGTTGCTGCTCTTATGGCTCTTTCTTTTAATGATTAGTAAAATAACAGTGCTATTCAGATAATAGTGTTTTTTACATCATACTTTTCAATATGAAATATAGTGTGTTTAGTTTAATGTTAGCTCACTTGAATAATATAATGCAACAAGTATACCAAGATCTTCTGTGAATATCATATTTTTTTGTAGATCCCTGGCCTAATTAACAAGTTTTAATTGTTATACTTACCCTCTTTCAACAAGATTTTGACATAAACATCAACATATATAAATATCAACATGATTTGCAAAGTATAGCCCGAAGCAGCACTCGACTTGAGGGGATGAAAAATGAGGAGTTGAATCCATAAAGCTGGCTCTAAATAAGATGAGGAAGGCATATGATGTACATAATGCGGTAACATAATTCTATAATACAAGGTTTACACAGAAAAATTCTGGATTTGGTGTCAAAATCAACACATTTAGTGGACCATTTTTGATAATTTTTACCGGAAATATAATTACAAGTGAATAAATAACTACGGAAACTACCATGTGAGTTTGCTGACCGTTTAAAACTATCAAGACCTCAATCTTTAAGTTTGCATTGTCATATGCTAACAATGCAAACTTAGAGACGACGTCTTGATAATTTTGAAAAGTTGATGGGAGGTCCCTATAGTTATGAAAAGTTGTAGGGGAGGTCCCAGTGAATGACTAACAAGGGCAGCCCGGTGCACAAAGCATCCCTGTGCAGCGAGGATCCAGGGAAGGGTCCCACCACAATGGTAAAATGTAGGCAAACATTACCATGCATTTTTGCAAGAGACTGCTTGCAGGACTCGAACCCTTGACATCATGGTCACACGGCAACACCTTAACCGGTGCGCCAAGACTCCCCTTTCTCCCCGTGAATGATTGCAAGTGAAAATTTGATAATGAAATGGAAGCGAATATGCTTACATTATCTTGATCGACTTCCTTAATAATGTCCTCAATGAACACATCATTCATGTTGTGCTCTTTACAAGCTTGTTGAAGCTCGTCAACTGTGAGGTAACCACTTCCATCCTTGTCAAAGTATGAAAATGCTGCCACCAAATGTTCTTCGCGCTCCAGCTTATTGAGATGAACTGTGGCAGCAATAAATTCCCCATAGTCGATGGTGCCACTGTGGTCAACATCAGCCTGAAGTGCACAAACAGTCAAATTTATTGAGAATCCAAGGAAAATGGAAACCAATAATTAAACAAAGAAATCAATTATATGCACATCAAATTGGCTACTCTATACAATTTTTAAAAAACTTCAGAGCTTCTCATGCAAATTGCATTCTAAATAAAGACAAATGATAGAAACAGAAGAACATTTAATCATAAATACAAGGCCCTCATCAATGCTACATTGCAATTTTCTAATGATATATAATGAGCCCTTACAGTTATATGAAGCATATATCATTTTGTTGTATTTAATATATATATATATATCTTTCACTATTATAAGGGAAAAGTTGCATTTGGTGAAACATTCAAAAATATCAATTATACCCTCATTTTTATATTTTAATGACTTGATATATATTATAATCTATTTCAAAAAAATTAAAATACAGTGTCCATTCAAGTAATTACACTATCAAAAAATTAAAAGTAATGATGAAAATCCATTTAAATTCAAAAAAAAATTTAGTAGAGCTCCTACATTTACTATGCTAGGTTGTCATTAGGCATGTCAGCGGTCTATTCAAATAAGGTTGTCATTAGGCATATCAGTGGTATTTTCGAGATGCTGAGATTAAATCAATCAACTTTATTAAACTCAAAATTAATATTTTTAGGTCAAAACGTATATTGTTTTACAAAATAAAAATTGTAATATTTATGTATATTTTTTTTACGTCATTTTGCGTACTCATATGTATATGTTGCGGGCAAAACCAGCCTTGATGCGACGGGCGAAGCCCGTCGTCGCTGGTCGGATACTGTCGCGCATGGTTATAGGGGCGGAGCCCCGTGTCGGGCACTCGTATATATATGCATACATATCTTGAGGCACGCCTAGGCCTGTCCAAAAGGCGCGGGCCCAGTGGGCCGGCCCAGCGAAAGCCCGTTTTGGCCCGGCCCGGAAAAAGCACGGTCCAGGCCGAGGCCGGGCTCAGGGCCCTGATTTTGGGGGCTAGCCCGACCCGATACCCGACCCGGGCTGGGCAAAGCCCGAAATTCGGACCGGCCCGGGCCCGGACCAGGCCCACAGGCCGGCCCGGGCCCGGACCAAGCCCACAGGCCGGCCCGGACCCGCTGGCCAACGACTCTAAGAGCCGTTGGAAATCCAACGGCTCTTAGAGTCGTTGGAAGCATCAGCCAGCAGGGCTGCTGCTGACAGCCCTGCTGGCTGATGTGCCTGTGCTGTGGCCGCCTAGGCCCTAGGCCATATTAAAAAAAATAACTTTTTCTTAAAATTTTATAACCCCCCTTACCCGACCCTCTCTCTCTCCCCTTCACTCTCTCTCTCACTTTCTCTCTCTCTCACTTACTCTCTCCCTCTCTCCCTCTCTTACTCTCTTACTCTCTCTCTCGCTGCATGACATCGTCCTCCTCAACGCCGGCGTCGTCGACTCAAAGCACGGCCGAAGTGGTGGAGCATAATCGGAGGGCGCCCGTCTGGGAGCATTTCAACAAGGTTAAAGTCGGCGACGAATTCAAGGCGCGATACAAGTATGTTCAAAGTTGTTAACTCTTACGGGCAACTCAACACTAGCGAGACACGTTAAGTCGTGTTTTGCGAAGCAAGCTCCCGAGTCCAGTCAGGGACAAATATCAGCATCAGGACAAATTTGGACGTACGATCAAGCAAGACAGCGAGACCTACAGGTGAAAAACGCCATCAGACGTGTGTTGTCATTCAGTCACTACGACAACGATGAGACGACGAAGTACATACACGAAGGGCTTCAGCCCAAATATCAACAGGTAAGTAGATCCACTATTAGACGCGACGCACTTAAATTATATTTTGACGCAAAACAAGATTTAATAAAAATTTTTAAAACTTTCGAGGGACGTGTGAGTTTAACGGGCGATGTTTGGAGTAGTAGCGTAAAGGTAGGATTATCTTATATTTGTATCACGGCTCATTGGATCGATCCTGTTTCATGGGAGTTAAATAAGCGCGTAATATGTTTTGAATGTTTTGAATTTCCGCACACGGGTAAGACTATATATTTGGTAATTATTAAATGTTTGCGTGAATTTAAAATAAAAGATAAAATAATAAGTATTTCTTTTGATAACGCAAGTAATAACAATACCGCAGTAGAGTGGTTAAAACGTGAATTAAAATCAATGCTCTACGGTGAGTTTTTTAACACTCAATGTGTGTACCACGTTTTAAATTTAGTCGTACATGATAATTTAGTCTGTAAGATGGAACTCAACATATAAAATGTTAAAAAGAACGTTTTAACAAAAAACTCTTCTTATGGAATATTACACTGTAACAAATAATCATAATTTAATTGATAACGATTGAGACGTAATATTACATTATATGGATTTATTAAAATGTTTTTATAGGAAGACTGTTTTTTTATCTTGTGTGTATTATCCAGCTAGCTCGTTAGTAGTTGAAAATTTTGTAAATATCGCACAAAAACTTAACTATTTTAAGCAACACTCCGGATGACTTTCTTTAATTGAAGTAATAGAAGAAATTTTTTAAAAATAATATAGAGAAATGTCTTCTGCATTTTCTTGCGCCGCCGCTTTAAATCTGTTATTCGTTGTAGACGACGCAGAAAATTTGATAGATGAAATTAACGTTAACTTAGACATAAATATAAGTTTTGATGACATTGACGACGTTAGTACTACTAAATTTAATTCTATTTTTACCGAATGTTTTAATTATTACGACAACTTATATGACTCATCATCCCGAGAAGAAATAACGCAACATAGGACAAAAGATTCTTTTACAAATAAAATTTTAGAATTAGCTTTCAGGAAAAAAAAAAGCACGCACATCGAGTAGTTTAAATGAATTAGGACTGTATACGAAAACACAATTTTGTGATTTTATGACTACGGAAAAGATCGAAAACTTCGATATCTTAAAGTGGTGAAAAGGTAAAACTAATATCTATCCTATTTTGACATGTATGACTCGTGATTTACTAACAATTCAAGCTAGTACAGTATCTTCGGAGACCGCTTTTTCTCTTAGTGGCGGGATTTTGAACAAGCGGAGGAGCCGACTAAATGAAAAATCACTGGAACTATGCATCTGCTACAAGGATTATTTGGATGCTACAAAAAGAAAACAACACATTTCAGCGTTGGAGGAGAGCTCCGAGGAAATTGAATAGGAGATGGACAACCTGAATTTGTAAAAATATATATATTTTTTTATTATCATTAAAAATAATAAATATCATTTTTTTCCTAATTTTATTTTTTAAAAGTGTAATTTTGTTTTTTTAAAATTTCAATATTAATAAAAATTTTATTCGATTTTTAGTTTTATTTCAAGTTTTTTTTAAAATAAAATGGTTTTTTTAAAAAAAGGCCCGGCCCGGCCCGGGGGGCCGGCTCGGGCCCCTTCCCGGGGTCAAAGCCCGATCCTGATAAAGGAAGGACCCGGGCTCAGCCCGGTTTGCAAAAGCTCGGGCCCGATCGGGCCTTTTGGACAGGCCTGGGCACACCATACTTTAAGTTTTGACCATTGGATCTCATCAAATAAATCTTATCCCTACATGAGAGAGAGAGGGGGAGGAGAGAGAGGGAGAGAGAATATGAGAGAGATGGCGGAAGGGAGAGAAGAAAGGGGCGGAGAGAGAGGGGGAGGAGAGAGAGAGGGAGAGATAAAGTGAAAGAATAGGAAGAGAAAGAGGGCGAGAAATTAATAATTTTTACGTCAAAACGTAAATTGTTTTATAAAAAAAATTGTAATATCGATTTATATTTTTTTACGGTCATTTTGAGTACTCATATGTATATATTGCGGGCGCTGCTCTCCTTGATGCGGGCGCAACCCGCAACGACACATCGAGCACAGGCGAAGCCCGTGCGGAGGCGGGTGAAGCCCGTACGAAGGCGGGTGAAGCCCGTACGAAGGCGGGCTTCGGCCGAATGCCGCCCGAGTGCATCGAGCACGGGCATAGCCCGTGCGAAGATGCTCATATATATATATATATATATATATATATATATATATATATATATATATATATATATATATATATATATATATATATATATATATATATATACTATCTTAAAAAGATATATGCTGGTCTGACAATAGCGTGAGTTCGAAAATAGGGGAAAAAACAAGTGTCGTCGGATTCGAGTATTTGGATCCAGAGCCGTTAGATCTTGGGCTGCGAATAACACGCATGGTTTGCAAATAACAGAATACCCAAAAAAAATGAAAAATTCTCTCTCCTGTTTCCCGATCCCACATTCCGCGTCCCCCCCCCCTTCTCACGGCTCTCTCCACCGCCGGCGGCGGAGCCGCCGACGGCCTGACCGGCTGCCCCCGGCAGGTTCGCCGGGAGCAGGCGAACCTGCCGGCGGTGGTCCGGTGGCGCTCCGGCGGGGCCACCGCCGGCGGTGGCCCTGACCGTGAGGCCAGATCTGGGCCTCACGGTCAGGGCCACCGCCGGCGGTGGCCCCGCCGGAGCGCCGCGCGATCACCGCCGGCAGGTTCGCCTGCTCCCGGCGAACCTGCCGGGGGCACCCGGTCAGGCCGCCGGCGGTGGAGAAGACCGTGAAAGGGGGGGGGCGCGATTTTCATTTTTTTTAAAATAAAAATTATATTAATATTATAATATACATAATATATTATATATATAATATATATAATATATTATATAAAATTTAAAAATGTTAATTTAAATTTAAATTGGGCGGGCGGAGCCCGCCGGGGGGTTCGGGCGGAGCCTGCCGGGGGTGGTGGGGCGGCGAAGCCCGCCGTCGGCGGCCAGGTACTGTGGCGCGTAGCCATCGGGCCGGAGGCCCGTGCCTGCGACTCGTATATATATATATATATATATATATATATATATATATATATATATATATATATATATATATATATAGAAAGAGAGAGAGTGAGAGTGGGTTAATTACCGGGGCCTCTCCTGTGAGTTTGCATAATTACAGGTTGAACCCCTCTATCTTTCAAAAATGCATTTACCTCCCCCTCTAAGTTTCTCCAGTTTACAAAAATGACACTTCAATTAGAAATGTGGATGGAAATGATAAAATCAGTCAAATTATTTTATGATATTACAATTTTATCCTTTTATAATGATTCTAGATTCAATGCAAACGGTGGAATTTAACACAACTTTTTTAATGTAGAGTTATTACAAACAGTAAAAATGAAATATTATAAAATAATTTGGCATATTTAATCACTTTCCATCTATATTTCTAAAGAAAAAGGTCACACCTTTCAATGCAGTATCATTACAAAGGGTAAAATTGAATATCATAAAATAATTGGGCTGATTTTATCATTTTCCATTCATATTTCTAACAGAAAGGGCATTTTTGTAAACTGGGGAAACTTAAGGGGGAGGTAAATGTAATTTTGAAAGATAGAGGGGTGCAACCTATAATTATGCAAACTCCCAGGGGAGGTCCCGGTAATTAACCATATATATATATATATATATATATATATATATACACACACACACGAGCATCTTCGCACGGGCTACGCGCGTGATCGATGCTCTCGGGCGGCCTTCGGCCGCATTTAGGCGGACTTCGCCCGCCTCCGAACGGGCTTCTTCCGTGCTCGATATGTCGTTGCGGGCTGCGCCTGCATCAAAGCGGGATACACCCACATCAATACGGGCAGTGCCCGCAATATATACATATGAGTACTCAAAATGACCGTAAAAAATATAAATCAATATTACAATTTTTATTTTATATATAAAAAATAAGTTTTGTTGTAAAAACATTAATTTCACGCAATCTCTTCCTTTTCTTTCTCTCCCTTCCCCATCTCTCTCCCTTTCTCTCTCCTCCCCCTCTCTCCCCCCTTCTCCTCTCCCTTCCACCATCTCTCTCCCTTTCTCTCTCCCTCTCTCTCTCCTCCTCTCTCACTCTCTTTCTCTCTCTCCCTCCGCTCACTCCCAACTCTCTCCCACCATCTCATGCTCTCTCTCATGATCCAATGGCTCTTGTTTGAACTATGGTGTGCCTCCAAATACCTATATTGCTTTGTATAATAAGATATATATAGAAATATGTATATCCGCGCAACGCGAATATACCATATTTCCGCGCTTTTTTCATTCCAACCGTTGGATTAGATCCAACGGCTGGGATTAAGCGTGGATAGGTAAAAGGAACAACGAGCCCACCAGGTTTACACGGGATCGCACACGCGCGCAAGCAAGCGTGCTCCCACGCGCGGGATTTGTTAATCATCGGGCGAATTACTATATAAACATCAACTGAACTTTGTTACAGGCAGTGTGGGACTAAAGTCCCGCACCGCTTGGATGTCGTCCGATCAAGCGCGATAGATCACGCCTGATCGGACGACATCCAAGTGGTGCGGGACTTTAGTCCCCCACCGCCTGTAACAAAGTTGTATTGTTGTTTATATAGCAATCCGAACAGCGACAAACAAAACTCGCGCGTGCGAGCAGGCTTGCTTGCGTGCGTGTGAGATCCTCTTTGTGGGCCAGGGTGCGATTCCGAGTTATCTCGGGCGGGATCACTGCTTCTTTTTACCGATCTGAGTTTAATCTCAGTCGTAGGATCTAATCCAACAGTCATAATGCTGCACGAAAAAATTTAATTAACGTGTTATGTGGATTTCCAGTGAACCCTATACATATATACATATATATACATACATATATATATATATATATATACATATATATATACATATATATATATACATATATATACATACATACAAATATACATCATATATATATAAAGCAATATACATATCTTGAGGCACACCATACTTTAAGTTTTGACCATTGGATCTCATCAAATAAATCATATCCCTACATGAGAGAGGGGGGGCGAGAGAGAGGGAGAGAGAATCAGAGAGAGATGGGGGAAAGGAGAGGAGAAAGGGGCGGAGAGAGGGGGAGAAGAGAGAGGGAGAGAATAGGAAGAGAAAGAGGGCGAGAAATTAATGTTTTTACGTCAAAACGTAAATTTTTTTATAAAATAAAAATTGTAATATCGATTTATATTTTTTTACGGTCATTTTGAGTACTCATATGTATATATTGTGGGTGCTGCCCGTCTTGATGCGGGCGCAGCCTGCAACGACGGGTCGAGCACGGGCGAAGCCCGTGCGGAGGCGGGCGGGCTCCGCCCGAGAGCATCGAGTGCGGGCGTAGCCCCTACTGCCAATCGCAACAGTACCCGGCTCGCCCTTATGGCCCCGCACGACTGTACCCAGCCCGCCCCTATGACCTCGTGCGACTGTACCCAGCCCGCCCCTACGGCCCCGCGCGACTGTACACGGCCCGCCACTACGATCTCGCGCAATTGTACCCAGCTATAGTATATTTATATGTAATAATGAATTATATTATACCTATATTTATATAATGTTTTTTTATAAAAATACATAAAATATAACAATATAAGTATAAATTATTTGAATTGTTATCACAGTTGTCTCATTGCCTCATTGGATTGAGTTGTTCCTCTTGTCCTTGAGGTCCTGAGATCGAAACCGAATAGCCGTGTTTAAATTAAAATATAATTTTAACAGCAAGCCGTCCGTTTTTTTAAGAGTTATAGAGGCAAAATCGTAATTTCACATATGTTTATGACACCTTAGTAGTAAGTTTAGGAGACCTACTAAAATATGGAGAGATAGAATGATTTTATCGCGATCGATCAGACGGTTGTTGAATTATGAACTCATGATCTGAGAGCTTGTGAAATTTTGAACTCATGATATTTGCAGATCACGGTATTTCTTTATATATGGTAAAGATATGCGTGTGAATGTAAAGACACTGAAAGTGTGTCAAATTAAATAAGCATTCCCTAAAAACAAAAGTAAATGTGAAAAGTCCTAATGTGTTTTCAAGTATTAAAGTAATGCTTTTTTGTTGAAGTTTTGGATAATATTCTGCTTCTCAATCTTACTTCCAGATAGCATAAAGGTTAATTAATTTCCTATTAGTAGTTGGCATAAACCACTGACTTAGAAACCAATCTCACCGAATTATCAACTCACCGCATCCATAAGATCTTGAATTTCTGTGTCTTTCAGTGTCGATCCATATCTTCTCAAACCAGCCTTCAGCTCGTCAAAAGTAATGGCCCCGCTACTATCAGTATCCATTGCCAGGAACATTTCTCTAAGCCCCGCAATCTCCTCTTCAGAGAGGCTTTCTGCTATAACCTGGAACGAATATGAACAAGTTCTCTTGGACATTAAATTGTATGATGCAGATAGAAGAATCTATACTAAAACGGTCTCAAAATGAAGGCACATATGAGGATCATTAAAGTTTCTAAGAAATCATATTTTATGAGAATCACAGAAATTACTTTTAGACCACAGAAATCTTCTGCTTGAATACAGCGAGTTCTAAAAGCCTGAAAAGACGGGCATACTTATTAGAAACTATACTCACCCGCAAAGCCATCTTCTTCAACTTGTTCATTGCTGAAAATTGTTTGAGTCGAGATAGAACTGCAGGATCCAGAGCTCGGTCTGGAGCAACACCATTCTGACAAATCCAAGGATGAACTGAACATAGAATATGAAGCAGATGATCTCATTAAATCTTCTGTTGCACTGGATCAATTATTTCTATTTGCTATATGAAATCAAATAACTTCTCTACGTCAACAACAACAACAACAACACTGAAGCCTTATCCCACTATAGTGGGGTCGGCTATATGGATCCTCTACGTCAACAAGGAAAAAAATTATTTTACAAACAGAATTTTGCAGTTAGGGTTTAGCTCATAAAGGTGATTTGCAGGTGCCTGGTTTAAATAGTTCACTGAGAAGAAAATACAAGGATAAAATAAGATGCTCAAGCATTTTAAAAAATGAATTTATCATTTTTTCAACAAGTTATCATGTAGAGAGACCACTTATCCATTTTAAGGTATCAAATCCACAACCACATATCTGTTGATTGGTCTTGACACAAAGCCCGTATCAGCTACAAATTAAAAACACAAGTAAACAAAACAAACTAAAAAACATGCAGAAATTTAAATATAAGCAAGTTGCTAGTTGAAAACATGCTATTAATTTTTACTACCAATACCATTCAAAAAAAATTCGAATATGTGATATTCCAGTCCTATCTTCAGAAAAGATTTGCATTGTTGAAATAAACAATCTTCTCACAGAGTCATGGTTGAACTAGGAATTAATTACTCTTTTATGATTCCTTATGCCATCTCATGGTTAGGGTGGTTACGATGGCTCTAAGATCAAATATCAAAGATGGATGATCAACTCGAGTTTTTGGCTTAGATTGAACCTAACCGACTAGAACCATGAGCCAAAACTTAGTCGAGTCTTAAACAAATCTGATTGGGACGGCTAGAAAGTAAAAGTAGAATAAAAAAGAAAATAAATATATATTAATATATTGTGTCGATTGTCATTTACTACGCATATTTCAACCCTAAGTATATCTAATGTTTTATGTGACTATGTCGCTGTCTGTTGTGCAATGTAAGTTATTCCTAAATTGGTCTACAATCAATCCTAGGGGTTTAAGGGTTCCTCTTCTCCTTGTGTTCATTCTATGATATGGTGGTGTTGCGGTTGTCTTTATTGACACCCAATCATGGATTAGTTGAACCTCCTCTTGGCGCTTAATCTTCATGTCATGCATGGTTTTCTAGCTCTCAACTTTTCGAATTTTGCCTCTCATAACAATTAAACCCTAACCATTTGGGCTCAAATCAATTTTGAGTTGACTCAAATTTGTTCAAGTCAAGCTTACTCGAAATCAAACCTATAACAACCAATCTACTTCTATCGCAAAATACAGGGGCATAACCAAAGCATGAAGCTCCTTTCACATAAGCATCATTAACTTCATCTTCCGATTTGGGGTTGGATTCCTAAATCTTCATTTACCCTCTCATAATTTCTATTGAGTTGTTAACCATATTATTTGCTAATCATTTTGACGCAGGACGGTCCTCTATGATGGAAAAATAATGAGAAAACTCCTATATGTAACCACACACGAGCTCCGATGATTTACTTGCAACAATTGATATTTATAAATACTATATTAATTTGATTGACTACAAAGAGTCAAAACTTTCAAATATGAAAACACATGAGTGGAGTCACGGCGTGAGAGTGCGCGTAAATAAATACTATTTAAATAGGTAATCACAAAGATGACAACGATTGAAACAAGACTTACAAACTGCTGTCCCAAAAAACAGAGAAAAAACACAACCAATACTAAAAGAAATAACAACACACCTTAAATTTTGCAAACGAAGGAGAGGGAAGGGCTGAATGTACTTGTCGAGGGATGCCGGGACTGGTTTTTCATCAATCAGAAATTGCACTTTGCTGTCCAGGATACAAGACAGTGGTTTAACCCCTGCTGGAAGGTATTGTAGGTGGTCAGCAGCAAACTCCCAGTGGGCGAGAGGGTGGATAGGTGGTGGAGAATGCTTGGACAATGTTTGCTGGCTGTTTGGGGATGTCTGAACAGCAACAAAGGCTTAGGAGGTGAGGGGAATGGATGAAATCGATTCGCAACGCGAATCCGGACGCACCCGTGGAGCCCGATCGTTGATCCGGGCACGCTATATATGGAAAGTCGTCAATTGACCCCGGACGGGCCCAAAACTCATCCTCCACTGCAGGTCCTCGTCTCTGCTCCGCATCAAGCTCGCTCTCAGTCGGGGTCATAAGAGACGGGTCAGAAACAAAAGATATGTCACTCACTGGGTTAAGCACCTCACTTGGGTGAGAGCAATCCGCTTCAGGTATCACTTCTGCCGTGGTTGACAGGACAGTGGTAGGCATCGTGGTGATCTCAGTATATGAGGGACTCGTACTACGGAGATCAAGGTGAGAATCTCATCGACCAGCTCTTGCGGATCTCAAAGACTGTTCGTAACACAGGGCGAATTGATGTCTGCTCAAGGGACTTCGAGATATGACAAACTACCTTAGTACATATGTCAGACCGAAATCGAAAAATGGTCATGGCCGGGTCCTCACGGATATCACTTCTCACCACTAACTCATCAAAACAGTCACTATACTCAGTGACAGACATGGATCCTTACTGAAGAAAAAATAATTGGTCGAGCAAGCGACTCCGATACGACGAATGCAGATACCTCTAACACAATGTACGCTTCATGTCCACCTAACTGGTGATGCGATTTAGACGGTCTCGCATGCGGGTCCTCTCAACGCCAGACCAATATGTCCTCACCTAATCTAAAAGTCTAAGTTTCGCAAACTTGATGTGATGCTCACTAAATACCTCAAAATGATCAAGATAATGCTCTATAACCACGAGCCAATAATTGAAAAACTCGAGACACGATGAGCCGTCAAAGGAAGGGGCAGCAGTACGAAACTGACTCTCAAGATCTCTCTCAGAACGACGATTCACATAATAATCATCCCTAAGGTAACCGAGTTGTGTCAAAGGATCAACACGATCCGCTCGCCTGTACGGATAAGAACGACGACAATCATCATACTGATCGTCTCTAGCATAGTGGGGTCGTGTTGTTGGGTCAACATGATCTCTGGAAGTGGGGTGTTGTGATCGCGAATAATCATCGTAGTATCGTGAGGGTCTCCCTGAAGGGGATTTATGAGGGCAGGTGCAATTGAACTCGAGACATCCAAAGTGAGGCGGAAAAATTGTGACATCTACACGTAAAGAAAAACCTATAGACTCTACAACTGCGTATCAAAAGAGCGTGTAACCTGGCTCTGATAACAATTGACGCAGGCCGCGATCTATAGGCGGCGAGATTAACGGTGACCTAACCCTACATGCTATGCAAATCCGACGGTTAATCACAAATTAGATAATAAGCATTAACATCTCACGCAAATAAATTAACAGCAAGACAAAATAATTAATCAGGGCGAAACAAACTTAGACTTTCCTCCACGTGGAGGGTCAAAGCAAGAGCATGCGACGAATAAACCCTTCCTGCAGTTAGAGATTTTCAAGGAGCAAATAGTATGATAAACATTAATCCCAAGCAAGCATCAAATAATCATACCATAACAATATTTTACAACTGAATACTAATACAAAAAACACAATACGAATATTAGGACTGTTGTAATAATAGTAGATCTGCACGTTGGAGGATTAAAATTGGGTCTCCGGTGGTGAGGGGGGAGGAGATTAGGTGGTGGGGGGGGGGGGTCGATGGAGGAGTGGGAGAGCTGGATCGAAGGAGGGGACGGCTGGATCTGGGCTGGGGGTGCCGAGATATAGGGTTTTTCGGTGGGGGAAGCGGGCCGGGGGGGTGGTTTCTCTGTTGGTGGAAGCAAGGGGGAGGGTTTTATTTGGGTTCTGGTGGGTTTTGGGTCGCCGGCCTGAAGGTGGGGGTGTGGCGGCCAGCTGGACAGGGCTGGGAGGGTGCGGCCTGGACCTGGGAGGAGGTGGGAGACCGACTGAAATCAGAGCATAAAGTTGCGCCAAGTAGTGGCTTGGATTTGATGGGGAGGGGGTGGCAGACAGGCTATGTTGCACCAACACTGACACAGGACACACGATATGACACGACATGACACGCGACTCGTCAATTCTCAAAAAATATCATATTCCGACACGCTGGGACACGTATATTAAATATTCATTTTTTATCATTATAAAAATCCTAAAACATTTAACAAAAAATAAAAAAAATAACAATTAACAAATATTTAAATAAATTAAGTCATGTTTAAATATTACTCATTAATTATTCAAATGAAAAACTTAACAAATGATCAAAAAATGATAGAACATTAACACATTACCATTATATATCATCAGTAAAAGTAATGGATTCTCATGCAAACTTTTTTCTCCACTTTCATGCTTTCTTTTTCTAAAGAAAATATCTATACCACTAGTAGATCCACTTTCACTACTTGAAATGCTACATGGGGTAAAGACACTTCCAAGACAAATTGTCACCCGACTCACCATGAGTAGCGCGTGTCTCATTGAGCGGGACACGCGTGTCCGATTGAGCGGGACACGCGTGTCCGATTGAGCGGGACACGCGTGTCCGATTGAGCGGGACACGCGAGTCCCGCGTGAGCCAGCGTGTCGGATTTCCGATTCGAGTGTTGGAGAGTCGGACGAGTGTCGGACACACCGACACTGACACACGGGGCATTTTGAAGTGTCGGTGCTTCATAGCCGACAGGTTCTTGGAGGGAAGGTTTGGCCGGCTGGGTTTGGGTAACAAAAGGGGTGGCCGGCTTGATGAGGTGGTGGCTGGAAAAGGGGAAAATAAAAGGGGGGTTGTTGTTTGCAGGGGTTGGAAAGCAAAAAAAAGGAAAGGAGGATGGTGGAGAGGAGGAAAAATATATACAAAGATACAAGGACCTTACTCAAGGAGTCGTCACCAAGGGGTTCCACGGAGTCGGCACCACAGAGGAGATCACCAGAATGAAGGGATTTCTTCTTCAAACATTCAACAATGAAAATGATGGCATCCATAAACATCATATATATAATATATAATAATCTGAAATTAGGGCACCCGGAATCAACGGCTATGATTGGTTGTTGTTTTCGGGGACAAAACTACATGAAATATAAGCCGTAAAATATAAAGTTATATATGAAATTGATTGGCAACGCGAATCCGAAAGCATTCACGGAGTCGGATCGTCGATCCGGGCACGCCATATATGATAAATCGCCACGCCGCATCAAAAAATCAACCCACTTACCCTATTTCTCCTATAACCGGCCCCCATTTTCCTCCCCTCATTCCCAGCACGGGAACCTCTTTTGTTATTTCTCCACTACCCAAAACAAGCCCCACTTTCCTACCAGGTAATGGCCGAACTCCGTTTTTTTAACCTGCTACTTCCCATCCCCACCCTCAATTTTATCATCCATTCCCCTCACCTCCTAAGTCTTTGCTGCTGTTCAGGCATCTTCAAACAGCCAGCAAACACTGTCCAAGCATTCCCCGCCACCTGTCCAACCTCTCGCCCACTGGGAGTTTGCTGCCGACCACCTACAATACCTTCCAGCGGGGGTTAAACCACTGTCCTGTATCCTGGACAGCAAAGTGTAATTTCTTATTGATGAAAAACCAGTCCCGACAGCCCTCGACAAGTACATTCATCCCTCCCCTCTCCTTCATTTGCAAAGTTTAAGGTGTGTTGTTATTTCTTTTAGCATTGGGCCTTGTGTTTATTATCTATTTGTAGGGACAGTAGTTTGTATGTCTTGTTTCAGTCGTCGTCGTGTTTGTGATTACCTATTTAAATGGTATTTATTTTTGCGCACTCTCGTGCCCTTACTCCACTCATGTGTTTCCATATTTGAAAACTTTGACTGTTTGTGGTCAATCAAATTAATATAGTTTTAATAAATATCAATCATTGCAAGTAAATCGTTAGATCTCATGTGTGGCTACATATAGGAAATTTCTCATTATTTTTCCGTCATATAGGACTGTCCAGCATCATTGACACGCTAATGAAAGAGTAATACTAGATAGTTAATGAATATATTAAAGATATTATTGATCAATATAAATTAATACTAGCAAAAGAAAAAAAAACTCATTAGGAGGTCAATTAAACAAAGATAAAAACATTTTATTTTGTACAATCACATACAATTTAAGCTCTTAGATATCACTATAAACCACATTATGAAATTACATATGAATGATGATTTTTGGGAAGCTGAAAATGCTAACTCACATAGCACTTCATGAGCTGACAACCGTTCTTGAGGACGAGCGCAGAGCATTTTTCTAATAAGATCCTTTGCACTATCAGAAATCAATGGCCATGGTTCCGAGTCAAAGTCAATGTGCCCCTTTAAAACAGCATCAAATATCCCTTGTTGTGTTTCTGCAAATTAACATATAGAAAAGCCTCAATTTTAAGGGTAATAAATTTATAATGATTACACATGCAGCCGATGGAGATTCTTAAAACTAATACCAGCCCAAAATGGTGGTACGCCGCTTAACAATATATAGAGTATAACACCAGCTGTCCAAACATCAGATTCTGGTCCATAGTGCTTGCACAGAACCTCAGGAGCTACATAGTATGGGCTCCCAACGACATCTGTAAAGATTTGACCTGCAATGGAAAACAGAAAATTATGATATTTCCACTATAGGAAAGAGCCGCTGATTGATAAAATGATTTCCTAACTATTTAGGATGTACATTGTTTTTGGCATCCAACACTTTTTCGCCTAATATGATGCCCATATTTATCCAAACATGATCATTATGTCCATTCCATTAATTATTGGGTTAAATATCAACGTGGATATGGGAAAAAAGTATTTGTAGAGTCGTGAAAGGTTATTTCTGCCCTTGCAGTTTCCTGACATCAGAATTTTCTAACAAATGTATCATAATGGTCGCATTTGAATTTGAATAAGTCTATAGACCATATTGGAAAAAAAACTGGTTTCAAAATCAATACATCATAAACTGTCAGGTGACCATTTTGATTATTGCCCGGCCATTGATTTTTACAAGAAGATAAATAATGCAACATTCATGTAATATATTCTCGGTTTATCTGAACATTTCGGAGTAGTCATAACAATTAACAAGTACCGTACTTGCAAAATTGTTCGGTGAAATCACGCATGTTCAAGGTCAGGAAAAAATTATTTAGTTTGCAACTACACTGGGATTGGGATCCTCCATTTGGGACCCCAAATGATTGAATCTCACTTTATCTAAAGGTGCATAATTTTTTAATTAAAAAAATGATGAGATTATTGAACCCGTTGAATCAACCACGAATTAATTTGGACCGTGTAATGGATACTATTCATTTGAACTCAAATTGAGAGGATCATGGTACACTACACTAACGTTATTAATTCAGGGATACAGATTTGTAAGTTGATTCAAGCATTCTACCAAATTACTGCATGTTATAAATAACCATACTTGACAAATTGTTCAGGGTGAAATCACGCATTTTCAATGTGTATCGGTAAGGAAAAAATATTAGATTTGATAGTGAATGACAATAATGTAATTAGCATAGAGGCAAGGCAGATAAAGGAAAGGATTGGTAAGAAAATGAATACAAAGTAATGTAGCTATATTTTATAAGTAATTGAGCAAAGAAAAACAATCATAAAAAATACAAAATCGCACAACATAAGGATACATATGGTTCACCCAAATTAAGGAAACGTCCACAAGTGGTGGCAAATGTTGACTATGAAGAATTAGATCTACAGAGAGTAGCAAAGGTAGGCTGGTATATGTGGTATGCACTAGAGGAGAGGACCGACAGGGAAAAGATTGGGTGAGGTATGATCGAGAGATATGGCTCTCTCCCAACCAACAGCTCGATTCTAATTTTTAGAGCAAAACTTAGTATGTCTTTCTGTCGAATGAGCACATCCATCAATAATGACCTAGCAATGGAGGAGTTGGTTTGAGGTAACCAACAAATTCAATTGAGGGTGGGGAACCTTATGAGTCTCAAAATCACTTAGTAGTTAAAAGAACAGCTCGATACGAGCAACCCAACCAATCGGTCTGGTATCATCAAACATCAGAATGTCGAGGCAATGAAGGATGCGCAAGTTGGGCCCGTTCAGGGCGTAGAGGCATGGTGTGGGGATCATCCATGCTGTCGGAGTGCTGAAAATTGGCAGACGAAAATACAAAAACTTAAAAAGGTCGGAATAGGGCTTCTTGATGCGATCCATCAATGCAGAGAAAAAGAAGACCATGATAGCTAGATTATCCTCTTCTACGACAGCCATCGCATGAGTAACAAACGTGGAACATATGTTGGAAATAAAAATATGCGGACCAAATATGTTAATTATGCACATTATTGGGCTGCCATTAATATTAACCCAATTTCGCTGATCTAATTAAAAGGATAGATTACGTTTCATATTGTATGGACGGTTCAGATTACATGTGGATACCGGCTGTCGTTTTACGTTTATATGATGGGCGTAATCATAAAACGGGCGCATAAGGACATTAATATTGTTATGGGCCGCTCGAGGCTCCTGGTAGACCGAATTAAATTAGGTCGCCTTAGCCCGTTGAGCGGTCAAGCGCACAAACAGTTACAGAGTAAGTAGAGAAATGCACAAGATGATTTTTAACGTAGAAAACCCAAAAATTGGGTAAAAAATCACGTGACCGGTTCAGTGTCAGTCAAACTTCACTATCAGCAGCGGTTTACAATGTGTCAGAGAAATCGAGGACGACAGACCGCTTCTCGTTACAGCTTGGGGATGGGAGAAAACACATGTGCGCTCGAAGGGCGACAAACCGCCTCTCTCAAAGCTCAAAATTTGTCTCTTGTTATTGGCGGAGAACGCTCTCGGGCGTTGCCAGGACGCAGCATGTTGCAGCGGCGCGTGCAGGAGATTTGCTAAGGCGGGGTCGCACAACGCCTTACACGTAGGAGAATATTTGGAGAGGCTGGCGGAACGTCTTGCTCTCCGGACCTTCGTGGACTTCGACCAATTCTTGAAACATTTGAATGGAGGAGGCTCGTAGGAGGATTTCCGCAGGGCTCTGGTCTGTAGGAGCCTAGGAGGAGAAGACTGTGAGGAGAAAGTTAGAAATGAGAGGGGACTGAGATCCGACTTATATGTCCCAGGGGTGGTTACGGTAGTTATGCGACTATCCGCAGACTGTAACCACCCAAATTATTAAGTGCAGACTAGTTTTAAATTTTAATATAATTTTAAGACGTGTATTATTTTGTAATTTTACTATACGCAAGTCATAATTATTTTATTTATTTTCCCCCACTTATGACAGTGGTTACGTCGGTGGTTACCCGCGTAACAGACGGTGGTGATCGTCGGAGGATGATCGGACGGTGGCGGTCAAGAGGAGGTCAACCGGAAAAAACACGGTCGGGGAAGACCGATCGGGGGGCCGGCCGAGGGGAGGCCGACCGGACGGCTGTCGGCCTTAAGGAGGCCGATCGGGGGAGGCTGCCTTAGGGTGGCCGACCGGGCGACGTCCGGCGCCGACCTCACGAAGGCCACAGCCGGGCGAGGGGCCCCCGGTGCCGGCCTTCGCGAGGCTGACCGGGGGTGCCTGATGCCGGTCTCACGGAGGCCGGCAGGGCAATGGCCGCTCGACGCCGGCCTCGGGACATCCGATCGGGCGGTTCCCGGCGCCGGCCTCTGGGAGGACGACCGGGTGGCGCCCGACACCGGCCCCTTAGAGGTCGGCCGGGCAAGGGCCACCCGGCGCCGGCCTCCGGTAGGCTGACTGGGTGGCGCCCGGCGCCGTCCCCTTGGAGGCCGGCCGGGCAAGGGCCGCCCTGCGCCGACGATGATGACGGCGGAGGCAGGCAGTTACTCGAGTGGTGTGCGTAGTGAAAATTCATGTGTGGATCGCGCGTGGATCGGGCATGCTGATCGCGCGTGCGGTGGTTATTCTCATGATCCTCCACCAAGTTGGTAGGGGTCATGGGACTCCGGTTAATCGTACACCAGTTTTCCTATAAATTATACATGGCTCCATCAAATATAAATAATTTATGGTCCTCGGGTCACAAGGTAAGTATTCACTCTCAATCAATCATAGCATCTCATCACTAGAGCTTGTTGGAGTTACCATTGTGATCTGAAAGTGATCAAACATGTAATCTCACTGCCAACGCGATATGAGCCTGCAGGGTCGCACATAAGAGATGTGCAGAAGTTGGATGATTGACTGTGTTGGTAAAGGTTACCAATCACCGACCTGAATGAGGTTGTGGGCAAAGTGTTGCCTTAAATGAGAGTCGGGTAGGGCAAAGTGTTGCCTTAAAGGAGAGTCGGGTAGGGCAAAGTGTTGCCTTGGTGGATTGGTGCTCGGATTCTCGCCGATCGACGAGAATCGTCGAGTAGTGTACTCTGATTCTCGCCGATCGACGAGAATCGTCGACCCTGTTCGACGTGTATCGTCGGTGATTCTCGACGATCGACGAGAATCGTCAACCTACGATTCGACGTGAATCATCGGGCATTCTCGCCGATTGATTCTCGCCGAATCTGCTGGTGATTCTCGCCGACCGATTCTCGCTGACTGGTTCTCGCCGATCCTAGCCGATACTCGCCGATCCTTGGTGATGCTCGCTGATCGATTCTCGCCGATTCTCGCCGATTCTCACCGACGGATACTCGCCGATTCTGGAACCCTATTTCTGGGTAGTCTGCGGATAGCGATTTTCCTAAGTCTATTTATGCCTTTGGTATAAAAGGGACACTTAGGGTTTTTCGGGATACATCTGTTCTGTTCTTTGCGTGCTGATCGAAACCCGCGACGGAAGAGTTCCGTCCCGCGATCGTTCCGCCGATCCCGAATCCCGTCGCCGACGGAAGTGTTCCGCCGCCGCCGTGTTCGCTCCGTCGACCTCCTTCTCTCCGGCGATCGTCGCTGGTGTTGCTCTTCCTGGCGCGGACCTAGCAGTCCGTGGAGAAGCAAGGTGCGGTCTTCATCCTTCCCGATTTTCCGTGCGACGGAAAGATCGGTGTTCTCCCGCTCGTGTGGACTTCTGCAGAAACGTGGACATTATTCCACGTACAACTCGCCACCAGCAAGAACACAAAGTTTGGAGCATCTCCGTTGAGTTGTGACTCAACGCCACCGAGGTAATTTTTGCCTAGTTGTTTGTTAACTTCTTGATTCAACTATCATGGCCCGATCCCATTTCTTTTGGGTTTTCTTGATGTTTTACTTTTCCGCTGCGTGCACAACTATTGTGTCATCTTCATAGAGAAACCCCAACAGTGGTATCAGAGGGAGGTTTCGGCCATGATTGTTGTATTGGAAGTTTTTGTTATTCCAGTTCGTGTAAACCTAGGGATTTAGAAGTGTTCTAAATGTCTAGATTTAGTCTTAGTTCCCCGCCAAGAACGTCTGGAATTTCGTGGTAATTTCTAATTGTTAGAAATTGTTGTCTCCTTAGCAGTAACCATCCCTCGAGTATGTTTTGGATTTTGAATACAACATAGAGAGATGAGCTTGTCTACTGCTTTAAGTTGAGTTATCTTTGCTTTTGTCCAATGCATGTAAATCTGAGGATTTGGAAATTTCCGGATGTTCAGATTTAGCCCTTACTTCTATCAAATGTTGATGGTGTCAGGATGTGCACATAAGGGATGCATGTGGTTTTAGAAGAATTGTTTTTCTTTGCATGTGCACATTGATCAAATGTTGATCATGGTTAATTGTTAACCTATAATTAAAATCTCTTCATCAAATATTAAGTGTTCGGATGGCTTCCGATGGATGACACTCTTCCTGCCTCGATCGATGAAGTGTGGGCTTGCCAAAGCAAGGTGCATTAATCTATCTTGGTAAGGGTGCGAGCGGATAATTGTGATATCCCACTGTCGACATCGGGTCCAACTTAACTAGGTGACCTCAAAGGTTGAGTGCCTAGAGGCATAGGGTTGGCATGCACCATATGATGGATGCGAGTAAGGAGTTATTCACCAACCATACAAGAATTGCATGAGGATGCAATTGGCAAGCGTTGCCTACCTAAATAACCGCATCGTGAGAGGAAAGCCAAAGCTGACTCATTGTGTTGGTGAAATACGGATCTTGTCCACTAAGAGAGTAGCTCGCATGAACTCTCCGAATTGTTAGTGAGGGCTATCATTTCGAATAAAATAGTGGGAGTATTTTAATTGAAGTCCAAATTAAAATAAATTGTATTTGAAATTTTGGTACTGATTTTATTCTGCATAAATTCTTGTAGAATTCCATGGCAAGTGTTTCACACTCCACTTTGTCTCTGAGAGCCATCCTTGAGAAGGATAAGCTCAGTGGGACAAATTACATGGACTGGTATAGGAACCTGAGAATTGTTCTCAGGCAAGAGCGAAAGCTCTATGTCTTGGAAGAAGAAGCCCCCGAGGTGCCGACCGGGAACTCTTCCCGTGCTGAGAAGGATACTTATAAGAAGTATACTGATGATGCTTTAGACGTCGAATGTCTTATGCTTGCCACTATGAACTCTGAGCTTCAGAAGCAACATGAGAACATGGGGTGCAAGGAGATTGACGAGCATCTCAAGAAAATGTTTCAAGGGCAAGCTCGTCAAGAGAGGTTCGACATCACAAAAGCGTTGTTTCAGTGCAAGATGAGAGTTCGAGACTCAGTAGGGACTCACGTACTCAAGATGATTGGGTATATAGAGAACCTTGAAAGGCTGGGTTTTCCTCTTGGTCAAGAGTTGGCCACAGATCTGATCCTGCAATCGTTGCCGGACAGTTATGAACAGTTCGTCTTGAACTACAACATGAATGAAATAGACAAGACACTGCCCGAACTCCTAGGCATGTTGAGAACTGCCGAAATCAATATGAAGAAGGTCAAGCATGTCAGCCTCATACTGATGGTGCATAAGGGCAAGGGCAAGACCAAGGGATCTAAGAAGACGAAGGTGGTACTAAGTCATATCTTGAGCCCAAGTCTTCTGCACTGATGAAAAGGAAAAGCACGGTGAAGGAAGGGAAATGCCACCACTGTGGCAAGGCTGGTCATTGGCGGAGGAATTGTCCTTCGTACATTGAGGGTTTGCAGAAACTGAAGGGAGGTATGACTTCCGCTTCTAATGTTTACGTTATAGAGATAAACCTTTCTGCTCCTTCATCTTGGGTATTGGATACCGGATGTGGTTCTCACATTTGTACAAATGTGCAGGAACTGGAAAGGAGAAGATTGATGAGTAAAGGGGAGGTGGACCTCCGCGTCGGCAATGGAACAAGAGTTGCTGCTGTAGCCGTAGGAGTTTACCGTCTTTCTTTGCCCAGTGGGCTTGTAATAGAACTTGATAATTGTTATTTTGTTCCGGCCATAACTAGTAACATTATATCTATTTCATGTTTGGACATGATTGGATTTTCTTTTATAATTAAGAACAACTGTTGTTCTATATTTAAGAATGATGTTTGTTATGCTGTAGCCCAATTGTTTAATGGTCTTTATGTTTTGAACTTGTACCATCTGATCTGTAATGTAGAAAATAATAAAAGACTAAGAACAAATGACTCGAACCCTACTTTTCTCTGGCATTGTTGTTTGGGTCATATCAACGAGAAGCGCATATCCAAGCTCCATAGAGATGGACTTTTGGACTCATTTGATTATGAATCATTTGAGCGATGTGAATCTTGTTTGTTAGGCAAGATGACTAAAGCTCCTTTCACTGGTTATACTGAGAGGGCTGAGGATCTCTTGGGTGTTGTACATAGTGATGTATGCGGACCCATGAGTTCCATGGCTAGAGGTGGGTATTTCTACTTTGTTACATTTACTGATGATTTCAGTAGATACGGATATGTGTATCTTATGAAGTGCAAATCCGAGACCTTTGAAATGTTCAAAGAGTTCAAGAATGAAGTAGAAAACCAGTTGGGTAAAATGGTTAAAGCACTGCGATCTGATCGAGGTGGCGAATACCTGAGTCATGAGTTCCGTGATCATCTGAAAGAGTGTGGTATTGTATCACAGCTCACTCCACCTAGAACACCACAACATAATGGTGTGTCTGAGAGGAGAAATCGTACTCTGTTAGACATGGTACGTTCGATGATGAGTCATGCAGACTTGCATGTTTCCTTTTGGGGTTTTGCTTTAGAGACTGCTACAATGACATTGAATCGCGCTCCAACGAAAACGGTTCTGAAGACACCATATGAGATATGGACTGGGAAGCGTCCTAGTATGTCGTTCATTAAAATTTGGGGTTGTGAGGCATACGTGAGACGTCAAATGCCTGACAAGCTGGAACCCAAATCGGATAAATGTTATCTGGTGGGATATCCTACGGAAACGAAAGGATATTACTTTTACCTGCCGTCTGAGGGCAAAGTGTTTGTCGCAAGGACTGGTGTCTTCTTGGAGAAAGAGTTCTTATCAAGAAAGACTGAAAAGGTAGAGCTTGAAGAAGTTCAAGAACCACATGTAGTGAATGAACCGGAATTGGATCCTGAGACAGGACTACAAGATGTTGTAGCTAGAGAACCTGCTCAGGGAACACAAGTCCTACGTAGATCTGGTAGACCGAGGTTTGAGCCTGAGAGATATGGATTTCTCGTGTCTCAAATAGGTAATGTGTTGCTTATGGATCATGATGATAAACCAGCAACCTACCAAGAGGCTATGAATGGACCGGACTCCGACAAATGGCTTGAGGCTATGAAATCTGAAATGGACTCCATGTATGCAAACCAAGTTTGGAACTTGGTGGAACCACCTGAAGGGGTACGACCCATAGGGTGCAAGTGGGTCTTCAAGAAGAAGACCGACATGGATGGGAATGTACAGACATTCAAAGGGCGACTGGTGGCTAAGGGTTTCAAGCAAATTCATGGTATTGACTATGATGAGACCTTTTCCCCTGTTGCCATGATAAAGTCCATAAGGATATTGCTTGCTGTTGCTGCGTATTATGACTACGAGATCTGGCAGATGGATGTCAAAACGGCTTTGCTTAATGGAAACCTCCTTGAGGAAGTGTATATGACACAACCCGAGGGTTTTGTATCCACAGATGAAGCCACTAAAATATGCAAGCTGAATAAGTCCATATATGGACTGAAACAGGCCTCTCGAAGTTGAAATCTTCGTTTTGATGAGAAAATCAAAGAGTTTGTTTTCATCAAAAATGAAGATGAGCCTTGTGTTTACAAGCGAATCAGTGGGAGCATTGTTGTCTTCCTGATATTGTATGTAGATGACATACTGTTGATTGGGAACGACATTCCTACCCTGAAAGTTGTTAAGAACAATCTAGGGAATTGTTTTTCAATGAAGGATTTGGGTGAAGCGACTTATATACTTGGTATAAAGATCTATAAAGATAGATCGAAGAAGTTGCTGGGTTTGACCCAGAGTACGTACATCGAAAAGGTGTTGAAGCGGTTCAACATGCTTGAGTCCAAGAAAGGATTTTTGTCCATGTCTCATGGTGTGAATCTCTCTAAGGACCAGTGTCCAAAGTCTTGTGAAGATAAGGACCGCATGAAGTTGATTCCATATGCTTCGGCAATTGGATCAATCATGTACGCGATGTTATGTACTCGACCCGACGTCTTCTTTGCTTTGAGCATGACTAGCAGGTATCAGTCAGACCCCGGTGAGTGTCACTGGATTGCAGTCAAGAATGTCCTGAAGTACTTGAGAAGGACTAAGGATGCGTTCTTGGTGTATGGTGGAGAGGAAAAGCTCGTTGTAAGTGGTTACACGGATGCTAGCTTCCAAACTGATAGAGACGACTCCAAGTCTCAGTCAGGTTTTGTGTTTTGCATGAATGGAGGAGCTGTGAGCTGGAAGAGTTTCAAGCAAGAGACAGTTGCTGATTCTACAACAGAGGCCGAGTATATCGCCGCAACTAATGCGGCGAAGGAGGCTGTATGGATTACGAAATTCATCGGCGAGCTTGATGTAGTTCCTAGCATTGTTGGTCCCGTAGTTCTCTACTGTGATAACAATGGTGCAATTGCACAATTTAAGGAACCTAGATCCCATCAGCGCTCCAAGCACATACTTCGGCGGTTTCATCTTATTCGTGAGATTGTCGAACGAGGAGATGTGAACATTTACAGAGTGCCGACTGAGGAGAATATTGCGGATCCACTGACAAAGCCTCTCGCGCAGAGAAAGCATGATGGCCATACTAGATTGATGGGTATACGATACCTAAATGATCAACTCTAGTGAGAATCTTGTGGATTGCATGTAAACCTGTATTTTGTTGGCTATTTGTTCATATGATGAACTGTGTACCTACTTTTTCTTTTTCAATTAATGACAAATTCTTTTATTATGAGTTTTTCTATTTGATAGTTAAATATTAACATAATAGATACCCTTAGAATGTTCGCTTCCATGGGACATCAAGTACGTGACTTGAATGTGAGAACCTATGATTTATTTGAAGCTTCATTCTTAAAAGTCCCTGGTCGAGTATCATCATAGAAGCTAAGGGTGATGATGATACATGAAGGCTAGCACGTGCGTTGACTGATGACCGGTTCTCACAGGTCATGATATTGTGATATCAAGTCATCACGTTGGTACTTGTTAGTGAACAAGTTGTACTGGACAGACCCAACCTGAGACTACTCTGTGGATTGTCATCCAATCGTGTCACGAGTAGGTCTCAATTGACAATGGTGTTGTGGTCCTTTAACCTGAAGTCACAACATTCATCAAGTGAGGAAGAGCGTGCTTTGATGCCATCTAAAGTCTTCCTTGAGAAAGGTTGATGATAAGGGTGGTTGTTGGGCATGTTACGAATCATTTGGGTGTTTGTGTGTGAGCAGATATGGGATTTGTCCTCCTGTATGACAGGAGTTGCATCCATGGGCCCCTTGATGGAACTGGACTGAGAAATGCATGGTCATGCTTGGTTGAGTCAATATGTGATATTGGACTCACCATTCTCTGGAAGTCCGTCCTGGATCAAGAAACTTGGATTGAGCTATTACGAGGGTGACACGGTCCATGCCTCTAGTTCTTTCCGGATGTAAGGGACAAAGGGATAAAGACAACGCTGATACATTGGTCATAAAGGCTTATGAGTTATAAACTCTTATTGCTTGGGGGAGCAATGATGCATTGCTAGATGCCGCTCATTGTTTGTGAGGTTTTTGCTTTGATACTTTCGAGATCAAGTGGGAGTCTGTTGGAGTTACCATTGTGATCTGAAAGTGATCAAACATGTAATCTCACTGTCAACGCGATATGAGCCTGCAGGGTCGCACATAAGAGATGTGGAGAAGTTGGATGATTGACTGTGTTGGTAAAGGTTACCAATCACCGACCTGAATGGGGTTGTGGGCAAAGTGTTGCCTTAAAGGAGAGTCGGGTATGGCAAAGTGTTGCCTTAAAGGAGAGTCGGGTAGGGCAAAGTGTTACCTTGGTGGATTGGTGCTCGGATTCTCGCCGATCGACGAGAATCGTCGAGTAGTGTACTCTGATTCTCGCCGATCGACGAGAATCGTCGACCCTGTTCGACGTGTATCGTCGGTGATTCTCGACGATCGACGAGAATCGTCAACCTACGATTCGACGTGAATCATCGGGCATTCTCGCCGATTGATTCTCGCCGAATCTGCTGGTGATTCTCGCCGACCGATTCTCGCTGACTGGTTCTCGCCGATCCTAGCCGATACTCGCCGATCCTTGGTGATGCTCGCTGATCGATTCTCGCCGATTCTCGTCGATTCTCACCGACTGATACTCGCCGATTCTGGAACCCTATTTCTGGGTGGTCAGCGGATAGCGATTTTCCTAAGTCTATTTATGTATTCGGTATAAAAGGGACACTTAGGGTTTTTCGGGATACATCTGTTCTGTTCTTTGCGTGCTGATCGAAACCCGCGACGGAAGAGTTCCGTCCCGCGATCGTTCCGCCGATCCCGAATCCCGCCGCCGACGGAAGTGTTCCGCCGCCGCCGTGTTCGCTCCGTCGACCTCCTTCTCTCCGGCGATCGTCGCTGGTGTTGCTCTTCCTGGCGCGGACCTAGCAGTCCGTGGAGAAGCAAGGTGCGGTCTTCATCCTTCCCGATTTTTCGTGCGACGGAAAGATCGGTGTTCTCCCGCTCGTGTGGACTTCTGCAGAAACGTGGACATTATTCCACGTACAACTCGCCACCAGCAAGAACACAAAGTTTGGAGCATCTCCGTTGAGTTGTGACTCAACGCCACCGAGGTAATTTTTGCCTAGTTGTTTGTTAACTTCTTGATTCAACTATCATGGTCCGATCCCATTTCTTTTGGGTTTTCTTGATGTTTTACTTTTCCGCTGCGTGCACAACTGTTGTGCCATCTTCATAGAGAAACCCCAACAGAGCTAAGTGAGAAAAATGAGTCTTCTTTATCAAGACCTTGTAGACTTGGAAAATCCGTGACTACAATATTCCATCTTCATGGATTCAGGTATGCTTCGACTCACATTTTCATTTCGATGTTATGTGCTCTTCAGGATCGATTGTTATGTGCTCTTCATTAAGATCACTCCTAATGACGAGCACATCAAAGTGAGTCGAATACTCAGCTACAGAGAGGGTCCCTTGTCACAAGGCATATAGTTAATCTAGTAGTTAATTCATGTATGACGATAGTAAATATTTTTCTTTTAAGTTTTTGCTTAATACCACCTCAAGGTGAGATATGATAACAATCACACTATCTAGGGAATGCTCCAGACTTGTACAATAGATTGTGATTGCATATGTAACTTCATTCTAGCAAACCTCACTCATCTCTCATTCGTCATTTCGTACCAATAAAAATAATTTTCCATATCTAGTAGTCAAATGCTAAAGTCCTACGGGTTTAACTAACCATCGACGGAAGTTGTGTCGATATAGATATGTTGAGTGATATCATCATCTTCAACATGACTTGTATGAGGTTGGGACAATCCACATAATCATTGTCATTCCCGCAATCGAATTGTGCTTGTGGGATGGCACGATCTTCAGGACATGGGTATTGGGGTCGAGGCAGCTCATCATGAGGATAAAGGGGTTGGCCAAGGACTGGGCCCCTAGAATGATTTATATACTGACTCCTTGTAAGGGTGGGAGGGAAGCATGTGCAGGCAGGTTTATGAACATACTGTTGAATTTTGTGAAGTAGAAGTGGTTGACGGGACAGGCCGGGCGGCCTGGTGCGGACAGCTTTGGCGGACTAGGCGGACTGGGCGGACTGTGATGTGCGGCCTGGTGGAAGGTCTAGTGATAAGCCGGCTGTCTTCTGAGCGGGTTGTTGCATGAAGTCCGCGGACTATGCAGCCTGGTGTCTGCGGATAGGGTGTTTGCTGATTGGCTTTGCCAAGGAGCGGCCTGAGCAGATGAAGGCGTGCGGACTGGTGTTTTGCTCAGTGGCCGCGGGTGCAAGCTTGTGCTGATAGGCGGGTTGGCTCATGTTCGCGGGAAGCTTGCGGACTGGCGTGTCCGCGGTTTGGGCTGTTGCGGACTGAGCTTAGAGCTTGGCTGAGGCCTTGTCAAGCTCTGGTGGCACAGCAGGTGCTTTGCTGTGGAGATCGTTTGACGGACTGGTTTTGGAGTCCGGGGATGGCTGCTGCGATGGGGCAGGAATGCGAGAAGCTCGCGGACTGATGACGGTCTGTGCTAGGGTGTTTGGCGGACGGGAGTTTGTGTCCGCCATGCTCGCATTGGCCTTTGATGGTTTTGGACTTGGTCACACTTTGTGCCAAGATCATGGTGTCCGCGGTATCCGCCAAGTCCGCTGTGACCGGGCGGACTGTTGTTGTCTGCCTTTGGTCGTGGACTTGTGGCGGATTGAGGTGTGAGACTTGCGGACTGCCTCGGGTTGGTGCGGACAGCCATTGAAGGGGGATTGCTGTCCTGCAGTGGTCGGAAGCTTGCGGGCTGATGCCTTGTCCGCATAGCTTGGGCGGACTAGAGAGGGTTCGCCAATGGTTGTCTTGCTCCTGTCGGTTTTCCTTGGTATCCGGCTAAGTCCTTGCGGACTCGGCGGACGGAGTTTTACTATCGCGCGGGCTGGGGCGGTGTCGCTATCTCTTGGGCGGTGACCACACTCCTCACCTTGCCTATAAATAGGACCCCCCCTGACACATCTACAGTAACCTAAGTAACTTGAGTGAACTGTAAGTTGGGTTGGACGAAGTGTTGCGGTCTCAGTTTGTCAGTCCGCGCGGATTGTTTCAGTGCTGACGTTTGCTGTGTGCAGGTCGTGCGGGTAGCTTCAAGGAGCCAGGAGTTTGTCTGTGACTTCGGTCAAGTACTTGGAAGTGTGCGGTCTCTGCGGACTCAGCAGGAGGTCGCTCTGCGGCTTGTCAGTTCTGTTTCATCTTTGCCAGCTTCAATAACCTGTCCGCCGGCTTCAGGCGGGTAGGGGTGTTCCTCAGTTCAGATTCAGCAGGAGACGAATAACGGTGTGTCCGCGCGGCTTCGCGGCTTCGGCGGACTCCGTGGCTATTCGGCGGATTGCAGCTTAGCTTGGGCGATCTCAGCGGTCTCGGCGACCTCGGCGACCTCGCGGTCTCGGCGGACTCCGGTGCTGTCCGTCCGGCTTGTTTTTTGGTGCTTTCTGTTTACAGCTATTATACTAGCGAAATCATGTCTCGCTATGTATGTCTCGTGGTGTAAAGAAGTGAATGAATAAAAGATCTGCTTGTGCTTCCATTGTTTGTTGAGATTAACCTTTGTTTCTTGATTTTCCGCTGGTTCAACGTGAGAACTGGGTAGTTCCGAAGATATTAATTTGGCGTTTGGGCTATCTTGCTGACCACGTTGAGAAAATTTAACACATACGTTTGTATCATCCATTTATTTCATGAATCCCTTCATTAAGAACTACTTATATCCCAACGGAATGTTATCTAGATTTCTAAAGGGATGTGAACCATCAACTCTAGTGGCGAGGACTCTAAATTGTTCATTAAGATCATCAAATTGTGCATCTATTTGGTTGAAGTAGTGTTGTGCAATTGGCACCAGCCTGCGAGTACGGAACTCGTCGCTGACAATAGCAACGGAAACAAATTATTGAGCAAATAGTGGCGCGCACCAAACAAAAAAAACAGTACGAGATTCCAAAACACCACAAACACAAGAGATTTACGTGCTTCGGAGTTAAGCTCCTACATCCACGGGGAGAGCGCGCCGGATCCACTAATCAAAAATAAGAATTCTACAGCTATTACACTTTTCACGGTCACGATGGATCGGAACCCATATAATAACCACAACTGAAAACAAAAGAACGAGTAAAATGCATGAGATCGACCTTCCGAATTGGAGTTGCTGCCTCGCCCCCACCGCTGCCTCGAAGCCGCCGGAAACCACCACTGCCGCCGGCAAGAATCCGACCGACCAAGCCGATCGTCACCTAGTTTCAATGCTGCCGCAAGAAACAACCAATACTGCAGCCTAGATCTGAATCTGATCGCCGCCGGAGGAATCTGCACCCAGCCACCGCCGTGAGCCCCCTCTCCTCCCTGGATACAGCCGGCCAAGCCGCCGTCAAACGTCGGAGATGAACCCGATGCGCCGCTGGTGCCCAAAATCGGGTAACCCGATTATTCCTCCGCCACACGCCGCCGCCCTCCGGCCAAGAAAGTCACTGCCCTCTTCAAGATGAAGGAACCGCAGACTTATGCCCTCTCTCACCGCCGGAGTTGCCGCCGCGGCTGGATCGCCGGAGCCGCCGGAGATGCGAGCCCAAGACCGGGATCCGCCGCCGGAGAAGCCCTTGATTCCGCCGCCCTCTTCCTCCTTGCCGCCAGAGAAGAAGAGCCAAATCGCCGCTCCTTGATGCTGAAGATGCCGCCGTAGAAGACGCCCCGATCGAGAGCCGATCTACCTCCGTTAGGTCGATGCCGCCGCTCCCTCTTCCTCCTTGATGTCGCCGGAGAAGAAAATCCCTCTGCGGCGCTCGATCGCTGCTCCCGAAGCCGCTGCTCCTCCTTCGCCCGATGCCGCCTCTCCTTCGTTCGGCTTTCTCCCGATGGATCGATTAGGTTAGAATGAATTTATCGGGATATACCTCTATATCATATATATAGCAATAGGGCAAAACTGAACCGGTCCAGTTGGACCGGTCCAGTTTGGAGCATCAAAACAACAAAGTAGCCAACCAAAATTTTTCGCAAATTGGTAATCAATATATCAGTATTGGAACTATTTGCTTGGCCATCCGAGGGAGTGAGTGTTGTCATAATGCTCATAAGTATCTTATCACTATGCAACATACAAATGACCCTAACCTTGGGCTGTGATGCCATGAAGTGATAGTGCAATTGTGCCATAAGGGAGCTTTAGTGAATTGATTGATGTCAGTGAAGTGAATCTAAATGACGCAATGCACAAGCATGTGGCGAATAAATAATATAATTGTTGAAATTAATAAATGTATTCATAAGTCAAACAAGACTGAAGTTAGAATAATTGATAAGCAATCAATTTCAGGTTGAATTAAAACTTAGAATGCTTCAATTAAATCATAGGCGAAGAAACCATATTCATAATTATATGACTTTCACCAAATACACAACCAAGAGCAATAATAATGCCGTTTATTGAAAGTTTTATGCATGACAAGAATAAAATCAAAATAATTATCAAATTGAAAGATCAGGAAAACAAAACAATGCCATGCATAACCCTACACTGTATCTTTTCAGCATTGCTAGACATAAGCAAATGAAGAATATGTCCAGTGAGCAGCTGGCATTAAACACTGTATTTTAATATACCATAATCATAATCGGCGGGGAAGAGCAAGCCCAAAAATAATTTACCAAATAATAATAATAATAATAATAATAATAATAATTCGTTGTAAGGAGATCCTTACCTGGCTTGAAGAACACTGAAAGCCCAAAATCAATGGCCTTGAGAGATAAATCATCATCTTTGTTCGCAAGCAGGAAATTTTCCGGCTTAAGGTCCCTGTGCATGACTCCAAGAGAATGACAAGCGTGGACGACGCCCACAATTATCTTGGTGAGCTCCGCCGCCTTCCTCTCGCTGTAATGCCCCCTCTGTATAATTCGATCGAAGAGCTCCCCTCCTGCACAAAGCTCCATAACGATGTGAACGTAGAGTGAATCTTCATACGCTTCCTTGATCTGTACCACGTTCTTGTGGCCGGAGAGATGATGCATTATCTGGATCTCACGCCGCACATCCTCCACATCCTCCTTCGTGATAAGCTTCCTCTTGGAGATCGACTTGCAGGCGTACTCGAACCCCGTGGCGATGTCCGTGCAAAGGTAGGTCGTCCCGAACTGACCCTGCCCTAATTTCCTGCTGAGCGTGTAGAGATCGCGGATATTCGCAGTCCGGTGGCCGAGCACTGAGGTAGCTTGCAAGTCCATACCACGCCGCATAACCGCCGCCGGGCTCACGGAGGTGACCTTTTGGTCCAGCTTCTCCGCGTGCTTCAGTGGCTCGTCCGGTTCCTGATCAGAGGAAGAAGAAGAAGAAGAAGTGATGGATCGGATGGGGGAAGAGTTGCGCTTAGATCCCCAACGATCCGTCGGCTCTACGTGTCCTTGGAAGTACTTGCTCCCGAATGAACCCCGGCATGTATTGCCCATGAAATTATCGCATCGATCCAAGCAGCAGAGCGACGGATCGGCAGCTGAAACGGAGATCACGTTCGAGAATCATCCATAACAAGAAGTTGCGGCGGAATCGGAGCACGAGTTTGGCGCTGGAAAGGGGCGAGGGAGGGCGGAGGGAGAGATACCCGGGAAAACCGACGACCGAGCTGGGAGATGGTGATCAGAAATCTTCCATTGCTGTTTACAAATAAATATCTGCCTTACTCGAATTGGAAGAGAGAACGGCAACCGCCGGCCGGCTTTATTTGTTTGTGTTTTGCAACTTCCTTTTGGGCAAAAGCCGTGAGGGTAAACAAATGAATTTTCGGCAGCATTTGCTCTGTTTCCATCCACTCGTCTTGAGAAACGTCTCAAAAAATTCCGTTTGTAGCAGCCACCTCCCCCTCTAGTTCGAACTCTCCATTTCCACCCGGCCAGATCGACCCGCCACTGCTAAAACAAATGAAGCCTAAAATCCTACAGGGAAATTTTTATTTGCATCTCTTAAATAAATATTAAAATAAAGTTGAAGTTTTTTATATTTCATATATAAAAGATTTCTTTTATTTTACATTTCAAATCAATAAAAAATAAACAAAAAAATCAAAATCTCAAATCATTTTCACCGATATAACTAATAATTTGCACGATCTATTTTTAAGTTAATGTAAAATGCACGAACATAAAGATATAAATATTAATTTTCTTAAATAAATAAAATATTTGCAAGATACTTAAAATTAAATATGTTGGAACCCTACTTGTGATTTGAGTTATGTTCACTATTAGGATTGATGACCCAATATGTATCGTCTAAGGTCATATGTTAGTTACAGGGTTAAGGTCAATCACATAAGGTTAGATTACTGAAACCTACCTTTAGAAGACTTCAGAGAACACACGACTTAAGAGACAAGACAGTTTTGAAGATTCCAGAAAAGTCGTTGGACGATGGCTGAACTCCGCTCGACGATCGTCGATCCCAGATCGATGAACTCAGAGTTCCTTCTCTGAGTTGAGCTCGATGAAAGTCCAACTGAGCTCGACGAACTGTGAGCTTATATCAGAATCTCAGCTCGACGAACTTGGATCTCAGATTGACAAGTATATTTTCTATTCGATGATCTTGAAGCTCAGCTCGACGAAGGAGAATTATCAGCTCGACGAACTTGGAGCTCAGGTCGATGAAAACTTTGCTGAGTTCGACTAACACCTTCCAGGTTCTGCTCGACTAAATCTCTCTGCAGTTTCTCAGACCGACTAAAGCAGTTGAATTACAAATATTAAGACAGTAATACTCTGATAATTAATGTTTAATATTCTCAAGAATATAGTCGTTTATTGGCAACATTAATTATGAATTTCACAGAGTTATTACTCTATCATATTTACTGAGACAGTTAGGGAAATACATTGAAGACAAAAACCACTGTTCTAATTCCCAAAAAAATGGAGAGAACTTCAAGAAATTCGAAATTCAAATCAACAATCAATATATAAAAGAAATTTTCAGAAGATTGCCCAGTCTGACAGTCCATAACAGAATAATCTATCTATCAGAAGAAGAAATAAGAGAACATCTGCAACCAGAGAACAAGAAACAGAGACAGAAAACATCTTGTTCATCGTCTTCTTCTTCAAACCTTTTCTTCCAGCAACACAATATTCTTCAATCTGAGACCAAAAACTCAATCTCTCAGAGACATTTACTGGAAGAAGAAGTGTACATCTTTGAAGGCCTACACCATGAAGCAAAATTTCCTCTCCTGATCAGATTTCTGTAACTCAGGGGGAGCATTGACAACATCAACTAATCCAATAGTCTTCTCAGAGAAAAGAAACTGAGAAGACACTATCAATTTTATTTTTTTCACTGTGTACAGGGTTATAACTCCCTTCAAAAGTTAAACATTTTGGTTCTCAAGTCTCCTAATCAAAAGACTTTGTTTGATTTTTGGGCGCCCTATCAAAAGCTCGAAGAGTTGCTAGATCTCCCTTAGAAAATAGATCTTGTGATGATAGAACACCTGATCAAAAGCCTGTGGTGACAGGACACCTGAACAAAAACCTGTGGTGGCAAGGCACTTGATCAAAAACCTGTAGTGGATTCCTACCAGGGTGGTAGAAGAGTGGATGTACCCAAGTTTATTGGGGAACCACTATAAATTTCCTTGTGTCGTCTGGTTGTGCTCTACTTTTTATTTGATGTGTTGTGATATTTTCTTTTCTTATATATATATCACCTATTTTAATCCGCTGTAAAAATAACTTAAAGTTTTTAAAATACTCTAATCACCCCCCTCTAGAGTTAGTTAGATCAATCTTTCACTTACAATTAGTATCTGAGGCATCACTTTCAATTGGTATTAGAGGGATAAGTTACTTGGTTGTACAGACTAATACCTGAACTAAAAGATCTTTGTTTGATTTTATCTACTTTAGTTGTATTTCATATCATGACACAAAATAAGGAGTATTCAAGCACCAGACCTACAGTGTGCAATCTAAATAAGTTTGCACTTTGGAAGACAAGGATTATGCTATATATGAATTCTATTGATGAAGACATATATAATTCTATTTTGACAGGTCTCCCACTTACAGTAGCAACTACAAGCACAAGTGTTGTTCCACCACCTGAGTGGACTGAAGCACAAAAGAAGGCAAAAATAACAGATGTCAAAGCAATGAATATACTGGCACAAACCATCTCAGATGACATATTTCAGAAGGTTGCAGAATGCACTTCAGCAAAGGTCATCTGGGACTCACTGAATGTTATGGTGGTAGGATCTGCTGATGAAAGGAAGGATAGAAGATCACACTTAATCTCTCAGTATGAGAATTTTAAGGAGGAGTCAGAATCAGTTACAGAAATGTACAATAGACTCAGCCTTATAATTAATGAGCTGGAAACTCTTGACAAGGACATCTCTTTAACAGAGATAAATGACAAGATTCTTATGTGCTTTCTTAGCACATGAGGTTCTAGGATCTGGCCAATCAAGTAAGTCAGAAGCCTGAATGAGATCTCCACTGAAACCTTGTTGGGCAAGCTCAAGTCTTATGAGCAGCTCATCAAGACCAGAGAAGCTGAGCAAAGGACTACCTCATCTTCAGCAAGGAAAGAACAAAATATTACTTTCAAAGCATGTGAAGAAGCTGAAGCCACTCTAGATAATGAAGACCTACTGAGTCTCTTGACAAAGAGATTCTATAAGATGCCAAGGAAGGATTTTAGAAGAAGATTATCTAGAAAAGATGACAAGCCAAGGTATGATAAAAACCCCCACTAAAGAAATAGTTTGCTATGGGTGCAGGAAACCTGGACACATACTACCAGAATGTCCAGAAGCACGGAAGAAAGACAAGAGAAAGGAGGACTCCATGAAGCATTCTAGGAAGCCATCCTCCAGCAAATATAAGAAGAAAGAAAGAGGATTTGTTGTTGAGACTTAGAATGAATCTGAGTCAGAATCTTCATCCAGCTCCAGTGAGGATGAAGAAGAAGCCAAAGCCAAGGAGATATGCTTGATGGCTATCAATGCATCATGCAACAACTCTGATGCTGCTGATTCAGAAGTAGAAAATTCAGAAGATGAATCTATGTCAGAAGAAGATCAGGTAATCTCTTCTTTTGATTTTTCTTCTGATCAATTTTAAATTGATTTCAAATTATTATGTAATGAGTTAATTAAAACTGAGAAGAAAATCAAACTTCTCAGAGAGAAGTTAATTGGATTTGAAAATATTTCTTCTGAAAATTTAAAACTTAAAGAAGATCTAAAAACTGCAAATGAACAAATACTATCTTTAGAAAACAAACTAAAAGAGACTAAACAATTTGAAGAACCCCTAAATGGGAGAAGTATCAAATTGATGGATATCACAAGCACAGTGAATGTCAGGCTTAATGACAAGCTGGGCTTGGGAGCTTCATCTAATCAGCCTCCATCTTTATAGGAAAATATATTGTCTACCCTCATTAAATTTGTTTCAGAAAAAAGACAAAGAAAAAGTAGAAGTTAGAAATAAAGAAACAAAAATTTCACAGAAGAATCAATCTAAGAAAAAGAAAAGTTTTAACAAAAATAATGTTCAACATATTTCGTCGAACCAAGCTCGACGAAATGAATGTAGTTCGTCGAACTCAGATCGACGAACTATGAACGCAGATTTTAGGAATAATTATTCGTCTAACTGCGCTCGACGAACTCAATATCTTTCATCGAACCGCGATCGACGAACAAGGGGCTGTGAGAATGAACACTTTCATTCTGCGAGCGGAGTTCGACGAACTCATCCCTACTCATCGAACGCAGATCGACGAACCTATTATAATTCGTCGAACCTAGTTTATTATAATAAAAACTTGAATTCTTTTCAGAATTTTAATAAAACTAAAACATTTATCTTTTTACCCAATGGATTATTCCTCAGAGGAGATATCATCCACTTAATTATAAGGACCAACCTGAATTCTCTTATATTTCTAATTATAAATTTGAAAGAAATCAAGGACCCAAGGTCACTTAGGTCAAGAACAACTAATCTTGTTTTGTATAGGTAAAGAACTATCCTATCACAGTGCAACAATGGTATCTGGATATTGCCTGTTCAAAACATATGACATGAAGTAAAGATAGTCTGACTGATTTCAAAGCTGAGCTTGTACCAAAGATGATATTTGGAAACTCCAACTGTGGACGGACAGAAGGATATGGAAATGTCAAAGTTGGAGTTGTTACCTTCAGGAAGGTAGCATATGTAATTGGTCTCAAGCATAACATAATATCCATAAGCTAGTTATGTGATGAAGATTATCGGGTATCATTTAATCAGTCATCTTGTATCATTATTTCTGATTAAAACAAAATTGTTTTAACTATAACTAGACAAAGAAACATATATGTAGTAAATTTTAAATCTGCTAATACAAAAATCTGTTTATTTAATCAAATTAGCTCAACTAATGATTTATGATATAAGAGACTAGGTCATGTAAACTTCAGGAATATTGTTAAACTATCTATAGACAACCTTGTTAGAGGATTGCCTTCTGGTTCTTATAAGAAGGAAGGACTCTGTAGGTCTTGTAAATTAAGCAAATAAACCAAAAAATAGTTTCAAATACATAAATAAAAATGATTCATCCATAATTTTGTACGTGCTATATATGAACTTTTTTGGCCCTATTGTTGTACAAAGTTTGGGAGGAAAGTCATATACTCTAGTTATTATTGATGAATTCTCTAGATTCACTTGAGTGTTCTTTCTGAGAAAGAAGTCACATAACTTTAAAGTTCTTATAGATTTTCTTAAGAGCATACAGATTGAGTACTCTACTCAGGTTGCATTGATCAGAAGTGATCATGACACTGAGTTTGAATCTCTTCTCATGCAATAATTCTATGAGAAGGAAGGCATCAGATATTATTATTTTGCTCCTAGAACTCCTCAACAAAATGGGTAGCAGAAAGAAAAATAGAACCCTTATTGAATCTGCTGGGACATTGCTTATAGATGCTTATTTGCCTCTATCATTTTGGGCAGAGGCTGTAAGCACAACAAATTATATTTTTAACAGAAGTTTAATTCATAAACTAAAGGGTAAGACTCTCTATGAATTACTTAAATGGAACCAAGCTAATGTAGATTATTTTAAGGTATTTGAATGCAAGTGTTGCATTCACAATAATAACAAGAAACACCTTAGAAAGTTTGAAACCAAGCTTGAAGAGGGAATTTTCCTTGGATATTCCCAAATCAGCAAATCTTATAGGGTATTTAATAAATCAACATTAAAAATGGAAGAATCTATAAATATTTATTTTATTGAAGCTAATATGTTTTACAAGGAGAAGAATTTTTCTACCATAAACACTTTGCAGGTACTCTATCTGTGTGAGAAGTTGGATGATCTAAACCTTACCCAAAAGATCACATTGCATCCTTCTCCACAGATTGATGAATAAAGTGAAGAAAAAGTGCAGAAGCAGTTGAACCCACAACAACAAATATAATTCCACAAGAGTAATTAATTCCACAAGCTTGTTGATGAAGCAACTCCTCCTGCTGATCTTGTCACACTTAGAGATCATCTCACATCTCAAGTGATTGGAGACATATCAGTTGATGTGCAAACATGACATCAACTCAACCAAGATTTGATGCATGCTTTCTTCATTTCTCAATTTAAGCCTCAATCCATAAAAGATGCAGAGTAATATTCCCACTGGATTATTACAATGCAAGAGGAGCTCAATTAATTTGAGAGGTGCATAGTTTGAGATTCAGTTTCAAGGCCCAAAGACTACCCAGTCATTGGAACTAAATGGGTCTTCAGGAACAAATTGGATGCACAAAGATCAAATATAAGGAACAAAATAAGATTGATAGCCCAATGATATTCACAGGAAAAAGGCATTGACTATGATCAAACATTTGCTCATGTTGCAAAACTTGAAGCCATCAGAATATTTCTTGCATATGTTGTCTATCAGAAGTTCAAAGTATATCAAATGGATGTCAAGAGTACATTCCTCAATGGAGAACTAAAAGATGAAGTTTATGTTGAACAACCTTCAGGTTTTATCTCCTCAACTCATCCATCTTATGTTTTTAAGTTGCATAAAGCTTTTTATAATTTAAAACAAGCTCCAAGAGCTTGGTATGAGACCTTAGCTAGCTTTCTTTTAGAACATAAGTTCATTAGAGGCATTGTAGATATGACTTTATTCATTAGACATCATAAATCAAAAATTTTACTAGTCCAAATCTATGTAGATGATATAATATTTGGCTCTACTAATTCCAAACTTTGCAAAAGATTTTCTGACCTGATGCATTCAAAGTTTGAAATGGGCAGCATGAGTGAACTATCCCACTTCTTTGATCTCCAAGTGAAGGAAACCATGATGATATCTTTATATCCCAGTCAAAATATGCTAAAGAGCTACTTAAA
Organism: Platanthera guangdongensis; assembly: GCA_039583875.1. Classification (NCBI taxonomy): domain Eukaryota; kingdom Viridiplantae; phylum Streptophyta; class Magnoliopsida; order Asparagales; family Orchidaceae; genus Platanthera; species Platanthera guangdongensis. The sequence goes on from CM077159.1 coordinate 197,773,914, forward strand.
AGATTTGGGATGACTGATGCATCAGCCAAGAAAATACTCATGCCATCCAATATTTTCATCGCCAAGGTGCTCACGCCCGAAGTCAGCCAGCGAGCCCTCCTGCGGACTCCGATTCTCAGACCGCACTCGCCTCTGCGGCCTTAGTCGCGCGGCCTGCCGACCTGGACTTCCAGTCCGCGCGGTCTGCTTCCTTTGCTTAACCGCGCGGTCTGCCAGCTTTGCTCTTCAGTCCGCGTGGCCTCCTCTGGCATTCTTCTCCCTTAGCCGTCAGCTTCTTTTTGTACCCCTTTATTGCTTTGTTGTAAAGGAGTATTAGCAAGCTTGTAACTCTCGCTATTAATAAAAGGAAATCCCGTCGCAAGAGTGGCATACAAGCCGCGGCGGGCGAAGTCTGCTGTTGCCGCTGCTAGCGGCCCCTTCTCTTTCCCTTCTTCCTAGCTCAGCTCAGCTCTTCTCGACAACCAACCTGCAAGCACAACCATCATATTAACCATCTGCTCGATAGCTTCAGATCAACCTCCTCCTCTCTTGATCGACCTTCTCTGTTGATCAAGCTTCTCCTCTATTCCCGCAACCTCCTTGACAAGCTGTTTGCTCCACTCTCGAGCACTCAGAAACTTTTCCTCTATCCCCGCAACCTTCTCCTTCCTCCTCTCCTAGCCCGTGATACCGAACACCCCCTTTGTGTTAGTTGTGCCCCGGTGTCGTTTTCGCGCATCAACGGTTAACACGTGACCTTCAGATCCGTTCAGACGGTGAACAGCGACAGTTAATCATGTCAGATCATCAACCAGCCGAGAGCTTTGCTCCAAGTCCTAGAGATGATCCTCTCTGGGAGGCCTTTGAGCAATCATGCCGTGAGAATGCTCAGCAGTTCCAAGCAATCAACCAGATGCTCGCTGCAATCACACAGCGACTAGACTCTCAACCAGCAACATCTCCAGTTGCTTTCGCTGCTCCAATTAATCCAGCATCAACTTTGGGTCATCAGCAAGCTTATCCCCCAGCTTGCCCGCCTGCCTATCCTCCTCCTTATACAGCAACCTTCCCGCAAGGTCTTGCGGCTCCTCTGCGACCTCAAGATGAAGAATTTGCTGCTCGCCAAAACTTCTTCCGGGAAGCAGCCCAGGGAAGTCCTGCTAGATTTCTCAACTTTCAGGGAAGTCTCCCCTACCCTGCAGCTCCTGCCTTTGCTCCTCCTGCAGCAACTTTTTCTTTTTATCCTCCTGCTTCTTTTGCAGCTGCAGCTTATGCTCTTTTCTTTCCTTATACTGTAGGAGATCAAGAAGAAACTTCACCATTCACAGAGAATGTCCGTCATGAGCTAACTCCAGCTATCTTCAGAGAGCCCCGATTAACAATCTACACCAGGGAGACTGATCCAGTAAAGCATCTGCAAGCTTTTGAGTCAGTTGTTGCTCTCAAGACCCTTACAGATGCAACCAAGTGCAAGCTTCTTGTCACCACTTTTGATGGACAAGTGAGGGACTGGTTCTATGGCATTCGTCCCCACTCCATCGCCTCCTTCGTTGATCTACGAAGGGAGTTTCTTCTCAGATTCTCTACCTCCACCAAGAGAAAGGGCGGTCCTGAAGCCCTCTTTGAGATCAAGCAGCGCAGTGATGAAACTTGGTCTCAATTCGTTGATCGATTCCAAAGAGAGATTTTGGACATCGAGATTACTGATCAAGAAATGTACAGAGTGGCTCTTATCCACGGTCTTCGTGAAGGGCCTCTCAAATTCGAAGCCAATGTCCGTGCTCCAAGGACACACCAAGAGTTGATTGCTCTAGCCAACTCGTACATTCGAGGCGAAAAAAGCAACCCAGGCTTCGTCTCCAAGCTCTTATCAGAGAAAGATCCTTCTCACAAGCATCCTCCAAGGTCTCCTCACAATCATTTCCCATCTCACTCAAGAAAGGAGAGAAGGTTCCAACGCCTTTGATACTCCTTCCCGAGCCGTGAACGTGCTCAAAACTCATTGCTGCCGCTAGCTTCTTCTCAAACAGTGGCAATTCAGCAGCAAGACAATGACTTGCATGAGTCTGATCTCGACGAGGCCATGCAAGAAGTAAGCCAAATCATGAAAGACAGGGCAAACTACAAGAATCCCTACCGGCCAGCCGATCAAAGGTCTAAAGACTCAGAGCCTTACTGTGAATTCCACAAAGAGTCAGGCCACCTAACCGAGTACTGCCGAGCACTCTGCCAGCTTGTGCAAAGGATGCTCCGACAGAGCAAGATGCGTGACCTGCTTTCTAAAGAAGATCACCCTGATCCATCAACTTCAAAGGGCAAAGAAGTGGCAGACGTTCCTTGCTCCTCCAAAGGAGTGAATCTAGTTGAAGAGCCTCCTCTCCTCGTTGTTAACCAAGCTGTTGAATGCTTCGATGCCGACAACGAGGGTGTGCTTGGAAGGCTATTCTAAGCAAGCAATGGACTTCACAGTCCTTCAGATTCTCCTCACAACTCTGATGGGTTATCTCAACTCTTACCCTTACTCTCTCCTCAAACATTTTCATTACCAAACACTTCTCAGTGTTCTTTACTTGCTTTTCAACAAAGCTTTTATCTGGGATCTTATACTGACACAGTTCCCTTCTTGTGATGCTTCCTTCTTTATTTTCTCTCCTTGCCTAAGAGGTCACTACGCCAATGAGATATCGCCGAGTCTAGAATGCTCGCTCCGTAGTTTGCTCTCTGGCGCGACCGCTTCGACCACATATAGCGGGAGTATACCCATATGTGTAGTGGGAGTCGTTCAATCTACGATGTTGGGCTTCAGACTTAGGATCCTAGCCGGTATCTAACACAGAGTGTGTGCTAGGGGAGCCCCATGTGTTAGCTCTATTGTGCTTCGCAAAGGATACATTACAGTTGTGATGATCTTTGCTTGACAAGCAATGGCGATCAAGCGTAACCTTATCTCTTCGATCATCTCATAACTGTGATGGACGAACACTCTATGGTACTCTTGATCCGTGCCTTCGCGGGTTCCCACAACTCCACTGATCAATCCACAGTCAAGCAATAGGCCTCTTGGCGCAATTAGTCTCATTGATCAGTGATGTTTGTGCCCAAGGCAAGAGAGCAGTGCTTCTATCAATCCTTCTCAGGATTTTCCCCTTGCTTTTCCCTTTTGTGCCCTTCTAGAGGATGCGCAGCCAGCCCGCTTTGAGTAGAACTATACTCAGGATGATCTCCTCAGGCAAGCGATGCATAAGGCCCACGGGGAACACCTGTGGCAGCATTTCGCCTTCTTTAGTCATTCCGAGTATAGACCTCTTTTCTGTCAATTGTCTTCTTTTATAGGTGAACAGGTTAATCCGACCTACCAAAAGGACCTCCAGCATTCATTTTACTTACGCTCATCTTATGTGCATTGCTTGCTTAAAGCTCCATCGGATGATGACTTACAAGCTCTTTACTTGTACAAGCTCTATTACTCTCATCTTTTATTCACTGTCTGCCTAAGCGCTATCAGATGAAGATTCACAGAGCTATTCACTACTCTCACCAACAAGATTGTAGATATCAGATATCGGGTTCATGTCGGTTTGAGTTTGAAATGTAGTATGTCGGATTGCGGGGGATATATCGGGGATATTTTACAATATCAGATTTTAATATTTAAATAAAGATAACAATGTTTATAAATATTTTTTTTGCAAATAAGTAAAAAATGTACAGACAATATATGTTTATACACTTTGCATTAAACATGTAATAATATGATTATAATGAAGTATTAAACAAAAATAAACATAATTGTGCATATTAATAAATGACAAAGATTGAATAAAACAACTTGCCTCTATTGTTATGATTATTTCTGGATCAGTGATTCATCAATTCGTCATCTAATAGTTATATGACATGAACACTTCTAGGTACCATCAAAACCAACATGAACCAAAAGTCATCCACCTTATCAACAAAGCTTTTGTAATAATTGTTGAAAATTTATCCAAAAAATAAGTAATTATATATTAACATGATTAAATGAATAAACAGATTAAAACATAATTCAATTTGATTGATTAACTAAACCAACACACCAAATAACAATCGATTTAAGAGAATAATAATACAAGTGCCGAAAAGAAAGTAATGATAAAATAAGAGGAAACATCATCAGTCACATTGAAGGCCAAAAGTTCAAAAATCAAATGTCATAAGTCACACTGAATGTCAAAAGATCAAAAATCAAAATCTCCACTACATAGCTTCCATATGTATGCCTGCATCAAAAAAACATGTATAGATTAATTATTAATGAGTAAAATCATATTAAGTAAATTGATTTATAATTTTTTTATAGTAAAGACTTACATTTCATATCTCCTCTTCTGTTTCGTAGTCTTCTAACATTGTGTCTAATAGTGGAGCTTGCATTTCCTCTTCTGATAGCCCCACATCTTCATCATCTTTCTACAATGCTTGTGTTACAATGCACTTTCGCTTTAAACTTTCATTTTGTGATTGTTGGTTAGTAGGTCTAGTGCTCCTTCTTGGTCCCAAATCAGCATCCACAATGTCTCCAAGTTGTTGCCAAGTCAATCCTTCTCCAGGAAACACTTCCTCCTCATTTTCATTATCACCTTCACTTGAACCAACGAGCCACTCTACTGCTTTTCCTTCATCCAAACTTTTTGCAGATATTGGATTTCGAGAGATATCAACATGCTTAGACCTCAGCATAGCATTAAAATTCACGAACACAAGATCATTTAAACGTTTGCTCTCAAGTCTATTCCGCTTTTTTGAGTGGATATACAAATTGAAATATTTAGTATCTCTTTATTACTTAAAAGAAATTGCATGCATGCAAAACTAATGTATTACAATTTCGAACGTGCTGCAATTTCTTTCTCATCCAGATGAACTGGTGGTCAAACTCAATATCCTCATGGCCATCCCCCTCAAATTCGGAGTCTCAACTCCATGTAATTTCCACCAATGTACTAATTAAATAGCAAAATTTAGCAATATGCATAAATATTCGTGAACTTAGAATTTAAACAACTTACTTGGATTAAAAGAAAGAACTAGCAATTGCCTCTTTGCAAGATCCTTTCCAAATAGTCTTTGCCCGAACTGATATATATCAAGCTCACTAGTGATATGATCTTGCATATCAGGGTCATTTGAATACATTCTTGTAAGGCAATCAAGAAATCCATGCATAAACTTAGTATCCCCCTCCACCTCCTCCTTTTTTGGGTAATAGAAGAAAGGATTTAAAAAAATCCAGATAAATGTAAAGGGCTGCTCATCTTGCTATCCACTCTACTATCAATCAACTTCCATATAGGAAGATACCTGTTTTCTTTATTTTCGAGTGCTACAACAACTTCCTCTTTGGCTTTCTTCATATCTCCATACAACCAACCCATTGACGGTATATCTCCATCTGCTCTTCGTAGAACTTTAACCAGTGGGGTAAATATAAGGAGTGCCAGCTCAACATTACGCCAAAATGTGGCACTCAATGCTATTGTTGTGACCTACATACAATGATACAACAACAAAATATTAAAATGATGCAATGTATTTGCAAAAAATAATTTTAAAAAGATTAGATGAAAGCATTACTTGTTTTCCATGTGCGATACTTGATAACTTTGTTGCCTCCCATTTAGCAGATGTGAACAATTCCCTCAAATGTCTTCTCTTATCCTGGAGGCTCTGCAAAGATAAAAAAGCTGTAGCAAATCTGGTCACACCAGACCTAATGAGATCATGGGACTCCATCTCTTTAGTCGTCTCTCTGAACATAGCAAGAGCAATGGTGTGAGCATATATAAATACAGTAAGTTGTCGGCCCATACAGATTGCACTTTTAATTTGCTTCAGTTTTGAAATATCTTGGAGAAGAAGATTTATGGTGTGAGCGGAACAAAAAGTCCAAAAAATCTTCGGTCTCTTTACCGCTAGCAATCGTGATGCAGACATATTGTTGGATGCATTATCTGTCACAACCTGTACTATATTTGCTTCTCCTGGGCCATCCGGATTACTGATTGCCTCATCAACAAACTCATATATGAACCTGCCATCATGTGTAGATGATGATACATTATTCGATAACCAAAATGCTACACCAGCAACTGTGTGCACAACAATATTCATGACGCTTCTGCCCTTGCGATCTGTCCAAGCATCAGTCAAAATACTACACCCATGCAACCTACATGTTTGAGTGAAGCTGCTTAGCATTTCCTTGGTCCGTTGAACTTTCATTTGTAAGAACTTCTCCCTCATCTCATACGGCGTTGGTCCTTTCATCCTAGGGCCACATAGACCGACATCATGTAACATTTGTTGGAAAGATATGCTATATAGAGCATTGAAAGGAATGCCCATCTCGTATGCCCACCTAGCAATATATAGAGCTGCGTCATCTCTGGTTTTCTTCTTAAACTTACTCTCAATCGTACTTTGTGAACTATTTCCTGACTCAATAAATTGATCCATTGGACCTTTATTTTCAATACTTGTAAACGAAGTCCTTTGTGAATTTTCGGGATCTGCAGCCTCTCCAACAATGACCTCATCTAAGCTACTCTGTAACCTACTACTTCTCAACAGCTTACTAGTTTGTGCTGCTGCAAGGGTTGTTTTGGCTTTTGCTCTGACATCAGTTGGGACATAAGGGCATGACTTTACATTGCCCTTAATCCCAGCCAAATGATGTTTGAACCGAGTGATGCCCCCATTTATGACTTGCTTGCAGTAATTGCAACGAATTCTACTGGTATCCGTTGCAACCACTTTCTCTCCAAATGCCCAAAAAGCATCTCTACCGCCAGAAACTGGCGCACTTACCTCTTTTGTAGAAGACTGAGAGGAATCCATTCTACAACACCAACAAAATATGTGAATGAACAAAATAATAAATTAAAACATGCCTCATTATTTCATACATGTGTGGATGCCTCAATATTGCAAGATTTGGAAGCAATAAGCATTAGTATCAAATGAAAGAATAATTGATACAAGCTCTCAAAGATTTGATGCAAGCTATGGGCCTAAGGGCAAGATTAAGATGAAGGTGTGAGTGAATGCATGCACACAATTTGATAAACAAAATTCTCCCTAACCATAACACTAATGTGATGCAACAATGAGTAGAAAATTGCTCGTTGTGCCTAAGGGCAAGTTTATCAATGGCATTCTTTATAACCTCATACCCTCCATTTGCCCTCATTGATTTTGTGCTACAAGTAACAAATTTTTTTTTTCAAATAGCAAATCAAAGAAATCTGAACAAATTAGAAGACATCATAATTATACAAGACCGATAAAATGAAAATAAATGAAAACTAAATGTAAAGCCTCACCATGAAATTGACACCGGAGGTGGAGGATGCAATCTACTCGTCTGTCGCCGGAGGTGGAGGATGCAATCTACTTATCTGGCACCGGAGGTAAAGCCTCACCGTGATCGTAGGTGCGATGTTAAGGATCGAATGTGCAGCTGGCGCAATCTCCACGTGAGTAGACTCCATGGAAAGCTAAGTCCAAGAAAGAAGAAGAAAAAATAAGAAGGGAACTTACAGAGTTACAGTGGAGTGAAGTTAGGGCGGAAGATGCGCCGTCGGAGAGGCCGATCGTCGCCGGGAGAGGCCGATCCGTCGCTGGTAGAGGTCGATCCGTCGCCGAGAGAGGTCAACCAGTCGCCGGGAGAGGCCGATCGTCGCATGAGAGGACGATTCTGTCGAACTGTCGCAGCGCCGAAGAGTTAGGTCGAAAGGTTATGAGGTTATCGCGATCCAGCAACCCGTGAAATCATTTTAAAGGCTGCAAATTATTTTTCATAATATAAACCCTAATACCGATATATCGGCGGGAGAGGCCGATATCGGCACTTGATATATCGCAATATCGCCGCAATGTCGCCGATATTTTACAAAACGCTATTTTGCTCAAACAAATCGATTTCGTTGCGGTTTATGCCCAAAAACTTTATATCGGCCGACATATCGGACATGTCGGCCGATATCGACAACATTGCTCACCAAATGCTAATGGCATCAAATATTGATCAAAGAATCTTACTCTCCTCGATCATCAAGCCATGCTATTGCAATCTAGTTAAGGTTGGCAGAATTCATCAAGTCACTTCTCTGCTAATCTGATCATGTCCATCAACAAAATCAACAGTTAACGCTCGATTCATTGATCTGGGCTTCATGATAAAGAGTTCATCAGGCATTTTCCTTACTATTTAGTCATATCGGCCTTATCTAATCAACAATTAACACTTGCAAGCCTTCTCTCAGGTACTTGCAAGCTTCTTTCATATATATGTTTGCTTCTAACTCTTCTTCTTGCAAAGATTAGCAAACACTTGCAAGCCTTCTCTCAGGTACTTGCGAGCTTCTTTCGTTTATATGTTTGCTTCTAACTCTTCTTCTTGCAGAGATTATCAAGTACCTGCAAGTCATATCCAGGTACTTGCAGCTTATTTTTGTATACAATACCTGCTCCTAACTCTCTTTCTGCAGAGATCAGCAGACCCTTGCAAGTTTCTTCACAGGTACTTGCAAGTTACTTTCATATATTGTGCATGCCTTTAACTCTCCTTTTGCAGAAACCAGCAAAGACTTGCAAGTTCCTTCCAGGTACTTGCAGTTCATTTTTTTCCTTCTCGTACTTTTCATACTTCCCTTTTTGCAGAGAATAACAGGTGCTTGCAAGCATCCATCAGGTACTTGAAAGTCATTATTCTTCTGTGTTTTCCTCTCACTTTCATTTTGCAGAAATTAGTGGAAGACACACCGCCTTCGTTTTGCAAAGGCAAACTCAGGTACACACTCGATGTACCACCCATACATGCCTACCCTAACTTTCCTCTTGCAGGAAAATAGACAGGCAGCACCGAACTCCTAAGGAAAGACTTCAGGTTCTATCTCTCCTTGCCCCTTTTTCTCTTTCCGTTGGGGTGGATCACGATTTTTGTGGGTCTCCAACTTTTTCGAAGTTCTATTCGGAACTTAAAAAAGTGCGGAGATTATGTTAACCCCGAAATCGGCGATCCTTCTCAAAGGGAGCCAGCTCGCTCGTCACGGCCTCCCCTGAGACCCTACTGGAGGCCGTGATCCCCTAATTTGGGCAGACAGAATTTTCTGTCCGCTCAGGCCACGCGGCCTGCGCGGTCTCAGCAGTCTGACCCCCCTGGTCGCGCGCCTTCCCTTGGTCGGCAGGGTCCGCGGACTGCTTCCGCAGTCCGCCTCTGCAGGCCGCCCCCCTTTTCAGCTTAACAGCAAGGTTGTTTCCGCAGGTCTCTCTCTGCCAGACTTAACTTCCTGTCCGCACAAGCCAGCAACAGGTCGCTCAGTCCTTGCCACCAGCTACATGGGCAGCCGACTCCTCCAGCTCGCCTACAGAGCGCGGACTCCAACTCTGCCTACCCGCCAAGACCAGCAACCTCCAAGTACCTCGCGAGTTGGGCGGACTAAAAGTGTGATCAAGACTTCCAGTCCGCCTCCAGTGGTGAACCACAACAGCCTCAACAGCCAGGCTTTCCATCTCCAACATATGCGGACTCAACTTCGCAGCAGCCGCGGACTCGGCGGACTCTGCAGACTCTCCTCGCAGTCCGCCCTTCCCTTAGCCAGCACCAGCTTCTCGGCAGCAGCGAGGTCTATTCCTCCTCAGTCCGCAGGCCTGTCGCAGACAACCAGTAGTGGCAGCTTCCTCCTCAGTCCGCAACATTCGTGCGGACTCCGTCAGCAGTCCCGAACTTTTTCCAGCCCGCCACTCGGCAGGTCCTTCAGAGAGCAGTCCCAGTCCGCATATCTTAGTTCGGACTCGCCAGACTCTGCGGGCACTCTGCTGTACCCCTTGCAGCTCGCTCAGCTCAGCAGTGACGGACTCCACGAACCCGCATCGCAGTCCGCCACCATGTCTCTCTTCTCGCCAACATCAGCACTGGCTTCAGTACCAAGTCCCAGTCTGTGCGGCCTGTTGCGGACTCGGCGGACTCCGCCTCCATCTCGCTCAAGTTACCATCTCACCGGGGGTAACGTCACCGCAAGCCGTTACCTCCTCAGGCCTATAAATAGCCCCCCATGCCTCTCGTGGAGAGGGGGGCCTGCGTCGACGCTCGACGTCTCGTCATCGCCAAGGTGCTCACGCCCGAAGTCAGCCAGCCAGCCCTCCTGCGGACTCCGATTCTCAGACCGCACTCGCCTCTGCGGCCTTAGTCGCGCGGCCTGCCGACCTGGACTTCCAGTCCGCGCGGTCTGCTTCCTTTGCTTAACCGCGCGGCCTGCCAGCTTTGCTTTTCAGTCCGCACGGCCTCCTCTGGCATTCTTCTCCCTTAGCCGCCAGTTTCTTTTTGTACCCCTTTATTGCTTTGTTGTAAAGGAGTATTAGCAAGCTTGTAACTCTCGCTATTAATAAAAGGAAAGCTCGTCGCAAGAGTGGCATTCAAGCCGCGGCGGACGAAGTCTGTTGTTGCCGCTGCTAGCGGCCCCTTCTCTTTCCCTTCTTGCTAGCTCAGCTCAGCTCTTCTCGGCAACCAACCTGCAAGCGCAACCGTCATATTAACCATCTGCTCGACAGCTCCAGATCAACCTCCTCCTCTCTTGATCGACCTTCTCTGTTGATCAAGCTTCTCCTCTATCCCTGCAACCTCCTTGACAAGTTGTTTGCTCCACTCTCGAGCACTCAGAAGCTTCTCCTCTATTCCCGCAACCTTCTCCTTCCTCCTCTCCTAGCCTGTGAGACCGAACACCCCCTCCGTGTTAGCTGTGACCTGGTACCGTTTTCGCGCATCAACAACGACGACCCTTTCTGGCATGAAATTTGATGCAGGGTTCGACATTGACATCGATTCCTTCAGCCATTCTGATCAAGTCTTCAGGAACATACTTCGATTGTTTGAAGCACCACAGTTGAGATAGTTTATGACTTTGAGAATCAAACTCCTAGTGTAGGAAATCAAAGAATGGGTTTTCACAACAACCTTTCCAGATTAAACCTCCATTTCTGGATCAATTTCTAGACAACAGGTTTCTCTTTTCCTACTATTCTGACTGAAATTTTTGGATTTATAAATGTGGAAGATGATATTGAATTATCTAGCACAGAGTTTGATGATATGCTAGTTATAATGGGTCACTCCCAGGGAAACCCTAGCAAATTGTTGAAGAAGAACTTATCTGCTGAATATAAGTTCTTAACAGATATAGTTGGGAAAGTAATCTTGGGCAAACACTCAGCCCATGACTACATTACCAAGCACCAATTCCTTCTGATGTGTGCCTTGGTTAATCAAAAATCTGTGAACTGGGGAGAAATTGTATTTGATTTGATTAAGAAAAAATTAGTAAGAAGGATGTGAGTTTTGGTAGAATTTTGGGAATCTTTCTACAGGCTAAGGTACCAGAACTATTAGTCTCCCAGGCTATCTTCATAAATGCTTCTAAGAGGCTTACCTCTGCCCTCTTTGTTAGATGGTAGAGAGTTATTACCAAGCCTTCCATGGCTTCCTCTTTCGGGATAGCTTTAAAGGACAGCAGGGCTGCAATAGCCACTTCACCGACCCCTGAAGAAGCTCCTACTCCTCATATTTCCTTCATCAACTCCCCTCCATCTTCCACATCATTCAATATTTCCTTCATCAACTCCCCTTGTTAATGTTACTACACTTCAACAACCATCCACCATTATTACAGATACACCATCTACCTCCATCACTTCTGTCTCACCATCCAGACCACCATCTTTTCCACAATCACCAACTAACATTCTTGAGGAAACACCATCTCCACCCCCTCAATCTCCTCTACCATCACATCAACCATCACAAATTGATGACATACTATATATGGATCCACTATTGTCATCTCTCAATTTTGATTTACTATCATCTCTATCTCCACAACCATCTCCACAACATTCCCCTATTCAGGAAGATACTATCCTCCCTGATATCTCAACATCCAACATTCCAACTGACCTTCAAACACCATCCATTCCACAAGCATTCCCTATCTGTCCAAACTGCTTCATGCCATCTTCTGTTATATCAGCCACAATTCTTGAGCTTATTACCCCTACACTCAAGACATTTATAGCTGAAGTCATTGCTCCACTTGCTACTTCCATCACTACACTCTCTTAACATCTAGCTTCTTTCTCCATTGTCCCTTCTTCTAGAGGTCTGGGTTCAGGTATCTCTGAAACCAGATAGGGGGAGATGTTCAATGAAGAAGCTCCAGCAATTCATGAAGAACCTCCAGCAGCAACTCCAGCAACAGCAAGTCCAACAGCAGCAGTTATTACAGAAACTGATACAAAAATGATTCAAGTTTGTACAGAAGAAGAAGTGCCAGATTTTTCCATTCCAGAAATAATCACTGTTGGTGATTTTGTTTTTAATCCCACAGTTGATCTTTCCTCATTATTTTATTCTTTTGACACAATTTCCAACAACAGTCTTCCAGTTTTTGACACTTATTCTAAAGCTATAGTTTGTTATATAACACCAATAAGTCCTCTAGTATTGGAACAACTAAGGACTAGTTTTGCAGTTAAAGAAAATATTATAGAGCAAATAACTACTTCAGAGTCAAAGGCTTTCTTTCCTCCAACATTTTGCTGTGCTGCATCCCCCATGCCCAATCTGGATGATTTCATGTTTGAGGATATAAATACAGAAATTATAGAGTCAGAAGTTCAAGTACAGCCTCAGGCTGAGCAAGAAAATATACTGAACAGCTATATGCTAAAATAATGGATACAAACATACAGCCATAGACTCATCCAGTACTTTCTGATGAAATGCTTAAACAAATTAATGCTCTTTATGATAATCATGTTGAAGAATCTGATGATGATGAAGAGTCAGATGACTCAGAAGATTCCAGCTCTAAAAAGAAAAAACTCAAGAAGAAGGTTCCACCAAGGGCTGCTCCTAAACCCTGTCCTACTGCTGATACACCATACTGTATCCTGCACAATATTACTCTCACTCCAGATACTCCTCACTGGATGAGGTACTCAAAGAATGAAATGAAAGCTAGGAAGAAGAGCAGGAGATACTCTCCACCTCCACAATTCAGGAGAGGTCCTCTTCCTCCTCCTCCTGCAGTAGGATCAACATGAAACATTTCTCAAGTACAAAGGTCTACATCTTCTTATTCTACCAGACTATCTTACTGCAGCAGCAGACAGCAGCACAGCTCCCAAGGCAGTAAACAACAACATAAAAAGCAAGCAGTCAGCAGCAGACATCTGAAGAAAGTCTGAAAGAAAAATCAAGTTCAAAAAGACCTCCCTCTCCAACATATGATCCAGAATTGGACCCTAATTATAGAATGCCCAGACTTAATGAGCTGATTGCTCTATCTCAGGTAAGAAAGTCCAAGGAAGAAGTAAAAGATGCCTCTCAGTTTTCTACCATGTCATCTTACAGGAAGAAGGAATTGGATAAGTATAAGGTAAAAAATCTTTTCAATATTGATACTTATATAAATTTGCATACAGAAGCAGTAGTGCTCCGAGCTGTATCTGTGAAGATTCTTGGTGCTCAAGATATGAAGATGACTCAACAACAGGCTTCTGATCCAAAAATAAAGATGATTTTCAAAAAATCTACTCCTTCATATGATTCAAAGAAACAATCATAATTTTCTGATTATGCTTTTTGAATTTTATTTTTTATATATGTATATATTCACAAGACACAACTGTTCATATCTGCTAAATATTTTATAATTCTATCAGATATTTTTATTGCTTTGTGATTTTGTTTATTTTTATTTTTATTTTGTATAGTGACCTCACCCAAATAGGGGAGATTATTGGAACCATACTTGTGATTTGGGCTTGGTTCACTATTAGGATTGATGACCCACCATATATAGTCTAGGGTCATATGTTAGTTCCAGGGTTAAGGTCAATCACATAAGGTTAGATTACTGAAACCTACCTTCAGAAGACTTCAGAGAACACAAGACTTAAGAGACAAGACAATTTTGAAGATTGCAGAAAATTCGTTCGATGATAGCTGAACTCAGCTCGACGATCGTCGATCCAAGATCAACGAACTCAGAGTTCCTTCTCTGAGTTAAGCTCGACAAAAGTCCAGCTGAGCTCGACGAACAGTGAGCTTATATCAGAATCTCATCTCGACGAAGTGCCTTCTCAGCTCGACGAACTTGGTGCTCAGATTGACAAGTATATTTTCTGTTCGACGATCTTGGAACTCAGCTTGACGAAGGAGAATTATCAGCTCGACTAACTTGGAGCTCAGGTCGACGAAAACTTTGCTGAGTTTGACTAACACCTTCTAGGTTCTGCTCGACTAAACCTCTCTACAGTTTCTCAGACCGACTAAAGCAGTTTAAGTACAAATATTAAGACAGTAATACTCTGATAATTAATGTTTAATATTCTCAAGAATATAGTCGTTTCTTGGCAGCATTAATTATGGATTTCAAAGAGTTATTACTCTACCATATTTACTGGAACAGTTGAGGAAATACATTGAAGACAAAAACAGCTATTCTAATTCCCAGAAAATATGTAGAGGACTTCAAGGAATTCAAAATTCAAATAATCAGCAATCAATATATAAAAGAAATTTTCAGGAGATTGCCCAGTCTGACAGTCCATAATAGAATAATTTATCTACCAGAAGAAGAAAAAAGAGAACATCTGCAACCAGAGAACAAGAAATAGGACATAAAACATCTTGTTCATCATCTTCTTCTTCAAACATTTTCTTCCAGTAACACAATATTCAATCTGAGACCAAAAGCTCAATCTCTCAGAGAACTTTACTGGAAGAAGAAATGTTCATCTTTGAAGGCCTACACCCTGAAGCAAAGTTTCCTATCCTGACCAGATTTCTATAACTCAAGGGGAGCTTTGACAACATCAACTAATCCACTAGTCTTCTCAGAGAAAAGAGACTGAGAAGATACTATCAATTTTATTTTCTTTTACTGTATAGAGGGTTATAACTCCCTTCAAAAGTTAAACTTTTTGGTTCTCAAGTCTCCTGATCAAAAGACTTGGTTTGGTTTTTGGGCACCTGATCAAAAGCTCAAAGGGTTGCTAGATCTCCCTTAGAAAATAGATCTTGTGGTGACAGGACACCTGATCAAAAACTTGTGGTGATAGGGCACCTGAACAAAGACCTGTGGTGGCAGGGCACATGATCAAAAACCTGTAGTGGATTCCTACCAGGGTGGTAGAAGAGTGGATGTATCCAGGTTTATTGGGGAACCACTATAATTTTTTTGTCATCTGGTTATGCTCTACTTTTTATTTGTTGTGCTGTGATATTTTCTTTTCTTGTATATATATCACCTATTTTAATCCGCTGTAAAAACAACTTAGAGTTTTTAAAATACTCTATTCACCCCCCACCCCCCCACCCCTTTAGTGTTAGTTAGATCAATCCCTCACTTTAAATTAGTATCCGAGGTATCACTTTCAAAATATTAGTACATGCACGGTCATTTTACATGTTCAAGCTTCCTTTTGGTCGTCCCTTTAAGCGACCCGGAACCAAAGGTTCTACAGTTAGGATTGTTGTAGATCCAATAGCTCCTATAGTTTTATTTTCAATTCATTTTTTTGAATAACCGATGATGTATTGTATTTTTGGAGTATTCAATCCAACTCTACTTGTATGTCATGTGAAGTGAGGCTAAAGCTGAGGCGAGGGCAGAGTTTCGGCTTTCGGGAGAAAATAGGAGTGTAGTGTGCACTTAGGTTTAATATGGGTGAGATTGGAAAAAAAGTAATGATATTGTTTATTTTAAGAGTTTGGTGTGCATATAGCCAAAACTGGTGTGCACGTAACATTTCTCTTTATTTTAAGAGTTTGGTGTGCACATAGCCAAAAGTGGTGTGCTGGTTACATCACTCTTTTTTTATCTACTCGATCTATTGACTTTGACCTTCAAAATTAGACGCCGATGTTTTCAAAAAGAAAAAAAAACACAACAAAAATTATCTACAAAATGATTTAGGCTCAATTTGCTGATGCAAAAGCTGGCATGAAAATGCAAAAATTATTTTTAAGACATTTGTTTGTACAGTTTTTCAGTAATTAGCAGAATTCATTCTCAAATTTAATGATTTTGTGAGAATGCACCTTAAATTTCAAATCGGTGTCTAAGATTTAGGGGTCATTTGAAATCAATCTCTATAGTTCGGATTGTTTGGAATTGGTCCTCAACCATTCCAATTTATTTGAATTGAGGTTTTAAATATTTTTGATCATGTGTGTGTACAAATTTTCTAAAATCTGGACTTCGTTGCTCTGTACAATAAATAACTTTTAGCATATTCTAAATTTTACTAATATAGAGTTCCATAGCAGCTAAATTATCTTGTACCACTAAATTTAGAATGTGGCAAACACATCGAGCGTGAAAAAACGTACCGTTTAGTATTGGTTTTAAATCGCGTTTTAACCATTTCATTGCGACGTTATTATTACTAACGTTATCAGAAGAAATACTCATTATTTTATATTTAATTTTAAATTCTCACACATTTAATAATTACCTGGTATATAGTTTTACATGTGTGCGGAAATTCAATACGTACCTTCAAAACATATTACACGCTTATTTAGCTCACATGAAACGAGATCGATCTAATGACACGCGATATAAATATACGATAATCCTACTTTATGTTATTACTTCAAACGTCTCTCGTTAAACTCACATGTCCTTCAATTTTTTTTAAAAAAATTATTAGAGATTGTTTTTCCTCAAAATATAATTTAAGTGTGTCGTGCTTAATAGAGGATCTACTTAGCCGTTGATATTTAGGTTGAAGTCCTCCGTGCATGTATTATGTTGCATCCTCGTTGTCGTAGTAGTTGAACGTCAACCCACGACTGATTATGTTTTTCACATGCAGCTTTCATTGTCGAAGTTGATCGTACGTCCAAATTTGCCCTGATGCTGAAATTTGGCCCTGACTGGACTCTGGAGCTTGTTTCACAATGCAAGACATAAGATGTTTTGCTAGTGTCGAGTTGTCGGTAAAAGTTAGCAACTTTGAGCATAATTTGCACTGCACCTTGAATTCGGCGACGTCGACTTTAATCTTCTCAAAATGCTCCCAAACTGACGTCGTGCGATGATTGTCCGCCACTTTGGTCGTGCTCTGAGTCGACGACACTGGCGTTGAGGAGGACGTTGTCATGCGCGAAATTTTAAAAAAATATATAAGGTAGAGAGAGTGAGAGAGAGTAAGTGGTAGAGGGTGAGCGAGAGAGTGAGTGAGTGAGAGAGAGAGGGAGGGGGTCGGCTAGTAGGAGGGGGTGTTTATAAATTTTATTATTATTATTATTATTTTTAAAAATTAAAATATATTAAAATAGCCTCGGCCTTAGGGTCTGTTTGGGACAGCTTTGACGGATTGAAAAACTCTTTCTCAGCCGCCAGAGTTGTTATTGCCGCTGTTTGGGACAGCTCTTTAATGAAATTGCGTTTCAAAGAGCAGCTCCCAGAGCTCTTTTCGAAAATATATTAAAAATATATAAAAAATAATAAGAAAAATAAGAAAATAAAGTTCATGAGCTAAAAAGCTCGCGAGCTCGAAACTCGAGCTCGAGCTCGATAAGTTGGCCTTGAGCTCGAGCTCGAGCTGAGAAAAATGAGCTCGTCGAGCTCGAGCTCGAAATGAAAAGCTCGAGCTCGAGCTTGGAAATTTTACCAAGCTCGACTCGAGCTCGACTCATTTGCCCCCTAACCCAAATATATCGTCATTTCCAACAACCGGTTTCAAATAACTCCATTTACAAAACTGCATTTACTGACAGCTCCTTTTACCCAAATAGATGTCAATTTTTGAATCTGTTAAATAGTAGTAATGGTTCCGTACAGGTAGCGTTCCTTCATCTGAGAGCGGGTGAGATCCAAGCCGTCCAGGCTTAAATCAACGTTTGTGATTTACAATAATTAAAGCTTCATTTGGTTCGGCAGTGGCAGGTCGATCCGGCGGGTGGAAACAAATTGTTCGAAACGGAGGGGGGAGGTGACTGCTTCAAACAGAGCTTTTTGGGGCGTTTCTCAAGGCGGGAGGGTAGAAACAGAGCAAACGCTGTCGGAGGTTCATTTGTTTACCCTCCTTCCGGTGGTGTTTGCCCAAAACTGAGCAGCGAAATGCCCAAACAAATAGAGCCTAAAAAACCAAATGAAAAACAAGCAGAACCCGTTCTTTAAAACTCATCAGACGGCTCTTGTGCTACCCGCGCTCCTTGCTCTAGGAGCAGATAACGAAGGAAAAAATTATTTGCTAAATAGGGGGTGGAAAGTGAAATCGTACTGATTTCAAACAAATTGGAAAGCTTGGGGACCAATTTCAAACAATTCAAATTATAGGGACTGATTTCAAATGCCCCCAAACGTTAAGGACTGATTTGGATATTTTGCCTATTTTTAAATTTGATAGAATGCATCTCCTCCAATTATCTTTAGTCTTGCACTTTTACACCGTAAGCTAAAAAGGTAATTTGGTCTTCTCAAGTTAAATTTTAATATATTGGCTTCATTTAATCTATCTATTCCCGAAATTACATGGATTTGGCAGAGGGATTCTCAATCTCTGTGTTTGTCACAGAGAGACAACACGGGTGACACGGGGATGTTGAAGGAGCCGTTTGGCCGAACTCGCTCTCTGGACTACCATAACCTACAATTACTACATAGTAAAGAAATTTAACTTCTTATAATTATGCCTGGAAAAAATGCCTGCCTATTTTGATATCAGGGTATAAACTATACACTGTCAAATAGTGATAATTGGGGATGCATTCTGTCAAATTTAAACATTTGGGATTATATTTTGTCAAATCCCTATATTTTAAGGATGCATGCATTCTGTTAATTACTCACGGTTTTTGGAATGGATCTTATATTTTAAAATGGAGTTTTGGCCTTGATGGGGTTCCCCCTTGAATTTTCTAAATTAAATTGGAAAGATTTGGTCCAAGGACACGGAGGCAAGCTAACCCGACCAGACGAGCCGCGCGCAGAAGGTCACGCTCACCCAAAAGGTCCGAAAACATCCAAGAAGAGGGCAAAACCGCGGCACCCCCGCCAGAACCAGGATGGCGCGAGCGCACGACGCGCCAGCGCTGCGCATGCAGCACGACCTGAGCGCGTGCGCGGCCGCCGCGCGTGTGCACGCACACAGCCGTCGGCAACCCTCGCCATCTCCAGCGGCCACCGACGCCACCGACGACCACGTCCGTCAGCCGTCCGCCGCCTCCGGGCATCTTGCCCGGGCCGCCTAAATTACCCGAGGGGTAGGGGGCACGATCGTCATTTTGGTAAAATGGTGATATAGGTGATCAAAACGAAACGACATCATTTGTTAGCACAAATCACTCTCTGACCCAATTACCACCATGACCTTCCAAAAAACTATAAATAGACTGTCAGACCTTCATTTGAAGACAAGCAACTCCTAAAGCAAGAGAGAGCTCTGAGATTTTCCGGCGACATCGTGAACTTAGGCCGATTCTCCGCTTAAGAATTATCTCTGCTCTCCTCCTTACGCTCAGGCTGCAGCACGCCCCAAGTCACGTCAATTGCCTCCACAAGAGCTCTCCCATCAAGGCTCCACCTCAACAAAAGTGCTCACTTCAGAAGCTTCGTGGACTTAAAGAATTTCTCAACTAGAACGCTTCTACCCAGGTTCCGCAAGTTCAGCAACACTCCAAGGTCGGAGCGCTTCCATCGAGGCTCCGAGTACTTAGCCATTTTCCTCATTTTTTGCACCTGTAACAGAGTAGCAACTTGTCGCCCTCCGAGATCAAATCAAACTCTGTAAAACTCCAAGAAGATAGTGAATTTTGGCTCGGCACAGTTCCCGACACGTGATTTTTTACCCTTTCAGGGTTATCCGTGCAAAAAATGTTTCTTGTCATTTGCTGCGGTTCATTTTGACTGTTTGCGTGCCCTCTCCGATTTCGAGCTAAGGAGGTCTGATTTCTCGGAATCGGGGAAAGATCGGGCGACATGCAACAGTTTGGCGCAGTCTGTGGGAAGGTGTTCCCAAAAGCTCTGGCAAGTTTCAACATCTCCCAACTAGCAGCAATGACAAAGGGAAGCACACAAACTGCCAGTAACGCGACACTAGAGGAGCACACTAATCCAGCGCCTGCCGACTTGCCCACCGGCAATGCCCGCTTCAGGGAGAATCCACCGTCACCGCATCCCAAGCATCGGAGGAAGAATGCAGGCATCTGATAAGGGAACACCCCACAAGAATGCTCACCTTGTTGGGAAACTTAAGGACTTGTCGCGCCCCCAATACGGATATCGCTCCTGAAGGCCAACAACTGCGGATCCTAAGTCAAATGATGTCTGAAGGCACTGCCAGTATGAAGGATCCTATCATCCTTGAGTTGTCGCGCCAATGGCTCCACACACCTGGCATTACTCAACGGGCTTCCCTGCCACTAGCAGGGAAAATCTCATGCAACGGAGGAGGCCTCCTCTCAAGCTGATAGAGAAATCACCTGCAAGGAAGTGAGACACATAATCAAGGAGGAATATGGGCACGGGGGGTGTACAACCCCGTATTCACAGAGTGGCAGAGTGGGGTCCCCAAGCAAGCGCAAGGTGTAACCCAGAGAATGGTCCGGGACAAGTGAGCCCAAAGGCTAAGGGGGCAAAGGGTCGAGTGCGTCGGGAGGTCGACACTCCTCTTGGCGGCGACGGCGGGGGGGGAGGCCGGCACCCGCCCCGACCCTATTTCAGGGGGGCGGGTACGGCGGGAGGTCGGTGTAACGCCCCATCCGTCGTATAGCATATGACAGAAGGTCCGGCCGGGGCCCGACGCTATATACTACGGACATGTAAGGAGATTACAAGTTATTTCCAAATCCAAGTTCAATTATAAATGCACCCTACCTCAGAGCATTATAGCGGAAGTATTTTAAGTTAAGAACTCACACATAATGAGAATGTCCACTACACACAAAAAGGAATGACACATAAATATATGCATAACACATGTTTCGGTCGTAGCCTTATTACAACTGTTTCATTTAACAAAAAGTGATTTCATACTTCGGCACGCAGGCCGGCCACACATGAAAATAGTAAATGTTTGCTTTTGGGCCTTCAAGGGCCAGCCAATTGTAGCGCATGGGCTTCAGCCCGCTATTTTCCACTTGGCTCTCCAGCACCTGCACAAAGAGCCCACCAAAACGTGGCAAACAAAGCAACAATCATCATTTTGCTGACCCGATTATAACGATCTCACCCCTTACTCGGGGCGGCTTTTCTCCATCCCTGCAACAAGGCATAACATATATATGTATCGACAACATCAAAGTGCACTTAAGCACCATTCATCATAGACGTTGGCCCAACGACAACACGCCCCGTGAACTCAGGGCACATTTTCGGTGTACCGGACTCCCCAGTGTATCACCACCGTTCAGAGGTCCATGACTTATCAGTAACTTTGTCGTTCAGAGGTACTTAACTTGACGACTAACTGCTCATTCATAGCTACTTAACTTGACGACCAACTGCTCATTCAGAGGTACTTAACTTTACGACTCAGTCGTTCAGAGGTACTTAACTTGATGGCACAGTAGTTGGCTTTCACGACTCAACTCATCACAAGCCACACGGCTTTATCCATTTTGGGCTGGCACCCACCACAAGCCAGACAACTTAAGCACACAACCTCGCATACAACGTGTAACACCCCAAATCCCAAAATTGAGCAAATGCTGGGCAACACGGCCTGGGACACGGGCGTGTCCCAAGCCGTGTCCTGCTCTGTATGGTTGAGCAGCCTGTTGAGTGCTCGACGAAATGCTCTCGACGAGTTCTCGAGAGGGAATACGGCCTGCGACACGGGCGTGTCCAAGGCCGTGTCCTCCTCTGGTTCGACGAACTCCATTCGACGAAATGCACTCGACGATTCTCGAGAGGCACTCGAGTTGGGCACACGGCCTGTGACATGGGGGTGTCATATGGTCGTGTCCTCTGGTTTTGGCCAGGGAAGGGAGGCCTGGTGGACACGGGTATGTCTCAGGGTACGCGGCCTGTGACACGGGCATGTCACATGACCGTGTCCTGTTTGGGTTGAGTCGGTTGTGTGCCGCCTGATGTACACGACCGCTAGACACGGGCATGTCGGAAGCCGTGTCAGGTCACATGGCCTGTGACACGGGCATGTCACATGGCCGTGTCCTGTTCGGGTTAAGTCGGTTGTGTGCCGCTTAAGGTACACGACCTGTGACACGGGCTTGTCACATGCCGTGTCAGCCCCAAAATAGACATTTTCAGGGCGATTCGTGGCCGTTCATTTCCTCCAAATAGGATCTAACGATCCAGGTTTCCCCCTGCTGCTTTAAGGCTGGGAGAGGAGAGATCAACTCTCATTCATCTTGGTTATTTCTCTTTCTAAAAGAGATAGAGAGAAGGGAGAGCAAGGAGGAGGAGGAGGAGAGAGGATCCGGCCACCGGTGGAGCTTCAGAGTTCCGAATCGAGATCCGAGGCCAGATTTGTGGAGGCAAGACCATTGCGGTGCTTTCCAACCGGCTAGATTTCCATGACTCTAAAGAGGTCGTCAAGGGTAACGATCTTTCTTCCTTGGACATGTGAAGTCCTTGATTTGGCATATGCATATGTTTCCCCCACCAGAAGGTGGCTTATTAAGGGATTTCTTTGGGTTGATTTTGGATATCCCCAAGATGTCTTGCATGTAGATCCGGAAAGGTGAAGTACGGAATAGACATACTGTGTGAAGCACGTCTGGACAGGTTGGTCTGGATTTGTGATGTTTTCTTTTGCATACTGGAGAAGACTTCACGTATAAAAGTATATGTTTGCGGATTCGGTGGGTTGCGCCTGTGAAGGATAGTAACAAGAAGTACTGGAGTGAAAGTCTAGGAAAATAACCGTTAAGTGCTTGTGTTGTATGCTATGAACGCTAGGTTTTGGCTAGGGATGGAAAGTGAGTTCTGTCGCTAACGTCAGGCAATCGTGAGTGTCGCTGGCGATGACTCCTAGCTAACATGTGATTGTGAAGCCAGTCCTTCGGGGACTGTATGGCTATTTGTGAGCTTGGAGAGTTCTTGAAAAGGCTGCATGTTGAACGGACAAGGGGATGCTGACCCGCATTAGTCTTAGCATTGAACTGAAGATTTGAGCAATGGGCAAAGGCTGAACTGTATCCGCGTTATGGTTGTCCGCCATGAGTGCCTGGGTTATTGGCATTTTGCAGAACCAATAGCGAGAGTCTTAGGCCTGCACGCCATTAAGACTAAAGTCTCCGGCTGAAAGCCATGGAGCAAAATGCTCAAGTTTGTCGTTGGGCTTCGGGCCTTAAATGGCAGTGGGCGACTGGTATATCTGGTACACCAATAATGTGCCCTGAGTGCACGGAACGTCGGGCCGCATGAACGACGTTTGTGATATGTGGATTGTGCATGAGTGCACATTGTGTGATATATCTGCTTGTGAAATGCTATGCCTACAGGGAAGGAATGTCACTGCCCCGGGTAAGGGGTAGGGTCGTTATAAATTGGTCAGTTGAATGTTGACTGTTGCCTTGTTTGCCACCGCCTGGTGGGCTATCCTTGTGCAGGTGCTGGAGAGCCGAGCGGGACATATAAGAGCTGAAGTCTCTGATGCTGCTGCTATGTTGGCCCTTGAAGGCCAAATAAGTGTATATGTGATATATGTGTTCATGTGTGGCCGGTCAGCGCGCTGATGTATGGAATCCACACTTGGAAATAGTAACTGTAAGGCCATAAGGCCAAACGTTAATGTATTTGTTGTACATTCCTATATAAATGTGGTGGTTTATATTAGTGGGCATTCATGGTTGGAGTTCAATATTATTATTAAAAGCTTCCGCTAGAATGCTCTGTGTTAGGATGCAATGATGAATTGGTATTAACTTGTAACCTCGTCGTCTGTTTTGTGGCATATGGTGTGGGGCCCCGGCCGGACCTTCTATTATATGCTATGTGAACGGATGGAGTGGGTACACAACGGTCCCCAGGTTTCGTCGAGATAGGCCACACAAAATTTCAGCTCACTGGGAGCTATCGCCTGGCGACACTCACTATCGCCCGACGACACCAACAGTTCTCCAAACTGTAATCTTTCTCGTGTATTTTCCTGGAAATACTTCCAGTAATTTGATGCAGCATCCTGCACACCCCTAGACTCCGTATTTCACCTGTACATCACACGCATATCCACGGAGTCTTCTCCAGTACGCAAATACAAAATCATCACCAATCCAGACCAACCTGTCCAGATGGGCTTCAGACAGTATGCATATTTCGTACTCTATATTTCTGGATCTATATGCAAGAATATATGGGGATCAAACTGATCTACCCATTGGAATCCACCCTTTTTCACCTTTTGGTGAGGGGATCCATGCAAGTATGCATATTGAGGACTTCACTTGTCCGGGAGAAACTCGTTACCCTTGTAGTTCTCTTCCTAGCCATGACGAAGCTTTTCGACGCGGATGGAAGTGAGAGCCTCACTTTCCCCTTTGCGGATCTAGCCTCAGATCGGGCTTCCGACCACAAGATCTTCTCCAGCAACTCAACAGATTCCACCCAAACCCTAGCACTGGCCAAGAGTTCTCTGCTCTAGAACTGGGAAGCAAAGAAGAGAGAGAGAGAGAAAAGGAAATAATGACTTCCTCAATCTCATCACTCTGCATATGTGGCCTCGGGTTTTACCCCAGCCATACAATCTCTTCACATCAAAAATAAAGCAACGCCTCGGGTTTGAGCTGACAAAGTCAACCACCGCTCAGTGGCCACACACCAGCCACCTGACACGAGTCGCCACTACGGTGATATCTGATTTCGACACTTCGTCGAACAAGACATAACACATAACATCCATTTTCGTCGAGCTCTGCACGACGTTTCATCGAGCTCTGCATGACGTTTCGTCGAGCTCTGCACGACGTTTCGTCGAGCTCCGCACGACGCTTTCGTCGAGCCCCGCACGGCGCTTTCGTCAAGCTCCGTCAAGCTCCGCTCGACGCTTTCATCGAACTCCGCACTTGAGGGGGAGTGTTAGAGTTTGGCAGTTTGATGGTCTAGTCTCATCAGCTTGTACTTCGGGTGGTCAGGCGATTTGTTTGTGTGGCAGTTTGTACTCAGGGTGGTCAGGGGGGATGAATAGGTTATTTGTCTCTTTGAGACTATCTTTTACTTTCTTTATAATGTCTTGTTGTTTTCTTTTATCTTTCAGCTTAGGGTGATCTAGAGCTTGTCCTTAGCACCTGTAAATAAGAAAAGAAAAACAACCACAGAAAAGCACATAGAGATTTATAGTGGTTTCCTAATTGGGTACATCCACTTTCCCTCCCACATATCCAACTAACTTGTTGGACTAGGCACAAACTCCTCCAAACTGCTCCTAAGAGCTTACACCATAGATCCCGCAGGATCTCCAAGTCTCCTCCAAGACTCACTTCTCAGCCACAAGGGCCTACACTCAGTGGTTAGCAGACCACCTACCTCAGGCTGTTAAGCCCTACACTCAGGCTGGGAGGACAACCCTACCTCAGATCCACAAAGGATCCTACCTCAGAGCTCTGCAGTGCTACTACACTCAGTGACCTGCAAGCCATCTACCCCAGCCTTATCTCTAAGGCCTACAGCTCAGGCTTTTCAGCCCTACAACTTCAGACACAAGGCCCTACTCTCAGAATGCTGCAACACTCCTATAACTCAGTACCCCTCCAGGTACCTACCTCAGTGCCCCTCCAGGCACCTATAGCTCAGTGGCAAACTTGTCACCAACCTCAGGCACAAAATCTCTACACTCAGAGAGCAGCACTCTCCTACCTCAGGCAATTAAGCCCTACAACTTAGATCCACACTTGGATCCTATCTCAGTACCCCAGTAGGGCACCTACCTCAGTGACTAATTAGTCACCTACCACTCAGGCACAAAGTGCCCTACAACTCAGATTCAAATAAACTGAATCCTACAAGATGAAAGTGGGTTTGTGGTAATACTTGACGCAAGAGATGTTTCTTAGTGTCAAGCTTCCTGACTGAGGTAAACTCAGTCTAACTAATGACTACATGAATTTAATTCCTGAGTCTACATTTTTCTGGACTAAGTAAATACTTAGACCTAACTTTCTCTTCTCAGCACCAGGGATTATATCCAGCTGGAGCTAGAGAAGTAACTGCAGTAAATCTTACTGCAACCTGAGCTGCAAGAGTCCCAGCTCAACTCCTTTCTTCACAATAACAAGGATGAAGATGTGCTGAAAGTAACTTGCAGATCTGTTTGTCTGCCTCTTCCTGAACTGAGCCAACTGCCCAGTCCTATCTCCTGCTTCACATCTCCCAAAGTGAATGTTCTTTAGGTTTGATGGCTGAGACTGTGAAGCACCTGCAGCAAGGGTTGGCCCAAGCTGCTATCTTTTGCTCAGAGAATCCTGCTGAGCTTGCTTGCTGGTGCAGTGAGAATGACACCAGCTATCTTGTTGTTGAAGATGTTGATTCCAATAGCTAACTTGCTCTCTATCTTGTGGACATGAACTTCCTGTTCTTCAGCTCCACAACAATGGCGGAGAAGAAGAACTAACTTGATTTCTCTTTCCTTCAATCTAGAAGTCTTCTTTCCTCTGTACGCCTCTTTTTTTTATTGATTTTTGACCCAACGGCTTTTTGAGCAATGAGCCCCACATAATTAATGCCCTGCAACAACTTGCTTTAGCACCAACTGCCGTATAGTAGGTCTGCGACAACATTTGTCGCATAATGTAGCCAACCTGCCACTAATTTGAATTTTGTTGACTTGTTGACTTGTTGACGTCATCAACTGTGGACTTAGCCAAAAATCAAACACCATTAGCATAGGCGTTGAGTGAGCAAGCATCACTCAATGCCAAAACACTTAGACAGATTTTCTGTCTCATGACGTTGAGTGAGTAACATTCACTCAATGCCAAAACACTTAGAATATAAAGAAGTTTCTAGGCGTTGAGTGATTCAGCTCCACTCAAGGTCAACTTGCTTTATTAGCTATCTGCTGCTTGGCGTTGAGTGTGTGAGCATCACTCAACGCCAAATCCCTTAGATAAAATTATGTCTTCACTAGGCGTTGATAGCATTTAGTGAGCAACCTCCACTCAACGCTTTTGACTGAACCCTTTTTCTGCTTAACTTGTCTCGGCGCTTTCTTGTTCTTAGCTGAGACAAACACTTATCTCAGCGGTTATGCTGAGACCAACTCCTGTCTCAACGATTTTGCTGAGACCAACTCCTGTCTCAGCGATTTTGTTGACACCAACATTTTTCTTGGCGCTTTTGCCATGAGCTTCTCAGCTGTCTCAACGCTTTCTTATCAGCGATCTCAGCACTTTTTGCCTTTGTCAATTTTTCTGGTTTTTAGCTCGACAAGTGTTGAGCTGAGCTCGACGATCTATAAGCTGAGCTGGACGAACTGTAAACTGAGCTCGACGAATTTCAAGCTGAGCTCGACGAACTTATCCCAAGAAAAGTTGAGCTGAGCTCGACGAATGCTGAACTCAGTTCGACGAATTCTCTGAACTGATTTCGACGAATTCTGAACTTAGATCGATGAATTTTGAAGTTCGACTGAGTTCAACTCACAGCCTTTTTGTTGTGATCATAGCTCAACGAATGGTGAGCTCAGCTCGACGATCTCTAAACTCAGTTCGACGATTTCTCTGAACTGAGTTCGACGAACTCAGAGTCTCAAACTCTGAACTTAGCTCGACGAACTTTGAACTCAGTTCGACGAATTCCTAAACTGATTTCTACTCGCAGCCTTTTACTGTATGACGTTGAGTGTGTCTTCATCACTTAATGTCTGTGGACTTAGACAGATTTTTGTTAGCCCACAACATAGGTAAAAGTTTACTTGTCTTGGCCACTTAGGCTACTTCTTGTCTTTCCAGCATCTTCACTTTGTGACCACTTGTCACATCACTTAGAAAACCTGTCTATAGTTGTTCCATGGAACATCCTACACATGATGAGTTTAAACAACATCAAATACAACTATACTCTTAGTGTTGATGGAGATGCCTCTTCAAATCCAATCTAGGGAACATTGTGGACAATGGACCCAACAATCTCCCCCTATTTGAAGAAGGAAGAACAGCCAACGATATTACGAGGCATTACCAAAAATAGGCAGAATAATTTCATGCAGCTGCAGATTATAATCTGCTACACCTGTTGTCTTATGCTACAATCATTCAATGTGCATCCTCATGCTACTTGAGCAATTGCTCAAGTAATATGAACTCTCTTTTATACCACTTAATATTTAAATGTGATGCACCACTAGAAGCACTTGCCTCAATATATGTACTGACACAATCATGACTCAACATGTGGTCAGTCATTGCATTTCTCATACTACTAGAATCTTTTCCAGTAATATGAACCTACTCAACATGACCTTGTCTTTTCCAGTAATATGAACCTACACTCAGAGAGCAGCTCTCTCTTCCCTCGGGCAATTAAGCCCTACAACTCAGATCCACACTTGGATCCTTCCTCAGTACCCCAGCAGGGCACCTACCTCAGTGACTAATTAGTCACCTACCACTCAGGCACAAAGTGTCCTACAGCTCAGATTCAGATAAACTGAATCCAACAAGATGAAGGTGGGTTGGTGGTAATACTTGACACAAGAGATGTTTCTCAGTGTCAAGCTTCCTGACTGAGGTAAACTCAGTTTAACTAATGACTACAGGAATTTAATTCCCGAGTCTACCTATTTATGGACTAAGTAAATACTTAGACCTAACTTTCTCTTCTCAGCACCAGGGATTATATCCAGCTGGAGCTAGAGAAGTAACTGCAGTAAATCTTACTGCAACCTGAGTTGGAAGAGTCTCATCTCAACTCCTTTCTTCACAGCAACAAGGATGAAGATGTACTGGAAGTAACTTGCACATCTATTTCTCTACCTCTTCCTGAACTGAACCAACTGCTCAATCCTATCTCCTTCTTCACAACTCCCAAAGTGAATGTTCTTTAGGTTTGATGGCTGAGACTGTGAAGCACCTGTAGCATGGGTTGGCCCAAGCTACTACCTTTTGCTCAGAGAATCCTTCTGAGCTTGCTTGCTGGTGCAGGTGAGAATGACATTAGCTATCTTGTTGTTGAAGATGTTGATTCCAACAGCTAACTTGATCTCTGTCTTGTGTACTTGAGCTTCATGTTCTTCAACTACACAACAATGGCAGAGAAGAAGAATTAACTTGATTTCTCTTTCCTTCAGTCTAGAAGTCTTCTTTCCTCTATACGCCTCTTTTCTTTTGTTGGTTTTTGACCCAACGGCTCTTTGAGCAGTGGCCCCCACATAATTAATGGCATGCAGCAACTTGCATTAGCACCAACTGCCGTACAGTAGGTCTGCGTTAACATTTGTGGCGTACTATAGCCATCCCGCCACTAATTTGAATTTTGTTAACTTGTTGACTTGTTGACTTGCTGACGTCATCAGCTGTGGACTTACCCAAAAATCAAACACCATTAACATAGGCGTTGAGTGAGTAAGCATCACTCAACGCCAAAATACTTAGACAGATTTTCTATCACATGACGTTGAGTGAGCAACCTTCACTCAACGCCAAAACACTTAGAATATAAATCAGTTTCTAGGCGTTGAGTGATTCAGCTCCACTCGACGCCAACTTGCTTTATCAGCTATCTGCTGCTTGACGTTGAGTGTGTGAGCATCACTCAACGCCAAACCCCTTATACAAAATTCTGTCTTCACCAGGCATTGACAGCGTTAAGTGAGCAACCTCCACTCAACGCTTTTGCCATAACCATTTTTCTGCTTAACTTGTCTCAGTGCTTTCTTGTTCTCAGCTAAGACAAACACTTGTCTCAGCGGTTATGCTGAGACCAACTCCCGTCTCAGCAGTTTTGTTGAGACCAACTCTTGTCTCAGCGATTTTTATGAGACCAACATTTCTCTCAGTGCTTTTGCTTTGAGCTTCTCAGCTGTCCCAACTATCTCAACACTTTCTTCTCAGCGATCTCAACAGTTTTTGCCTTAGTCAATTTTTCTTGTTTTTAGCTCAACAAGTGTTGAGCTGAGCTCAACGATCTGTAAGCTGAGCTCGACGAACTGTAAACTGAGCTCGACGAATTTCAAGCTGAGCTTGACGAACACTGAACTCAGTTCGACGAATTCTCCGAACTGAGTTCGACAAATTCTGAACTTAGATCGACGAATTTTGAAGTTCGACTGAGTTCAACTCATAGCCTTTTGTTGTGATCTTAGCTCGATGAATGGTGAGCTCAGCTCGACGATCTCTGAACTCATTTCAACGATTTCTCTGAACTGAGTTCGACGAACTCTGAGTCTCAAACTCTGAACTTAGCCCGACGAACTCTGAACTCAGTTCGACGAATTCCTGAACTGAGTTATACTCACAGCCTTTTGCTGTATGGCGTTGAGTGTGTCTTCATCACTCAACGCCTGTATACTTAAACAGATTTTTGTCAGCCCACAATATAGGTAAGAGTTTACCTGTCTTGGACACTTAGGCTACTTCTTGTCTTTCCAGTATCTTCACTTTGTGACCACTTGTCACATCACTTAGACAACCTGTTTAGACTTGTTCCATGGAACATCCTATACATGATGAGCTTAAACAACATCAAATACAACTATGCTCTTAGTGTTGATGGAGATGCATCTTCAAATCCAATCTAGAGAACATTGTGGGCAATGGACCCAACAGTTCTCGGTTCTACTTGCTTTTAAAAAAATATAATTAACAAGGTTGTGCAAGTGTTAATGGTACAACATTTGGATATTTTACAGGCAATGGATAACATTATATATTAGTATTTAATGTTTGGTTCTCAATTTCCAGGCATGTATATATTAGTATTTCCTATATAGTTGTTACATGTGAACAATAGTTAACATTTTATCGGTTCTAAATATTTACATTTTGCAGAGACAACAGACTGTTGAACCACTACAAATGACTAAAATCAGCAATAATATTTCTGATATTAGGGTTCCGCCTCAATCTATCTCTTTTAATCTATGTAGAGATTGAGAAATAGAGAATGAAGCAAGTCAGTGAGGAAAACCGAAGAACTGGAGGAGGTTTTGATTCTTACGAGGTTACTCCTTTTGGGTCCGAACTCCACGAGAAGTCGAGTTTCGGTTTCAACATTTTGGTACGATGAGTGTGGAGAGTAATAAGCATAAGAAAACCCTGAGCAAGTTCCATGGCTAGAGATGAAGGACAAGGAGCTGAGCGGGTGGACTCGCCATCCCCGACGGATGTGGCCACGGTGAGAATGTATGATGATTTTAGGAGGGAGATCATGGAGACTATTCATCACGCATTCTCCACCCTAGGCGAGTGCTCGGCGCCTTCCGTCCTAGTGATTGTGCCACCAACGTTGAGTGGGAACGCTCCCAACAAACGACCAGGAAAAGAAAAGGAGGGCGAGGGAAGCGGGCAGGATATCGGTGGGCGCGAGCTCTTCCCTAGCTCGGCAAGTACTGGATAGGACAACGAGTTGTTGGCACGAGATCTACCCACTTGGGTCGCAGGAGGAAGTCCCTTCAGCGAGTTGATTGTCTCGGCCCCGGTTAAAAAGGGTTTAGAGATGATTCCGCTGACCGGGCTCCCACTAGCCGGCAGGGCAGGTTGACCTCTTAGAGAGACAGGTTGAGACATTGATTTGAATCCCTCGAGATGGTTCTGCTGAACGAGCTCCCACTAGCCAGCAGAGCAAGTTGACCTCTCAGAGAGGAACCTCTCAGAGAGGCAGGTTGGGATGTTGATTTGAATCCCTCGGGATGGTTCTGCAGACTTGGCTCCTACTAGCCATCAGGGAAGGTTGACCTCTCAGAGAGGCAGGTTGAGACGTTGATTTGGAGCCCTCGGGTTGTTTCCTCTAACCCAGCTCCCCCTAGCCGGCAGTGCAGGTTGACCTCTCAGAGAGGCAGCTTGAGATGTTGATTTGAATCCCTTGAGATGGTTTCGCTGATCGGGCTCCCACTAGCCAGCAGTGCAGGTTTACCTCTTAGAGAGAGGTTGAGACGTTGATTTGGAGCACTCGAGATGGTCCTGCTGACTGGGCTCCCACTAGCCGACAGGGCAAGTTGACCTCTCAGAGAGGCAGGTTGACATGTTGATTTGAAGCACTCTGGATGGTTCCACTGACCGAGCTCCCACTAGCCGGCAGGACAAGTTGACCTCTCAGAAAGGCAAGTTAAGATGTTGATTTGAAGCCCTCGGGATGATTCTGCTGATCGGGTTCCCACTAACCGGCAGTGCAGGTTGACCTCTCAGAGAGACTGGATTGAATGTTGGTTGAGAGACCATGAGTAGATCTTGTTGTCAGGCTCTCGCTAGCTGACAGGGCTGGAAAGGCACTCGGTGGATGAATGAAAGAAAGTTTGAAATTGACCACGAGTAGATCTCGTGGTCAGGCTCTCGCTAGCTTATGGCTGGAAGGCGCTCGGTGGCCGAATGAGATAAAGTTGAAAAATAACCCTAAGAAGATCCCGCTCTCAAGGATCTCGACAGTTGGCAGGACTGGGAGTCACTCAGAAGTAAGTTGTGGCAAATATTAGGACCAAAGCATAAAAGATGCAGGACGAAGGGTATAAGCGAATGGGAGTGTCTAGGACTAGATCTCACTAGTCGGACACTCGCCAGGGGCCAATATCGAGCAATAAAGGTAAAAGGGGTGTAGTCGTACATGAGCTCAATGAGGCGAGCGCAACACAAAAATGGACCTTAAGGGCCGACCTGATTCTAACGCATGAATTCGAGAAACCGACGATTAGCTGAATATTACAGCGAGATGTTAGGATAAGGTCTTGCAAGACATCCTTCCCCTCACTCGCAACCTAAAAATAAGGATCAGCGACGAATCAGAGCGCGAGCCGAGTGCAGACAACGCGTGATAGAACTACTAAAGTTAAAATAAAAAAGCATCAAAGAGGAATCCAGACAGCAAAATTATAATTTATATTTTTCGAACAAATATTACGTCTCGCAAAAAAGGGGCATGCCCAAAAAGAAAGAAAAATACATGAAAGGAAAGAAAAAAGAAAAGAGCGGGAGCTTCAGGATGAAGTTGCTAACTGCTCGCTCTCGCGGGAGGTTGGGTTGGCGTTGTCCCCTGATTCGTCGATAAGGAGGAACAACTCGGGGATCAGGTCATCGACGATGACACTTACACCTTCACCCTCATAAGGTTAGATTTATGCATCACCTGAAGCGAGTGCTTCGTCTCCCTGATGGCGTTCTCCTGCATCATCAGTTCAACTTCTTGTTGAGAATATAGCTTGAGTTTTTTCCTCTCGCCGGGAATTGGGGGTACGAGGGTGTCGACCAACTACATGTTCTAGGCCTTCAGTGTAACATCCTGCCTTTTATTGGGCCACCAGAGCCTTAGTGGGCCCAATAAAAGTGGCCCGAACCTTACCCATGACCCGGTGGGAAATAACCCTAGACGGGAAATCGAGCTAGAGAACTCTGAATTGAGTTCTGTCAGTTCCTGTGGCCTCGTATAGTCAATACGAGCGCATCGGAACTCGTTCAGTTGGACTCCGAGGTCATATAGTAGATGTGACCATTCCTCGTAAAACGCAACGAGAGCGAGATTTTGTATATCGAGCTAGAGAACTCCGAATCGAGTTTTATCAGTTCCTATGACCTCATATAGTCAATATGAGCGCATCGGAGCTCGTCGCGTCACAATCCGAGATTGTACGACAAAATTGGATACTTTGACCATTTAACGCACTACGGCGCGCAAATATCGGACTTTCGTCAAACGGACTCCGATTCAACCCCAGTCAGTGGCATTAGACTCGTGTGGTCAATACGAAGTCAACGGAAGTCGTCCCGGTCAATTTCGATGACGATTGGTCAACCCGTGGTCAAATCAAGCATAGTTGTGCATCGAAAAGCGTGCGCACACCAATTATGTCACGACACCCAAACTTTGACCCGACCTCGACGACTTGGACCCACTTTGACTTTGACCAGCAATGGGGACCCACGCTAGGGTTGACTTGGTCAAACCCTCCTAAAAATCCATTTTTTTGGATTTTTTCTCCAAATGAGGGGCTCACCACCTCTCCAAAAGAGGATGGCCCATGCCCCCCTCACTCTCCATGGGCCCCAACCAGCAAGCCCCCATACCACTACAAGTGGAGGCCCACCCATTTCTTTTCTCTCCCTCTCTCTCTCTCTTTCCCACCTAAAGGCCCAAGCCCACAAAGGGGCCTCATCCATTTTCCCCACATGGGGGAAAATGGGAGACATCCAGCTGTCATTAGACAGCTGGAGGGTGGGGATTAATCCCTCCCTAAGGAGGGATTAGTCCCACACCACCCAAAGGGAGGGAACTCTCCCTCCCCAATCCTATAAAAGGACCCCAACCCCCTCTCTTTCCCTCACAGCTCTCAGAGCATTCCCCTCCCCCTTCTCCCCCCTCTGCCGGAGCTCAGGTGGCCGGAAAAAGCCAAGCCGGAGCTCCTCCTCCCCTCCTCCACCACCTTGAGCCATGTTCGACCAAGCCGGCCCCTCCCGAGCCCACCAAACTCAGGTGGAACCCTCTCTTCCTCCCCCTCCCCATTTCTGTCGTCGTGCATGGCGCTCCCGGCGGCCGGAGCGCCGCCGCCGTCCCCCCCTCCTCTCTCCGTTCATTTAAAAAAAAAATGCTCCGGCGATGGCCGGCGGCGGCAGGCCGTCGGACCACCGCCGGAGGGAGCGCCCACCACCGGCGGATCGACCGGTGGTGGAGCCACGGCCGGCCGGTGGCCGGCCGGCGGCTGGAGAAGCCCGTAAGGGCTGCGGGTTTCGGTTCAGGCGGGAAGAAGATGTACAGGCAATTCATTATTTATATATATATAATAATAATAATATATTATATATAAATATATTAATTATAATATTTATAATATTATAATTAATAAAGGGTTTGATTTTTAAGAGACCAAAATAGGCTCCTAGGGAGAAAGGTTTGAACATAAAAAATGTTCCCCTTATTGAGGGCTTCTTCCACAAAAAGTTTGAGAATTTTTGGTGTTGATTTGGTATTTTTAAAAGTCCAATTAAACTTTATTTGGCCAAATTAAAGGGCCAAAACTCTTGAAAAATTATGAAAATTTTTCTATGCTCATTTTATATCCATATAAGGGTTGTATCAAAATTTGAGCTCATGGGGATATGTTTTGATATTTTTCCCAAAATATGAAAGCCTAGGACCGCACTCGATATTATTACGCTCGTTTTCTTCCAAAATGAAAATTGGAGCGCGCGACTATCCTCTCTAATTTGAATAAGTTTCATATCGACGAGAGTGGCCGAGGCAAGTGACCAAGCTCCGGGTGTTTCGAGATTTCGAGAAACCGTCGAACGCCTCGACTCTCGGGTGATTTGGGTACGCTCAGAAGATGAGAGTAGGAGTGGTGAGTTATGAATTATTCTTGACGAATAATGAGGGTGTAACTCCTGATAAGTCCCGATCGATTAAGTCATGGTTAATAAGACGCAACCAACTCATAATCGGATCTTAATAAAGGGTGTAATCCAAGGAAGCCTTTAAAAACTGAGATGGACTGAATCTCTCCTGGATGGAGATGGAACTGAATGTGCCTCCTGGATGGAGATGAAACTGAAAAATCTCTCCTGGATGGAGATGGAACTGAATCTCTCCTGAGAACGGAGATGGAACTGAAGCCTCCTAAATGGAGTGATTGGACTACTAACCATTTTCTTTATGATTATTCCAGTTTTGCACTGGTCCAGTTCCTTTATTCTTTTCAGTTCAGTACTTTCATTTCAGTACTACTCCAGTCTCGTACTAGTCAAGCTTATTTCAGTACTTTCATTTCAGTACTACTCCAGTCTCGTACTGGTCAAACTTATTTCAGTACTTTCATTTCAGTACTACTCCAGTCTCGTACTGGTCAAGCTTATTTCAGTACTTTCATTTCAGTACTACTCCAGTTGCGTACTGGTCAGGCTTATTTCAGTACTTTCTATTTAGTACTACTCCAATTGCGTACTGGTCAAGCTTATCCAGTCTTGTACTGGTCACATTTCTTTCCAGCACTTTAAATAAGCAGCATAACCACCGCACTTGATCTTATCGTAATTTACTTTTATATTCTCGGGTCCTGCTCTAACGAGCAGTTATTGTTTAGGTTGAGCCTTAGTTGGGGATAACCGAAGTTGAGGTAGTCCTCCAGGTCTAGCCCCAAATAAAACGCTCCCACGCTCATTGTCGAAAGTAGAGCAAAGTGCCGATGCCCGAAGTGTAAGCCTAGTAAGGCAGGCCGTCGTAGACCCGATGTTATATTGTTTGCAATTGTTTGATTGATTGTAAATTGCTTGCAGTGAAATGGTGGCGGGTCGGTCCCTTCCGCAGACCGTTCGTACCGGTGCGGGAAGGTTGACGAATCAAGGCGACAGGGAGATGAGTACCACGGGTGACCGACCGTTATATTCCCCGTTCGGGTTTCCTCCGCTGGTCGGCCGAAATGATTCACCGGATGTCGCTCACATCCAGGAGTACACATGGTTGTACGTTAGGGCCTGGGGTTGTGCGGTACGATCACCCCCAGAAGTGGTAGGACTGGCCACTGTCACCGACGGCCACATCGGTGAGGCCCGCGGGGCTCGCTACCCTGCTGGAACAGAAGCGGTCCAAACTATGTCGACATAGGGTTTGTGTGCGCGGCTATGAATGCCTGCGGTTTGTGTGCGCGGCTATGAATGCCTGCGGTTTGTGTGCGCGGCTATGAATGCCTGCGGTTTGTGTGCGCGGCTATGAATGCCTGCGGTTTGTGCGCGCGGCTGTGAATGCCTGCGATAGAATTCAAGATATGAAAACCTGTTGTGCTGATGAGCTAGTAGAGCCTTGCTATAACCGTTTTATGTTATTGCTGCTTTTTCCGGTTATACTGCACTCTTTTATAATTGCTCCTAGTTGTTCATATATGAAATGTTGTGATAACCCTCTCTTGCTTCGGCTATTTACTTTTGTTGGGTGGGTGGGTGCTCGTCCCCAAGATGTGGATCCGGGGAGGAGATTTGTTTCCACTTAGCTCTGTGACTAACGGTTATTTGATTAACCATTCACAGGAGGTGGAGCACCGTAGTGACCCGCTGCCGCAGGAGATTACGCCAGCAGCTATGTCTACTCGAGCAGATGCACCCCCGCCGTCTCCGGTGTTTAGAGACGTGAGTGTCGCCGAGCAGTTTAGAAGAGAGAGTGTGTGAGAGACTTTATATAGTATATGTATAGCCCACGGGCTTTTATAAACGCATAAGGCTTCGGCCCTAGAACCTCTGTATTAATATGATATGTTATATATATATGTAGTGGTTTCCTGTTAATGCTTCCGCTATATTCTGATGGGTTGTGAATGTTATGATTCAAACCACTCAAGACGGCCATCTAGTGCTTGAATAGGGTGGATTGTTTTCCCCTATGAGCCCTGGGTGGACGTCTTGGGCCAGTAGTACCCCTCCGGCCCGACCCGGGCAAAAGGTTGGGGGGGGGTACTACAAATGGATCAGAGCGATCACGATTCGTCCTTGTGGAGCAGTCTCAGGATCCCTCCGTCCCTCGCTTCGTTCTAGGTTCGGGACGAACCTTGCAGTGGAAGCCTGGTGGACCCTAGTGTAGAGGCTTAGGGATTCTAGACTGTGCGTTAGTACGCCCATACACCATTGTTTTCCGCTTGGGTTGTCGCTTTTGCAAATTCCCTTACTTTTGCAAAATACTGACACTCTTTCATGTTACTTCTCCAGATATCGGAGTACAGTAACGGGGGATCCTCGTCTAGAGGATACGTTCCAGCCACCCCACCACCAGACTCGGTTGCTCCTGCAGCCGTACCGTTTGCCGAGTCAGATATAGGGCAGACACTGACGGCTATACTAGCGACTTTCCGAGATGCCCTGGCACAGCCACCGCGGGAGATGACCGCACCCACAGATTTGCTGACGACTTTTCGAGGACTGAGGCCTCCCCCTTTCAGGGGTACAGAGACGACCATTCAGGTAGAGGAGTGGGTGGAGCGAGTGGAGGAGCTGTTGGTAGGGATGATGTGCCCAGCTGTGGCAGCAGTCTCTTTGGTGGTGACCCTCTTGGAGGGATATGCGAGGGATTGGTGGTGAGCGTCTAGTCACTCTACCTTCCGAGGTCGGCCGATGAGCACGATCCTTTGGGGGGAGTTCTCCGTGGCTCTGCTAGAATTTTTATCACAGATGCAGACCGAGCCGCGCTGCAAGAGAGGTTCCTGCTCATTCGACAGGGCAACCGCACTGTGGCAGAGTATGAGAGAGAGTTCATACACCTGGCACGCTTCGCCGGGAACCTGGCTACCTCCGACAGGGATAGGGCCTCTCGGTTCTACCGAGGACTACGAGACGACCTGAGGCAGGCCTTGATTATGCTCTCTCAGGCCACCTTCCACACCATAGCCACCCATGCGGCAGCTCTAGAGTTGGACCAGCAGATGGTGGCTCAGCGGCGCAGAGGTCAAGTAGAGCTTCCTCGAGACTAGAGGCGAGACGTTGGAGTCGCTCCCCATAGACAGGATAGAGAGAGCAGACAGCGACGCCGCAGGCTGCCTTATAGGCGCCCACCAGCACCCCCAGCACCCCCAGCTGCACAGCAAGACAGTAGACCAGCTCCAGCTCCATAGCCCCCACTAGTGGCCCGACGAGATGTTCCCTTTGCAGGGAACTGCTTCTTTTGTCAGCAGCCGGGACATATGAGGGCCTTCTGCCCTCAGGCGATAGGGAGACCAGGACTAGGAGCAGTCCAGGGTGGACAGCCGGCACGGGGACAGGGTCAAAGAGGCCGTAGAGGCCGAGCTGGCAGGAGAGGCCAGCAGGGCCGAGCAGCTCCCCAGGAGGCCTATGCACTGGACCTGCAGCATGGACCAGCCCCTGACGTAGCCATAGGTATATATCTTAGGCGATAGAAGATATCAGATCTTCCACTATTGTTGTACATTTCATATATATATATATATATATATATATATATATATATATATATATATATATAGTTGGATGATATATATCTATATGTTTTCCTATGACGTCAGGAATCTTGTTGGTAGAAGGTCACCCTGCCAAAACCCTTTTTGACACAGGAGCGACTCATTCTTTCGTCTCCCACGATTTCATCGCAACAAAGGGAAATGTTATTCGCTCAACCGGACTGTCTATACAAATCCGTTTACCAGACGGGTCGGATATGACATCCACCGAAAAGTGTTCGTTCCAGGCTACGCTGGGAGAGGTAGAGTTTGAA
Source organism: Platanthera guangdongensis (assembly GCA_039583875.1). Taxonomy (NCBI): domain Eukaryota; kingdom Viridiplantae; phylum Streptophyta; class Magnoliopsida; order Asparagales; family Orchidaceae; genus Platanthera; species Platanthera guangdongensis. Next base: position 197,813,252 of record CM077159.1, read on the forward strand.
GTCTACGCAACCATCCTAGCTATAACTGGGTTTGACATAATTCTGGGAATGGACTGGCTGGCTGAGCACCATGCCCAGATAAACTGTTCCACGCGAGAAGTCCGGCTACAGAATCCAAATGGCCAGAGCGTCGCGTTGACAGGTGTGTCATCTGTCTCTCGTATTATTTTGACTTCTACACAGATGGTGAAGTCAGTCCGTCAGAAGGATGAAGTATTCCTTATTTATTTCGAGATGGAAAATAAGACTCAGGCGCTCGCCAAGGTCCCAGTAGTCCGAGACTTTCCAGATATCTTCCCTGAGTCCCTCCCGGGATTGCCACCTAAGCGAGAGGTCGACTTCCAGATCGAGCTCGTGTCCGGAGCACGACCAGTATCGCGAGCCCCCTACCGGATGGCCCCAAGGGAGCTGACTGAACTAAAGATCCAGCTACAAGAACTAATAGATGCTGGATTCGTCCGTCCAAGTTCCTCGCCCTGGGGAGCCCCGGTACTTTTCGTCAAGAAGAAGGACGGGACTCTGCGACTGTGCATCGACTATAGGGAGCTAAATAAGCTTACTGTACGCAACACGTATCCCCTTCCTAGGATCGACGAACTGTTCGATCAGTTACAAGGTGCTTCGGTATTCTCCAAAATGGACCTGAGGTCCGGCTATTATCAGCTTCGGATCCGAGAGGAAGATATTCCTAAGACTGCCTTCAGCTCCCGATACGGTCTTTACGAGTTCCTAGTGATGCCCTTCGGGCTCACCAACGCTCCCTCCGCCTTCATGGCCCTGATGAATAGAGTCTTCGAACCCTTCTTGGATCACTTTGTCATCGTCTTTATAGACGATATCCTAATCTACTCAAAGACCAAGACGGATCATACCCGGCACCTGCAGATGGTTCTATTAAAGCTCCGGGAGCACTCTCTCTTCGCCAAATTCAGTAAGTGCGAATTTTGGCTAGAAAAAGTTGGATTCTTGGGCCACACGATAAACAAGGAAGGAGTGGCAGTGGACCAAGCCAAGATCCAGGCAGTACAAAATTGGCTGCCACTCAGGACGGCTGCGGATATCCGGAGTTTCCTCGGCCTTGTCGGATACTACAGGAAGTTTGTCGAGGGATTTTCCAAGATTGCCCTACCCCTAACTGCTCTCACCAAGAAGGACGCCGTATTTCGATGGACGCCGGAGTGCGAGGCTGCGTTCATCGAACTGAAGAAGCGTCTGACTTCCGCGCCAATCCTTACGATTCCTTCAGGGACCGAGGGATTTCAAATCTACACTGATGCCTCCCTGAAAGGATTGGGAGCAGTCCTAATGCAGCATGGTAAGGTAGTGGCCTATGCTTCGCGGCAATTAAAGCCGCATGAATTAAACTACGCAGCACACGATTTAGAGTTGGGCGCCGTCGTCTTCGCCCTTAAAATCTGGAGGCATTATCTGTACGGAGTAAAATGTGAGATCTTCTCCGACCACAAGAGCCTCAAGTATATTTTCACGCAGAAAGAGCTGAATCTCTGGCAGCGCCGATGGTTGGAATTCATATGCGATTACGACTTCACTCTCCAGTATCACCCCGGGAAGGCTAATAGAGTCGCTGACGCCTTGAGCCGCCAGCCTGCGATAGTCGGGAGTTGGATGGAGCAGATCCCTAAGGAACTTTTCCAGTCTTTGATAGACTTGGAGATTACCCTGGTTGCCCGAAGAGATCCGGAAGAGTACTATTCTCAGCTGTATTGGATGGAGATCCAATGCGATATCCGGGACCGGATACGAGAAGCCCAGAAGATCGACCCAGAGGTAATGTCGATCATCCGATCTCTGCAAAGAGGGGCACATGAGGATTATAACTTGCGTGATGGGATTCTACAATTCAAGCATCGCATATTTATTCCCGCTACTGGAGGGATTCGTGGGGAAATTCTGCAAGAGGCCCATCAGTCGAGGTACTCGATTCACCCTGGCGTGGTTAAGATGTACGTGGACTTGCGTAGGACCATTTACTGGCCCGGAATGAAGAGAGATGTCACCGACTTCGTGGCCCGGTGCCAGACCTGTCAGAAGGTCAAAGCTGAATGCCGCAGTCCAGGAGGCCTATTACAGCCCCTGCCGATACCAGAATGGAAGTTCGAAGACATCTCCATGGACTTCGTCCACGGCCTACCTCGATCCCGTGCTGGGAATGACTCAATATGGGTGGTCGTAGATCGACTCACCAAGGTAGCGCGGTTCATTCCAAACCGACAGGGTGACGGAGTAGATATCCTGGCCAGGATGTTCCTAGAACAAGTGGTACGATTTCACGGAGTACCAAAGTCCATTGTGTCTGATCGTGACGGTCGTTTCACATCTAAGGAATGGAGGCGGGTGCAGGCATATTTGGGAACCAAGTTGGCCTTCAGCACTGCCTTCCACCCGCAGACAGACGGACAGACGGAGAGGACGAACCGGACGATGGAGGATCTTCTTCGACTGTGCATAGTGGAGCACAATGAGCCGTGGGAGCAGCTGTTGCCGTTAGTCGAATTTTCGTACAATAACAGCTACCAGGCTAGTATTAAGATGGCCCCGTACGAGGCATTGTATGGAAGGCGTTGCCGAACACCGTTGACTTGGGCTCAGGAAGAGGACCCGGAAGCCTTGGGAGTGGCTTACATCGATGACGCTACGGCAGCGATACGGCTGATTCAGGAGCGAATGCGGGAAGCGCAGAGCCGGCAGGCTAAGTACTATGATGCGCGACACTGACCGGTGGAGTTCAGCGTGGGGGAAATGGTGTTTCTGAAAATAAAACCCATGCATGGTGTCTCCCGGTTGAGGAAGCAGAAAAAGTTAGATCCCCGCTTCTTGGGCCCCAATCCGGTGATAGAGCGTGTTGGCCCCGTCGCCTATCGTTTAGCCTTACCCCCAGAGTTGGGGAATCTTCATAATGTGTTTCATGTCTCTTCCTTGAGACGAGTCCTCCGGCAACCAGAGCAGTACCTTCCTACCCCTCCGGCACAACTACTGTCAGATAGATCCGTCCGGCTCGAACCCGTCAGAGTAATAGATTACAAGGTGAAGACACTACGGAACAAAACCATTCCGATGGTTAAGGTGCTATGGTCAAACTATGGACGAGAAGAGTTCACATGGGAACCTGAAGCACTCCTCCGAGAAAAGCACTCAGAGCTCTTTCCCCAGGTATGTTATTTTTCCCCCTACTTCAAGCAAATTTTCGGGGACGAAAATCATTTTATTTTTATTGGATTGTAACATCCTGCCTTTTATTGGGCCACCAGAGCCTTAGTGGGCCCAATAAAAGTGGCCCGAACCTTACCCATGACCCGGTGGGAAATAACCCTAGGCGGGAAATCGAGCTAGAGAACTCTGAATTGATTTCTGTCAGTTCCTGTGGCCTCGTATAGTCAATACGAGCGCATCGGAACTCGTTCAGTTGGACTCCGAGGTCATATAGTAGATGTGACCATTCCTCGTAAAACGCAACGAGAGCGAGATTTTGTATATCGAGCTAGAGAACTCTGAATCGAGTTTTATCAGTTCCTATGACCTCATATAGTCAATATGAGCGCATCGGAGCTCGTCGCGTCACAATCCGAGATTGTACGACAAAATTGGATACTTTGACCATTTAACGCACTACGGCGCGCAAATATCGGACTTTCGTCAAACGGACTCCGATTCAACCCCAGTCAGTGGCGTTAGACTCGTGTGGTCAATACGAAGTCAACGGAAGTCGTCCCGGTCAATTTCGATGACGATTGGTCAACCGTGGTCAAATCAAGCATAGTTGTGCACCGAAAAGCGTGCGCACACCAATTATGTCACGACACCCAAACTTTGACCCGACCTCGACGACTTGGACCCACTTTGACTTTGACCAGCAATGGGGACCCACCCTAGGGTTGACTTGGTCAAACCCTCCTAAAAATCCACTTTTTGGATTTTTTTCTCCAAATGAGGGGCTCACCTCCTCTCCAAAAGAGGATGGCCCATGCCCCCTCACTCTCCATGGGCTCCAACCAGCAAGCCCCCATACCACTACAAGTGGAGGCCCACCCATTTCTTTTCTCTCCCTCTCTCTCTCTCTCTCTTTCCCACCTAAAGGCCCAAGCCCACAAAGGGGCCTCATCCATTTTCCCCACATGGGGGAAAATGGGAGACATCCAGCTGTCATTAGACAGCTGGAGGGTGGGGATTAATCCCTCCCTAAGGAGGGATTAGTCCCACACCACCCAAAGGGAGGGAACTCTCCCTTCCCAATCCTATAAAAGGACTCCAACCCCCTCTCTTTCCCTCACAGCTCTCAGAGCATTCCCCTCCCCCTTCTCCCCCCTCTGCCGGAGCTCAGGTGGCCGGAAAAAGCCAAGCCGGAGCTCCTCCTCCCCTCCTCCACCACCTTGAGCCATGTACGACCAAGCCGGCCCCTCCCGAGCCCACCAAACTCAGGTGGAACCCTCTCTTCCTCCCCCTCCCCATTTCTGTCGTCGTGCATGGCGCTCCCGGCGGCCGGAGCGCCGCCGCCGTCCCCCCTCCTCTCCCGTTCATTAAAAAAAAAAATGCTCCGGCGATGGCTGGCGGCGGCAGGCCGCCGGACCACCGCCGGAGGAGCGCCCACCACCGGCGGATCGGCCGGTGGTGGAGCCACGGCCGGCCGGTGGCCGGCCAGCGGCTGGAGAAGCCCGTAAGGGCTGCGGGTTTCGGTTCAGGCGGGGAAGAAGATGTACAGGCAATTCATTATTTATATATATATAATAATAATAATATATTATATATAAATATATTAATTATAATATTTATAATATTATAATTAATAAAGGGTTTGATTTTAAAGAGACCAAAATAGGCTCCTAGGGAGAAAGGTTTGAACATAAAAAATGTTCCCCTTATTGAGGGCTTACTCCACAAAAAGTTTGAGAATTTTTGTGTTGATTTGGTATTTTTAAAAGTCCAATTAAACTTTATTTGGCCAAATTAAAGGGCCAAAACTCTTTGAAAAATTATGAAAATTTTTCTATGCTCATTTTATATCCATATAAGGGTTGTATCAAAATTTGAGCTCATGGGGATATGTTTTGATATTTTTCCCAAAATATGGAAGCCTAGGACCGCGCTCGATATTATTACGCTCGTTTTCTTCCAAAATGAAAATTGGAGCGCGCGACTATCCTCTCTAATTTGAATAAGTTTCATATCGACGAGAGTGGCCGAGGCAAGTGACCAAGCTCCGGGTGTTTCGAGATTTCGAGAAACCGTCGAACGCCTCGACTCTCGGGTGATTTGGGTACGCTCAGAAGATGAGAGTAGGAGTGGTGAGTTATGAATTATTCTTGACGAATAATGAGGGTGTAACTCCTGATAAGTCCCGATCGATTAAGTCATGGTTAATAAGACGCAACAAACTCATAATCGGATCTTAATAAAGGTGTAATCCAAGGAAGCCTTTAAAAACTGAGATGGACTGAATCTCTCCTGGATGGAGATGGAACTGAATGTGCCTCCTGGATGGAGATGAAACTGAAAAATCTCTCCTGGATGGAGATGGAACTGAATCTCTCCTGAGAACGGAGATGGAACTGAAGCCTCCTAAATGGAGTGATTGGACTACTAACCATTTTCTTTATGATTATTCCAGTTTTGCACTGGTCCAGTTCCTTTATTCTTTTCAGTTCAGTACTTTCATTTCAGTACTACTCCAGTCTCGTACTGGTCAAGCTTATTTCAGTACTTTCATTTCAGTACTACTCCAGTCTCGTACTGGTCAAACTTATTTCAGTACTTTCATTTCAGTACTACTCCAGTCTCGTACTGGTCAAGTTTATTTCAGTACTTTCATTTCAGTACTACTCCAGTTGCGTACTGGTCAGGCTTATTTCAGTACTTTCTATTTAGTACTACTCCAGTTGTGTACTGGTCAAGCTTATCCAGTCTTGTACTGGTCACATTTCTTTCCAGCACTTTAAATAAGCAGCATAACCACCGCACTTGATCTTATCGCAATTTACTTTTATATTCCCGGGTCCTGCTCTAACGAGCAGTTATTGTTTAGGTTGAGCCTTAGTTGGGGATAACCGAAGTTGAGGTAGTCCTCCAGGTCTAGCCCCAAATAAAGCGCTCTCACGCTCCTTGTCGAAAGTAGAGCAAAGTGCCGATGCCCGAAGTGTAAGCCTAGTAAGGCAGGCCGTCGTAGACCCGATGTTATATTGTTTGCAATTGTTTGATTGATTGTAAATTGCTTGCGGTGAAATGGTGGCGGGTCGTCCCTTCCGCAGACCGTTCGTACCGGTGCGGGAAGGTTGACGACTCAAGGCGACAGGGAGATGAGTACCACGGGTGACCGACCGTTATATTCCCCGTCGGGTTTCCTCCGCTGGTCGGCCGAAATGATTCACCGGATGTCGCTCACATCCAGGAGTACACATGGTTGTACGTTAGGGCCTGGGGTTGTGCGGTACGATCACCCCCAGAAGTGGCAGGACTGGCCACTGTCACCGACGGCCACATCGGTGAGGCCCGCGGGGCTCGCTACCCTGCTGGAACAGAAGCGGTCCAAACTATGTCGACATAGGGTTTGTGTGCGCGGCTATGAATGCCTGCGGTTTGTGTGCGCGGCTATGAATGCCTGCGGTTTGTGTGCGCGGCTATGAATGTCTGTGGTTTGTGTGCGCGGCTATGAATGCCTGCGGTTTGTGCGCGCGGCTGTGAATGCCTGCGATAGAATTCAAGATATGAAAACCTGTTGTGCTGATGAGCTAGTAGAGCCTTGCTATAACCGTTTTATGTTATTGCTGCTTTTTCCGGTTATACTGCACTCTTTTATAATTGCTCCTAGTTGTTCATATATGAAATGTTGTGATAACCCTCTCTTGCTTCGGCTATTTACTTTTGTTGGGTGGGTGGGTGCTCGTCCCCAGGATGTGGATCCGGGGAGGAGATTTGTTTCCACTTAGCTCTGTGACTAACGGTTATTTGATTAACCATTCACAGGAGGTGGAGCACCGTAGTGACCCGCTGCCGCAGGAGATTACGCCAGCAGCTATGTCTACTCGAGCAGATGCACCCCCGCCGTCTCCGTGTTTAGAGACGTGAGTACCGCCGAGCAGTTTAGAAGAGAGTGTGTGAGAGACTTTATATAGTATATGTATAGCCCACGGGCTTTTATAAACGCATAAGGCTTCGGCCCTAGAACCTCTGTATTAATATGATATGTTATATATATATGTAGTGGTTTCCTGTTAATGCTTCCGCTATATTCTGATGGGTTGTGAATGTTATGATTCGAACCACTCAAGACGGCCATCTAGTGCTTGAATAGGGTGGATTGTTTTCCCCTATGAGCCCTGGGTGGACGTCTTGGGCCAGTAGTACCCCTCCGGCCCAACCCGGGCAAAAGGTTGGGGGGGGGGGTACTACATTCAGCCCCCTGTTCTCCTCCTCAAGACGAGCGATCTGTGCATGCAATTGAGCAGCGGTCGTAGCATCCTGCAAGAAGTTTGAAAAGAGGATGGGTTAAAGTGAGACGAACGGTTATTTGATTACCCTAGTTGTTCATATATGAAATGTTGTGATAACCCTCTCTTGCTTCGGCTATTTACTTTTGTTGGGTGGGTGGGTGCTCGTCCCCAGGATGTGGATCCGGGAGGAGATTGTTTCCACTTAGCTCTGTGACTAACGGTTATTTGATTACCATTCACAGGAGGTGGAGCACCGTAGTGACCCGCTGCCGCAGGAGATTACGCCAGCAGCTATGTCTACTCGAGCAGATGCACCCCCGCCGTCTCCGGTGTTTAGAGACGTGAGTACCGCCGAGCAGTTTAGAAGAGAGTGTGTGAGAGATTTTATATAGTATATGTATAGCCCACGGGCTTTTATAAACGCATAAGGCTTCGGCCCTAGAACCTCTGTATTAATATGATATGTTATATATATATGTAGTGGTTTCCTGTTAATGCTTCCGCTATATTCTGATGGGTTGTGAATGTTATGATTCGAACCACTCAAGACGGCCATCTAGTGCTTGAATAGGGTGGATTGTTTTCCCTATGAGCCCTGGGTGGACGTCTTGGGCCAGTAGTACCCCTCCGGCCCAACCCGGGCAAAAGGTTGGGGGGGGGGGGGTACTACATTCAGCCCCCCTGTTCTCCTCCTCAAGACGAGCGATCTGTGCATGCAATTGAGCAGCGGTCGTAGCATCCTGCAAGAAGTTTGAAAAGAGAATTGGTTAAAGTGAGACGAATGCAAAGTAATGAATGCGCAAAGTAGGCACAGACTTACCACTCCACCCACGTGCCTGGCGAGAAGACTCTTGGCAGTTTCCAGCCTCTACTTTAGCGTCACGACCTCTCCCGACAGCAGATTTCGCGAGTCATTGACATCAACGAGGTTCCACGATAAGAGAATGTCGCGGCGCGCTGTTATGTGAGCAAGCTTAAGGGTGCGGAGCTGGGCTTGCACACTCTTATACGCGAGTGCTTGTGTAGTTGTGTCATCGTTATAGACGAAGCTATCCTGTCTATAAAGCCCGAAGGAGAAGGCGTATACTTGACCGGAGATGGTCTCTCCCTCTTGCCAGGAGGGAAGGATTGTAGAGATAGAGGTCATGTTGGCTTCTCTATTCTATAGGAGCCGGGGGTCACTAACACTTCCAGCAACTTCTCGCCCAGACCAAAATTTTGGTGATCTCTCGACAACACTTTCTCTTTTGGCACTGTCGAGGTCTCGACGGTCTCGCTGGAGATCTTACCTGTGGTCTCGCTCATGACCAGGATTTTCGCGAGAGGAGCCGCGCTGACCTCCTTACCCTTGGCGTGTATTGTGGCCTTCAACTTCTTGGGGATCGTCAGAACAGTGGGCGCGTCAGATTTTTGCTTTTGGCCACTTGGCTTCGGCAAGGTTCCCGGTTTGCTCCTGCAAGCTGCGACAGAAGCCTCCGCGCAGGCATATTCAAGGGTGTGGGGCCTTGCCACTCGCGTGAGGCAGTTAAAGGGGCAGGTCTCGCGCCCATGTGCATGTAGCTATTACTACAGGAATTCTCAAGGAAAGAGAACCAAGTCTAGAAGTCAGCAGGATGGAAGGTACCTTTGTCAGCAAGCACTGGAAGTAGCAGGTCGACATTCGTCCTCATGTAAGGGACATAGAAGTCCTTCTAGAAGAAGAATTGCTGGAGTTTGGCATTGTGACCTCTAAGGCTGGGAGGATGATAGGTCAATTCTTCCTATTGAATAGGCGAGGGGGGAAGGTTGCCAAAATCATCTGACCCAAAGATGAATTTGCGGATCCAGTGGTGGTTCTTGTTGGCGAGACCGGTGACCTTGAGGTTATTATCGGAGAAGAACACGATCTCATCCTTCTTGGCCCTGAAGTTGAAAAACTTGCGGAAGATAGGAAGACTGGAGTAAACAAAAGTTACCAGGAGGGCGATGGAGTTGGGATTGAGCTGAGCGGGAACAACTCCAAAATACCGCAGGGCCTGGCGCACATCCGGCCACATGGAAAGGCGAAGCCCTACCACGAAGTGTTCTGCGGGTATCGTGAGCTCATTCAGCGAGAAGTGGTATAGTGATTCCTCCTTCCCCGGATGACACACAGTAAACCCGGGCGAGACGTAGAGCCTCACCAGCGAGCGGTACTCGTCCTCCGTCAGGAAAGAAATTCATAACGCGAGATCGTAAGAAAGCATCCAATGAACATATATATTCGTGGCATTTATACGGCAGGAGCAATGTTTGACAATCAACAGATGTAAATATTACAACAGTACCATTAGAAAAAGGAGGGGCAGGGGGCAAGTGCTGATAGGCTCATCATGGGCCTGTTATTGCTATCCTTGGTCTCTCATCCCCGTCCTAGGTGCCATGTGCGAAAATTGGTGTGCGCGAATGGCTTGTAGCCCCTATTACGCCAAGTGTAGCTGGTCCTCGGCCCGTGCGATGTGGATTCCATGGTAGTTCGTCCAACTACCAGCTTCACCCCTTAACTCATCCACCATCTGCGAATAGTTATTTTTCAGGATGAGCAGTCGTTACTCGACTAAGTCTTGGTTCTCTTGAACCCGATTATAAATCTCGCATAGCATGAGGGCGTGTTTTCGAAACAACTCGGTCATTCTCCTATTCAGTACCACAACATCCTTTGGGTCGCCCAAGAAAGCTGCAATTGTGTCAGGAGAGGGAGGCGGTGAGAACTCCTCCTTATTAATGTCAACATCAGTCGACGAGATCTCGCGATAGCCTGTAGTGAATAAGTTCAGCCATGTATGATCAAATTATAGTAAGAATGAGGTGAATGCGCTTAATTACCTGGCAAAGTATCAACGCCTCTGTCCGGGTGTCGGCGAGAGGTACATGGCCTCCGCTCGAAGGGTGCGTCAAAGGTAATGGGCCCCTTCACGAGCCCTGAGCAGAGAGGCGCCTGTTCGACGGTAGGATTGTTGGCAAGAGGCGGGAGGATAGAAACCTCTAAAAAAGTTGGCAAGTGGAGGAACGAATGTGAATACCTATGGAGTCCCGGGGGTGGTCAAGGAGTCATCGGGATGGACCCGCCCGCCATCCGATCACACCTGACCATCTTCACTTTTTTGACCATCTTCACTTCCCTCTCTCACGGCAGCAATCGAAAGCGGCATTATCTACTAGAGGCGAGAGAGAAGGCCGAGAAGAGTGGGAAGTGCAAGCATCACCTATCTATGACTAGGTATATATAACAGAGTGGGGGGGACCCACCAAAAGATTCCCACCAGGTCAGCAGGCAATCACCAAACACTTTGGGTTGGATGTTTCTTTCCGAGCTTGTGCCAATCTCGCAAAGAGCGGGGATTGCGTACAATCCCATGATCTTCGAGTGGGTCCCTCAGGCAATCCCAGGGGAAAAATGGGCCTATGACCCAAGAAAGCCGAGAAGGCGAGCGGGGCATTCAGGCTTGCATGTGGACAAGTGAATGAGGTTAACAGGCCTGCATTCGCCAAGGACCTGAGGCTTGCGCGCGGCAGGCGAGTGTGATAGATGGTCTGCACTCGCCCTTGGCGGTGAGTGAGTGTGAAAGACGTTCCACACTCGCCCATGGTGGCGAGTGAGTCGTAGGCACTCCAGTTTCATCGGGCACTCGCCCTCAACCAGGAGTAGGCTGATGCTCACCATCTCGTCTAGGCATTTGCCACTCGTTCATGGAGTGTTATGTTTTGGCCTGATCCTTCCCAACAGCAAAGCTACGCTATTGGAAGACCCAGTCGGACTGCGTATAGTAGATTCGAACAGCGGAGTTACGCTATTTGCAGACCAGACTTGTAATTCTATAAATAGATCCGTCGGGGCACCTCTGGAGAGCATCCCTTTTTTGGCCTCTTCCTCCTCTGGTATTCTTGTTGGCTTTCAAGTGTCCTCCAGGGTGCCCCAACTCAGCATTGGCTGGGGAGGGGAATCACTTTAAGATTTCTCGGGTGTGTGGTGGGTAGTCATGAGCAAAAAGCCAGAGCCCGGAAAGCCTGCCCGGGCCCGGCCCGGGAAAAGCTCGGCTAGGCCCATTTTGACTTGGTGCCCGGCCCGCAGCCCGGGCGTCGGGCCTATCCTGGGCTCGACACCCAGAACGACAGAAAATCCCGCTAGCTGGGCCCGACACGATCAGGTTTTCTGTACACGAATAGTGGTGGGACCTCCGCGTTGTATCCCAGGATCTGTTCCTAGTCCTAAGTTTATGGTCTTGTGCACTTCTTTAGGAGAAGTAGATGCGAGGTTACCCTTTTTGGATCCGAACTCCAAGAGAAGCCGAGTTTTGATTTCAACAATCTATGTACAAAAAGATCCCCCCGAAGATTTACTCCAATGGAGTACTTTTTGTGCATGGATGTTATGAAATGTAAACATTGAGGGGTGATATTTATAATTTTGAAAGTGCAAATATGTAATTACACAAACTTCAAGGGGAAGTACAAGTAAAGCCATGTATTGTTATGATATTATGGTCACCAACGTGAACTCCCCACATAACGAGTTTTTGGCATCTCAAATCAGTAACTCAATATGCTTGTCAAGTAAGCCATCTTAATCCAACTTTCTGTAAAGTGAAAATAGTATTATAATTGAAAATCTACCATGTTAAACCGAATATTTAGCCCTGGAGACAAGCGCCATGGTCAACCGAATATTTAGCTCTTCAAAAGCTCGCACGCACTCTGGAGACCAAATGAACTTCTATTCTTTTCGCGTCAACGTGGTTAGCGGTAAAGCAATCCGCGAGAAATTTGCAACAAATCTTCGTAGCAGCCTGCTAGTCCAAGGAAGCTCCTGACCTCGGCCACTGAAGACAACACCGGCCACTCTTATATGGTCTTGATCTTCGCTGGGTCCACTGCTATGCCCGCTTCACTCACTACATGGCCCATAAAAGCCACCGATGATAGCCAAAACTCGCACCTCGAGAACTTGGCGTAGAGCTGATTCTGCCTCAACGTATTCAACACTAACCGCAAGTGCTTCTCATGATCGGCTTCCGATCGAGAGTAGACCAGAATATCATCAATGATACAATCACAAACAGATCCAGTCCTCTCGGGATATTCGGTGCATCAAGTCCATAAACACCAAGGGCGCATTGCACAACCTAAATGGCATTACCGTGAACTCCTACTACCGTACCGTGTTCCAAATACGGTTTTGCCCGTATCCTCTACTTGTGCGTATATAACCCTGCTTCAGCAACTCTTATAGTTGGACTTTCTACTCCGCCATCTTCTTTGGCGCGACGTGATATGGCGAGCGGGCCACAGGTTTCGCATTATGGCTCATTGTTTGGAGAAGAGTGGTGGATTGATGAGTTAGGATAATCCAAAGGGATCGGGGAAGATCAAGGGTCCACAGTTGAGCTCTCCCATCTCTATACACCCCTTATATTTCCTCTTTTCTAAAGCTCCAATGGAAGAGAAGCGCCAACCAACAACCTCACTCCCACCTCTCTCGCATGGTGGCTCTATTTGATTCAAAAAGAATCCTTAGGGTCATGTAACCTCCCTCTCAAGTTAGATGCATTGTTAGTGTGATATGATAAAATGGAATTCTCCCAATCTAGTTAATGTCGTTGATAATCATGCTAGTGTGATATGATAAAATATCCTTTGTCTTGTTTTGAGAATCTCATCCAGCATATATATATTGTTTACTTATACTTGACATGAAAACTTGAAGTACCCATCCATGTTGGTATAGAAAATGATCATGTTAATATAGTGAGCTTACATGTCAATGTCGTGATTATGATGTAAATGAAATGATGTGCATGCTAATGTAAAAAATCATAAATGAGGATTATATGGTATTTTAGAGATCACATATGTATGCTTAGGCTCATGTATGTTGGAACCAAGAAACACATTCATAAGAGTTCAGACCTAAGGCGTAAGCCCAAGGTTACTAATCTTGTGGTCTAACACCACATATTTGATGGCATAAACAAGAGATATAGAGAGATGAACTGACTACAAACCAGACCTAAATGCTGCAGTGAGGAAGTGCAACCACATATCCGGAAGTCAAAAAGAACTTTCCCTCCAAAGCCAAGAGCTGAGCTAGGCAGTAGGAAGGCACAAACTGGAGATGTAAAAAGCTGGGGTGGGTTGGGGGGGGGGGGGGGGGGGATTAAAGGCACCTTTGAGCTCCTATTTATAAACAATCCAGGGAGGGGGGGATTGGTTTGCATGAATATTTGAATCTTGGAGAATCTGCATTTGTATCTCATTCATTTGAAATATAAGCACAAAATAGTTGGCCCAACTTATTACAATTTGGGTACTGCAATGTCATAGACTAAGGACAGTTGTGAGCTTATGGATGTAAAGGTCAATAGATTCATTTGTATATGTTCAAGTGCTCATACTTGTTACGGACCGCGCAAGGTTCATTTTTGAACAGGCCTGCGAGCCTTACACTCCAACCCATCTCCGCACACGGAGCACGATCCTTGTGCATCGGGTTGTTGAGGTAGGGTGTTGAACCCACAACCTCCTAGATAGAGGGGATTGACACCGGCCTCCAGCACCAGTTGAGCTGGTGTACGACCTACATGACTGTTCAAAAATGAAATCCCGTGCAGTCCGTAACAAGAGTTAATGGAATGTAATATTTGATTCTTTTTATATGATTTTTTTGAAGAACACAAATCATGAAATAAGTTATCTCAGACTGTCAGACCTTGAATGTACAACATACAATTCACTATCCAATCATCCATTGTAGGGCACGCAGATTATATAATTTTGAATACTTAGTGAGTACAAATTAATGAGATCGCTATTTCAATCACTATGTAAATACAGGCTTTTTATCTTGGAATGAAATAATGAAGTTCTTGGGAGTATTTATACATATTCCTATAATAATATTAATATCTAAATATAATTGAATCAAACTGTTAATAAATAGCACACCGCACAAAATTGAAGAGCTGATCATCTAGATAGCATCACTGATCAAACGGACGTGATGGTTGCTGTTCCTCCCAATGAAAATTTTTGAAGCCCCTTGAATCGTTCTGCTCCATGTCTACACAACAAAATAAATGAAGTTTAATTGAAGTTACAAACCATTTTTTGATTATATCATTTATACTTCAATTCACTTAGGCTCCGTTTGAGGGGACTTATTTTCACCGGTCAAGCGGTCACGACCGCATGAACCGGACTTAATTAAGGTCCAGTTCATGCGGTCGTGACCGCTCTGGTGAAAATAAGCTTCGTTTGGGGTGGCTTACTTTCACCGGTCAAGCTGTTACGACCGCATGAATCGGATCTTAAATAAGGTCTGGTTCATGCGGTCGTAACCTTGACCGGTGAAAATAAGTCCCCCCAAACGAAGCCTAAGTCCTCCCAAACGGAGCCTTAGGCTCCATTTGGAAAAACTTATTTTCACTTGTCAAGCGGTTACGATCGCTTGAACCGGACCTTAAAACTTATCTTCACCGGTCAAGCAGTTAAGACCGCATAAACCGGACCTTAATTAAAAAAAACATGTTTATTTACAGAATCATGATTTCAAATTTCAACCAAAAAAGTTAAAATGTTTGCCTTTTCCCTTTACAAGATCAATCCATGGGCGTTACTGAAGAAATACCTTCTCAACAGAAGCCAACAAGCGACCTATTCCAGCAAACTCTGCATCTCTGTGCCGACTCCTGATGGCCGGAAGTGACAATCGCCCATGAGATCCAGGGAGAAGAGCCTTACACTCCGCCACGACCTGGCAACCTACACTCCTCTTCCTCTTCGCTGTTTTCCCGACCACTCTGCCACCGATCCTGAAGCCTCCATCGGATAAAATCTCATTCAATTCATGGATGGATTCCGGCTTCATCAAGCTCCTCCTATTGATGACGTGGAGGGAAGGCCTTGACCGCGAGATCTTGCCAGGCGTCGGCGCTGGGCACTCATCCTGAGCTGCAAACTTGCGGAGGAGCTCATCGGAGGATGCCTTGGACACTTGCTGCACCTTCGCCGGAGAGTTGGAAGGAGGATGTGAAGAAGAAGACATTGGGGAGAAGGAAATGTTTTGAGAACAGAGGGAACTGAAGAGGTGTGTGAAGTTTGTGTTTGAATAAACCTACCGTTGGAGACACGTGTGTCAATCGCATTGGCCAAACTGAATTCGAATATTGCCGTTGAATGGTGGGCCATGGCATAAGGTTGCTCAAGCGACTGGCTACGGCTAGTTTTGATTTACAAGCAAAATGCTATGAGCACATATCCACCAGTGCTATGATTTGGCGGTGTTTGAACATTAGAAAAATATAATATTTTTTTTTGGCTCGGATCATTAAATTGGAATTAGATGCACAAATTTGAATTTACTTCAATTTCAATTCTCGTGATAATTGAAATTGAAGTCAAATCTAATTCTATTGTTCGGCTGAATGCCAAAGTTTTATTACAGAAATTGGAATTCGGGTTCCACTGTTCGGCGACATGTCAGAATTTTTTGCCCGATCGCGCATTTTTCGCCCGAGCGTGCATTTTCCGTCCAGACTCGCATTTTTACGTCTGGGTGTGCATTTTTTTTCGCCTAGGCGCACATTTTCCGCCCGGGCACTCATTTCTCCGCCAAGGTGCGCATTTTTCGCTCGGACGGTCATTTTCCTCATGGGGGCGCATTTTTTTCCGCTCGGGAGCGAATTTTCCATCCAGGCTTGCATTTTCCGCCCGTGCGCGCATAGTTTGCCCGGGCGCGCATTTTCCGTCCGGGCGCGCATGTTTCCGTCCGGGCGCGCATGTTTCCGCCCGAGCGCGCATTTTCCGCCTGGACGCACATTTTCGCCCGGCGCGCACTTTTCTCCAGAGCGTGCATTTTTTCGCTCGGACGCACATTTTTTGCGCGGGAAAATTTAAATTTTATGCATTAAATTAAACTGAATTTAAATATGAGAATGAAAATACAAGTGCAAATAACCAAAACATCAGTCTTCAAATTTAAAACACATGTCCACATCATAAAAAAAGTCTGCAGCAGACAAAACATAAGTCTACGACATAATCAATTGAATAAATGTAGGCAGAGCCAGGTCCTCCTAATTGGCATCCGAAAAACAATGAGTACGTCAGTCTTCTTGTCGTCAACACTAATCATATCGATATCATGTATAACCTCAGCCTCAGTCAGATCTGTAATAGTTGCAATGATCGTCAATATCTTGTCTGCCTTTGAGATCGGCAACAGTGGCGGTTGAGAAGTCACACTGCTCTCATTCTCCATGTTCCTCACTATTACCGTAACAGCATCCGCAATAATATCTACCGCAAATGTTTTCTTTTCTTCTTGCTCTGTGTCTCGATCTTCTCATTCACGTTGTCGTCCACTGAATCATCAATGTGAATCTCGTTCACTGACTCAGATGTTGTAGCAGATTGAGCTCCAGTAGCTCAATCACCCCCCCCCCCCCCCCCCCCCCCCCCCCCCCCCGCACACACCCACAAATACACAATCAAAACACACACACACACACACACACACACACACACACACACACACACGATCAAACACACCCACACACATACACGCATACACGTATACACACATACACAATCAAAAGCACACACACATACATACACAATCAAAAAACGCACACATACAAAATCAAACACAGACACACATACACAAATACACAATCAAAACACACACACACACACGATCAAACACACCCACACACATGATAGCACACATACACAATCAAAAGCACACACACATACATACACAATCAAAAAACGCACACATACAAAATCAAACACAGACACACATACACAAATACACAATCAAAACACACACACACATACACAATGAAGCACACACACACATGCATACACATACAAAATCAAAAACACACACATACACACATACATACATAAATAAACAATAAAACACACACACACATACACACATGCACAATCAAAATCACACACATACACAAATACACAATCAAACAAACACACACATGAACACATACACAAACGTGAAAAAATGTTGATATAGTGAAAAATGAATTCTATGATATAGTGAACAAATTCCCCAATATGGTGGACAACGAAGAAAGAAATAAAAAAAAACACTTAAATCTACCAAAAATAAACCTAGATTTACAAAATAAACCTAGATCTTCAATAAAGCAACAAGATGCATCAATAATCGAAGGAATAGATGCCGAACAAGGGAAGAAATGGAGTTTACCTGTTGCTGCCAGACGAAGAAGATCGCAGAAGGAGGAGGAATCGGGCGCTTGTCGGAGAAGACTCCCAACGGAGAAGAAAACTCACGCGTTTGCCAGAGAAGATGCTGTCGAAGAAGGAGAGGGAGAATCGCGCGCTTGATTGCCCAAAAACACCGTCGTGCCGGAGAACACTGTCGACGAAGACGAAGAAGGATCACGTGTTTTGCCCTATTGTCGCGAGGGGGCTGATTGTGAGCGAGAGAGGAGGAATCGCAAAATGACTGGTCAGGAGGTAAGAAATGAGGAATACGTGTTTTGCCCGATTTGAATTCCTACGGGAATGCAATAGAATTTTGATTCCCACTGATTTATTTGGCTGCTGAACGTCGGAATTGGAATTGTCAATTCCAATTCCAATTCCAACGTAATGAACAGAGCCTTAGGGGAAACTCAAATATTTAGAGAAATTTTTTTCATAAAAGGTCAATCATTTAGGCTCCGTTTGGGGGGACTTATTTTCAGCGGTCAGCGGTTACGACCGCATGTACCGGACCTTAATTAAGGTCCGGTACATGCGATCGTAACCGCTTGACCGCTGAAAATAAGTCCCCCAAACGGAGCCTTAGTCCCATAGTAGCAAATTTCTTTGCATTATCTATACTATATATAAAAAGAAAAACATATTTTAGTTAAACATTCATATTTTGATTTTACTCATTTTTATTTGAAAAAAATCAAGTTTTAAAAATTTATATTTTTTGCTTTTATTTGAAAAATATGCTCTCATATAAACAAAATCCTCCACCTACAATAAAAGATGATTTATTTCCGCCTCTCACAAACCTCCGTGCACACAAAAAAAAAAAGAGACGAGCAGAGTATAACGCTCAAGGGTTTGCGAGCAGCGAAGCGTGGTCACTTGGCTGGGATAATGTCGCTCTGGGAATAGGGCCCCTCTGCGCTACTACAGTTGAGATAGCATCGCAGTGGGTCGTAGGGGCGAGACCTCCATACCTATCAAACGTGTCGAATGTATATAAACACATTTATTCATCCATATCTCGGTTGTTTTTCTCTCCCGCTCTCGGTTGGCTAGGTCAGCCGCAAACCACGCTTCCTTCCCGTTCTCCTCTTTTTCCCGTCCAGAGAGACGTCGGCCGGAATCCGCCACCCGCGAGCCCCTCTCCTTCTCTCCCCGTGCACCGTCTGGCTGGAGGAAGATTCGCCCCCTTCCTCTCTCGATTTCTCCCTTTCTCTCCTCATGGAAGAAGCCGCCTACTCCTTCCTTCCCGATTTCTGCTCGGGTTTGCCAGCAATGGGAAAGGTGAGGCCTCCGTTCACTGTTGCCGCCGGGAGGAGCCCTACCAGTCAATAGAGAGAAGGAAGGCGGCCGATCTTTCCTCTCTTGAGTTCCTCCTCTTCTAGGCGCCGACCGATCCTCTGTTCTACTATTGGTGGCCTACCAGGCGGAGGCAGAGCTTCCTCCGTCGTGGTTGTGTGTAACGCCAGAAAGCACAGATCCAAGGGCCAAGATTAATATGTCAAAAGGGACGAAAGATATAAAGCCACGTCAGCAAGCCAAGAGAAATTCCGGAAGCAATAGCATCGAGACACGTGCACCCACCTGAGTGGGCAACTTATCTATTTAATAATTCTGTTTAATAGGAATGCTGTAATGGCCCATTGATTAGCAACGGTCATATTTAGTAGTATAAATATGTACTCTTTGTTTTAAGCATGGTTATTATCTTTTAATAAAGTTTAAGTTATTTTCCTCCCGTTTCCTCACCATGTCTCCGCCGGCCGCTGCCGGAGGAGCTACATTGGTGCTCTCGTTGACCTCTCGCCATGACGGGTGCGGAACCACCGCCAACAACACGCCTCAAAGAGTTGTCCACCGGACAACAGGAGATCTGGAAGACAATGGATCAACGGCACACGGAGCACTCTCAAACATTCTCCCGGTTGGAAGCCGAACTATTGAAAATCTCCCGAACGGTTCAACAAACGATCGAACAATCCACACAGGACATGCGTTCATTGCGCCAGGAGATTACCGCGCTGTTAAAGGCCACGCCACCGCCATCACACGATGGAGGCATCCCACCGCTTCGGTCTCAGCCAGAGGGACTCGGAGGTCACTCATCATCATCGACCGGAGTACCCGCACTCATGCCAGCCACATCCCTGTCCCCACGCAACATCGGCACATTCACCGTGCCAATCCCATCTCAGGTCATCATCGATGGAAACAGCCCAAACCCGGGACAACCATTTCATAATTCGAACGGAGCGGCACAGGGGGCCCACCGCGACCTCCGAGGACCCCCCGCTTCCCATTCTCCGGCAAACGGCTCGCTGGCCCATCAGGTTTTCCCCGGGCAACCAATCACCTTTGGCACACTTGGTTGGGCACCAAACTATAGTATGGCCCAAATGGCTTCAGTGGGGACACCAACATCATTATACCATCAGGGCCCACCCACGGCACAGGCGTCTCAGGGACAGAACCCACAGCAATACGCTTGGAATTTCATCAACGGACAACCAGCAGGTTTGAACAAAGACGGAGGAGACCCGCTAACCCCACCATACCAAGGTACCAACATCGGCACATCATACCACCAGTACGGGCAGGTAAAATTTCATTTCCCTCGTTTTGAAAATGACGACCCATCTGATTGGGTCAAGAAAGCTGAACATTTTTTTCGCTTTTATAACACTCCGTACACCTCTTACATGCCCATAGTCGCAATGCATCTAGACCCTCCGGCATCGAGATGGTACGAATCTCTGAATCCGGACGGAGCATACTATAACTGGAACGAATTTAAATTCGCTTTAACAACACGATTTGGACCATCCGCATTCGAAGATCCCATGATTAAACTCACACTATTACGACAGCACAGCACAGTTATGGCTTTTAAGGACAAGTTTGAGGAATTAGCAACTAAGATAACCGAAATACCACCCGATTTGTTACGCTCAATATTCATCGTAGGCCTAAAACCAACAATTCAGCGGAGTGTTATAACCCAACGCCTCTACACCTTAGATGAGGCTTTCAATCTAGCAAAACTGTATGAGAAACAATGGATCGACGAAACCAAAGCCACCCGCCACCCCTTTCATACCCCACCACACCAACCACACGGCACACCTCAAGTTAAACCACACAACACATCCAAACCAGGATACAAACGACTGACCCCGGCAGAGCTACAACATAAACGAGAAAAAGGTTTATGCTACACATGCGACGAGCGCTACCTACCAGGCCACCGCTGCAAAAATAAAGTGACTTGCCTCTATAAGGAAGACGACAACATTACAACCATAGAACCCCTCGACGACGACACCGGGACACTACACGACATAGGCACCCCGTCACAGCCGGAATATGAAATAGGCTATCACGCCCTAATCAGAACCTTCTCCAGTCAATCCATTCGATTTGAAGGAGCGTTATTAAGCCACCCCGTTCAAATATTAGTCGATTGTGGTAGTTCAACAAACTTCATCTCCCACCGCATAGCCAGCTTCTTAAATGCATCCATTACGGTCATAAAACCTTTCAAGGTACACGTAGGTAATGGAGAATCCTTAGTATGCACCGGAATTTATATGAACGCAGAACTATCTATCCAAAACCACCACTTCGCCACAAACTTATTTGTACTCGATTTATATGGGTCGGACATCGTCCTAGGTATGATTTGGCTCGAGTCCTTAGGAAATGTAACCACCAATTATAAGGATAAGCAAATGACATTCCAACAGGGCCACAAACGGATTTGCCTCCAGGGAATGAGATCCATGGAAACAACACCCATCACGCCGAGCCAAATCAACAAATTAGTCTCCCAAGACTCCATATCCTCATCCATCCTCTGTTTTCTTTCTCTCCAAGTAGACAACCACGAAACCAGAACCCCGACAAACGCCCCCTCCGAACTGGCACCACTCTTAGAAAAATACTCTGACATCTTCCAAACCCCGGTAGGCATACCACCCCCCCCCCCCGGACATGCGACCACAAAATACCACTCCAAAACCCGGATACCATCGTGAAAGTCAAACCATACCGCTACCCACACTTCCAAAAAACAGAAATCGAACGATTAGTAGAAGATATGCTGACCCAAGGACTCATTCGGCCAAGCACCTCCTCTTTTAGCTCCCCAGTACTTTTAATAAAGAAAAAAGATGGCACATGAAGATTTTGCGTCGATTACCGAGCATTAAACGCAGTCACAACACGGGACGCCTTTCCCATGCCTACGGCAGACGAGTTATTTGACGATCTATACGGATCCACATTGTTTTCAAAACTGGACTTACAATCCGGCTACCACCAAGTTCGTATGCACCCGACAGACGTTCACAAAACTGCGTTTCGCACCCCCCAAGGATTATATGAATTCCTAGTCATGCCTTTCGGCTTAACTAACGCCCCGGCAACATTCCAATCCCTGATGAACACCGTGTTTCAGCCATACCTACGAAAATTCGCGGTAATATTTTTTGACGACATACTGATTTACAGTAAAGACCTACCAAGCCACCTCCATCACTTAGAAACCATATTCGCCACATTACGTACCAACTCATTCTACGTCAAACAAACCAAATGTCAATTTATGACTACCACAATAGATTTCTTAGGGCACGTCATCACCACATAAGGAATTAGCCCCCACCCGGACAAGGTTTCTACAATTGTCAACTGGCCCACACCGTCATCACTCAAACAACTCAGGTCCTTTTTAAGATTATCAGGATATTACCGCCGTTTCATCAAACATTACGCCACCATAGCAGCACCCCTCACGGATCTCCTGACAAAATACAAATGCAAATGGACCGACAAAGCGGACGCGGCCTTCCAAAACCTAAAATCACACCTCACAACCGCACCGGTCCTAGCCTTGCCGGATTTCACCCAACCATTCACCATCGAGACAGACGCATCCGGCTGCGGCTTAGGGGCCATATTATCCCAAAACAGACATCCCTTGGCCTACTTTAGCAAGAAATTAACGGCCAAAGAACAACTAAAATCCACCTATGAGAGGGAATTACTGGCCATATCCTCAGCCTTGGAAAAATGGAGACAATATCTACTCGGAGCACCGTTCATCATCCGAACGGATCATCAGACCCTTCATCATTTGACCACCCAACTACTCAATAGTCCCTCACAACAGCGTTTTCTTGCCAAACTATTGGGATTTAATTTCAAAATCGAATACAAGCCCGACCGTCTTAACACCGCAGCAGACGCACTCTCCCGGCTACCCGACAACAACCACAACCTCCACATGCTTCAATGTTCTTATAATAAATGTAACAATTTTGAGAAACTCGCCGAATGGTACAAAACGGACCGCTTAGCAAAGCAGGTCCAGAGAGCCCTGCAACAGAAGCCCAGCCGACTGCCAAATTGGACACGCACAGACGATAAGTTTTTTTTAAAAAGGTTTTATATATCCCAGGATGCCCTTTACGCCAACAACTAATCCAGGAAGCCCACGATGCTCGATCCAGCAGACACTCAGGAGTCAAGCCCACTTACTATCGGTTACGGACAAATTATTATTGGCCAAAAATGATCATGGACATTCAACGATACGTCCAACGCTGCGACTTATGCCAAAAGGGGAAGAGCACAAATCACAGCCCTTACGACCTACTTCAACCATTACCTATACCAACTTTAATTTGGAACGATCTCTGTATGGACTTCATGACCCACCTACCACCCTCAGAAGGATACACCAACATTCTGGTGGTAGTAGATCGCCTCACAAAAGGAGCCCACTTTGCTCCATTATCGACCTTAACGGGTCCTATCGTCGCACGTGTCTTCTGGGAACACGTCGGAAAATTACACGGCTTACCAAACACGATTATCACCGATCGAGACCCGGTGTTTTTAAGCAAATTTTGGAAGGCATTATTCACACAGCAAGACACCAAGCTCAGCTACAGCTCTGCGTATCACCCCGAGACGGATGGACAAACAGAGAGGGTTAATCGCTGTCTGAACCAATATCTTAGGATTTTCGCTCACCAAAATCCTAAGCATTGGTCCAAGCTCCTGAGCTGGGCAGAATTCCACTATAACACCACATATCACTCCTCCGCCGACATGACAACATTCGAAGCCATGTTCGGCCGACGACCACCTGCGATTGTTCGGCACTATAATAATGAGCACACAACATTACAAGCAGTACAAGCACATTTCACAGATAGAGATGCTCTATTGGACCAGCTACGCTCGAACCTCCAGCGCGCCCAACACCGCATCCAAACTGCAGCAAACAACAAACGAACACCCGTTAAATTTTCAGAAGGAGACCTAGTACTAATAAAATTGCAGCCATATAAACAACTCTCAATAAAAAATCAACAAAACGCATGCTTCAATCTCAAATATTACGGGCCCTTTAAAATAATCCAACAAATTAACCCAGTAGCATTCAAACTACAACTACCAGACTATTCCAAAATCCACCCCGTTTTTCATGCATCACTTTTAAAACACTACCATGCCAACAATGACCTAACCATTCACCAATTACCCCATAGGGACACAAATAATGAACCCATCCATGGGGTCTTAACCGTCGTAGATGAACGCATGATATGGAAACACGACAAACAGGTCCACCAAGCACTCATCCAGTGGGAAGGCCTGGCGCCGGAAGATAGCTCGTGGGAAGACGTGATATCCCTTCCCACCCAGGTACGCAGCTCACTGAAATTTCAGCACACCCCTCACACACTTCCGGTTGATGCAGGTCCGGAACCCACACAAGACCCAAAAACAGGCACAACTACTGTTAAAGATCAGGCAGGACCAGGAGAAAAAGAACACTTATCTGGAACATCGACGGCGGTCGGGCAACTGGGCGAAGCTCCAACACTCTGGCCACCCGACAACTCACGCGAAGCTCCGGCGCACCGTCGGTCACAGAGGCTCCACCTTCGAGGACAGCTCCGGCTACCGCTGCTGCCATTTACACCGCGACGAAATCGCTCTCACCACCGGCGTTCGCTCACTCGCTCACCGACACAACAACAAAATGGCGGTGCGGTAAAGTTAAGAACGACGCGGACGTCGTTATCGAGGACGGGGACTGATGTAACGCCAGAAAGCACAGATCCAACAGCCAAGATTAATATGTCAAAAGGGACGACAGATATAAAGCCACGTCAGCAAGCCAAGAGAAATTCCGGAAGCAATAGCATCGTGACACGTGCACCCGCCTGAGTGGGCAACTTATCTATTTAGTAATTCTGTTTAATAGGAATGCTGTAATGGCCAATTGATTAGCAACGGTCATATTTAGTAGTATAAATATGTACTCCTCTTTGTTTTAAGCATGGTTATTATCTTTTAATAAAGTTTAAGTTATTTTCCTCCCGTTTCCTCACCACGTCTCCGCCGGCCTCTGCCGGAGGAGCTACATTGTGGGTGCTAGTAAAGTTGCGTTGCTGAAATTCACCGTGAAAGAGGTCGATTGGAGATGCAAACCTTCGAGTGGAGGTCGAATTTATGTAAAGGCAGCCACCGCGGCCGTGCTCCGTCATTTTGGTGCAAGCTCTGATGCTTTCGAAAAAACGCCCCTAGGGTAAAGACTCTTTTTCCTAGGTCTTGAGACCGTTGTTTCTGCATTTTGTGCTTATGTCTATTTTCATGCAATGAGAGTCCCCTCACGTCATTGCAGTTGAGCATGAGGACTCCGTCAGGGCGTGGGATTGCAACCCCGGCGTAGATTTGTTTGTGGATTGCACGTAGAGTCCCTCTCCCACCATGAGGTGGAGAGCG
Organism: Platanthera guangdongensis; assembly: GCA_039583875.1. Classification (NCBI taxonomy): domain Eukaryota; kingdom Viridiplantae; phylum Streptophyta; class Magnoliopsida; order Asparagales; family Orchidaceae; genus Platanthera; species Platanthera guangdongensis. Next base: position 197,838,757 of record CM077159.1, read on the forward strand.
GGGACTCCGTCAGGGCGTGGGATTGCGACTCCAGTGTAGCTTTCTACTTCTTTTCTGCTTAGAAGGGCTACCTGCATCCAATTGGACGCAGTGTGTGTTTTCCTCGGTTCATTGCGAACCTCCGGCTCGATTGTGTCCGTACCAGGCATAAATGTGCATTTAGTAATTCGACGTGCGAGACTGGATTTAGGTATGTTGTGTGAAGCCTATCTGTGGCGGTAACCCCAGATCAGTGATGTTTGTGATGTGCATTGCGACTAGCCCTAGGGGCTCGAATGAGAATGTCCCGTGTTATTCATCATATAGATTTCAGGATTTCGTGGGATTTGTTCGAGAACGCCCCATTCCTAGGTAGGCTCGTGTTAGGCCCGGTAGAACGACGTTCCTGTGGGTTTTCGTAGGACGGGTGAGTTCTCCGTCACGTGTAGTCGTGTCCATAGACCTCTTATCCCATGTCACGTCACCAGTACATTTAGAGCCTCTTTAGGCTAAGTTGAGAAACTGTCATTCTTTGGACCGAAGGCGTGTTTGTACCTCCCATCACGACGTTCCAGGATCGGGAGTAGTGTTATACTCCCCGTCGCACTCTTTTGGACAGTTGTGGATTGTTTCTCCCCACTGTCGCGCTCTTTTGGACATATGTGGACTATTTCCCTCGTTGTCGCGCTCTTTTGGATCGATATGAATCTTGTGCCTCTCTGTTGCGCTCGTTCAGCTAAATGCAAAGTATATCCCTCCTATCACTACGGTTGAGTGCGAAGGGCGATAACATGCCTCTCATCGCGAGTACGCGAATTGGAATGTTTCTAGGGTTTAGGTCGTACGACTTTGAACGTCAGCGACAGGTGCGTGATAGTATCGCTACGGGGACCGCCTTAGGTGCCTATGTATTTTAGGCAAGTCTCAAGAAGGGATACACTAAAAGCATACCATGAGAGGATGATCCGCGTGGTCATGCATGCCATCGTTTATGATGTTTGTGCTTTTGCTTATTTGTGATTGGCCCGTTAGTAGCCGCACCTTCCTTTTTATAGTGGGGAAGAAGCACTACCACCCCGGGGTGGGGGTGGAGTCGTTATACACTTATATCGTTGTGGTCAGCTTTAGCTTACTGCTGTTTTTGTTTTTGTCTCGTCTTTGTGGATTGTCCAGGTATAGATACTGGCGAGCCGAGCGGAAAATAGTGGGCAAGAAGCCCCATGATGCGCCGACCCTCTAAGGCCAAAGTTTTGTATATCTTTTATGTATTGCCGGCCTGCGTGTCGATGTGTGTATTTTCTTGTAGCGTGCGAAATGTTTATTTTGGAAAGCCTTGTAAAGCCTTAAGGCTAGCACCTCCTCTTATGGTGCGTTTCTTTCTTTGAAGATATGAACATTTAGGCCCCTTTGTTTTGGGCTTTTCTTAGCTTCTATTGTAGGTTTATAATCTGATTAGTTTGTATAGTTTCTTGTATCAATTAATAACATTTTAGATTTGTGAATTTTGTATGTCGCGGGGCCCCGGCCGTGCCCATGTTATATACTATTTGCAGGTCAGGGATGTTACGCCGGCAACTTATCCCCTCGAGTGAGTCCAATTCCTCAAGTTATGATGTTGTCGTAGTCCAGGTCCCTGCACGAATTCCTCTCTTGCATACCTGCTACTTACCCCCTTGAGTGAATCCAAGTCCTCGAGCTGTGATGTTGACATAGTCCAGGTCCCTACGCAAACTCCCCTCCCGCCTACCTACTACTTCCCCCCTCAAGTGAGTCCAAGTCCTCGAGCTGTGATGTTATCGTAGTTTGGGTCCCTGCACGAGCTCCTCTCCCGCATACCAGCTACTTTCCCCCTCGAATGAGTCCAAGTTCTCGAGTTGTAATGTTGTCATAGTCCGGGTCCCTGCGCAAGCTCATATCCCGCATACCTGCTACTTGCCCCCTCGAGTGAGTCCAAGTCCTCGATCAACGATGTTGCAGTAGTCTGGGTCCCTGTGCGAACTCCTCCCCCACATATCGGCAACTTGTTCCCTTCAATGAGTCCATGTCCTTGATCTGCGATGCTGTTGTTGTCCGGGTCCCTACGCAAACTCCTCTCTTGCATACCGATTACTTGCCCCCTCGAGTGAGTCTAAGTCCTCGAACTGTGATGTTGTCGTAGTACGAGACCTTGCATGAACTCTTATCCCACATACCGTGTAACATCCCAAATTCTAGAATTGGCAAAAAATTGGGTGACACGGCCTGAGACACGAGCGTGTCCCAGGGCGTATCCCGCTCGGGTTGAGTAGTTGGGCGCGTGGTCGACGAAATTCGGTCGACGAAGTTTTCGGGAGGTCACGCCCTGTGACACGGGCGTGACAGGGGGCGTGACAGGGGGCGTGACCTAGGGCGTGTCCCCTCTGGTCGACGAACTGCGCTCGACGATCGTCGAGCGGCAAGCAAGGGGTACACGACCTGTGACACGGGCGTGTCACAGGGCGTGTCCCGCTGTGTCGAGAGGTCGACAATTTTCTCTCGACGAGGTGTCGAGTGGGTTACACGCCCTGGGTCACGGGCGTGACTGGGCCGATACGGGCGTGTACCATGGTCGTATTCTAGTTTGGATATGTCAGAATGAGTCGGTTTGTGTGCCGCTTAAGGTACACGCCCGTGTCACAGGGCGTGTCAGACCCGAAAAGTGATTTTGTTAGAGTTTTCTGGCCGTTCATTTCCCTGTTTTGGATCTAATGGTCCAGGCTTCTTTCCTGTGGATAATAAAGCCGAGAATGGGATAAATTCCCTTCATTCTCGTCTCCTTCTTCTTCTCATTCCAAGAGAGAAAAAGAAAGGGAAAGGCCAAGGCAAGGAAAGGAGAAAGGAAAGCCAGCTGCTGGAGGAGCTACGGCGTGCGGATTGAAGATCCGAGAACGGATTCGTGAAGGCAAAGCCGAGGCGGTGACTTCCATCCGACTACTTCATGGCGCCAAAACGATCTTCAAGGGTAACGATCTCCTTCTTGGGCATCGAAGTCCTTTCTTTATGCATGTGTGTGGAATCCTCCACCAAGAGGTGGATTTCGTAAGCGATTCCGTGGTTGTGTTTGCATCTAGAGCCGGAAGTGTGGAGTACGACATAGGCATGCTGTGTGAAGCCCATCTGGACGGGTAGTCTGGATTGGTGATGATCATGGGTAAACCGGAGAAGACTCCGTGGATTTGATTATATGAAAGGTTTATGTGTTGTGGAATGAATGTTGATTGGATATGGATTATGGATGTTCGGAGACTTTGCATAAGATCCTGGTTATGTTGAGAGATCAATTGGTAGCATGGCTGGGGGAAACGCGAGATGAACCTAGCTTGTTACACCACATGGTGTGGGTTGATCTGTATTAGTGAGGATCGATGGGTGGCAATGTCTGGGAGGATGTGAGGAGGACCCTACTTGCTGCACCACATAGTGTGGGTCGATCGGATATAGGTGAGGGGTCGATGAGTGGTAATGCAAGGGGAGCCTCGATAGACCTGGCTACCACACCACATGGTGTGGGTCGATCTGCTCTGGTTGTTTGTGGATGCTGTGAGGTAGTACCTCTGAGTGGTATGGACGGGATGTCGCCAATAGTAAGATTGGTGGATTAGGATGAAAACGCCCAACCAACAAGTGAAGAACCTCTGATCGGCAGTGTACGACTGTGATACCCGGTACACCAAGAAGGTGCCCTGAGTGCACAGAGCGTCTGATGGATACCAGCGTTTGTGATATGATTATGCTTGCTAGATTGATAGAGATTATGATATGGCAATGCATACAGAGAAGAAACCACTGCCCCAGGTAAGGGGTAGAGTCGTTATAAATGGGTCAGCTAATGCTGACCGTTACTTTGTTTGCCGCTCTTGGGTGGATATGTGTTTGCAGGTGCTGCTGCTTGAAATGAAATGAGCGGAATGGATGGATTGCTACTAAATGCCCTTGAAGGCCGTGCGAAGCGTGTTTGGATTTCATGTGTGGCCGGACTGCGTGCCGATGTACGAAAATGTATTTGTGTAAAGAGAAACTTGTAAGGTCTTAAAGCCAGTGTGGGTGAGTTGTATACATTCCTGGTTTTGATATATAAATGTGGAATTTATATAGTGGTGGACATTCTCTGAGCTGAGTTCATTTAACTTAAAATGCTGCGCTAGAATGTATTGAGTTAGGATGCGAGTAGATTTTGATTTTCACAAGAAATTCTGCCGCTTGTCTGTGACATATGGCGTGGGGCCCCGACCGGACCCATCGTTATATGCCACGTGACGAGTGAGGGTGTTACGTACCAGCTACTTGTCCTCTCGAGTGAGTCCAAGTCCTCGATCAATGATGTTGCAGTAGTCCGGGTCCTTGCGAGAAGACCTCTCTCGCATACCGGCTACTTGATCCCTCAAGTGAGTCCAAGCCCTCGATTTGTGATGTTGTCATTGTACGGGTCCATACGTAAACTCCTCTTCCCTATACTGGCTACTTGCCCCCTCGAGTGAGTCCAAGTCCTCAAACTATGATGTTGACGTATTCTGGGTCCTTCTGTGAGCTCCTCTCCAGCATACCGGCTACTTGCCCGCTCGAGTGAGTCCAAGTCCTCGGCTGTGATGTTGTCGTAGTCCGGGTCCCTGGGCGAACTCCTTTCCCGCATACTGACTACTTGCCATCTCGAGTGAGTCTAAGTCCTCGAGCTGTGATGTTGTCGTAGTTCGGGTCCCTGCACGAACTCCTCTCCCACATACCAGCTACTTGCCTCCTCGAGTGAGTCCAAATCCTCGAGTTGTGATGTTGTCGTAGTCTGCATCCATATGCAAGCTCCTCTCTAGTATACCGACTACTTGCCCCCTCGAGTGAGTCCAAGTCCTCGAGATGTGATGTTGTCGTAGTCCGGATCCCTGCGCGAGCTCGTCTCCCACATACCGGCAACTTGCTCCCTCAAGTGAGTCTAAGTCCTCGAGCTGTGATGTTGTCGTAGTCCGGGTCCCTGCGCGAACTCCTCTCCTACATACCGGTTGCTTGCCCCTTAAGTAAGTCCAAGTCCCCGAGCTATAATGTTTCCATAATTTGTGTCCCTGTGCGAACTCCTCTCTCTACTACCGACTACTTTCCCCCTCGAGTGAGTACAATCCTTGAGCTATGATGTTGTCGTAGTCCGGGTCCCTGTACGAGCTACTCTTCTGCATACCGGCTACTTGCCCCCTCGAGTGAGTCCAAGTCCTCGAGTTGTGATATTGACGTAGTCCGGATCCCAACGCGAGCTCCTCTCCCGCATACCAACTACTTGCTCCCTCGAGTGAGTCCAAGTCATCGATCAGTGATGTTGCAGTAGTCCGGGTCTCTACGCAAACTCCTCTCATGTATGCCGACTACTTTCTCCCTCGAGTGAGTCCAAGTCCTCAAGCTGTGATGTTGTCGTAGTTCGGGTCCTTATGCAAACTCTTCTCCCACATACTGACTACTTGCTCCCTCGAGTGAGTCTAAGTCCTCGAACTGTGATGTTGGCGTAGTCCAGGTCCCTGTGTGAACTCCTCTCCCGCATACCGGCTACTTGCTCCCTCGAGTGAGTCCAAGTCCTCGAGCTGTGATGTTTTCATAGTACTGGTCCTTGCATGAGCTCCTCTCCTTCATACTGGCTACTAGCCCCCTCCAGTGAGTCCAAGTCCTCCAGCTGTGTAGTTGTAGTAGTCTGGATCCCTGAGCGAGCTCCTCTCCCGCATACCGGCTACCTGCCCCCTCGAGTGAGTCCAAGTCCTCGAGCTGTGATGTTTTCGTAGTCCGGGTCCTTGCGTGAGCTCCTCTCCCGCATACTGGCTACTTTCCCCGTCGAGTGAGTCCATGTCCTCGAGTTGTGATGTTGTCGTAGTCCGAGTCCCTGCGCGAGCTCCTCTCCCGCATACCGCCTACTTGCCCCCTCGAGTGAGTCCTAGTACTCGAGCTGAGTTTTTGTCGTAGTCTTGGTCTATGTGCGAGCTCTATTTCCGCATACCGGCTACTTTCCCCCTCGAGTGAAGTCCAAGCTCTCGGTAGAGTTGATGTTGCAGTACCGATCCCCGCATCGGCTTGCCCCCTGCGTGTTGTCTACCTGCCAACCTATTGTAAGCTTTTCTCCACCTTTAGTCGAGCTTGGCTCATGCGAGGTGTCAAAGCTTTCACCACCTCTAGTAAAGCTCGACTCCTGCGAGGTGTCGAAACTTTGTCCGCCTCTAGTTGAGCTCGGCTCCTGGGAGGTGTCGAACATTTTTTGACCTCTAGTCAAGCTCGGCTCCTGGGAGGTGTCGAGCATTTTTCCATCTCTAGTCGAGCTCGGCTCCTATGAGGTGTCGAGTGTTCTTCCTTTTCACCCCCAGTTGAGCTTGCCCGTTTGGCGAAGGGCCTGGGAGGTGTCGACCATTCTTCTTTTCCACCCCCAATTGAGCTTGTTCGTTTAACAAACGTCTTGGGAGTTGTCGACCTTTCTTCTTCTTCACCACCAATCGAGCTCGGCTCTCGCGAGGTGTCGACCTTTCTTCTTTTCCACCCCTAGTTGAGCTCGCTCGTTTGGAGAAGGGCCTGTGAGGTGTCAACCTTTTTTATTCTCCACCTACAGTCGAGCTCGGCTCCTGGGATGTAACGCCCCTGATTTTTCGGTGTTTATTTTAATTCCCGTAGTGACGTATTTTTGACGTCAGGACGTTACGTTGACGCATAGTTAACAGGTGATGTTTGTTGGAGCATGAGTTTGCTCAGTGGATTTTCCTGTGTGGTTGGTTTTGTTTTGGTTGCGCATCTTCCCTCGCGAGCCGGGTCTGTTTTGTTGATGTTAGAGATATTAATATTTTAGTGTTATTATGTTTAGTCTCACACCGCCTATCGGTGTTGTGAGTCATATTGTAGTTCCTATATAAAGCCCCTTTGTGGAAGAATAATATCGCACTTTTCATTTCCTTTCTCCTTTCTACATGGTATCAGAGCCAGATTGTCCTGCTGCGGGGGTGTGTTGAGACTATATTAGCCAGCAGGACACGTGTGTGTGGGACCGCATGTTTGGGCATTCCCCATCGCGTTCCAGGTCTGGGTGTTGACCCCGGTGGGCCCCCTTGTGGCGGAATATCCCCGCGGTCCTGTGGTTTGGGTTAGTCCCACATCGCCTGCAGCAGGCGATCCTTTGTGTTCATGTACCCCCGTCCCCCCTTACCATCACCTCGGGGTTTTGGGAAGATGTGTGGTGACGGGTAGTTTCCACATTGTTTTTTTTAAAAGTTGTTGTTGGGTTGTTGTATTGTGTCTCTATGATTTCCGCCTTCTTGCACGTGATCTACGTGAGGGGGAGTGTACGTCATGGCCTCCAGGCGTAGTCTATACCTTCGTGCACGTATTCCACGTGAGGGGGAGTGTTTGTGATATCGGCGACTCGGATGCTTCTTTCCCGACTCCTGCCTTAGTCACACTCGGCCCCTAGGTATAAGCTATGTCTTCTTGCACATGATCCACGTGAGGGGGAGTGTTTGTGATCACGGTGACCCGGATGCCTCTTTCCTGACTCCTGCCTCAATCACACATGACCCCCAGGTCGATCTCGTATGTTGTTTGTGTCTTCTCGTTGTTTTCTTTGTATTTGGTATTTTTTGGTTTGGTCTTTCGTGGTTGACCGAGTTTCCGCTCTGAGTGTATCCAGCATTGTCATGGTCGGTTTGTGGACCAACGTCGTGTGGCTCCTGCCCGGTTGAAGTATCACCGGTGATACCATGTGGAAACTACCCGTCACCACACATCTTCCCGTCACCATGTGGAAACTACCTGTCACCACACATCTTCCCAAAACCCCGAGGTGATGGTAATGAGGGACGGGGGTACATGAACACAAAGGATCGCCTACTGCAGGCGATGTGGGACTAACCCCAACCACAGGACCGCAGGGATATTCCGCCACAAGGGGGCCCACCGGGGTCAACACCCAGACCTGGAACGCGATGGGGAAAGCCCAAACATGCGGTCCCACACACACGTGTCCTGCTGGCTAATATAGTCTCAACAGTTGACTCGGTGAAACTTTTTATAGGGATGTGGTGGCGTTTTTCCTTCGTGTGGTGTTTTGCCCGAGTTTGGTTTGTCGGATTGGGATTTCAACTTCGTCGTTAAATTTGTAGCGTCGGTATTTAGCTACGGTGTGATTTTCGCAAGATTCTGAGTTGGTTTGGATTTCGGGTCGTGTTGGGTTTATTGATTACTAAATTGTAATATATTATTATAATTATTTATGTATGTATATATATAGTCGGATATTAGATCACGTCAAAAAATCTTATTCATCTTCTTCCCGAACCCAAGCGGCAGACTTTTTCGCGAGAGAAGCAAACGGCGGTCTTCACGTGCGTTTTGACCGGCGATAGGGGAGATCCGGTGGCCGTTTTCGTGGCCGGAGTAGAGATTCGGAAAGCCCTCGCCGAGATCTACCCAATCGTGATAAAATTTTCCCGATTCCTCGATTTTCAGGCGTTAGAGTTAGTGATTTTAACCTTTTTTTCCTCCAAAAGTTTCAGAAAACGTTGCTAAGATCATTTTGCGGCCGATCCTTGTCGCGGTGCGAGCGGGAGGGGTTTTTCCGGAGTTTTAAGGCAAGTGGTTCCCCCTGCATGTCTTATACTAGTAGTTTTCTTCTCTTCTTTCCTCCTCCCTTAGACAATAAGATTAGTGTAGGTTAGCTGTGAAAAAAAATCTTAGAGCAGGACAATATTTCGGCCAAGGCTTGGAGAATAGGATTAGAGATTAAGTTAAATTCGACGGGTTTAGGTTAGAAGATTCTTCGAGTATCGACGGTAGGATTCGTCGAATATGGTAGGTTAGCCGGGTGAGAATTCACTGTAAATCGTTAAGTAGAATTCATCGTGTATCACAAGCCTAATTCGCTGAGTATCGATAGAGTAGAATTCAGTGAGTATCGCCGAATTTCCTTAAGAAAATTTTGTCGGGTAATGATTCGTCGAGTGTAGATTGTAGGTCTAAGTGTTTTTCGGCGAGTATCAATGAGGATCGTCGAATATCACGAGTTAGCTAAGGAAATTTCGGAGTGTATCATTGGAAACCATCGAGTATCGCTAGTCTTTTTTGCCGAGTATAGTAGAATTCGTCGAGTACCGCCAAGTCAAATTCGTCGAGTATCGATAGCTTATTCGTCGAATATCGTTAGTCTTTCGCTGATTATCGCAAGTCTTATCCGTCGAGTATGGAAGTATTTCGTCGAGTGTCGTGGTACAATTCGTCGAGTATCCATGAATTTTGTCGGGTATACTTGTCGAATTTTTCCAGGACTTAGAATATTTTGTCGTTTCATATATGATTCATCTTGTATGATCCTTAAGGTGGTTTTAGGATTTGTTTGAGGTTTTCTTTGGGTTTAGACTTGAGATTTGGTTTGGGTATGATGTTTTTTCGGCTCTGAAGGTTGGCAGTGGATAAAAGGACCACCAACTAGATGTCGGTTTGTGAGTCTGTACACTTGCTGGTTGTTTGGTCTCTGTTTTGAGGGCTGTTGGATTGGGTTAGGACAAATGGTCACCACCGCATGACCTTCTTTTTGAGACGTTTGGGTCTGGGAGCCTGGTATGAGACAATTAGTCACCGACTCTGACCCGATTGATATTACCAATTGTTAATGATTCACGCTTTCGAGCTGCTGTTTTGTGCTCAGTTTGCTTTTTAGATCAGTCTATGCTATTTTATGCTAATCCTTACAAATTTTGTCGAAACATGACTTCGTTCCGCATTTGGTGCAAATGTTCATTTAACTTCCTTATTACAGTCTTTTACTTTACCTGATTCATTTGACTAATCAGTTATGGTTTTCAGTATTTCTTATAGACGGGTTTGGTAAACCCTTTCTTGCTTTTATACCTTTTACCTGTTTATTTCATTTGTCACTTGTATTTTCTTGCTGAAGTGTTCTTCTTTTGAATGCCTCAGGTTCAGGGCTGTAGCCGGTGGAGCGGCTGTGTTGGGTCGTAGTTTTTAACTACAGTTGTTACAGTAGTTTTCCTCACCGTTGTGAGGTAGTTCTTGTTTTAGTTTATACTTGCATACTCTCAGTGGGTTCGTGTCAGGTTATTGACACCCACTGGTAGTTTTCTTTTGGATTATTGAGTATTTTGGTAGCCACTAGTTTCCCCCTTTGTGGTTGTTTTTACTTGCTCTCTGGAAAGGTTTTATGATAAGTTGCATGTTAGATATTTTAAAGTATAAAAATTACTATTATTACTTCATACATGTCATATTTTAAAACCTAAATCACTATATTTAACGGTCGTAAAAGTTACTTTTACTAGTATTATAGATCTAGAGTTTTGCATATCATGAGTTGTCCTTTGGGGATGTTTATACTCATGTAAGACGTCTAACCTTGCAAATAAAGTATTTTCCGCAGCGTATGACTATCTTTTTTTCTTATGCACTAGATGAGCCAGTAAGCCGAGCATACAGCTAACCGTTTAACTTAAATTGGATTTTCTCTAAATAATTTATAGATCTTTATCAAGGAATTAAGTTGGAGTTTTGTCCGAGCGTCTGCAGTTATTCTCTGCTGACGTGGCATCATAACGCGCATTTTCTCTAACTCTGATATATCATTAAATGAGGAGAAAATGCGGGTTGTGACATGCGAGGTGTTGATCTTTCTTATTTTCCACCCCCTGTTGAGCTTGCTCTTTTAGCGAAGGGCTTGAGAGGTGTTGACCTTTCTTCTTCTCCACTTCTAGTCGAACTCGGCTCCTACGATGTGTCGACCTTTCTTCTTCCACCCCTAGTTGAGCTTGCTTGTTTAGTGAAGGGCCTGAGAGGCATCAACCATTCCTCTTCCACCCCTAGTTGAGTTCGCTCTTATAGCGAAGGGCCTGAGAGGTGACGACCTTTCTTCTTCTCCACCCTCAGTAGGGCTCGTTTTTTTAGCGAAGGGCCTGGGAGGTGTCGACCTTTCTTCTTCTCCACCCCTAGTCGAGCTCGACTCTTGCAAGGTGGCAAAATTTCTTCTTCTCCACCATCAGTTGAGCTTGCTCTTTTAGCAAAGGGTCTGTGAGGTGACAACCATTCTTCTTCTCCACCTCTAGTCGAGCTCGGCTGTTATGAGGTGTCGACCTTTCTTCCACCCCTAGTTGAGCTCGCTCGTTTAGTGAAAGGCCTGGTAAGTGTCGACCATTCTTCTTCCACCCCTAGTTAAGCTCACTCGTTTAGTGAGGGGCCTAAGAGGTGGCGACCTTTCTTCTTCTCCACCCCCAGTTGAACTCGCTCGTTTAACGAAGGGTCTGAAAGGTGTCGACCTTTATTCTTCTCAACCTCCAGTCAAGCTCAGCTCCTGCGAGGTATCAACCTTTCTTCTTCCACCCCTAGTTAAGCTCGCTCGCTTAGCGAACGGCCTGTGAGGTGTCGACCTTTCTTCTTACACCCCAGTTGAGCTCGCTCATTTAGCAAAGGGCCTAAGAGGTGTTGATCTTTTAGCCACTTTCCAAATTGAGGTTGAATGATTTCTTTTTGACCGCTGTCGAGCTCGCAAAGAAGCATAGATTATGTACAACCCTAATTTGACGAGTTCAGCCCAACTCGCACCCAAGGGAGAGCAGACTCGAGCCAGCCAGACGAGTCGGCTCTCGCGAGGCAACCTCGCTATACCACCAGTGAGGCTACCTCGCTATACCAGGCCTCCTTACCATACCAGCTGTGAGGCGACCTCGCCATTCCATAAAGTCGCGCCCCTAGCAAGCCCTAGTTGATATCTGCCTAGTTGGCCACGTGCTAAGGCACATCCAGAGGAGTCCATAGTTGCGACCATTCTGCTATTTGCAGACCATCAAGGTCTGCCTGTATCCACCTCAAACAGCAGGATTCTGCTATCTGCATGCCAAAAAGACTGTTTTGCCACTAGATTAGAGCTTCCCTATAAATAGGACCCTGAGGCACAAGTAGGGGGGACCTTCACCCCCTATGAGGGGCGAGTTCACAGTCAGCCTCACTTGTGCCGAGCTCAACAATGGAAGGAACGTTCCTATAGACTTCCATGTGTGTGCCCGGACCTCCTCACTGTAGTACGCGGGTCTTTTTTGTAGGCAGTCAGAAGCTATTCTTTTGTTCACCACCTTCTTCTCTCCAAGTCTCCCGCGAGGCGACTAGTAAATCAGTAAGCTTTGGTCACCCCCAGGTTCAAACAACAAAGATCGATTTTCTTGGTTCCAATACTTAGGCCTGATCTTGTTGAACACCACTAGCAAATTTATGAAATTAATGGGCTATTTGAATTTGAATTATAGTAGATTATTTTATTATGATTGATAGGGATGAGATCCTTATTTAAGAACATGGGTGTGAACATAGTCACTCCCTCATGATCTCCACTAAAATTAATGAGATCATGAGTTTGACCGTGCACGCGATCACCGCACCCGATCCCGTCACATATCGATCCAACTACGTATGATGGCGAAACCACCTAAGTTCGTCGGCGTCGAGCGGCTGACGTCATCTACGGGCGCCAACCGCCCTCCTCTTGCTGCCACCGGCCGCCCCTTGACCGTCGGGGTGCGACCGAGGAGGCGCCAGGCCAACCGCTCCTCTTTGTCCATCGGCGCGTGGCCGAAGGGCCGACCAAAGATCGTAGTTCTCGAACGAGCAATCGAAAAGATTCTGGAGCACTCTCTGGGTTAGGTACTGTTGATCCAATAATCGTAGCACCAAGTACTTCTTGACGAGCTGTAATATGATTAGATTTATAAGTAAGCATACCAAATCCCTCTAGAGCCCAAACTTCCATTTCTCCTACTCTTTGCCCCCCTTGTTTGGCCCTCCCTCTAAGAGGTTGTTGTGTAACAAGTGCGTAATGCCCACTAGAATGCCCATGGATTTTATCATCAACTTGATGAATTAATTTGAGGATATAAGACTTTCCTATAAGAACAGGTTGTTCAAAAAGATCTCCTGTTCTTCCATCAAATATTCTCCGGTTCTACCAGAAGGCTCTCAAGCCAAGTTAACTCGGAAACAACGGCAGCCATGGCCCGGTACTCGGCTTCAGCAGAAGAGCGAGCAACCACAGTCTGTTTCTTGCTACGCCAGGTTATAAGATGTCCACTGAAGTAGGTACAGAAACCAGTTGTAGAACGTCTATCATCAATGGATCTTGCATAGTCAGCGTCTGAGTATGCAACAAGAGAAAAAGATGTGGATGGCTTGTACACAAGCCCTTGTCCTGGATCGTTCTTGAGATATCGAAGAATGCGCTCGACAGCTTGAAGATGAGATGTCTGCGGAGCATGCATAAAACGACTCACACGACATAAGAAATGTCTGGTCGAGTAACCGTAAGATATATCAGTTTCCCAACCAAGCGTTTATAGTGTTTCAGATTCATAAGCAGCTTATCAGAGTCAGAACTGTGGGCCGAGAGCTTGTGATTAGCGTCCATAGGAGTATTCGTCCGGTCGCCCCTCTTCGGTCGTCAGCGCACGGACGGGGGGGGGAGGGGGCGGCCGCTCCTTTTAGGCTTCATTTGTTTCGGCGGTGGCGGGTCGATCCGGCGGGTGGAAACAGAGTGTTCAAAACGGAGGGGGGAGGTGGCTGCTCCAAACGGAGCTTTTTGGGGCGTTTTTCAAGGCAGGCGGGTGGAAACGGGGCAAATACCGCCGGAGGTTTATTTGTTTACCCGCCTTCGGCGGCGTTTGCCCAAAACGGAGCACTGAAACGCCCAAACAAATAGCATTAGGCCGCCGATGAGCGGCCAAGGAGGCGGACGAACCGACCGCCTCGCTCCGGCCGCCGGCGTACGACCGAAGGGACGACCAAGTCGGCCGCCGCTCATTGGTCGTCGACACGCGGCCAAGGAGGCGGCCGAACCGGTCGCCCCGCTCCGGCCGCCGGTGCCTGGCCGAAGGGATGGCCAAGTCAGCCGCCCCTCTTCGGTCGTCGAGGGGCGGCCAAGGAGACGACCGAGCCGACCGCCCCCAGCCGGCCGCTGGCCGCTCCATCTTGGTCGTCGCCCTCCTTCCCGGATGTCGACGACGGCCTCCCTCCTCACCATCAAATTCGCCGGCGAGTTTGCCGGTGTGTCCATCATCCGTTCAAGGGAGCGCCTCCTCACCGTTTGATCATCTCGGGTCATTCCACGCCATCAGATTCGCGGGTAACCACCCACAAACCGCCAAGTTAGTGGGAAAATTTATTAATAAATTAATTGGTGTACGAGTAGCAAAATTAATAATCCTAATATGCGCCCTTAAACTATGACAAAAATATTTATGATGGTGTGCGGATAGCCACATAACCATCATAACCACCTCTTGGAGACTATAAAAGGAGCCCCATGCCTCCTCATTTCTCACTTTTTTCCTCCGAGTCTTCTTTTTCCTCGGGCCAGAGCTCTGTCAGATTCCTCCTACGAACAGCATTTGAGCCACGTTCAAGCCACGTTCAAGCCGCGTTCAAGCCACATCCAAGCCCTCCTCCAGCCGCGTTCAAGACACCTCTGAGCCACCCAACGAAGCCTATTTCGTGACTTCCTAGAAGCCCTTGTCAACACCATTTTGAGTGCTTCAATCCAGCATCCAGCGCCATCACGACACTCAAAGACGCTCATTACCACCAAGTGTAATTTGTGCAAGACACCGAGCGAGACGGTCTGTCGTCAGCCAGGTGCGAAGTATGCTCCCACCTCCGAATTGTAATGAGGAGCGGCCTGTCGGCCTCGATTCTGCAAACTAACTGTAATCACAAGCAAGTAGTCAACTTTGACCGACACAGTCCCAGTCACGTGGTATTTTGCCCAGTTGAATGGTTTTTTCACGTTAAAACTTCGTGTGTACAATCAATATACTTCATTGACTATGTGCGCGCTCGACCGCTCCCGGGCTAAGACGGTCAAATTTGGGCCGGTTTAGGACCGCCGAGTTAGACCATAACATTTTGGCGTCGTCTGTGGGAACACGATTCCCAGCATCCTCCAGAATATAGTACTCAAGGTCAGCCTCAATGGCAGGGAAAAACACCCAAATTACCAAAGGACCAGCCCCCGGGGAGCGCATCAAGTCGGCCCCTCCCACATGGATAAAATCAGTCGAGTAGTGGCCATTAACAAGCTTGAGGGCGAATCCGCAAAACACGCCGAACAAATAACCCAATTTCAAGCCCTGATGCTCGCCATCCGCCGAGAAGTATGGCAGTCCTCCGCAACGCCACCCAAGCAAGCTAACTCATCGCCATCAGGAGAACTCTCCGCCCCAACCAAGCTTTACTTGTACAAGGAGTACGACATAGAAAAAGAGTTTTCAAGCACAAATAGTTCCCCCACTCCAGCAATGCTAACCCAAGACTCGCGTAAGCGTCGCCTCGGTGATCCTCAACATGATGGGGGTGTCAGAAACACAATGAATCACAGAGCTCAGAACAGGAAACAAAAGAGCAAACTACACCAGGAGCCTAAAAGGAACTGCAACCCATGCACAAACTCATACTGAACAAAGAAGTCATGTCTACACCATAAGTTCGGGTCACTTAATGCCCCCCATGATAAGATCTTCCAAGCAATTCGTAACCACCCGATATTGAATAAGCCCAGACAACTCGCTCAAGGTCGAAGAAATCCATCAGAATATTGTGAATATCACTGGGGGCCCGACCACACCACCGACAAATGCAATCAACTGAAGGAAGAAATTCAGCGACTCGCCAGTCTGGGGGCAGTCGATCAATTCTTATCGAAGGATGTACGACCTCCTGCTCAGACCATGAGAAACATAACCATTAGCATCGGCGAGCCGACAATCAAACTAAACCAAGTCTTGATAGACAAAGAGATTACAGTTAACATATTGTTTCTATTAACACTACTTCAGCTCAAACTTACCGCTGATAACCTCAAGCTAGGATCAGCTAGTGCACGCATCCTGGGGGGCACTCTAGTACCAATCATAGACACCATCTGTAACACCCCCATCCGTCGTATGACATATAACAAAAGGTCCAGCTGGAACCCGATGTCATATACCACGGACAGTCGGAAGGGTTACATAAGAATATCCAAACTATCTAATTAAGACTACTCGTCCTTCACAGAGCATTCTAGCGGAAGCTTTTAAATAGTTGAAAGAACCCAAAACTTAAATCCAAAATCATGAATGTCCACATCCACACAACAGGAATGAAACCCAAATACACTAAAAGGGGTACACGACCTTATGACCTTACAAATATTCACTTAATAAGATAGTGTCTTACATACATCGGCTCGCAGGCCGGCCACACATGACAAAATAAAAACAACTATTCTCTAAGGCCTTCGAGGGTCAGCACGGAAACATGGGCTCCAGCCTGCTATTTTGCACTCGGCTCCGCAGCACCTGCAAGCAACATTCCACCGCATGGTGGCAAACATGCAACAGTCAGCTAAAGCCGACCAAATTATAACGACCCCGTCCCTTTCTCGGGACGGCGGTGCTCCTTCCCTGCATAACATTAGCCCAGCTAAACAATTATGTAAAAAAAAAACATACTACGCCACAGGTGTAGGCTCGCACGACCAAACACTCCGTGCACTCAGGGCACATTACCGGTGAATCCTGACACTTCAGCGTCTTCACCACCACCACAAAGATGGCAACCACGTGAGCATTTAGCCTTCCTGACCACTGTCTAAGGCCGGTTCCTAGACCGTCAAGTTAGCAGAACAACGATTCCGCTCAGTTTTCTGGGTGCGCCTTGGAGTTAATCCCCAAGGATCCCTCCTACAATCTACCGCGTAGAAACCCGAAAACCCAAAGCACGGAGTCTTCTCCGGCAAATCATAATAAATGCAACATCACCGATCCAGACCAACATGTCCGGGTAGGCTTCACACACAATGCCTATGCCCGTACTTCGATTCCGGACTCTATATGCAACATAAGGGGGACTATTCACATCAGCCCCAAGGAATACCACGCACTCACCGCACACTCGCGGGAGCGAGATTCCCTATGCAGAAAGGAAGAGCTTCACATGCTCAAGTGGAGAATCGTTACCCTTGTAGTCCGCTTTGGCGCCATGGAAAAAACTACACGGATGGAAATCTTTGCAACGAACTTTCCTCCACGGATCCGCTCTCAGATCTTAAAATGGTGCTCCGAAGCTCCGTCGGCGGCCGGAATCCTCCTTCTTCTTCCTCCTCTCTCTAACTTCTTGGAAAGAGAAAGCTTGGAGAGAAATGAAGGATTAACTCCCCTATTCCCGGCCTTAACAGAGCAGGAAACCATCTGGGTCGTTGGATCTTGTTTAAAGAAAACGAACGGCTCAGATTCGCTCAAAAATCCCCAAACCTGGGCCGAACACGGCTTGGCACACGGCCGTGTCCCAGGCCGTGTGCCTCGATCCAGGCACGATCGTCGAACACAGAGACTCACACGGGCTCAGACACGCCCGTGTCTCACGCGACACGCCCGTGTCGGGTCTCTCGACACGCTCGTGTCGGTTCTCTCGACACGCCCGTAACCGGGGGCGTGTCACACATAACCGCCACGCCAACCGACACGACCCAACTGAATATGGGTAGGGACACGGGTATGAACACGCCCGTGTCACCCCTGACACTCCCGTGTCAAAAGTGTTCACAACCCGTGTTTCCTGTCGTGTCCTTCTCGGGATGAAATCGACCAAAACACCATGCCAGACACGACCTTGGACACGCCCGTGTCCTAGGCCGTGTACCCCTATACAAGCACCCAAATCCCTTTTTACGCGACCAACTCAAATACAATTTTCGGGGCATTACAAATCTCCCTCACTTAAGGAATTTCGTCCCGAAATTAAGTAAAGGTACAAAAATTACGAGTTACCTAAATGGAACAACTCGGGGTATTCCTCCAGCATAGTTTGTTCTCGCTCCCAAGAAAGCTCCTCATGTCCGCAATTATCCCAATGGACTTTAACCATTCAGATATCCTTGTTGTGGAGTCGCTTGACTTCAACGCCTTCTATACGTATAGGCTTGACCTTTGTCGTCAACTCGTAATCAACTGGCACTTGATCAACCGCAACTATCTGCGAAGGCTCTTGCACCACCTTACGTAACACCGATACGTGGAACACATCGTGTAGTCCACTCAACTCCACCGACATCTTCAATCTATATGCTGCTTCGCCAACACGCTCCAAGATCTCAAATGGTCCAAGGTATCTCGGACTCAGCTTCTTCAAGCGTCGAACCCGCGAGATACCCTTGAACGGTTTGATTTTCAAGTACACCCAGTCGCCAACACTGAACTCCACGTTCCTATGTTTGGCGTTATAGTACTTCGATTGTCTGTCCTGAGCGATCTTCAATCGTTCCTGAATTGTCCGTATCACTGAAGTGGCATCTTCCACCGCTTGATGTTTGTAAAGCTTCGACTCGCCCGTCTCCAACCAGGACAACGTCGTGCGACACTTTCTCTCGTACAAGGCCTCGAAAGGCGCCATTCTGATACTCGCCTGAAAGCTGTTGTTATACGCAAGCTCCACCATGTGCATGTGATCTTCCCACTGCTTTCCAAAATCTAGGACGCACATGTGAAGCATGTCCTCCAACGTCCGGTTGACCCTCTCGGTTTGGTCATCTGTCTGCGGATGAAAGACTGTGCTGAACTTTAGCTTAGTACCCAACAAACTATGCACCAACCTCCAATCATTCGACGTGAAGCGTCCATACCAAAGATTACATCATGCAACCGTACAATATTCTCCACATAGAGTTTGGCCAATCTTTCCACCGGATCTTCCTTCCTGATCGGGATGAAGTGCGACACCTTTGTCAACCTATCTACGACCACCCAGATGGCGTCGTTTCCCATTTGCGACTTCGGCAAACCATGCACAAAATCCATAGATATGTCGTCAAATTTCCATTCCGGGATAGGCAAGGACTTTAGGAAACCTTAGGCTTCTGGCACTCCGCCTTAACCGAAGCACAAGTTTGGCACTTGGCCACATAGAGTGCTACATCCTTCTTCAATCCTGGCCACCAAAATAATTTCTTCATGTCTCTATACATCTTCGTGCTTCCCGGGTGGATTGAGTACTTAGTATGATGAGCCTCGTACATCAACTCCTCCCGAAGATTATCCGCACTAGGAACGCATAGGCGACCGTCCTTCCTTAGCAACCCATCCTCAACAACAAACTGGGAATTTGACCCATCCAATGATTCATCCAAGATCCGCTTCATGCTGTTATCCTGAATCAAAGCCCTCTGAACTCTATCAGCTAGGTCACACTGCACCTCGGTCCAAAACAGTTTCGCCTCAATACTATCTTGCTTGTCGACGCAAGATATCTCCAAAGCCTCCAACTCACGGACCAATCTCTCATCATGTACTAATAACCAGTTGGCCTGTGCAGGAACCTTACGACTCAACGTATCCGCCACCACATTACATTTCCCTGACACATAATGTATCTTGAAGGTGTAGTCCCCTAGGAACTCCATCCACCTCCGCTGCCTCATGTTCAGATCCTTTTGATCTAACAGGTACTTCAAGCTCTTATGATCGGTGTATATATCGACTTTCACACCATACAAATAGTGCCTCCACGGCTTTAAAGCAAATATCACGACCGCTAACTCCAAGTCATGGAACGAATAATTTCTCTCGTGAGCCTTCAATTGTCGTGAACCATAGGCTATCACACTCCCATGCTGTAGAAGAACACAACCCAAACCGCTGCCCGAAGCATCACTATAGATTTCGAATCCTTCGGTTCCACTTGGGGAACATAAAATAGGCGATGTGGTCAACCACCTCTTCAACTCTTCAAAAGCCTATTCGCACTCCGAAGACCACACAAACTTCTGATTCTTCCTAGTCAAAGTCGTGAGTGGTAGCGCTATCCGCGAGAAGTTCTCTACAAAGCGCCTGTAGTAGCCAGCAAGCCCCAGAAAGCTCTGGACCTCCACCACTGTAGTCAAAGCAGGCCACTCCCGTATCGCCACTATCTTCGCCGGATCCACAGCTATCCCTTCTCCACTAACAACATGACCAAGGAACGCTATCGAGGATAACCAGAACTCACACTTGGAGAACTTAGCATACAACTGGTTTCTCCTCAACGTCTCCAACACCATGTGCAGGTGATTGTAGTGATCCTCTTCACACTACGAGTACACCAGCATATCGTCGATAAATATTATCACAAAACGGTCCAGGTACTCTCTGAACGTCATGTTCATCAGATCCATAAACACGGATGGCGCATTGGTCAAACCAAATGGCATGACCATGAACTCTTAATGCCCAAACCGCGTACTGAATGCTGTCTTTGAGATGTCGCTCTCCCTTATCCTCAATTGTTAGTAACCGGACTTCAGATCTAACTTCGAATATACCGTTGACCCAACCAACTGATCAAATAGATCGTCAATTCTCGGGATCTGAT
Source organism: Platanthera guangdongensis (assembly GCA_039583875.1). Lineage (NCBI taxonomy): Eukaryota > Viridiplantae > Streptophyta > Magnoliopsida > Asparagales > Orchidaceae > Platanthera > Platanthera guangdongensis. The sequence goes on from CM077159.1 coordinate 197,859,124, forward strand.
ACTTATTCTTTTCCGTAAGTTTGTTCAATTCCCGGTAGTCGATACAAAGCCGCAAGCTCCCATCTTTCTTCTTAACAAAGAGAACCAGTGCGCTCCAAGACGACGAACTTGGACGCACATAACCTTGCTCTAACAACTCTTAAAGTTGCACCTTCAACTCTGCCATCTCTCTTGGCGCTATCCGATACGGAGAGCGTGACACCGGTTTGGCACCCGGTACCAGCTCAATAGTAAAGTCTATCTCCTGCTGAGTAGGAGCTCCTGGGAGATCATCTAGAAACACATCAGGATACTCAGACACAACTGGGATACTGTCCAGACTAGGCTTAGACGTCGAATTCTACACTAGAGTGACAAATAGCTTTGCCCTGACCGAACTGCCTTGATCACCTGAAGGGCCGACATCAACACTTTCCCTGACCCCTTCATGCCCGCAAACGTAGTCTCCCGTTCAGAATTTAATCCCAACTTAACCTCCTTTCGGTTACAATCAATGTAAGTTCGCTGCTCCGAGAGCCAGTCCATACCAAAGATTACATCGAACTCTACTAACGGTAGAATCAACGCTCGCAAATCAAACTCCTGATCCCCAATCCGAACCTTGACTACGCAGACCTTATCCGCGCACATTGAGTACCCATTGGGCAACAACACATCCAACTTGTCTTTTGCCATCAAGGGAGGGACCCCGATGCGCATCACAAATCGTTCGGACAAGAAGGAATATGAAGCTCCCGTATCAAACAAGGCTCTCACCGGACAATCGAGAATCAATACAAATCCTAGCAACAACAGAAGTAAGCTAACACATAAAAGAGGCAACAACTACAAAAGTTAATCTGCTATAAATTAACTCATACCTGTCACCACGTCAGCTTGTTTTATGGCCTCTTGCAGACCAATATTATAAACTCTAGGCTGGACTGGAGCATGATGGGATGTGGTTGACTCCACCGCCTTCCCTTTCTCCTCATAAGTCGCTTCAAACTTCCTCTCGGACTTTGAACGTCCGCTCCAACACTCACGAGCAAAATGCCCCGTCTTCCCACAGTTGTAGCAAGCTCTTGGGACTCGACTTGTGGTTGCCCCTGACGCACCATACGAAGGGGCTGAGTTTGAAGTCCTCTGCTTCTTGTTCCATCTGCGGAATCCTGACTTTGCACTAGACACTTTGAACTCTGCCTTCTTTTCTCCTGAGTCCTTCTTCTCTTGCACCCTCTTCACAGCCTTTTCCAAAGACCGGGCCGAGTTAACCAAGGCTAGGAAGCCCTGCACCTTAGGCCTAGCAAGGAGTAACTATAAGTCACCATGAAGACCCTCATAAAATCGGTTGGTCTTCCTCTCCTCTTTCGTAAACATAGCCCCAGCATACCGACCCAACCGTGTAAACTCGTGGAGGTACTCGTCCACGCTTCTGGATCCCTGAGTCAACCCAAGATATTGGTTCTCCATCTCAAGCTTCTGAGCAGAGGGTACATATCTGGCTAGGAACAATCTTGAAAATTCTTCCATAGGCACATCAGCAAGCTGCCTACCCACTAAGAGATGAAACTCCAACTCATCCCACTACAGCCTCGCTTCACCCACCAAAAGAAAAGTCGCTATGGTGGTCTTCTGCCACTCCTCAGTTAACGTGGCTGTCAAAACCCTCTTTATCATAGAGAGACAGTCCTCAGCTTGAGCTGGCGTTCCAGTCCCGTCAAATACTGGGGGATGAAAGCTCACTACATGCTTGAGCTGCTTCTCCGTAGCTCTCCTCGGCTCTACCAGATCAACTGATGCGCGCTCTGTAACACCCCCTATCCGTCGCATAGCATATAACAGTAGGTACGGCCGGGGCCCGACGCCATATACCACAGATAGACCGGGTGATTACTCAATGGAAACCATCCAACCAATCATAACGTCCTACACAGAGCATTCTAGCGGAAGCAATTTTATAAGTTGCAATTAAAGAACCCAGCACAAAGAGCACGAATGTCCACTAATACACCAAATAGGAATGTAGTACATACACAAGTACTGGCCTTAAGGCCTTACAAATGGTTTACTTCAAATTACATGTTTTACAAACCACGGCACGCAGACCGGTCATACATGAACAAAAACAAGTAAACACTTCAATTAGGCCATCAAGGGCCGGCTTCGCAATTTGGGCTTTAGCCCACTATTGACCGCTTGGTCCAGCAGCACCTACAAGCAACAAAACCACCGCACGGTGGCAAACAAAGGCAATGGTCAGCAATGCTGACCAAATTATAACGATACCGCCCCCAACTCGGGGCGGCGATGCTCCTTCCCTGCACTTATTAGCATAACCAAGCAGTGTATAAATATACATTTCATCACAGGCGTAGGCTCACACGGCCACACATCCCGTGCACTCAGGGCACATTCTCGGTGATCACAGTCAAAGTATGCCGACTCACCACCGTCCCCAGGACGGCCCAACAATGAGCAATTTGTATTCCTGGCATGGGTCACAGTAATTAAAACCATAAACCGTCGAAGACCCTCATCTATGCCAACGGCTCTAATCCGAACGACATAGAGTGGGTACAGTTCCATCTAACCCGTGCTCACATCGCAACGTTAATTAAAAATATATGTGCGGGTCAAACTTCTCCCGAGTCCCGTTTCCATCACAAAATCACATAACCCGGTTATGTTCAAGTTGGCTCTCAGGCCTCCAAGTTGGCAAGATCACGCATCCGCTCAGTTTTCCGGGTGCACCTTAGGGTTAATCCCCAAGGCTCCCTGTTGCAATCTACCACGTAGAAAACCCGAAAAACAAACAATCGCACGGAGTCTTCACCGGCATTTATGCAATGCAACATCACCGATCCAGACCAACATGTCCGGGTAGGCCTCACACATCATGCCTATGTCCGTTCTCGTTTACGGTCTCTACACAACGGAGACTTTACATATCTACCCGAAGGAACGCCTCCAACTCACCGCAAACTCGCGAGAGCGGGCTTCCTATGCAAAGAAGGAGAGCTTCACATGCTCAAGAAGAGAATCGTTACCCTAGCGTTCTTCCTTGGCGCCATGGAAATGTAAGCGAATGAAAAGTACCGCACTATTTTTGCCTCCGTAGATCCGAATTCGGCTCGCGATTTGGAGCTTCGAAGCTCCTCAATGGCCGGATCTAAGCTTCTTCTTCCTCCTTTGCTATCCTCTCTCTCTTGACTTAGAAAGAGAACCACTTAAAAGAAATGAGGGTTTCAAAGGCCCAATCCCGGGTATATCCCAGTAGGAACAGCCCCCAACCGTTGGATCTCAAACTAAGGAAACGAATGACTACGATTTGTAGCTGAAAAGTAAAATCTGGGCCGAACACGACCTGACACACGCCCGTGTCCAGGGCCGTGTCCCTCATTCGCCGTCAAAATTGACGCGTCCTGAACAGCACACGGGCATCAAACACGCCCGTGTTCGACCTGACATGCCCGTGTTCCACCTGACACGGCCGTGTGGTCGGCCGTGTGCCCCCATCGACACAGCCCCGAAAACGACCCGAGACTCATACGGGTCTTGGACACGCCCGTGTCCAATGTGACACGCCCGTGTCACACCCGAACACGCCTGGGCTCCGGGCCGTGTTCACGGTCTCGACACTTCGTCGAGCGAAGTTCGTCGACAACACGACACAGCCTTGGGCACGCCCGTGTCCTAGGCCGTGTGCCTTCTCTCGACACATCGTCGAGCGAAATTCGTCGACTCCCCGGGCCGGTCGTCGACACGGGCTCGACACGCCCGTGTCTCAGGCCGTGTGCCCTGTCTCGACACATCATCGAGCGAAATTCGTCGACCTCGTGTCCAAATCGTCGACTCCATCCTGACACGCCCTGGGACACGCCTGTGTCCCAGGCCGTGTGCCTCCTGCCAAATCCCAGATTCGGCCCAAAACGCCTCCCGTCGCTCTTTTGAGTTTCGGGGCGTTACAACTCTCCCTCTCTTAAAAGAATTTCATCCACGAAATTACATAAAGGAAAATAAGTACAAAACCAAAATTTGTACCTGAGCGGAACAACTCTGGATACTCGTCAAGCATAGTCTGCTCTCATTCCCAAGAGAGCTCCTCCCGACCGCAATTGTCCCATCGGATCTTGACCATCCTGATCTCTTTATTGTGTAGCCGCTTGACCTCCGAGTCTTCAATCCGCACGAGCTTGACCCTTGTCGTCAACTCACTATCCACCGGCACTTGATCAACCGCGATCACTTGCGAAGGCTCTTGCATCGCCTTCCGTAGTACCGAAATATGGAATACATCATGTAAACCAGTTAGCTCCACTGAATGCTTCAATCGATAGGCTGCTTCACCAACTCGCTCCAGAACCTCAAACGGCCCAAGGTACCTCGGGCTTAGCTTTTTCAATCGCCGCACCCGCGAGACACCCTTGAACGGCTTGATCTTTAAGTACACCCAGTCGCCCACAGCGAACTCCACGTTCCTGTGCTTAGCATTATAGTACTTCGCTTGCCGGTCCTGAGCGACTAGCAACCTCTCCCGAATGGTACGAACCAAAGACGTATCATCTTCCACCTCTTGGCGCTTGTACAACTTTGACTAACCCGTTTCTAACCAAGACAACGGCGTGCGACATTTTCTACCATATAGGGCCTCGAAGGGCGCCATTTGAATACTCGTCTGATAGCTATTGTTGTACGCAAACTCCACCAAATAAAGATGGTCTTCCCATTGCTTTCCAAAGTCCAAGACACACATACAAAACATGTCTTCCATAGTTCTATTGACCCTCTCGGTCTGACCATCCGTTTGTGGATGAAAGGCTGTGCTAAAATTTAACTTTGTTCCCAACATTTGCTGCACTAGCCTCCAATCATTGGACGTGAACCGCCCATCTCGGTCACTCACGATGTTTCGGGGCACACCATGAAGCCGTACAATATTATCCACATACAGTTTTGCCAACTTCTCCACCGGATCATCCTTCCTATGCGGAATGAAATGCGACACCTTCGTTAGCCGATCTACGACCACCCAGATGGTGTCGTTCCCCTTTTGCGACCTTGGCAAACCGTGCACAAAGTCCATAGAGATGTCATCGAATTTCCACTCTGGAATAGGCAAGGACTTCAGAAATCCTCCCGGCTTTTGGCATTCCGCCTTCACCAAGGCGCACGTTTGGCACTTCGCCACGTAGAGTGCCACATCCTTCTTCAAACCCGGCCACCAAAATAGTTTCTTGACATCGCGGTACATCTTCGTTCTCCCCGGGTGAATCGAGTACTTGGTTTGATGTGCCTCGTACAACAACTCCACCCGCAAATTGCTCATACTTGGGACGCACAGACGACCGTCTTTCCAAAGCAATCCGTCCTCCACAACGAATTGGGAATTTGACCCATCCAGAGCCTCTACCATGAATTGCTTCATATGGACATCCAAATTCAAAGCCTGCCGAATCCGATCAGCCAGGTCATATTGGACTTCAGTCCAATTCAGTGTTGCTTCAGCACTTGATTGCTTATCCACACAAACAATCTCCAACACCTCCAACTCCCAAACCAACCGCTCGTCATGGATCGATAGCCAATTGGCTTGAGCTGGGGCCCTGTGACTCAACGCGTCCGCGACCGCATTACCTTTACCAGGCACGTAGTGGATCTTGAATGTATAGTCCCCCAGGAACTCCATCCATCTACGCTGCCGCATATTCAGATCTTTCTGATCAATCAGATACTTCAAGCTCTTGTGATCGGTGTAGATATCAATCTTAACACCGTACAAATAGTGTCTCCACAGCTTCAAGGCAAAAATCACGGCCGCTAACTCCAAGTCATGGACCGGATAATTCCTCTCTTGCACATTTAGCTGTCTCGAGCCATAAGCTATCACACTTCCGTGTTGCAGTAGCACGCAACCCAAACCGCTGCCCGAAGCATCGTTATAAATCTCATAACCATCGGTTCCACTTGGCGAACTCAGCACAGGTGCCGTGGTCAACCGACATTTCAACTCCTCAAAAGCTCGCGCGCACTCCGGCGTCCAAACGAACTTCTGCTCCTTCCTCGTCAAAGTAGTGAGAGGTAACGCTATCCGCGAGAAGTTCTCTACGAAGCGCCTATAATAGCCGGCAAGCCCCAGAAAGCTTCGGACTTCCGCTACCGTAGCAAGCTCAGGCCACTCCCGTATCGCAACAATCTTCGCCGGATCCACTGTAATACCCTCTCCACTCACTATATGACCGAGGAACGCCACTAAGGATAACCAAAACTCGCACTTCGAGAACTTGGCATATAACTGATTCCTCCTTAGCGTCTCCAAAACCAAATGAAGATGCTTGAAGTGATCTTCCTCACTCTGCGAGTACACCAAAATATCGTCGATGAAGACGATCACAAAATGGTCCAAGTACTCCCTGAAAGTCCTGTTCATTAAATCCATGAACACTGACGGCGCATTAGTCAGCCCAAACGGCATGACCGTAAACTCGTAATGCCCGTATCTCATACTGAACGTTGTCTTCGGGATATCACTCTCCCTTATTCGCAGCTGATAGTACCCAGACTTGAGGTCCAACTTTGAGTACACCGTCGACCCGACCAACTGATCAAAAAGATCATCGATCCGGGAAATCAGGTACTTGTTCTTTTCCGTCAACTTGTTGAGCTCCCGATAATCAATACATAGCCTCAAGCTTCCGTCCTTCTTCTTAAAAAAGAGAACCGGCGCGCTCCAAGGAGAAGAACTTGGGCGCACATACCCTTGATCCAACAACTCTTGCAGTTGAACCTTCAGCTCCGCCATTTCCTTAGGCGCTAGCCGATATGGAGAGCGTGACACAGACTTTGCACCTGGTACGAGTTCTATCGCAAATTCTATCGCTCGTTGAGGCGGGGCTCCAGGAAGATCTCTAGGGAACACATCCGGGTACTCCGATACCACTGAAATACTATCCAACGCGGGCTTCGGCTTCGCAACCTCCACTAGTGTAAAGAACAGTTCTGCACCGGCACGAACCGCCTTCACCACCTGAAGAGCAGACATCAACGTCTTGCTCGACCCCTTTAAGCCCGTAAAAGTCGTCTCACGACTTGCTCCCAACTTCACTTCCTTGCGACCGCAATCAATATAGGTCTGCTGCTCCGAGAGCCAGTCCATGCCAAATATAACGTTGAACTCCACCAATGGTAGTAACGACGCTTGTAGATCGAACTCTTGATTCCCAACGCGAATCTTAACACCGCAGATTTTATCCGCGCGCATCGAACACCCATGGGGCAACAAGACATCCAACTTATCCTTCGCCATCGAAGAAGGGACTCCGATGGGTGATATAAATCCCTCGGACAAGAAGGAGTGTGAAGCTCCCGTATCGAAGAGTGCTTTTGCCGGATTTTCACAAATCAAACCAAATCCTAAACAAGCAGTGGTAAGGTAACACGCGCATAACAAGTATTTAAAGAAATTAACTTGCTATAAATTAAACCGTACCTGTCACCACATCCGTCTGTTTGATGGCCTCCTGTTGGCCAAGATTGTATACCCTTGGTTGGGCCGGAGCATAATGTGACGCGGTTGACTCCACCGTCTTGCCCTTCTCTTCATAAGTCGCTCCCGGCTTCCTTTCGGACTTGGGACGTCCGCTCCAACAGTCACGGGCAAAGTGTCCCGGCTTCCCACAAGTAAAACACGCACCCGGGGTTCGACCCGTAGTCGCCCCAGAAGCACCAGAAGATGCTGGGCCCGATGTCCTATGCTTCTTGAAGAACCTTTGATAGTCGGACTTTGAAGTAGTCGACACTTTGAACCCAGACTTCTTATCACCAATGCTCTTCTTCGCTTGAACATTCTTCATGTCCTTCTCCAAGGACCGGGCAGTGTTGACTAAGGTCAGGAAACCCTGCGTCATTGACCCTGAGAGTCGTAGCCTCAAATCATCTCTCATCCCTTCGTAGAATCCATTCGTCTTACGCTCCTCATCCGTAATGGTGGAGCTAGCATATCGACTCAAACGAGTAAACTCGTGGAGATATTCATCCACGGTACTGTCTCCTTGAACCAACTTCAGGAACTCGTTCTCCAACGCTATCCTCTGCACCGAAGGGAGGTATCTAGCCAAGAACAGTCTCGAGAACTCCTCCATCGAGACATCAACCTCTCAATAGGTGCAGCTCCAATCCTTCCCACCACAGTCTCGCTTCACCGTTCAGAAGGAACGTAGCAATGGTGGTCATTTGCCACTCCTCCGTCTCTGTTGCTGTCATGACTCTCTTCACCCTGGAGAGCCAGTCTTCAGCTTGAGATGGGGTTCCCAACCCCGAGAATACCAGAGGATTAAAGCTCATGACATGTTTGAGCTGTCTCTCGGTTGCCCTCCTTGGCACCAACGGCTCCACTACTACCTGTTCCACTCTCCTCGGCTCAGCCGCTTGCAGCGGTACCTGCTCCATCGTAGGAGCAGGCTGCTACATTTGCCTTGCAGGTTGCACATTAATCATGGCCAACACTACTTCGGCCACCAAACGTATGGTCTCAGCCGACGGAGGTGTTGCAGGAGCTTCATTAAGTGCACTGCTAGCCTCAAAAACTCGACGTTCCGACGGCCCAGCACCACTTCTGGTCACCTATAGTGGTACAAAACACCGTTAAACGACCAAATAAAATTGCAAACAGCAATTATAGGAACACACAGGTTTCCCAAACACGTGTATTTTCATTCCTAAGTGGACATTAATGGGTTCTTTTGTTGTTATAACGATGACGCACACACATGTGCTCACCACCCCTTAAAAAGAATTCGACCACGAATTCATCTTAAGCCCGACCAAAACCAGTAGTCTGATACCAAATTGTAACACCCCCTATCCGTCACATAGCATATAGCAGTAGGTCCGGCCGGGGCCCGACGCCATATACCACAGACAGACCGGGTGGTTACTCAATAGAAACCATCCAACCAATCATAACGTCCTACACAGAGCATTCTAGCGGAAACAATTTTATAAGTTGCAATTAAAAAACCCAGCACAAAGAGCAAGAATGTCCACTAATACACCAAATAAGAATGTAGTACATACACAAGTACTGGCCTTAAGGCCTTACAAATGGTTTACTTTAAATTACATGTTTTTCAAACCACGGCACGCAGGTCGGTCATACATGAACAAAAACAAGTAAACACTTCAATTAGGCCATCAAGGGCCGGCTTCGCAATTTGGGCTTTAGCCCGCTATTGACCGCTTGGTCCAGCAGCACCTACAAGCAACAAAACCACCGCACGGTGGCAAACAAAGGCAACGGTCAGCAATGCTGACCAAATTATAATGATCCCGGCCCCAACTCGGGGCGGCGATGCTCCTTCCTTGCACTTATTAGCATAACCAAGTAGTGTATAAATATACATTTCATCACATGCGTAGGCTCACACGGCCACACACCCCGTGCACTCAGGGCACATTCTCGGTGATCACAGTCAAAGTCTGCCGACTCACCACCGTCCCCAGGACGACCCAACAATGAGCAACTTGTCTTCCCGGCATGGGTCACGGTAATTAAAACCATAGACTGCCGAAGACCCTCATCTATGACAACGGCTCTAATCCGAACGACATAGAGCGGGTACAGTTTCATCTAACCCGTGCTCACATCGCAACGTTAATTAAAAACATATGCGCATGTCAAACTTCTCCCGAGTCTCGTTTCCATCACAAAATCACATAACCCGGTTATGTTCAAGTTGGCTCCCAGGCCTCCAAGATGGCAAGATCACGCATCCGCCCAGTTTTCCGGGTGCACCTTAGGGTTAATCCCCAAGGCTCCCTGTTACAATCTACCACGTAGAAAACCCGAAAAACAAACAATCGCACGGAGTCATCTCCGGCATTTATGCAATGCAACATCACCGATCCAGACCAACATGTCCGGGTAGGCTTCACACATCATGCCTATGTCCGTTCTCATTTACGGACTCTACACAACGGGGACTTTACATATCTACCTGAAGGAACGCCTCCAACTCACCGCAAACTCGCGAGAGCGGGCTTCCTATGCAAAGAAGGAGAGCTTCACATGCTCAAGAAGAGAATCGTTACCCTAGCGTTCTTCCTTGGCGCCATGAAAATGTAAGCGGATGAAAAGCACCGCACTCTCTTTGCCTCCGTAGATCCGAAGTCGGCTCGCGATTTGGAGCTTCGAAGCTCCTCCAATGGCCGAATCTAAGCTTCTTCTTCCTCCTTTGCTCTCCTCTCTCTCTTGACTTAGAAAGAGAACCACTCAAAAGAAATGAGGGTTTCAAAGGCCCAATCCCGGGTATATTCCAGTAGGAACAACCCCCAACCGTCGGATCCCAAACTAAGCAAACGAATGACTACGATTTGTAGCTGAAAAGTAAAATCTGGGCCGAACACGGCCTGGCACACGCCCGTGTCCAGGGTCGTGTCCCTCATTTGCCGTCAAAATCGACGTGTCCTGAACAGCACACGGGCATCAAACACGCCCGTGTTCGACCTGACACGCCCGTGTTCCACCTGACACGGCCGTGTGGTCGGCCGGGTGCCCCCATCGACACAGCCCCGAAAATGACCCGAGACTCACACGGGTCTTGGACACGCCCGTGTCACACCCGAACACGCCTAGGCTCCAGGCCGTGTTCACGGTCTCGACACTTCGTCGAGCGAAGTTTGTCGACCACACGACACGGCCTTGGACACGCTCGTGTCCTAGGTCGTGTGCCTTCTCTCGACACATCGTCGAGCGAAATTCGTCGACTCCCCGGGCCGATCGTCGACACGGGCTCGACACGCCTTGAGACACGCCCGTGCCTCAGGCCGTGTACCCTGTCTCGACACATCGTCGAGCGAAATTCGTCGACCTTGCGGCCAAATCGTCGACTCCAGCCTGACACGCCCTGGGACACGCCCGTGTCCCAGGCCGTGTGCCTCCTGCCAAATCCCAGATTCGGCCCAAAACGCCTCCCGTCGCTCTTTTGAGTTTCGAGGCGTTACACGCTCCACCACTCTCGGCTCTGCCGCCCTAACCGGTTCTTGCTCCAGGACAGGAGGTGCGTCGTGCATTTGCCCTGCAGGTTGGGAATTAATCATCGCAATTACGGCTTCAGCCACCATCCTGATGGTTTCCGCTGAAGGAGGTGTAGTAGGCATGTCTCTCGGTGCACTACTTTCCGCCGATTGTGGACGCTCTGATTGACCAGCACCGCTCCTAGCCGCCTATAGAAGCAAAGACACGCGATTAGACGACAACCAAATTGCTAAAAGCAATCATTGGGACACTCAGATTTCACAAAACAAGTGTATTTTTCATTCCTAAGTGGACATTCATGGGTTCTTTTTGATGTTATAACGATGACGCACACATGTGCTCACCACCCCTTAAAAGAATTCACCCACAAATTCATTTAAGTCTGACCGTAACCAGAAGTCTGATACCAAATTGTAACACCCCATCCGTCGTATGACATATAATAGAAGGTCCAGCTGAAACCCGACGTCATATACCATGGAAAGTCAGAAGGGTTACATAAGATTATCCAAACTATATAATTAAGACTACTCGTCATACACAGAGCATTCTAGCAGAATCTTTTAAATAGTTGAAAGAACCCAAAACTTAAATCCAAAATCATGAATGTCCACATCCACACAACAGGAATGAAACCTAAATACACTGAAAGGGGTACACGACCTTATGACCTTACAAATATTCACTTAATAAGATAGTGTCTTACATACATCGGCTCGCAGGCCGGCCACACATGACAAAATAAAAACAACTATTCTCTAAGGCCTTCGAGGGCCAGCACGACAACATGAGCTCTAGCCCGCTATTTTGCACTCGGCTCCGCAGCACCTGCAAGCAACATTCCACCGCATGGTGGCAAACAGGCAACGGTCAGCTAAAGCCGACCAAATTATAACGACCCCGTCCCTTTCTCGGGACGGCGGTGCTCCTTCCCTGCATAACATTAGCCCAGCTAAACAATTATGTAAAAAAAACATACTACGCCACATGTGTAGGCTCGCACGGCCAAACACTCCTTGCACTCAGGGCACATTACCGGTGAATCCTGACACTTCAGCGTCTTCACCACCACCACCAAGATGGCAACCACGTGAGCATTTAGCCTTCCTGACCACTGTCTAAGGCTCCCGACTATGCCAACGGCCAGTCCCCTTTTCGGGTCTCTCGCACCGAACCACATAGCCCAGATCCGATTCCACTTGCCCGTTGCTCACAACGCGTAGTACACCTTAAGACGTACGCACGAGCCAAGCTTCTCTTGGATCCTACCATTTCCAAACAATCACATAACCCACTTATGTTCAAAGCCGGTTCCCAGACCGCCAAGTTAGCAGAACAACGATTCCACTCAGTTTTCCGGGTGCGTCTTGGAGTTAATCCCCAAGGATCCCTACTGCAATCTACCGCGTAGGAACCCGAAAACCCAAAGCACGAAGTCTTCACCGACAAATCATAACAAATGCAACATCACCGATCCAGACCAACATGTCTGGGTAGGCTTCACACACAATACCTATGCCCGTACTTCGATTCCGGACTCTATATGCAACACAAGGGGGACTATTCACATCAACCCCAAGGAACACCACGCACTCTCCGCACACTCGCGGGAGCGGCATTCCCTATGCAGAAAGGAAGAGCTTCACATGCTCAAGTGAAGAATCGTTACCCTTGTAGTCTGCTTTGGCGCCATGGAAAAAACTACACGGATGGAAATCATCGCAACGAACTTTCCTCCATGGATCCGCTCTCAAATCTCAAAACGGTGCTCCGAAGCTCCGCCAGCGGCCGGAATCCTCCTTCTTCTTCCTCCTCTCTCCAACTCCTTGGAAAGAGAAGGCTTGGAGAGAAATGAATGATTAAATCCCTTATTCCCGGCCTTAACAGAGCAGGAAACCATCTAGGCCGTTGGATCTTGTTTAAAGAAAACGAACGGCTCAGATCCGCTCAAAAATCCCCAAACCTGGGCCGAACACGGCTTGACACACGACCGTGTCCCAGGCCGTGTGCCTCGATCCAGGCACGATCGTCGAACACAGAGACTCACACGGGCTCAGACACGCCCGTGTCTCACGCGACATGCCCGTGTCGGGTCTCTCGACACGCCCGTGACCGGGGGCGTGTCACACATAACCGCCACGCCAACCGACACGACCCAACTGAACACGGGTAGGGACATGGGTATGAACACGCCCGTGTCACCCCTGACACGCTCGTGTCAAAAGTGTTCACAACCCGTGTTTCCTGCCGTGTCCTTCTCGGGATGAAATCAGCCAAAACACCATGCCAGACACGGCCTTGGACACGCCTGTGTCCTAGGCCGTGTACCCCTATACAGGCACCCAAATCCCTTTTTACGCGACCAACTCAAATACAATTTTCGGGGCGTTACACCATCATTCTTCCTATCACGCTTGGAAAAGAGCCCGAACAAGCATCCTATAATGTGCAGTTTATTATCATTCAGGCTGATTCTGACCACACCGCGATACTCCAACAATCACTCTTGGACGCTTTTCAAACCCGCTCCCGCCGCTTTTTCCCCGAATCATAATTTTTTACTCCCATTTCTCATTCAACTAACATTTTTAACTAACTATTGTAAAAATCACAAGCTCGGACTTGTGTAAACAGTCCTTTACTTAAATATTGTATTGTGTTTTTCTTTTAGGCAGAGCCCGATCAGTTTCAAGCAAAGCCGTGAGCGATTCTCATGCAAACTAAGCTGCGAGAGATCCTCATGCAATCTAAGCCTCGAGCGATTCTCGTGTAAACTAAGGCTCGAGTGATACTCGTGCAAACCAAGCCGCGAACGATTCTCGTGCAAACTGAGCCGCGAGCGATCCTCGTGCAAAATCAGTAGGACTGTGCATGCGATGTGAATACAAAAGCTATTCATCAAACCTGCCTTTCTACGCAACGACATCGTCAGGGCATGCCCCCTCACGACTAAGTCGCGAGCATTCCTCGTGCAAACTAAGCCGCGAGCGATCATCGTGCAAACTAACCCGCGAGCGATCCTCGTGCAAACTAACCCGCGAGCGATCCTCGTGCAAACTAAGACGCGAGTCATCCTCGTGCAAACTAAGCCGCGAGCGATCCTCCTGCAAAATCGGTAAGACCGCGCTTGCAGTTTGAATACAAAAGCTATTCACCGAACCCGTCTTTTTACGCCACGACATTGCCAGGGCCTGACCCCCTCACGACTAAGCCGCGAGAGTTCCTCGTGCAAATCGGTAAGATTGAGCATGCGGTTTGAATACAAAAGATATTCACCAAACCTACCTTTCTACGCCACGACATCGTCAGGGCCCGCCCCCCTCACGACTAAGCCACGAGCAATCCTCGTTCAAACTAAGCCGCGAGCAATCCTCGTGCAAACTAAGTCGCGAACGATCCTCGTGCAAACTAAGGCGCAAACGATTCTCGTACAAACTAAGCCGCGAGCTATTCTCGTACAGACTAAGACGCGAGGGATCCTCGTGCAAACTAAGCCACGAGCGATCCTCGTGCAAATGAAGTTGTGAGCAACTCTCATGCAAACTGTGCCGCAAGAACCACTCATGCAAGACAGGGCCTGCCTCCCTCACAATCAATTCCAAGCAAAGTTGCAAAGCATAGTCATAAAAATACAGCATGCATCTAAAAAGAAGAAAGAGAACATCATCATCGCAACAACATACAAATACATGCGCAACTGCGCTGATCAGAAATGCCAAACAATAAATGCAACATAAAAGATATCGGACTAAGAAAAAAGAAAAATGCAAACATGCAAATACAAAAACATAATGTCGTTACACATCAGCTGCATTAACATCAGAATTCTCATCGCCTGAGATATCATCAAAATTAAAACCAGACATGACGCATCCCAAGCTCTTACCGACAAGACGAAAAATCTTCGATACCCCATGCCTAAGTGCCAATTCATGAACATCCTCCATCTGAGGCCCCACCTCCTCGGTCCAGATCTCATCTCGAACCTCCTCGCTAATCAAGCAACGATCCCGCATATAATCTAAAGACTCCATGTACTCCCCAAGTCTGGCAGCCTTCAACTCTGACACGCGACTATTAGAAGATAACATCACCACTTGAGCCTTCGCTGCATAGAGCTCTGTCTCTAAACGGGAGGTCTCCTCCTGAGCATGCTTCAACATCTGCGCGGTTCTCTCTACCGGAGATTTTTCCACCTCTAAGGACGCCAGAGTCTCCTCCAATTCCGCCTTCGGCTCCGACCCAATCCGGCGAAATCGAGAGATGTCCCGATCATGATCGTCCCTCAAACTAGCAAGCGAGCTCGCCGCCGTCCGAAATTTCTCCTGAAGGGCCAAATACCCATTCTTCAAGCTCACATAGTGGTCGTTCCAAGTAACATCAATCCGAGCCTGAGCCTCAATCTGTACAAAAGGAAGGAAAAAATTCAGCACGACAAAAATAATAATGAGAAGAGAAATTTCACAAAAGCGGGTGCGCTTACCACATCATTCATTGCCTTCAAAGAAGAATACATCCTTGGAGCAACTGCCTCCGCATGGGGATCCCAGGGGGCAGAACATTCGAGCAGCTGTACCCCAGGAGTAGACTCGCCTCGACCGTCAGAAGGAGCAATCTTATCCCGAGAAACCGGGCAAAGCACCATACCAACATCACCACAAGGGGCTGAAGTAGCCTTCCTATTCCGACCGCAACCTGAAGATGCCTCGGTAGTCCACCCACGATCTGAAGAAATACTGCACCATAACAAGAGTTTCTCTTCCATAAATAAGGAAATGCTGAACAGACGGTTTGTCAACTCGCGGGGCTCTGAAAATCCCAGCATTAGGGAAAACTCCCTCTCCTTCCCCTTTTGACGGCGACAACGGTCCAGAAGTGCATTCCACAATTCCGGCAAACCCCAAGAGTTCTTGACATAGCCAAATATAGTAATTTCATGACGACAGTCCGTCCGTGTCTCGAAATCAGCCAGCTCTTGTTACTATGAATTTCAACACGTTCACCACCATCAGATCGGATGTCACACCAATCCCAGAAACAGTTCAAAGAGAATTTCCCGTCATGTTCACAAAAGAAGACTACCAATCCCATGAGGTGTACTACTCCTAGTGGAGTAAATTGAGAAATCGGCATACCGCAAAACTTCAAAATCTCAATCACTTCCTCGCATGGGGGGGGAATCAGAAACCCGATCTCAAAGTAGTCTCGCAGATCGTCAACCAACCACGAGGAGAATTCTGAACCCTCTCTTCGGCATGCGGTATCTTCACTTCAAGGTCGACAGGTAATTCGAACCTTTTCCTCTAAATCACAATTTAATCATCGGTAAGCGAGGAGCGCAGACACATCGGTCTTGTAGTACACATCGAACCCTGACATAAAAATCAAGAACGGGTTTCAGATAGAACAATTTGCAAGTCCCAAAATTCTCCGCTAGCGTCGTGCGGGTGTAGGCACGTCGCGCACGGCAAAGCCACACGCATAGTACTCCGCACCCAAGTATGCACGCACAGGCAATCCTGTTCGCGCGCGCGCACAACCAGGCGTGTATGCACCTGCACATGGGCCCACGTTTGCACTGGCACTGGCGCGCGCATGCCCGCGCGCGACCCGGTATGCGCGCACCCGCGCGCGACCCGGGCCCATGTGTGAGCAGGTGCGCGCGCCTACGCACGCTCAGGTGCGCACGCGCTCGCACGCGCGGCCTGGCATGCGCGCACCCACACACACATGTGGTTGTGCGGGCGCACTGGCTGTCTCCCCGGGGCACGCGCGTCGGCGCACCCCTTTTTTCTCGTCGGTTAGGCGCTTCCGTCCGCGATCATGCACAGATAGCACAGTATTGGCCTCCGTGAGCGCGCCACGCCGCCTCTCCTTGCCCTCCTCGACATTATCTCACATTTTACCTGAATTTGCATAGTGCCGCGACTTGCCATCTGTGCTTTTTCTCCGTTTGCCATTGTCGTCAGAATTATCAAGGATGAGCAAATGAAAGATCCTTATTTTTTCCACCCGAGTCGGTCTCTTGCAACAAAGATCTGAGGGGTAATTGATAGGGATGAAATCCTTATTTAAGAACATGAGTGTGCACATAGCCACTCTCCCATGATCTCCACTAAGATTAGTGAGATCATGGGTTTGACCGCGCAAGCGTTCACCGCACCCGATCCAGTCGCACATCGATCCCACTACACATGATGACGAAACCACCTAAGCTCACCGACGTTGAGCGGCCGACGTCATCCCTGGGCACCGACTGCCCTCCTCTTCCCGCCACTGGCCGCCCCTTTTGACCGCCGAGGTGCGACCGAGGAGGTGCCAGGCCGGCTGCCCCTCTTTGGCCGTCAGCGCGTGGCCGAAGGGGTGACCAAGCCGGCCACCCCTCCTCGACCACCGGCACGCGACTAAAGGGCTGGCTAGGCTGCCGCCTCTCTTCGGCCACCAGTGCGCGACCAAAGGGGGGCCGGGCCGGTCACCCCTCTTAGGTCGCCGACGCGCGATCAAGGAGGCAGCCGAACCGACCGCCCCGCTCCGGCCGCTGGCGCGCGGCCGAAGGGATGACCAAGTCGGTCGCCCCCTCACTGGCCACCGGCGCGCGGCCAAGGAGGCGGCCGAATCGGCCGCCCCGCTCCAGTCGCCGACGCCTGACTGAAGGGACGACCAGGTCAGACGCCCCTCTTCGGCTGTTGGCGGGCTGCCAAGGAGGCGTCCGAGTCGGCTGCCCCCAGCCGGCCACTCCTGCTTGGTCGCCACCCGCCTTCCTGGACATCGGCGACGACCTCCCTCCTCGCCGGCAAATTCGCTGGCAAGTTTGCCGGCGTGTCCATCATCCGTTCAAGGGAGCGCCTCCTCGCCATTTGATCATCTCGGGTCGTTCTACGCCATCCGATTCACGGGCAACCACCCACTAACCGTCAGGTTAGTGTGGAAATTTTATTTTTAAATTAATTGATATACGAGTAGCAAAATTAATAGTCCTAATATGCGCTCTTAAACTATGACAAAAATATTTATGATGATGGTTATGGTGTGCATGTAGCTGCGTAACCACTATAACCATCTCCTAGAGGCTATAAAAGCAGCCACATGCCTCCTCATTTCTCACTTTTTTTCCTCCGAGTCTCCTTCTTGCTCATTCCAGAGCTCTGATAGATTCCTCCCACGAACAACATTCGAGCCATCTTCAAGCGATGTTCAAGCCACATTCAAGCCGCGTTCATGCCACATCCAAGTCCTCCTCTAGCTGCGTTCAAGACAGCTCTGAGCCACCCAACGAAGCCTATTTCACAACTTCCTGGAAGCCCCCGCCAGCACCATTTCGAGTGCTTCACTCCAACATCTAGTGCCATCGCGACACTCGAAGATGCTCATCACCGCCAAGTGTAATTTGTGTAAGAGGCCAAGCGAGACGGTCTGTCGTTCGCCAGGTGCGAAGTATTCTCTCACCTCCGAATTGTAACGAGCAGCGGTCTGTCGCCCTCGATTCTGCAAACCAACTGTAACCGCAAACAAGTAGTGGACTTTGACCGGCACAGTCTCGGTCACGTGATTTTTTACCCATTTGAGGGGTTTTTTCACGTTAAAACTTCGTTGTACGATCAATATACTTCATTGACTGTATGCGCACTCGACCACTCCCGGACTAAAACGGTCGAATTTGTGCCGGTTTAGGAACGCCGAGTTAGACCGCAACAATGATCAAATAAATATTATATTATAAAGTAATATCATAAATTTAAATATTATTTGAAAGTTAATTTGGTATTCTATAAGAAAATATATTAATTTATGTAGTATTATTAGCAATTTTTTATTATTATGTAAAGTATTAAATTTAAAAATTTCCAAGTGATTCAAGCAACACACATTATTTTAAAAATTATCAGTTTAAAATACTTAATGTAAAAAATCAAATAATATATCATTATCATTTGTTAATTACAGTCTCACATAACAATAATTTTTGTGAAATTGACAATTTTGAGAAAAATTACTATGTGTGTTAGTGATCGTTGATTTTCTTAAGAAATAATATGATTGATACAAATACTAATGTAATATAGATGATCACCTAGAGTAACAAACCTAATTCTTTTTTTTTTCAATTTTGGCGGCTTGGGCAATTCCAACGGGCCACAGCTGCAGTTGAACCAAGTGTATCTTGGTGGCCGGTCGCCGGCGGAATCTTTAATGTGGTTTTCTCTGTCCTCTCCATTCGTCTCCTTTCGATTCACAGTTCCTCTCTCTCCAAAATCCCCCATCTTCCTCTAAAAATGGCGATTTATCAGAACCAGGTTCCCCACATCGGGGAAGCCCCCCTTGTTAAGAATCAAAACCCTACACATATTTCTTCGATTCGCTGTCGGAAGCGAGAAAACCCTAGAAGTGGAGATGCATATGGCGACCCTGGAGGAGCTTCTCGTCGCGGAGGGGTTCCAGGAAATGAAACACAAGAAAAAAACAGTTTCGAAAGAAGGCTCCTCCAAGACGAGTGCTTCGAGAATCCCCAGCCCGCGACTTGGCTCATCTAGCCCCAAAATTCTTCCGGTGAGGTCCAATTCCGATGTCAATCTGCAGGTATCTGTTCCGGTAGTGCCCGAAAAAAGCGGATTTATAGACCTTACAACGAGCAATGCGGAGGGGAGAAATTGCGAGGAACAGTTGCTGGATCCTCGGGAATCAATAGGTAATGTGGTTTTTGTTTGAAAATATTTAGGGCCACCATCTCCCTTGTTATTCCTCCTCATCCTGTGTATGGCATATCGCTTAAAAGAGGATTTGTCCTCAAATCCATCAGTTCTCAATCCTCAATAAAATGTATTATATTCGGCCGGTAACTTCAATTTATATGCATTATCTTCAAGCCTTCTCAAAATTTGGAAAGGACAATCCATTCGTGACCCGTGCTTCGACTTCCCTAACTTGGAAACAGTGGAGGACCCAGGATTTTCATCCGACCCGGGCACAAAGTATATAAATTTTTGATTTTTTAAATTCAAAATTATTAAAAGTAATCATGAAGGTTGAAATTGTTGGAGCTTGAAGAGTTGATGTAATCTCAGTCTACCAGACCTTTTAAAATCCAATACAAGTCAAACTTTCAATTTTTCATCAATCATAGGGTCCCTATAGCAAATCATCTATCAAAATTCACAATGCACAATTGTACAGTTGAAGAAGAAATGCAGAATACTTAAAGCTCACTACAGCTAACAGCACACACTGACTCATATACAGCCAGTGCCAGTGGCACACTACACTTATATGTATACACATTCAGTCAGTGGCACATTCAGCCAGTATACACATTCAGCAAATCATCTTTAAAATAGCAGGCACACACACTTCACTGCATAGTTTTAAAAAACAGCACACATACATTATCTTGCTTAAAATAATTAAGTTTTACCGACCAAAAACTCTTGCTTAAAACAATTCCAGCCATCATCAAGGAGTATAGAATATTTATTGTAAGGTTATTAATATTTTGGACACAAGGAGAACTCAAAAGTGACAAATGGGAGAAGAAATTGGTAATCAGGAATTCAGGAAACAGTAAGAACCAGAATTGCCTAAAATCCCATAGTGTTTCCTTCATAAAATCCCAAATGAAATCCACAAATTCCTCAAAATAACATTAAGAGGAAGTAATGAGAGAAGAAGAGAGAAATTAGTCCACAATATACCTCTAATCAACAACAAGAGGAGTAATCCGAAAGAGGAGAAGAACAGATTTACTGAAAATCATTGGAGTAGCCAACCAAATCTTCTAGCAGGGGTCGAACAGTAGGAGGAAGAAGGGATGCTGCAGATCTGTGGGTTCGCAAGCTCATAGAGTTGCAGGCCGCAGGCCCGTGACGATGGCGTTTGCGTCGCAGCTTCTCAGAATCGCATGCAGACAACTTCACAAATCGCAAGGGCCTCGTCACAGGATTGCAGGAATGAAAGGAGAAGGGTTTGAAATGCATTTTTAGGGCATGCAACCTCCCTCTGTGCCGAGGAAACGAATCGCCTGAAGAAATTCGCGAAGCGCCCGCACACCTCTGTAGAAATATGCGAAAAATAGGACCCGGGCACGTGCCCGCGTGTGCCCATACATGGGTCTGCCCCTGCTTGGAAATATATCCTTCCTCATGTTCACCCAGAACGAGTCCCATGGTTAGAAGACCTCTATCCATCATGGTGTAACCATGATTTTGATTTTAAATTAATATTGTTGTTGATTTTAAACTAAACATCACAATTAGACTCATCGAGCGATAATCAATATAGGGTTGGTAAGATTTATACAGGAGTTTATCAATCGAACGATGAAAAAACTTTAATTAACGTTCCATGGCATGAAAATAAAGAAATGAAGAACACAAGAATATGAAAATTAACAACAGATGGATTATGTGATGTTATAATTATCGAGTCAATGTCGGTCTATTAGAGATTTTAGGTGTATTGGGGTTTAGTCCCACATTGCTGTTTCAAGGTTTTGAGTCCATCTATGTCCTTTAAATACCCCTCTTTGCGGGATGAATAAAGTATATGCTATTTCCTTTTCTTTTATCCTGCATGGCATCAAAGCCTTGATATGAAAAAACTCTAAATTATTTCTTGTGGCCGCCACTTGATTCCTGCTTCTCTGTTTCGACTCCGCCGATTGCGCTGCTGGAGATCTGGTCGAGCTGCTCCGCTCCCGCTCCCGCCGACGGAATCCAAGTTTGATTCCATCGACGAGAGCGACACTTGTTCTCCAGGCCTCCTGTGCTCCCGTCTGCGTCATCGACAGAGGATCCCATCGAGCTTGTCTGCTTCAGCCTCCGTCGCTATTTCTCTCGTAGATATTGCTGCTCCCGTCTGCTTCTTGTTGCAGATCCGTATGTTGCTCATTGTCGATAATGATCCTCCCTTCCGACGGTGTGATCACTGCAGCTTCTCATTCGTCGTCGTGCTTCTCCGCTGTTTCCCGTTCGTCGCCAGCTCTTCTTCCCGCTCTCCTGTTGCTGTGCCTGGTGCAGCCCCCATCCGCGTCTTCTTCCGTGGATGTCTCTCTTGTTGCTCATCGATGATGAGAAGTAGATCTGTGCGTCTGCTCTTTCGTGTTTCATCGATGACATCCAGTGAAGGTTTCCCCTCTGCCGTTTCTCGTCCCCTGTTCTTCTGCGCTTTTTGCCAACGACCCTGCCGACGGCTTCTCACATCATCGACTTCTGCTCCCACCGTCGCTACTCCTGTCTGGTCTTGACCACTCCGTTGCTTCTACTCCAGGCGCTTCATGCCGCTGCCCTAATTTTTCTGATGATTCCAGATGACTCCAACCGCTGCATATTGGATTTCCATCAGTCTCTACTGCTGCCACCGTTTTTGGGGCGTCGATCTCTCGCCGAAGTTGATGTTCTTGTGTTGTTTTTGGTCGTTTTATGTGGCCTTTTAATTGTTTGTTGTTAGTAATTTTTTCGTATCGTCTTGTTATGCCTATATGAATGTGTTTTACACGTGAGAGGGGGTGTTTGGGATGAGGGTGACTCAGATATTCTTTACCGTTGTTCGCGTTAGTCTCACATGGTCTCCAAGCTTATCTTGTATGTTGTTATGTGTCTCCCCATTTTTCTTTCGATTGGTCATGTATTGAGACATGATTGATGTTGGTGTTCTAGTCTCGGCGGGTTGTGTCGTGTGGAACCGTGTCGTGTGAGACTATGTTGTGTGAGACTGCCCTTTTTGCGAATTATCCCTGGTTGCCCGTTTGATGGCGTGCTCCGCATCTTTTGTTCTCTTTCGCATGTTGTGTGTGTAGATGATGTTGGTTGACCGGTTTCCAACAAGTTCACGTCGTGTGTGGGTCCTGCGTCGTGTGTGGGTCCTGCGTCGTGTGTGGGTCAGCGTCGTGTGTGACTATATCTCCGGCTTGATTCCCCTATTTGGAATTTCTCTCGGTGGCTCGTCTGATGTTTAGTCCCACATTGTTGTTTCAAGGTTTTGAGTCCATGTTTCTCCTTTAAATACCCCCTTTGCGGGATGAATAAAGTGTCTGTTATTTCTTTTTCTTTTATCCAACATGTGATAATTTAGGCAAGTTATGCTAAGAAATATAATGGCAAAATGAAATTTGTGTAAACTTAAAATAATGATATGCAAGCAAAGAGATGGGAAGGTATAATGTTACGCCCCGGCCGGATCCCGGCTATTTGGGCGTAAATACACCCGGAGGCAGAAGACGACAGCTGACAACGGTTCAGCCCCCACTCTCTAATGACCGACGGGTTGGGGCTGAACCCACCCGGTTCAGCCCCGTGGGAGGGGCCGGCCGGCCCCTCTTGGCCCCGGGTATATTTATACCCGGGGCTCTCTCTTTCGAGGGCACTGAAGAATATCCAAGGTATTTCCCTCCTCCCTTCTCTCAAACCCTAATTCCTCTCTAGTTCTCTCTTAGTCTTCTCTCTCTAGTTTCGTCGTATCATTTGGTATCAAAGCAACTTTCCTCCCCGCTGCCGCATCTCCCGATCCAGCCCGCTGCTCTGCTTCCGCCATTACCGCAACAAACCTTGTAATCGTGGAACTCGCCTTCGCCAAAGCTATCGAGGATCTCCGCCTTCGCCGCCTGCTTCCGTCGATTTCAACGAGCCAGAGCCGCTGCCATCCGATGGCTTCCGCTCTTTCTTCGCCGTCCAAGAACAACGTTGGCCCCCGCTGTCTTCAACGTAACCTTGTCGCTGCTCCAGCAAACCCTCCAGCGCTATCGTCAACTCCAGTTTCGCGATCGTCCGTCTGTTTCCATCCGCAATCGTCGACTCCGGTTCCATCCGCGACTGTTCCGATCGAGGACGTCCTTCTGTACCGACCCAGCACCGTCCGCACCCTACCCGAGCATTCTGCACCGATCCAGCAAGCCGCCAGCTGTCCGTCCCTCTATCGTGAGGCCGCCTGCGGAATTTCTCAAACCATTCAACGCCACCATGGTGACTTGTTCACAGGAAGAGTCCACGAGACTAGCAACCCTAGAGGAGAATTACACCGGGCTATCACATACGGTGACGGCCATCAAAGAACAATTGAGGGCGTCAGAGAAACGTCTGGAAGAGTGACTAGATGCCAGTATGGAGGAAATCAAAAGCCTATTGTCCCGAAGTATCAAGGGCAAAGCAGCGGTGAACGAGGAGGCAAACACACATCATGGACCGATCCAATCTCCAGGAGGCCTCGACAGAGGACAAGAGGACCTGATTGATCAACGACCTAAGGAGGTAGTCTACTCTCCTCGAGATGGGCTTCTGCCTAACCCGATGGGATCGGGACAAGCCGACAACAGTAGGACAGGAGACGGTTGGGAGTACAGGCCGCCTGCAGCGGGATCAAGGCCGGGCTATCACCACGGAGAGAAAAGAAAGATTACTTCAGAGCCGGGTGGTCATGCCCGTGTTCTTCACAATCCCCAGCGGGCGCGGGCCAATGTTTTCTGAAAGGGGACGCGCCGTGACATCCAGTTGTTTGTTCAACAGTATGAGACTTGCTAGCGCCAGAAGTATGAGAGCACGTTCCTAGCCGGTTTACTCACACCTTTGGAGATTCCTCACTAGAATTGGGATACGGTGTCCATGGACTTCATTGAGGGGCTGCCCAGGTCCCAGGGCAAATCAATCATTATGGTGGTGGTCGATAAGTTGTCCAAGTACGAGCATTTCATAGCGCTGAGCCATCCTTCCACCGACGAATTTGTCCGACTTCATGGAATACCACAGGCGATCATCTCGGACCGTGACCCGACGTTCGTCGACAACTTTTGGAAGGAGTTCTTTCGCTTACAAGGGACCTCTTTACGTTTCAGCACAGCTCACCACCCACAAACAGACGGGCAGACATAGGTACTTAATCGAGGCGTGGAAACATATCTGCGTTGCTATGTTATGGACGAGCCGCGCACGGGGACAAATTGGTTGCATTGGGCCGAGTACTGCTACAACACGTCCTACCACTCTGCCAGCAAGATGACTCCGTTCGAGGTCGTGAACGGTCGTCCTCCTACCTTGAGTAGTTATGAGGCCGGCATTACGACATTGCTCGTCGTTGACCATGCACTTCGTGATCGTGATCGCACATTCGCCGCTTTACGCGAGAATCTCCGGATAGCACAGGACGGCATGAAGGTGCAGGCTAACAAGCATCGGAAGGAACGGGAGTTCCAGGTGGGGAATGAGGTCTTTCTCAAGCTCCGCCCCTACAAGCAGTTGCCCGTGGCCCAGCGGTCAAACCAGAAGTTGGCACCTTGTTACTGTGGTTCCTTCCGGATTGTTCGCCGAGTGGGCCCTGTTGCTTACACGTTGGCGTTGCCCGAAGGATCGAGGATGCATCCGAACTTTCATGTCTCCTTGTTGAAGCAGACTATCCACGACTTTGTTCGACCTAATCCTCTCCTACCCGAGGCCACAAGCACGGGCGAGCTGCGACCGATACCTGGGGGGATTATGATGATCAAGTGGAAGCACCGCGATGCTGAGTACCGTCCAGAGCTACTAGTCAAGTGGAAGAATATGACCGCCGCGCACAACACATGGGTAGACTTGCTGGAGTTCCGGGAGCTTTACCCCGATTACCACCTTGGGGACAAGCTGATTTTTGATGGGGAAGAGAATGTTACGCCCCCGGCCGATTCCCGGCTATTTGGACGTAAATACACGCAGAGGCAGACGACGACGACAGGTGACAACGAGGCTGAACCATCCGGTTCAGCCCCCACTCTCTGATGACCGGCGTGTTGGGGCTAAACCCACCCGGTTCAGCCCCGTGGGAGGGGCCGGCCGGCCCCTCTTGGGCCCGGGTATATTTATACCCGGGGCTCTCTCTTTTGAGGGCACTGAAGAATATCCAAGGTATTTCCCTCCTCCCTCCTCTCAAACCCTAATTCCTCTCTAGTTCTCTCTTAGTCTTCTCTCTCTAGTTTCGTCGTATCATATAACATGGGTCACAAGTGCGGCGAAGAATTGGTAACAACAACTGTGTTTTCAGGATGTATGAAAGGGATGGATCGGAGGACTGTGGAGGGAGGGTGACTTGAATGGCTCAGAGGGCTGTGAAGGGAGAATGTTGTTTCTGTTTGCAATGGAGGGAGGGGAATCAAGCATGTTTTAGAGTTTTTGGATGTGGCGGGACTTGGATCGGGGAATGTGGAGGGACTTGGCTCGGGTAGGGCTTATAATGCCATGGAAATGGAAGGCAGACTTTTATAGGAGTATGGGTCGGAGAAGAGAGAGAGGTAGCCAACAGAGTAAGATCAGGGATCACCAGAGCATGTGTTGACCAGAGGTATGTCTCAAACATAGGATCTGTTGGCCTGAGCTTCAATGGAAGAGGACTGTCCGCTAGTGTAAGGGATTGTCTGTGGAGAGATCGTCGGAACATAAGGATGTCGTTGGCCGTGGCAACGAGCCCTGGAGGAGATGATCGATCGGCTGGGAGTCGAGGAAGGCATCGTTGGTAGCTCGAAACAGATAGCGAGAGTCTCTGTATCTTTTCCGACCTCTGTTATCAAGGATGTGATGTTTTTTATATAAAAATAGAAATTGGGGTATTTTGGTTTAAATGAGGTTTTAATGTGGGAGGAAAACAATGAGAAATTCTATAGGCTAGAAAATTGAAGAATTGAACGCACACAAGAACATGCGCTACAAAGTGAAATAAAATATCATGGTGCAAGCTAAATCAGTTGATACCACGCTTGTTGCATGATATCATCTCTCTTGTACAATTTATTCTTGTGCTCATTCTGAGCGCAAATTTGTTTATACAACTCTTTCATTTTTGGCCCGTTCACTCTCATGACATTCCCGGTCCAACTCGGGAAGTGGAATAAGATCACTTGCAGCAATGGGGTCGGCAACATATATGATCTCAAAAGGTGTCCGACCCATAGTATGGTGCGGACTTCTGTTTTAACAAACTCAGCATGAGCAACAAGATCTTCCCACTTCCTTTGAATCTTCCCCACCAGTACATTAAGTGTAGTTAAGAGGCTCTTGTTCAGAACCTTAGTCTACCATATGTTTGAGGATGACTTGCAAAATTGAACTGGAGTCTCGCATCGAGCTTCTTCTACAAAGTCTTCCAAAATAGCTAAGGAATTTCATGTCCCTATCTGACACAATGCTGCCGCGGATTCCGTGTAAACTTGCGATCTATCTGAAAAACAAATCAACAATATTGAGAAGTCGTTTGTTTTGTGGCATAGAAAGAAATGTGTTTGTCCATAACTATCATGTCCCTTCCTTTTTGAGTACGGGGTAGTTCTAGAAAGAAATCAACAATGATATCCTCCCAAAGAATATCAAGAACTGGAAGAGTATAAAAGTAATGTGAACTATTTTGTGTTTTGGAACAATTTCAAGTGACATTTCTCCACAATTTTCTACATCCCACAACTCATTTTAGGTTAGAAGAAGTGTTCTTTAAGCATGAAAAGAGTCTTATTGATGCTAAAATGGCTGGCCAAGCTCCCACCCTAAGTTTCTCTAATCAACTCCTCTCGTACAATGCCACAAGAAATACATAGTCGCCCATTTTTGAAGGGGAATCTATCATACATGTAAAACATTCCCATCTCCTTTTCCTTATAAGCCATGAATGTGAACCATAATCTGGATAGTGCTCATACAATTGTCTGAGGAGGCTAAATCCTAATAAATTTACTTCCAAGGGGTCTAGTAATGAATATCATTGAGATAATGCATCAAACACAACATTACCCCCGCTAACTTTGAGGATCTTGAGCTCGAGGATAACACACCGAGACTTGACCTTGTGAACAAAGTTGATTTTGATGGATTAGTATTGATATGTATGCACACACTTGGTGGACATACATATGTATTCGGAAGATCCACCTCTCGGGAATGTCTCATATTGTGGTAATATATAAGTGGCGTTTTGGTAATTAGTTGTAGATGCCCCCTCCCTATATAAGGAGTGATGAGGCTTAGAAGGGATCTTGGAGTCTAGAT
This sequence comes from Platanthera guangdongensis, assembly GCA_039583875.1. Taxonomy (NCBI): domain Eukaryota; kingdom Viridiplantae; phylum Streptophyta; class Magnoliopsida; order Asparagales; family Orchidaceae; genus Platanthera; species Platanthera guangdongensis. The sequence goes on from CM077159.1 coordinate 197,887,120, forward strand.
TTGTAAGATCTCTTTGGGGAACCAGCTCTAAAGATCTTAGCCCAAGCATACTTTGCAATTGTATCATATTTCTAAATTTTAGTGCAAAATTGCTCACATAGGTCACAAAATCATGTATATGATCGTCAAATGGTTTAGCACACTGATCGAAGATTCCACATGGGAAGGCCTATTCAACCTTCCATGACAATACCCACACTTCCATTTTTGAGTCCGAGGGGCTTTCAAAGCGGTGGCATTGATGCAGACAGGTTAATAAGAGGACCAGTGCCTGTACTTACCTCGTGCTTATCGAATGTTACAAATATATTTCAGTATAGATAGAAGTAATACAATTGTAGAAAAGGGCATTTAGTAATATCATAACATAGATCAGTTACAACTAATGGTTTACGTTGAAAGAGGAATGCTTAGCTAATGAGATATCAACTTACTCTTCTTTTCCCTCCCTCTTCCTCTTGTCTCTTCTCCAATTCATCTCCATCTTTAGAATCTCTCAAATAGCTAGACTTTCCTCCTGGGTTTTGTTCAAGAAGTTTACCAAATAGCTACAACTCTTAATGCCCATCATACAATAAGTTTGTCCTCTTTTTCATTACTCCTAAGTTCCCAGCACACAACACCGACAAAGCAAAGCCATATCAATGAGGATTGCATGCATTTTTACTCATGAACAAATGTTTTGTGCCATTTAAACAGTTTCATTTCATGCGGTCATACAACCTTTTTGATGTCGGGATGAATTGGGTATCAAGAAGGGAAAGAGTCTCCCTCATTTATCATGTTATGATGAATGAAAAAAACCCACCAACTATATTGATATTGATTTTCAAATTCAATGCAATGATTTAAGATATTCCCATGGGTTTGCAACAGTTCTTACTTCTCCGAAAAAATACAAGGAGCGGGGAGGAAGAACTAGTAAAAAGCTGTTGGATATGAAGTTTACATCAAGAAAGTTTTCGGGGTCAAAGGATGGTTGCTACGAAGGGATAGAGGGGAAGTGGAGGTGTTACAAGAATGACTTGTACGACCATGCACAGAAAAGTAGTGAAAACCAAAATTTTCAGGAGAGGCCTGCTCTTGAGGATGCTAAGGATGGATGTGATTTACCTACCCTGGATGAAACTGAATTGAAAAAAATCATGTCAGTGATAAATAATTGTGTTGATCAACTGCTTAAAGATAAAACATTTCGGTCAACTGTTCATCGAGATTGTATTTCTTCACTGAACGCCAGTGAGGTGGAGAGCAAACATACTAAGGATAATGATGTGCTTTCTACTCTCAAAGAAGCAATTGGGTCTGTAGAAAGAATGGTCACAGAGGGTCCTAATCAGCTGGAGTTGAAGAAAACTTTCCTCAAGTTAAGTGTTATCACTGGCCTGAAGACATTGGAATCAGTAGATGGATTCACTTCTGGTATTCCCAACTCACATTTAGTTGGTTGTGCACATCTCCATTTGAGCATTCTTTACAAGATGCAGAACAAGGTTAAGGTTTCTGCAAAGCATCTACTACAAGTTTTCCATTATTCTTCAAATCATGCTCGAACGAAATTGCTGCCAGAAGTTTGGAGATGCCTTTTCTTGCCACAGTTATCTCATTTGAAGGAATGGTACGACAAAGAAGCACAGTCTATTCAAGGAACATCAGAGATGATGACGAAAATGGAGATTTTGGATAGAGTATATAATGATCTTCTGGATGGAGGTACTTCTCAGTTTGCAGCTTATTACAAGAGTTGGCTGATGGATGAAAACAGGACACCTGCCCTGCCTTCTATTCATGTTCCCTTGCCATCTGTTCTTGAAGTAACAGGAGATGCTAATGAGGTCATTTTAGCTGAACCCCATAGGAAAAGCACTTCAGTTATTTCTAAAAGTATGATTAGCAAAGTATTATATGAATCAGTTTTGGGACAAGAAAATAGAACCAAAACAGAGGAAATAATGGTAAGTGGGGAGGATGAGGTTGAAGTTGAAAATGAACTGGCCCAATCAGGTGTTTGGCAAAGCAGGCATGATGATTACAAGCTAAAGGATAATGAAGCAGGAAGCAGCTCTCCCAACTCAGGAATACATGTGGAAGAAAGTAATAATGAATATTACAGTGTAGGTTCGCAAGATCAGATTGTCTTTTTTGAAGTGAGTGATATTGTTCATATCTTTATTTGTTTTTTTTCATCTTGCTTTTTAGTTATCCCCCATGATTTTTGCAAAATATTTTACAGGACCTATTTCCCCCCATAATTTGAGCTCTTTTTGCATTATATTGCATTCGTAAATAGCTAATTATGAGGATGTTCAATCTATGACAATTGACAAGTGATTGATTTTTGAAAATGTTCCCGTTTTGTGGGGTCATTTCTGTTCACTTGTTTGTCGTAAAGTTTAAAATTATCAACTTCAAGAGGGTGGCATTTGTCAATATAAGAATGAAATAGAAGATGAAAAATAATGCATTTGATAATTGATTTTGTGACGAATGAAGTGCTAGAAATTGTTTTTATATGTACAAACCAAATAGGAAGAGTTATACAAGTAGATCGAATTAGCTCAGGCTTGAAAGTTTTTCTTTCTATTTACTTTTTTCTTGAATCACTAGCTTCATGTGTACTCTCTTCAGAAAATGATAGTGGTAAACTTTTACAAGTTTCGAATTGAGATCTCGTGCTCGGTTGAGAGAGGAAGAAGTCCCGGAGAGGATTGAAGTTTTCACAACCCGTGCCTAAGCTAAGTAATGGAAAATAGGGCGTCCACAAAATAACCATAATGCCCCTCACAAGGCTTAAACAAGTGTGAGTAAATGAGATAGTTTTGAAACATATAAAATATAACAGAAATAAAAATAACGGTCCCTCCTCAATCCTTGTGTGTCTTCATGCGGTGTTGATATGTCCCCCTCAAACATGGACCAATAACGTCTCCTCCCCCGTTGTGAGCTTATTCTCAAGCTTGAGTGTGGGAAAGTCAACACGAAGGGCCAAATACTCCTCCCATGTGGCGTCAAACGTGTCTTCTTCTTCCCAATGCACCAAGGTCTCTGAAAGTCCATTGCCGTGTCGGATTCCCAAAATTTGTGTTGGCACATGCAATAACCATTTTTCTATCTAGGGAGGTAGTGCCACTAGTGGTGCGGTTGGTGTCCCCCCCCCCCCCCCCAAAGGGTTCCAGGTGCGAGACATGGAGGACACCATGGATCTTGACCTCATCTGGTAATTGTAGACGATATGCCACCTCACCAATCTTCTACATGACCTAGAAGAGCCTATAATCTAGGGCCCATTTTGTGAGAAGGAACCTTGGAAGCTGACCTTTATCGGTAGGACCGACGTTTAGCCATTCTCGTGAGTATAAGCCCTCTTCATATGCGCCTAAGCCTGAAGGAGGCGATCTTGTGTTATAGGAAGGACCTGATCACGAGTCAAATGGTCACAACCCACAACCTAAATCCTAGAGGTGCCACCACAAGAAGGCATGGAGGATCCGTCTCGTATGAGTCAAAGCGGGGTCGTCTTTAGGGATGTGTGATAACAAATATTGTGACAATACTCCACCCAAGGAACCAGCGTACTCAGTCGTTAGGATGATCTCTTGTGACACAACAAAGGTACATCTTGAGGGTGTGATTCACCACCTCAGTCTACTCGTCAGACTATGGATGATGGGTAGAGGAGAAGACAGTTTGATGCTCCTGAGTGTAAAGAGCTCCTTCCATACCGACTCATGAAGATATTGTCGCGGTCGGATACGTTGCTCTCCGGAGGTCCACGCAGATAAATCACATGTTTAAAGAACACATGAGCGATGCTTTTTGTTGTAGGGGGGTTAGCTAGAGGAATGAAGGGCGCCCCTAGGAAAATCGATTGACAACCATCATAAGGATTGATTTCCTCTTTGATGTTGGTATCCCCTCCACAAAGTTCATCGATATGTTGACCCAGAGTCTAAATTGGTAGGTGTAATGGATACAAGAGAGCCGTTGGGAGGAGGTGGTCGATCTTGTTGTGGTGGTAAATAGTGCAACCCGTAATGACATCCTAAATTCGCCGCCTAACTCTTTATTTCTTTTTCAAAAGAGCTCAGTTTGGGTAGCTGGAGGGCCTTGTAGATCCCCTTGTGGTTCATGTCATGCATGCACGTTAGTACGAATGCAATGAGAAGGGATGTCGGTAGTATGTATTGCTTCTTCTTGTACAAAATGAGGTCATCCATGGTTGCCCAACTAGGGGGTTATTTCCCCTTTGTTGATGCTTTGGCGCAATTCTGGTAGCGCTATAGAATCTTGGATCTCTGGTCGAAGGGTAGTGGAGAGCTCAGACTGCGGCTGTGAAATAATAAATAACACCTTACCTAGATGATCCCCACTCGATAGGGAGTCCACTGTCTGATTTAAGCCGCCCTCCTTGTACTCCGCTCAAAAGTCAAAGCCCGACAGCTTTCTCAGTCAACGCTGTTGTGGTGTGGTGTTGAGTCGTTACTCAAGGAGGAACTTCAGGCTGAACTGATCCATCTATATCTGAAACATCTGTCCCCAAAGATAGGTTCTCCAATGTTGTATTTCTTTGGCCAAGTCGATCAAATCCTTCTCATAAGCAAAAAACTTCTGGTGGTGAATTTTTGTCTTCCTGCAGAAGTATGCAATTGGGTTCCCCCACCCCGCTAGAGTATGGTCCCAGTCCCGCACCGCAAGGAATCACACATAATTTGAAATTTCCGCGCGAAGTCAGGAAGGCTAAACATGGTGGCAGAAACCAGTGCCTACTGAATTGCCCTGAAGGCGATTGTGGTCGTTTCTCCCCCAAATGCTCTTTTTCAGGAAAGTGACCAACGATTTCGCTATGGTACCGTAACCTCTGATGAAGCGGTGTTAGTAGCACACGAGTCCTATAAATCCGTAGAGCTTTACTATAGTGTCCTGTCGCTCACGCCTTTGTAATTTTAGTGGTTGCTAACACCCCCGTACATTGCATTACATGCCCCAAATAAGCCACATTGTTCGTCCTAAAATAACACTTCTTGTGCTTCAGGAACAATTTATGTTGAGTGATGAGTTGCAACACGTAGCACGAATGCTCGAGATGTTTTAGCAAAGTCTTGCTATATACCAAAATGCTATCAAAAAATACAGATACATATTTTCATAAGAAGTGTTGAAATACCTCATTCATCAGTGATGAAAGGTAGAGGGGGCATTGGTGAACCCAAAATGCATCACAAAGAACTTGAAGTGCCTGTGGAGTGTTGGAAGGTAGTCTTTCCACATCGAAAGGGGCCATGCGCACCTGAGGTCCAACTTAGAAAGAAACGGGCTCCATGCAGCTTGTCGAGGAACTTTTCCACCATAGGAATTGAGAACTTACTGTCTTTGCATTTAACTCGCAGTAATCCATACAAAGTGTCATGTCTTGTCCTTCTACTGCACCAAAAATACATGTAATGAAAAAGGGCAAATGTTGTGTCTGCCGGTGCATAACGCCTTACTGGCACTTAATCCTGTCCTCCTGGAGGAACCATTCTTGTCATGGCGTCGCCTAGGCGACGCCTAGGCATCCAGATGCCCGAATGTGTACAAGGCGTTGGACGCCTTGACCATTTTATAAGAAAAGAAGAATAGACTGCGATTTTTATAAAAATTGCAGTCTAAAGTATATATAGAATTAACATCTCAAAAAGGTGAAATCGAGCGAACGACGTCAAAATTGACCTCTGTCACTTTCGTTAGACTTGTAACGACAATATGAGTTCAATGGAGTCGTCTGTTTGCGATTCTGACATTGTTTGAGTGGGTTTTGACATTAAAGTAAATTGGGCTCCAAACGTTCCGAGAAGCATAAAATGAGCAAACGAATTCAGAATTGATCTCGGATTGTTATGGTGGATACGTACGTTTCAGCTAGACGATCATAACGAGCCCGTCCACGATAAATTCTGAGTCCTCTAGAGCGATATATGAGCATTTGAATGAAATAATAATAATATTATATATTATATATGTATATATATAAACTTAGGCTAGAGCATTACCTTCTCCTAGCAGCCGTCACGCACACCTCCCTCCTCCAGCCCGACAGAAGCTCTCCCGCCCTCATTTCGGCTGGCGAGCCTGCCTCTTCGGCGACTCCTTCGAGCAGCTCACGAGAACTCCAGACTGTGAGCTACTCTCCTCCCTCCTCCGACGAGCTTCTCAACTCCAGCGCACCTTCCCCTCATGGCAAGGCCGCGAGCTACTTTCCTCCTCCGACGAGATCCTCCGTCCAGCGACCCTCTCTGACAAGCTACAATCGTCCTTCGTCTCTATTTTCTCTCCAACCTCTGACCAGCTCCAAGCTCCATTTTTGGCGAGATTCATTCTTCTACGACGAGATCCTTTCTTCTCCGGTGAGATCCCTTCTCCAAACCTGACGAGATCTCTTCAAATCTGAGCCCTTCTCCTCGCAACAAGGCTGATATATCTTAAAATAGCAAGCTCCACTCTCCAAATTTGAAGGAAATCAAACAATTTCTTAATGGTTACTAAGAAGAGTTGGAGGATGTTTACGAGAAAAAGCAAATGGGTTGGCTAGTTCTTATAAGAAAGGAAGTAGTGGGGATGAAGATCCACATCCGACAACAAATTCGACGTGATTCGATCATGGACAGAAGCAACGCGCAAATGCCGCCTCAGCGGCGATTGAGTAGCATATATGGACTTCAGTGAGATCCTTCCAGTCCCTTGGACCTTAAATCTAGGTCTTCTTGCATTTAGAGCTTTCCGCCAATTATGGCGCTTAGGGTTCGGTTCATTGACGTAGCGAGCAACCTTGTTTCCACAAGGCCCTCCTAATGTTGTAGAGGGTCTAATAAGTAATAACCCATAATTGGTAATCCTTGAGCCATTCCTTACCGTTCATGGTGAATAATCATGTTAGTTGAGCCCTCAAAAGAGAAATGATTGTAATTGTACAAATCCTTAACCGTCACGTCGCTTATTGTAAATTAATGCCAAACTGTTAGTGGTCTATATGATTAATTAACGATGGAAAATAATATTGAATCGCGCGATCAAAATAACGGCAATCGCATAGATGCAAAACAATATTAAATCGCTCGATCAAAATAATGGTGATCGTGGGACGGTAAATAATATTGAATCGCGTGATTGAAAATAATGACAATCGCGCGGTGGAAAATAATGACAATCACGCAATGGAAAATAATGACAATCACGCGGCGAAAATAATATTAAATCACACGATCAAAATAATGATAATCGCGCGACAACAAAAATAATATTCAATTGCTCGAACGAAATAACGATGGCCGCGCGTCAATAATTATAATGTTGCGTCCAATCAAAATAAAGACGATCGCGCGATGATAAATCATGTTGTTGCGCGCGATTGAAATAACGACAATCGTGCGATGATAAATTATATGGTGCGCGCAATCAAAATAACGACGACCGCGCGTAAATTATATTGATGTACGTGATTGAAATAACAATGATCGTGGATCGATAAATAATATTAAATCGTGTTATGAAAATTAACGGAGATTCGTGCGACGAAAGTCAATGATGAAATGTGCAACATAAATTAATGGTCGAACTTGCGATGAAAATAAATAGTGAAGCTTGCTGTAGAGACTGACGTCGAAGATGAAATCAAGTATGTTGTTACACAAATCAGATTTATGGTAGAATCATCGAACCTATAAACATCGCCAATTTCAATAATATTTAATCAATGACTTGATGTCTTGCAAGGACATTGTCATTTCCGGCAATAATTGATGCCTATGAGCAGATAGTCCAAATTCTGCTTTAGAATTTGGGATTTTAACCCTTGAAGTCTTTAGACAAGTTTGATGCCCACAACAAATAAACTTAACTTAGATTTTGGATGATCGTAGGTTTAGATGATTATGATGAAACCGGGATCGAGTGTGAATGATGATTATTGTCTCAAGGTTATGAATCTATAAGACCACTTTGATGATTGGAATAGAGTTCAATTAATGAGATTATCAATTGGGACTGGATTGAGGAACTTCAGTGAATCTAATTTAGAGATACATAAAGAGTTGCATGTTTAATAAACGGTCTCTTCCTAAGTCACTAAATCAATTCATTAGTTTTAGTTCAATAATTTCATGAGACCGAATCTAGATTAAAATAGTATGTGCTTTTTTATCATACTTAGATGTAGTTGTGCATATGTATCGAATAACATGATTACAGATTGACAGATAGGGAGATGATTAGTTGTCTTGAGAGGGTTGAGTAGTTGGTTGATCACCTCCCCTAGTTATAATGAATTATATTGTACTCTGCCTTTATGAAATGATAATGCATGTGCACACGACGGGTCGACTGGCCCCGCCGGTGGCACATTCCGGTGGGTTAGAACAATGAATCATGGATAACGTCATGGTCAAACGACAACGTGTGCCCTAGCCTAGTTGTTTTCTTAAGTGTTAGCCACTCGATGTTCGACATGAGTTTACCTCGATTTTTTGTTTATACCGCTAGTCGGGCGAAGAATGAGTACGACTGGGACAGCCATACGTAAGGCCTAGGGATGATTGTGCTTAAATACCATGGAAGTGGCAAGGACGGACCACTGCCCCTGTTTGGCCATAATGGCAGTGCATGTGGGACTACCTATTCCACGAATAAGAGATCCTAGTCGTTAGTTTGACCTGGATTACGATCAGGTGTCGGTGTCTTGACATTTTGCATCATAAATCTATGTCGACATAGTGTGTGTATGTGCATGCTTGGAGGTGATGATATCAATATGAGTATTTGCATAGTGCGAATCTGATGAGTCGGGGATTACAGGTTGAGACACTCCTCTAACGAGGATAAACTTGTTTGGTTGGTATTGATTCTGATTATAGATCATAATGACGTTTATACTTGATAGTGTTGTTTAGATTGTGCCAGATCTCAATCATATAAATTTATATGAGCATTTTTATATGATTGGTTATTTAAATATTCGCTTTTTTACTTATACTAGTTAATGTGCATATGAGAGTGCGTGCGTTGTGGACATCGCTAGGGTAGAAGCAATGATGCGTGTTTACTTACTGTTCTTTATTAACGCATTCCTTAATACTCTATTGCTGCATTCCTTAAATTGTGCATTTGTTCATAATGCTATATATTTATATATATGTATATATTGCATTGTGCTGACACTTACTGCAGGGCAGCTTACCGCATCCCTTGAGCACATAGGTGGCTCAGGGAGAGATGCGCGAACCGACTTAGCATATACAACCAGTATTTGCTAACCCTCGCCATTGGTTGACTCTACCCTAGGAGTTACAGGAGCTATGACATGGACATGACGTGGATATGACATGGACATGACAAAGACATGATGTGGAGCTAGAAGGTTTACAGAGGATGGTTGCTAGCCTTAGCAATATCATCAGTCACATACTTAGCTCAGTAGGTTTATATTTTTTGCAGTATTTTATATATTATCATTTATCCGGCTAAGCATGTTATTTGTGAGCCCCCAGACTTTATATAGATTGTTGTGCTTGGACTGTGGGGTCATCGTGCCGTTGTTGTGGTTGCTTTCTGTCTCCTTTTATTACTCGTATATTTCTGTGATCTACTACGTGATTATTATTTTTCCTCTAGTACCTCTTCCGCTGCTGCTTATAGCATATTTCAGTTGTGATGTGATAGTTTTTCGCTTAACACCATCTTCGGCTTGTTGCAGTAGGAGAGAATGACGGGAAATGGTTGAGACGTCAATATCCTACTTTTCTGTTATTCCCTTCTTTGTTGTTGATTGGTGGTGGTGTGCGATAAGTTCCCCTTGAATCAGACGAAGTGAGCGATGTGGAATAGAATGCGTACGGGTTGGGTCACGCAGTTGGATACGTCGGGTGGATGATTCGACTGGCCGAACAACGAAAGTGTGGACTGCAATGGGGGTGGGGTGGGGGACGCTGACATTGTCGTTGACTCTGATACCAAGTTGTTACAAGCCCTGGATTGAGATTTCATGATCAGTCGAAAGAGAAAGAAATCTCGGAGAGGATTGAAGTTCCTCTTCTTTGAAAATACCCTTACATTAAATGAGATAGTTCTGTAACATATAAAATATGACGCGAAGTACTAGTCTAGTATGTTGAAAAATTTCACTCTAATTTATTTGCAGTGAATATGTAATGTGAGATGAATCTTCGTTTATGCGAAATTTTTAGTCGCCAATTTGTGACTCAAAAACGAAGAATAAAAGTTGGAATACAGCTCTCAATATGTTAGATCTAAATTTACTGGATTGCCGCATAGGAAGTCTCATACAGTACGAATATAAAGCTTTGAAAAAAATATTTTCTGAATTTTGATCTCAGTTTTTTCACTTATCTTGCATTTAGGTTGTCCTCTCTCCTACTATATGTTTATTTTTTCCCCTGCTCTTGCAGGAAAATAGCAAGGCAGATGACAATTCTAGTAGGTCAAGCAGCCCAAGTATCATTGGAGTGAAAGAAATGAGAGCTGATAGTCAAATAGTTCAACCTTGGGGGAACATAGAAGACCGCATTCATGTTGGAAAAGCTGACATACATGAATATGATAGCAAACCTAAGATGCAAAAGCTTGATCAATGTGCCTCTCAAATGCAGGCGATTAGTGATTCTAGTGATGCAGATTCCTCTTATCCACACCAATCAGTTGACTATCCACCGTATGTTTCATATCAGCATGAGGTGAGATACATATTTTTTCCTCTCCTTAATGAGTTATCTCATCATGTTTTTTGCAACTTGTAATCTAAGTCGCTTCTATGTTACATGATTATGGATGTAGTTGACAGAAGCAACAAACTCAGAATCTTTGAACGATGAAACTTATGGATCGCGCAGAGTTTCTAGTTTGTGCTCATTGCAGGCAAGCTCCAGGTATGAACGAGTCTAAATTTAAAAGTCCATTCCAAAAATGCTTTTAGTTGTTATGTAATGATAAGTACTTCATGAGAGACGTATAATCTCGTCTTTTTTGGGCTCTTCTTCCCCTGTCATCTCCCAGTGCTGTGCCGTTTGGATATCGTGAAAACTATGATCAAGATTCGACTACTGGATTTCCAAAATGTTTCATTTGTCCTTTGAAAGGCCTGATACTGAAGGAACCTGTGACATTGGAGACTGGGTATACCTTTGAGCTAGCAGCTATCAAAAACAGATTTGATCAAGGCATCAAAACATGTCCTGTGACTGGACAATTGTTGAAATATTCAACTATTCCCAGACCCAATACTGTATTTAAACACCTGATCAACGAGTGGGTGTCTGAATGCTTCAGAAATTCGCCATTTAGCGCAGTGAAGCAGGTATTCAATTCAAGAAGTGAACTGGCTTTTTTGATTTTCGAGCAGATGTGTGCTGGGTTAAGCTCTGATGAGAAGAAGGAAAACATCAAGCATCTCATTGCGCTTGGAGGCCTGCAGTTTCTTACTCAAATGTTAGAATTGGGGTGTTTGGAAGTGAAATCTCGTGCCGCCGAATTTTTAGTGCAGTGTATTAAGGCTGATGGATGTTATAGGAAGTTTTTGGTCATGAATATAAGAAAATCTTCTCTCTTGGAACTCATCCACAGTTGGCGAATTCATGAGAAAATCAATGCTGCTTCACTTTTGATCGAACTGATCTGTCTAGATAGGTTTGTGAATGATTTTTACTTTTTAAACTTGAAGTATATTTGAAATTGTATTACAAATGTTTCCTTATATTTCCTTGAATTTATACCCTTTTTCATCAATGGCTCCCTCAAATTAGACCATTACAAATGAGCAATAACTGATCAAGTAATCCAGATGATCTTATTTCCTGGTCCTTTACATGCATCTTATAATTTGGATCCTTCCCAAATGAAATTCAAAGAACCTTATGGTGAGGGTATTTGGATCGTTTAATCATTAATTCAAGTATTGGTAATAGTGGTTTGTTTCAGGACAGGGAGATTGAAATTGGGATCAAAATCAACCCAACTGAGAAAAATGGGAAACCTGAAGATGGAATCGCTATAACTTTAAAACCTGAATTATCTAGTTTGATTGTCCTAATGTTTGATAAACCTTTATATAGACTGAATAATATGTTTTGTTTATTTTCGTAAATAGCATTAATATACACACATTCATCTGGATGTGAAAAGGTTAACTGATTACATAGTTTTATGTAAAAGAAAATTGTCCTCTATCAGTTTATACCTGCTGTTATTTTACAATGGTTTATAGTTTTTATTTCTTATCTCTCTATTAACTCTAGTTCACAATTCTACTATGTTTAATATCATGATTCTCTGATGTATTTCTCCATAGAAATACCTCTTATCTTACTGAATATATACTTCCTCCTTTTTGGATGCCAACAGGAGGATGGATATCACATCTTTTCTAAGTGGATTGAAAACAGAGGCTTCATTTACTATAATGAGTGATCTGTTACTATGCCTTAAGAGCTCTCTGCCCGAAGAAAGAGTCCTTGTCGCGGTTCTTCTTTTACATCTTGATCTCATGGTAAGCTTTCCTCACTTGATCCTTAGCTTGTACTTGATCATGTATTGTTTCCCTCTCATTCACACTGTACTGAATACATCTTTAGGTGTATAAATTAGAAACTTTTGAAAGTTAACTAAGGTTGTAATTAATTTTCAGTATGATAAAGTATTTGGAAACAAAAAAGATTGTATTACTATGCTTTTCAGCAACTATAGTGGGATAAAGGCGTGAGTATCATTGTTGTTGTATGTTGTAGTAAATTGGCATTAGTTTTACCTAAAATTGGAGTCAGATTTTGCATCCTGATTGAGCTTTAACTTTTGGGACGCATCAATGTCTTTATTTGATCCTCTATTTTGATCTTCTATGGCACATGCAGTGGTTGTAGTTGTGAAACATACATCTATACTATATTAAAAAGGAAAATTTAGGTTGGTGATTGATGTGAAATATGATTATCAAATGAATCTGAGTCCTTCAATTTTGATCTCTCTGATCTAATAGATTGGTCATGAACAAGACTCCCATGCTTCGCTCGTATAATTGTAGGGTACTAATGTCGTCACTCACTAAGCATGTGGATCTCGTGCATGGCTACAAGTACTCCTAAAAGTGCGTCGTTATCCATGTTAGATTCATTTAGCAGCAGTATGTTATGGATCCTATCCGTAACAATTATCTTGTTTTATTATTATATTATTGGGCCCAAGTTATTATATCGAGTCAAATGTAATAGTTGAGTGATTTCGTTTTATTAGTTGTGTCGACTTCGTTATGTTTTATGTTTTCGGATTATTTATACCCAAGCCATTGAGGGTCCTATATATTGACCCTTAGAGTCTTGTATGAAGGTATCAATGAATGAATGCCTATTTTCCTCAAACCCTAAAAGAGATGTTGGAAGCTCTCTCTCTATCTCTTGAGCACTCCCCATTTAGGCAGCCGCGGTTAAGGCTCTGTAGCATCTCCGCCACCGTCATCTCCACCTCCGGCCACTCTTTCGGTAATCTTCGAGTAGGCCCATAACAACTTGGTATCATAGCTCTCCTTCCTCCCCTTGCTCCTCTACTTCTGCTGCGAATCTCGTTCCTTCAAGATTAGTCCGCTGTTTTCTCAACTTGCCAAGTTACCGTCGCTACATCTCGTTCCACGGACGGGCTTGTCGCAGCGTCCCCTTATAGCAAACGGCAGCGATGCATGCCTCAAGCACCTCTGTATGCTAACAGAATTTTAGTTCTATCAAATGATGTACATGGATTCTTAGTCAATTTTGTTGGCACTTTGTGATGCAGGACGAATTTATAGGTGGCGGACATTTGATGCTCTAACCCTACATACAATACAAATAATCATGCAACAAATGTAATGAACCTAATTACCAATCCTAGAATGATGTGAAAGCAAGTACACGTGCAAGTCTCTACGGAGAAATCAAAACACTCAGATAATTAATCAAGGGCAAAGTAATTCTTTAGGGCAAAGCAATCTTATGCTTTTTTCCGTGTGGAGGGCCTAAGCAAGAATGCACGGCGAATTGATTTTGCAAATCACAATATTGATTCAGAGCAAACAACTATTAAACAAGAGATCCAATAAACATGAAATCATGTTCTCATATATTCATAATGAGAACAAAGATCCATACAACAATAAAATATTCATGGAGCAAGGGGATGTTGTCGTAGGGTGGAGATCCGGGTGGAAGAAACTAGTGTTTGGAGGTTGAGAGGTGGCTGTAATACTATGGGATTGTGGGTTTGGGTTTGGAATGTTTGTTTTTCCGCCGTACGGTGGCACTTGCACCCGTACTGGAGCTCCACTGGCGCGCCAAACAAAGCCTAAGTTGTTCAAAATGATTTGCAAAGTACAAGTTAAATACCTTAGGCAATATCGCTCATTAGTAATGAATGAAAAAAAAGTTTCATAAAGCGAGCCCGAAGTTGGGAAAAGGTTAACGATAATGTGAGGTAATTAAACAATTAACGAACTTTTGAGCTTCTTTCAAAATTGTGTATCATTACCTATTGGACAAAACCATTGAAGTATGAATGCTTAAGAGTTTGGTTGTTTATAACGTTGGACATGTTATTGGAAGCTAACATGAACTTACATGGAACAACTTTGTTTCTGATGCGGAGCAGAGAAATGAAGCGGAGCGAAGGACGAGTTTTGGATCCATTCGGGGCCGATTGGTGACTTATCATATATGGCGTGCCCGGATCGATGATCCGACTCCGCGGATGTGTCCGGATCCGCGTTCCAATGTTTTTCATTTATAGCTTTATTATTTTCGGACATTATTTCATGTATTTATGGCTCCAAAACTATCGGCCAAACATAGTCGTTGATTCCGGGTGCCTTAATTTTTAGTTTGTTATAAATAGGTATTAGGGCTGCTGATTTGAGATTATTGCTGAAGTTTGGAGAGTTTCTTCTTCATTCCGGTGATCCCCTCCGCGGTGCCGATTCCGTGGAGCCCCTTGGTGACGACTCCTTGGGTAAGTGTCTCTTGTTTGTATTTTCCGGCCCCTTCCCCCTCACCAAACTGCTGTCCAGCCTCCTTGATGCAGGATGACGCGTAGGGTTTGCGCGTCTGTTGACTTTTTATAGGAAACCCTAAATGCATGCGATGATTAAATTAATTTTTGCAAAGATTTTGAGCGTGCATGACAAATACTTGAGAAATTGAGTAACGTTTAGGAAAATAACACAAAATTAACTATTTTGTTTCAAAATTAAATTTTCTAAAAAATGGTTCAATTTCTAAATCCGGGAAGGAAGCTCGCAACTTTTGTTCCGTTCCCCTTGTCGTAGCAAAACGGGAATCGTGAACTCCAAATACGTTTCTGTTTAGAGTTCTTGACGTAGCGTTCACTGACAAAATTCGGGCGAAAAACCTACAATTAGTCTAATTATCCTAAGAGAAAACTTAGACTCGCACGCGAGGTGGTTCCACGGAATCACTCAACAATGTAAGGAAGCCACAAACTAAACGGCCTAAATTCACTCGCTCTTCACACAAGGTGGCTTCACGAAATTTCTAATTACTAAGAGTAAGTTAATTTCTCTCAACTAAGCAATCTACCATTCTAAAACACTCTATTCACCTAATTACTATCTTCCTCAAATCAAGATAGTAAGCAACCCTAAAATCCCTCTCCCGGTGGCAACCACGAAATCTCACACACCAGGAAATAACTCAATTTCCTAACTATTCACAAAACCTATTTTCATATCACATTCGTAACACCCTTAAACTAACCAAACACGCACAAGAACATTAAAGTACTGTTCATCATCAACTACACAGGCAGCAATCCAATATTAACCGGACACTATTCATCATCCCTGTCGGCGGATGGCAAAACATAGCAGCTCTCAAAAAAAAAATCAAACAAAATTCAACCCAGCTACAACTACAGGGAAGAAATCACTCTCATTTTCATAACCAAAGCATTTATATGTTCATCAATAATCACCTAAATTTAACAACAGGGATGAAACACTGTTCACCGTCCCTAACAATCACACGGACTCAAACAGGAAATTACAAGAAATTGAACTCCTCTACCGGCCACAGGACTCAAGGAGAGAACAACAAACTCTCTTAGTATTCCACAATCACTCGGTACATTCAATGTCCACTTCATCCCCAAAATAATTACAAGCATTCCCTTTTATAGGGTTCGAACAGAAAGCAACAAGGGAAAAAAATAAACAGTTAACCTCTGCGAATGATGGATAGGTCATGGCAGATACAGAAACCGCCGGAGGAGGAGGTCATGGCCAAAAATCAAAGCAGGACCGATCGTTTGTTGCGTCGGGTCTGCCGTTGTGGACGGAAGTCGCCGATCGTGGGCAGCGTCATGCGGGTTCCACTCCTGGTGCAACACCAAAGACGAAAATGGGGGTGCGGCTTGAGACGAGCCCTAATCGCATGCCTGAATTGGGGCGACTTTTGCTGCCTTGGTTCATTCGGGGAAGACGAACTGTGCGGGTTTAGCTGATTATGAGAGCTGGACCGGCTTTTAAACGGTTGAACCCGCATCTCCTTAACAAATTAATACAATACATATTATATATATATGTATAGATGTGTATGTATATATATATAGAGAGAGAGATGTGTATATATATATATATACATCTAAACATATATCCTTGCCCTCGTTGAAGTAGAGTATCCCGGGTAGATCAAATCTGTGGTAGATAAAATTCCTAGTAGATCAAATCAACGGTGGTCTGTGGCGTGAAGAAGTCCAGTCGTTGAAATCGAGAGCGAAAAAAGAGAGGGCGCAACCATTTACCTTACAAATAGAATACGACGTGGAGGCCAAGGGAGTAAGCGCCGACGATATGCAAATCGAGGAAGATGGCTGCGACCTGGGAGGAAGACGGATGCCCCTTGTGCCATTGGTGAGATGAGTGGGAGGATGTTTTGTGGTGGGAGGGAAGGTTTTGTGGTGGGAGGGAAGGTTTTGTGGTGGGAGGGAAGAAATGGTGGAAGGAGGGGGTGCCAGAGCAGATGCACATGAAGCCGTCCTGGAGAACCGTCGCCCTGCGGGATGGATCATCGCGCGAGGAGGAGAGGGTAAGTGGACGAAGTCACGAAGCTATCCGGATTTCTTTTAGGTTTCGTATCCGAAGGAGATAAATAGGTATTGGAAAATGAAAGATAAATAAGATGATAATCTAGAATGAACGGATAGGATGACTCCTATGACTTTTAAATTCATGGATTTAAAAAGTCATCCATAAAACTTTTTAAAATAGTATAGATGTATATATATATATATGTACACATAAAATAATTAAAAAATATATATACATAAATTGCAACACAACAAAATCGCAAAATAACATGAATAAAATGTCATAAATTAGGGCCGAAAAAGGTCCAGCCGGGCACGACGACGAGTACTTTTGCGACGTCCAGATCGGGGATGGTCTCCACCAACTCTCCCCTCTCGAAATCACTCATCTTCGGTGAGTGTTCCGAGCGGTAGTGCTATAGGAAATCAAGTATCTCTGAAAACCGCCATCAGTAGTAGTCACTGTATCTTCATCCAATATCTGCTCAGGAACTAAAATCTGTCGTGGTAGTCAATCAGCAGCTCTGTGAACTGGTATAGTAGACTCATCTGGTATCTCATGCTCAACCTGAAAACTTTCAGTGGAAACAGGAGGAACTATAACGGAAGTGTCAGTAGCGAAATGAATGTCGGTATGTCCTGAATGTGGCTTCTCACTCTCACTCAACAACACAGAAGAATCAAACGGAGGAGAAAACAATGAAAAATCTAACGACTCATGCGGACAATCGCGAAATAAAGTCAGATAGATTACGTTAAAAACCGGATTTGCTCCCCAAACGGAAGACATCTCAAGTTCATACGCATTTTGCCCAATCCGCTTCACCACTCGAAAGGGTTCAGTTCTACAGTTAAGTAACTTCTTTTCGGTATCAAAAGGTAACTGTTCCGGATTTAGCCGAACCATCACCAAGACACCCAAGTCATTCATTTTGAAACTAGTAGCTCTTTTATGCTTGTTAGCTTGAGTTGCATTTAAGTCAAAGTAGTATGCAATTTTCCGCTCAAAAAAATTTTGATGCAAATCATGCAAATGCAAAAGATGACTACTAACACGACTAAGACCACAAATCGATGATTTCAGATACTAAAAACAACTCCTGAGATAGGTACATGATTGGGAGTCTCAGAGGGTGGATCATAAAAGAATTCATCGCGGGGGCGATGAACACTCACGTGCAAATCAGAGACATTAGTGAGCAGATGGTCAACATGGTGTGCGAACTGTCTCTGCAAGGGCGGGTTTAGCTGATTATGAGAGCTGGACCGGCTTTTAAACGGTTGAACCCGCATCTCCTTAGCAAATTAATACAATACATATTATATATATATATATATATATATATATATATATATATATATATATATATATATATATATATGTGTGTGTGTGTGTGTACACAAAATAATAATAAAAAATATACATAAATTGCAGCATAACAAAATCCCAAAATAACATGAATAAAATGCCATAAATTAGGGCCAGTAAAGGTTCAGCCGGACGCGGCGACGGATACTTTTGCGACGTCCAGATCGGGGTTGGTCTCCACCACTCCAAGACGCCGGCCACCCAGCCACCTTCAAACTGTCGGCCATCTAACCTCCTCCAAGCAGCCGCCCACCATCAGGATTTCCTCCAGCCTTCACCTCACAAGCAGCCGCCCCTCCCTCCCCTCCCAAACAGGCATCCGCCCTGTTTAAGCCTAAAACCAGTCGTCAGCTACCTCCAGTTCCCTCTCCAACACATTCTCCTCTGCCCGCCTCCTGTATCCACCGTGGAGCCACCTTCCCCTGCTCATCCTTGTCCAGATTCACCCGGGTCTGGGCTGATTCCAGCCCAGATCCGCTCTTCCCCACCCCTTGGTTGCTATCGCTAAACCCCCTACCCCGTGGATCCACCCGAACAGCCAACCCGCCATAAAATCTACCCAGATCTGGGCATTTCAGCCTAGATCTAGTCCCCTCCCCTCCGATCCAGCCCACCCAACTGCCAACCTGCCTTCCTCTTACCCGATCCAGTCTCCCCACCACCGGAACCTCACTTTTAGGCTTCCAACGTTTAGATCCATTTTATTACAACAGTCCTAATATTTGTGTTGTGTTTTTTATTGGTTTTTGGGTTGTAAAACATTGTAGCGGTTTGTTTATTACATGTTTGCCTGGATTTTCAGTTTACTATAGCAATTGCTCCTAGATAAATCTCTAACTGCAGGAAGGATCGAATCGCCGCGCGCTTGTATTTTGGCCCTCCGTGCGGAGGAAAGCCACTGCCTTATGCTTAAAGAAAATTTCATTCTCGTTTATAATTTGATGCACTAATTAATTATGATATATAATTGCTTGATTTAATTGTCAGCGCTTAATTTTGAGGAGTGCATGCATAGAGTCGTTGGGAAGTCGTGAGTCACCTTCACTCACCACTAGCATGCTTTCTAGGAGACCACTACACACCCTACCCTACATCAGTTTCTTGTACACTTCTTTCAGAATTGATAAATAATATCTTATAGACTTCTATTATGGTCAATAAATATGCATTATATTACTACTCAGTTGCTTAACAAGTTTCAGGAAGAATCCCAGATTTATAGTACTTTCAGCGGGGAAGCTGTAAAGTGCATTATGGCTACACTCCAGTGTTGTCTGTCCAATAACAAGTTTATACCAAATTGCCGGGCCGCTCTTTTCATGCTTGGAGGCTATTTTTCTTCTTCTGGAGAGATTTTGTTAGAAATTTGGCTGTTGAAGCAAGCCGGATTTGATGGTTATTCTTTGGGCCATGACGATGTTGGTGATGAAACAATTTCAGAGGTACTTCCTGTCCTACTTCACGAAATGTTTCTCACGAGGAAATTAAATTGCAAACAAGTTTTTAACAAAAGCAAAATCATCGTTGGTAGATGATTTGTAATTCTGGTAGAAATCACTATGCAAATCATCATATTTCGCCATAGAAAGGCTTGATCTTCTGGTGTTTCAGCAATCTTCATTCCTAGTTCTAGGAGGGATAATGAATGTTTTCCTCTTTATTTAAAATTTACCATCTCAATTAAAAAGTTCACATTTTCTTTCTAATTCATTTCTTTTCCACACAAACTTTGGTCATCCTGGGAACCCTCTTAGTAGAACCGTTTTCCAAATTCAGGAGGAAGAAATCAGAAGAAACGATTGGCTAAAGAGCGTGACTTCAATCCTCATTCGTTATAGAAAGAAGTCGTTTTTCGAGACCCTCTCCACATGCTGGAAGTTCGGCAGCCCAGATCTTGTGAGCATATGTTTAGTAACAACCGCATGGCTGAGCCTTGCACTCCCTTCTCTGTGCCTTCCAGCATTGCAGTTTTCTGCTACTTCGGCTCTCCTTCCGAGGCTGAAGGAAAGCTTCAGAAGCGATCTGGATATCAGACAGCGAGTACTCGCCTGTTTGTGCCTGTTCAACTTCAGCAAGATTCCAGGCAAGCATCTAAATGCATCGCCATTTTGTTTATTCTCTCAGTAGATGATGGAAGCCCTCGACATGCAAACTAGTTACTGAGACCTCCTCTAGGACTCCGCATAATTATAGAGACCTTCTCTTTATGTTTTGAAATTACTAAAACCGCAAATCTGAGTTTATATTGTTAATTTTTAGTGCAACAAATCTGCCTTTAGGAGAATGTGCATTAACCGGCAGACCGAGTCCTGTAACGTTGTAAACTCAGAGGGAAATTTTTGTAATTTCAAAAGGTAGATGGGAGGTCTTCGTAACTATGCAATGTTCCAGGAGAAGTCCAGTAATTAATCCTTAGTTCTTAACATTCACACATCCTATATCATTCATTTGCTGTCATGTATTTAATTTATTTCAAAACATAAAACTGCAAATCTCAACCATTCATAGATGCGTATGATGGATGGTAGATTGCAATAAAATCATATTTAAAGTTGAAGCACCAACCTATATCATAATTCATATTGATGCTCTTACAAAGCTGCAAAATTCATTTTTGTTTGTCAATGAAAACGGATGCAGAATGTAGGGACTCACTGAAAGAGATTGTCGTAGAGATTCATGATCCACTCAACAATCTTCGAGGGGTAACTTGGACGGCCGAGCGTCTGCACAAAGATTTCTTTGACAAAAATTACGATTTTCATTGAACTACTTCCGGCGAAGTAATGGGAATTCAGATTGACCCTACTCTATTTCAGTCAACTCCTGCAGTTATAATTATGTAGATAAGATCTGGAGCTGCTCTCCTCTCTTTTCAAAAAGTATATCGGAATTTATACATTTGAAGCAGAATCTAAATTTCTTGTATGACAATGCACACAATCTCTAGTAAAAAGTGAAGTTTGTATATTGTAGGTTATTGCAAGTGAGTGCGTGCTATGGTTTTTGTATGACTATGAGCTGTTATTACCTTGTATTGTTATTTTAGTGGTGTTAGAAATGTTTAATGCTAAATCTGTAAAAATCTATCCTTAAATAGTTTTTGATCAAATACTATAAAAGTGACGGTGCACGGGGTTTCTTGTGCCTCGCGCAACAGTACTCATGCGGGCCACGATCAGCTGGGGTACTCACGCGGGTCACGATCATATGGGGTCCAGCTGCGATCAGGCGAGCTCTGGCCGTCTTCGGGAGTGCTCCGCCCATCTCCACATAGGAGATCACGTGAACTATCATGGAAGCATTACACAAACAAGTGACAGTGTACGGGGGTCCTCCCGTGCCTCGCACGACAGTACTCACGCGAGCCACGATTGAATGGGATCCAACTACAATCAGGCGAGCTCTGGCCGTCTTCGGGAGTGCTTCGTCCATCTCCACGCATAGGAGATCACTTGAACTATAGTGTGATGTTGACATCTCTGCTTGCCATAATGTGGACTTAATTTCTAATCTTGTCATTGATAATTTTTAGCTGAGTTAAATTTGGTCATATGACTCAAAGGCTAAATTAATTTATGGGAGATTAGACGGTTTAGATTATAGCCCTAAGGGTTAGATTGCTTTAATTGAATGACAAAGACGTTCATAGGGATGAAAGAATCCGCAGGATCAGACGATTCAGATTTGATCGATCATGTTACAACATAAGCGAATATCTTTATATATTTGTGTTTGAAATATATAAGCCAAGTTTTTTTCATAGGAAAAAATCTTAAACTTATTTTCTCACAATACATGTCACAAACAATATATGCATTTCATAATTCAGAAAAATATCTACAATTTTATTACTGAACATTTTTTCAAAATATGCACGATTTGACCGGAATTTAATTCGAAAGATTACTGAATTAAAATGAATATAATAATAATAAATTTTAAAATTCATAATTGTGTTGTTCATAATGTTAGGAAATTTCTAACATTGAAAGAAAATATTTGCAATTTCAAAATTAGAGAGGTGCGAGTTATAATTACACAAATTTGGAGGAGAGACCCCCATAAATAACCCTAGATTAAAATTCACTTTTCTGATTTAGAGATTATGATGAGTTTTCGGTTAAACATTCAAATATTTATATCTTTCCCATTTTTAGGTGCCAACTTCAAACGCGTTACCAAACGTTGAAAAGCCTTCAATCGTGGAATAAGAAAAGTCGGCAAAGACTGCTGCTAGCATCCAGCGGTCCCGCCATTCAATTCTAAACAAATCTACAAAGGCACTTTCTCAGATATATTATCTTATTAATTTTTATTTTATAAAATTTTCTCATTGACTTGACTTAGCAGCAGAAGAACTAAAACCAGCTTCTTAGACAAATTATTGGCAGAGTTATACAGTTATAACTACTATATTTGAGAAGGACCGCGAACAGATCTAAATTCATATGTTCCAACAAATTAGGAGGAAAAGCAAAAATAATTTAATACTAAAAAGAAAATGTTCTAATAGGATACAAGTTGATCACCAGCTTGGGTACTGTCCGGGCTCGAGATCGCGACTGCACGGGTACCTCCCATACACTGCCACTCGTGTGCGTGTATGTGTGTTTCAGGTGTTCAGATCCGCTGAGAAACTCAGAGCATGGCACTTAAAATCCCTCACATTAAGCTGCAAGCATAAATAATATTAAAGATATCAGATATTTACATAATGGGTTAAGATTCAAAATTAAAGAAAGTCAACAACTATTTTTTCTTTTCCTTTTTGTAATAATTAATTAAAAATAATATAACCTTAAAATCATGTATTACAATCGTAATGCAATTTTACGATCCTAATGCATGATTTGATAATCATCCGAATATGTATGATTTGATAATTAAAATGATCGTAAAATATCAACATTAATATTTTGGGTTTTTTTTGTAAAATTATTTTTTTGTAGAAGTCTAAAAATATGATTAGTGCATAAAATTGTTCATAGCACACAAAGTTAGAGGTGTGAGCGTCTGGCGCAACAAATGTTTTTTCCTATTTTGATAAGACAACATTGATATAGTGCTAATTACAGGGAACTGTCTTGGAACTCTTGCATATTTACAAAAAAAATTCTCATCTTCGTCCACAAGCGCACAAGACACTCACTGATGGAGATCCAGCGGGTGAGGGTGGTGAATCCAGAAGAGGGAGAGAGAGAAAGAGGGAGAGAGAGAAAGAGGGAGAGAGAGAGGGTTATGGTTAGAGATTTAGAGGAAGGGAGAAAACATACATTCATCCCAAATGCCCATTACAAAGTTCACGCGCCCTCTTATAGAGACGAGGAGCAAATACAAAAAGGAAAGACAAAAATTTGGTAAACGAAAAATACTAAAATTTCGACATTCAAACTTAGGAAAACAGAAAATACTAAAATTGCGACATCCAAACATAGAATATAATCAATATTAATTATCCTTCGTGATCTCGGTGGGCCCCTGTGATATACGCGCCCGACACGTGTAGACATCATTTGGGCTCGTCCTCAAGAAGTTCTGTAACAATCCCGTCATCTGGAAAATGTGTCTTGTCCTCAAGGCAGTAATCGGCGAACTGACGGCGGAAATCATCCAGGGGAAGCCACGTTGCGTCTGAGTTGGGGCGACCGGTCCATGCCACAAGAACCTCCTTTGATGTATGGTCAGCCAGAATGCGGCATCGGCGATTGAGGATCGAGGCGGTGTAGCAGGGCGCCTCTCCGAAAAGGTCGAGGTCGGCCGGGATGTGATCCGTGGTGGCGTGCTCGCCCACCACTCGCTGTAACTGCGAGACATGGAAGAACTGGTGGATGAGGCTCCCGCTCGGGAGCCGAAGGCGGTAAGCGACCGCCCCGATGCGGGCGAGGACCTCAAATGGCCCGAAGAATCGGGGGGCCAATTTTGGGCACGGTCCGCGGGCCACCAAAAGCTGACGGTAGGGGTGAAACTTCCCGCAGACTTTCTCTCCTACTTCGAAGGAGAGGTCCCGACATTTCTGATTGGCAAAGGAAACCATCTTTTGTTGGGCCCGTTGAAGGTGGTGCTTAAGATGAACCAGAATAGTGTCCCTGTCGCGAAAAGTGGTGGTCAGGCTTTCCCCCTGGCATTCCCCTGGAAGGTGGCAGACGATGGACGGAGTAGGCCGGTCATAAACGACCTCAAACAGAGTAGTGTTGGTCGCCTGATGGCATCTCGGGTTGATCACCTGGTATCGATGTACTGCTACAGCGTACCGCGCCCAGATTTCAGCCGGCTCCAGCAACATGAAAGTGTTCGTCTCGCCGAGATGCACTTTTCCCATCCCGAGAACAAAGCAGGCTGCCAAGGCCATCTCTCTAGAGTTGGCTCTAGGACCGGGCAGCCTGGGTCTGACCAGGCCACATCACTGAGGCCCTGGCCACCAGGCCTCACGGGCCCATAACTGGCCGGAGGAGGCTTTCCAGGCCCAGTGTTTATGTGCACGTCACCCTGCAGACGATGGAGGAGTAGGCCGGCCATAAACGACCTGAAACAGAGTAGTGTTGGTCCCTGCAGGCCCAGAACAAAGTAAGTAAGCACCGGTCCACTGAATCGATCTGGGGATGTCTCATGCGTAGAGGCAGAACAGTATAGTCCAGAAGGTGTCGGGACGATCGATCGGGGGAACTCGTGGAGGCGCACAACTCACTGGATGAAGCTGTCCGCGACTGTGGCTGTCGTGCAAGGATGGAGGAGGGGAATGAAATGTGCATATTTTGAGAGACAGTCCACCACGACCAGAATGCAGTCGTACCCCTAGGAGCGGGGTAAGCGTATGATGAAGTCCATGGTGATGTCATCCCACATGCGGCCGGAGATCGGGAGGGGCTGAAATAGACCACCTGAAAAAACGGCTTCGTACTTGGCCTTCTGGCAGATGAGGCAGGCGGCCACGAAGGCTTTAACCTGTCGGAACATGTGAGGCCAATAGAGCGGGGATGCCAGCCGTCGGTATGTCCGGTAAGCACCTGCGTGTCCCCCTGTCGGTAAGGCATGAAATTCAACTAATAGCCGGGGAATGCTGGGGGAGGAGGGGGCGAGTACGAGGCGGTCCTTGAAGAGTAGGTGGCCGTTCACCAAGGAGTAAGGTGGGTGGGCGGTGGCGTCCGCGAGGAGTGCTATCTGAATCCTGTTGAGCGCCGGATCCGCTTCCACTTCCCGTTGGAGAGCGTCTGCATCCTCCCAGACCGGGCGGGAGATGGCTGCAAGTATGGTGCTGCGCGGGAGAGCATCAGCCGCGCGGTTCACCATACCCGTCCGAAACTCGATGCTGAAGTCATATCCCAGTAGCTTGACCACCCACACCTGCTGGGCGGGCGTAGCAATCTTCTGCTGCAGGAAGTAGCGGAGGCTGTGGTGGTCGGTGCGGATCACGAATCGTCATCCCAAGAGGTAGGGTCGCCAGTGCTGCACTGCGAGGACGAGGCCCATGAGCCCGTTCTCGTACGCTGATCGGCCGCGCATGGTATCCGAGAATGCACGACTGAAATAGGCCACCGGGCGGCCGGCTTGCATGAAATAGACCCCCACGCCGACGCCCGACACATCTCACTCCACGTGGAAGGGTTGGGAGAAGTCCGACATAACTAACACCGGGGCACGAACCAGAGCTTGCTGGAAAGCGACGAAAGCGGCGGAGGCCGCCGCCGACCACTCGAAGGGGCCCTCGACTGACTTCTTCAAGAGCTGGGTGAGGAGCCGGGCAATCGTGTCGTAACCCTGGATGAACCGCCGGTAGTACCCTGTCAAGCCCAGGAACCCGCGAACATCGCGGAGAGACGATGAGGTTGGCTACTGGAGAACTGCCTCGATCTTGTCGCTGTCCATTGCGACTCCTGCAGCGGAAATGGTTTGCCCTAAGTAACACACCTCCGGAACCCCAAAAGAGCACTTTGTTGGGTGGAGCTTGAGGTTGTGGTGCCGGAGAGTAGCCAACATCTGGCAGACGTGCTGTAAATGCTTATGTCAAGAAGAACTGTAGACCAAGATGTCATAAAAAAAAAACAAGTACATGATGGTGAAGTACCGAACGAAAGATGTCGTTTATCGTGGCCTGGAAGGTGGCCAGCGCGTTGGTCAGGCTGAATGGCATAACCAAGAAATCATAGTGGCCATCATGGGCCCGAAAGGCCGTCTTGGCGACAACGGCCGGTCGGACACGAATCTGTTGATAGCCCGAACGGAGGTCCAACTTGGTGAAAACGGTGGCGCCGTAAAGCTCGTCCAAAAGCTCCTGGATCACCGGAATCGGATACTTGTCTAGGACTGTGGCCTTGTTGAGCTCCTGATAGTCCACGCAGAAGCGCCAGCTGCCGTCCTTCTTCCTGACCAAGAGGACCGGGCTGGAGAAAGGGCTTGCACTGGGACGGATGAGGCCCCCCATCAGCATGTCATGTACGAGTCTCTCGATCTAGTCTTTCTGCAGGTGCCCGTAGCGGTACGGGCGGACCGAAACTTCCGACACGTCGAGCTAAAGAGGGATGACATGACCGTGTGGTCGGGTTGGCGGCATGCCAACCGGTGTCGTGAAGAGGTCCGCAAACTCGGACAGGATGTCCTCCATAGCCGGTGGTGGTGATGGGGCCGGTGGCGCCGCGTCTGAGATGGACCAGAGCCATGCCATAAAATCGATGGCTGTCGTCCTCTGAATCGTGCGGGAGGAGACGGGGGAGCGGAGCAGCGCAACATCCCCCATCAGGTAGCACTCTCGTCCTTCATGGAGAAACTGCGTCGTCATGGTTTCCCAGTTGACCCGCACGCCGCCCAGCGTGCTGAGCCATGCTACACCAAGGATGACGTCGATCCCGCCAAGGCTAAAAATGTAGAAATCCGCTATCACCGAGTAAGGGCCCGCTGAAATCGGGACGGATGGGCAACGAACCTGGATCAAGCGTCAGCGGCCATCGCTCAAGCTGACTATGAAGTCCGACAAAGGCTCCATCGACAGGTGGAGCTGTTGGGCCAAATGAGAGGAGAGGAAGTTATGACTCGCCCCGTTGTCTACCATGATGACGATGTGGCGGTCGCCCAGCTTGCCCGTTAATTTCATGGTCCGTGGCCCTGAAATGCCGTCCACGGAAGAGCACGGAAGCTCCAACTGGTGAAAGCCCGCGTCAGTAGCGCTCTCGGTGGTGTCCTCGCGGATTTCGAGGTCTCCGAAATCCGCCAAAGTGATCTCAGGTTCGAAGTCACCAATGATGGAGCGAAACTCCTTGGTCGCGCAGACGTGGGTCGGATAGTAGGGATGCCGACAGCGGAAACATAGCCCTTTGCGTCGAAGATCGTCAAACTCACGGTTGGAGAACCGCTGAGGGGCGGCCGGTCGGGTTGGCCGAGCGGATTGAGGAGGGCGAGGTGCTTGTGGCTCTGGAGTAGCGGTCTACCATGGTCGGCCCCCCGGCGGGGGTCTGCCCGGAGGTAACGGCTTTTGCGTCAATAAATCTGTCTCCACAATGCGGGCCATGTCGAGGGCTTCGGACACTGTTCGGGGGTGATGAGTGCGAAGCCGGGAGCGGATGTGGGGGAAAAGGCCCTGCATGATGAAGTCGAGGTAGTGACCCGGCGTTAAGCCCGGAACATGGGTGATGAGGGCCACAAATTCATTAATGTAATCATCCAACACATTGATTTGGCGTACCTCACACAGTCGTTCGATGGCGGAGCCGGAATAACTACTGTCGTAGCGACGAATCATCTCTTGCTTGATCTCCGGCCAGGAGATTGTTGGGTTGGACTGCCGTAGCCATTGGGCCCAATTTAAGGCGGAGTGGTCGAGTCCCACGACGACGGTGAAGACCTTGTCCTGCTTGGGAGTGTGATGTAGGTCAAAGTACTGCTCTGCCTTTGTGATCCGTCCAATCGGGTTCACACCGGCGAAAGTGGGGAGGTCCAAGGCAAGGGATGGACGTCCAAGGGCAGACGAGGGGGGGGGGGTGTCTCCCCATTGTGCGGGAGAGGGGGAACCCCGAGGATGGATGTGTCGTTGGTCGGGCATGCAGATCCGAAGGCGGACGCGGTGGTGGGCGGTTGGAGAGGCTCGAATTTGGCGTGAAGGGAGAGCAGGGAGGCATGCATGGAGGCCACGAGGGACTCTTGGGCGTCGACACGGCGTAGGAGAGCCTCATTGGCGCTCTTCGGTGGTGTCTCGACCGTGGATCGGGTCGCCAGGGCCAAGGTGCGGCGCGAGCGCGGCAAAAATGTTGCGATGGTGTGCGGTCGGGGCCGGTGCGGCTGGGCTGAGCGGCACGGAGGTCCGGCGGACTGGAAGCGGCGTGGGGTAGCGGCCTGAGGGCGACACGGGCTGCAGTTGGCGCGACGGCGGTGGCGGTCTGGTCTGGATGCGGTGCGGAGCAGCGACACAGAGCATTGGTCTGGATGCGGCGCAGAAAGGCGATGCGGGCAGCGGTGCGGAGCTGCGATGCGGAAACTGCGCGGGGCTGCAACGCGGAAGTGGTGCGAGTCACGGATGCGGTGAGGGCTTCGGCAGGCGCTGGCACTCCGGCGGCTGGCGGTGGCGGGCAGACAGGCAAGTCAGACCAAATGATGGAGATCCAGCGGGTGAGGGTGGTGGGCGGCGGTATTCAATCCAGAAGGGGAGAGCAGGGGGGGGGGGGGCGGTTAGGGTTAGAGATTTAGAAGAAGAGAGAAAACATACATTCATCTCAGATGCCCATTACAAAGTTCACGCGCCCTCTTATAGAGACGAGGAGCGAATACAAAAAGGAAAGACAGAAATTTGGTAAACGGAGAATACTAAAATTGCGACATCCAAACATAGGAAAACGGAAAATACTAAAATTGCGACATCCAAACATAGAATATAATAAATATTAATTATCCTCCGTGATCTCGGTGGACCCCTGTGATATACGCGCCCGACACGTGCAGACTTGCCATTTAGGCTCGTCCTCATGAAGTTCCGTAACACTCCCGCTCAATTAACATACATTATTAGTGCACCCCTCTTAGAGGGGAGGTTTATTATTCTAATTAACAATATAAACTAGGGGAAAATGTTTTCGTAATTTCAAATGGTAGAGGAGAGGTCGTTGTAATTATGCAAAGTCACAGCGGGAGGTCCCAGTAACTACCATTGATTTCCCAGAGAACAAAAAACTTTAAGTAATATCATATATTGTACAAAAGAAAGTAAATAACATTATAATCTAGATAATATTAAGTCAATTAGATCCTCAAAAGGCTAGGAGCTAAACTTACCATAACAGCGACTCCAGACTCACAAAATCTGGGAATACAGATGAGCCTCACCAATTGATTTTCTGGTCCTACGGCCACGTAAATATCGACTGATTTAAATAAAATAAAATTTTAACCAACTAATGAGATAAAATTGAGTCCTGAGTGTCGTAAAATACCTTGCAATAAGCGTGTTTCGTACTTGTCCTGATTTCCGACGAAATACACATTTGGACAGGTCTCAATGTGGAAAGGATCTTTCTCAGTGAAAGGATAGCAACCTGAGCGGGTAACAGAAAAAAGTAAGAAATCTTTGAAATATCCTGTTCCTAATGTCATAGTTGCATTTCACAGTATAAAAGAAGAGGAAATTTTCTACTGCTTATTTAAACTATTTAAAACAAAAGTTATACTCTTTGAAGCATTGACACTTCCAAACTACTTTTGAGTTCTTGCCAGTATTAACAAGCCTCCAACTAAAATTTCTGTCAATATGTTATTTTTTTAAGGGTTATTTACCGGGACCTCCCCTCAAAGATTGCTTAATTATAACTTACACCTTTTTAACTTTCGAAGCTATAATTGTCCCCCTCAATGTACGAAGATTTACTCCAAGGGGGTACTTTTTTCATGAATCTTATGAAATGGAAACATTGAGAAGAGGTTTTTATAATTTTGAAAGTTAGAGGGGTGCAAACTGTAATTGCACAAACTTCGAAGGGAAGTCCCTTAAAATTAGAATCGGGTAAAACTGGGACGAATCCCAACACAAACAAGTCATGTGGCAGGCTATTTTTTGTGTAATAAATTTTTGGCCCCGTTAGGATGATCAATGAGATGAGTTAAGTCAGTCCATTCAGCAGTGCATTAATGTGTTAATATTCCATATGGTGATTATGAAGATCACACTGTGTTTCTGAAGTGCATACTGTTTATAATTAAACCATGTGCAGAGCTGGACTAACCCAACTGCCCAACCAGCACTCCTTGAATTACAATGACGAGCACTACGCGTGGGGAGACCATGCCGCCTCTAGTATGTATAAATGTCATATATCTTTTTATCTTATGATAGCCCTATGTATTAAAAAAAGGCAGTTGTTATTCGCAAACCAAAACACCTATTCGCAGACCAAATTTTTCATGTTTATAAATTACTATCTGCAGACCAACTTTAAACTTTAGCAATTGATGTTTTCTTCTCCTGAGCAAGGCCCGACAACGAAGGAACTTCTCTGCCAACCTTTTTAGCTTATGTCGACGACTCCATTCCAACAAATTGACATGAATTCCATCATTTTGACGTGAATTTCACAATTTTGACGAGAATTTCACCATTTTTATCTCTGGTATTGGCTCAAAAAGTTGACAAAGACGTTCCTTCATTATCGGGCACTACTCGTGAGAAGAAGATATTGATTGTTAGGGTTTAAAGTTGATCTGCGGATAATAATTTATAAATATGAAAAATTTGATCTGCGGATAGACATTTATGGTTTGCAAATAACAACTGCATAAAAAAATCACAAGTTCTGTTAGTCTGATGTATTAAAGAGCTGTGTTCTGTTAGATAAACGGGATTGAAATCAAAAGGATCAAATTTATTTGAAGGTCTTATTTCAGTACAAGATCACCTCAATTTTTTTTAATATAGTATAAATACTATTTTTTTCCATTTTTTAACCCTTAGATTTTTATGTGTTAAATATGATACTATACATCATTGTGAATTTTGTAATGAAAAATACTCATATTAGGTATTTTAATTAAACTTATCATATTAAAAGAAAACATCATGTTGAAGGTGTAATTTGTCCTACTTTTTGAATCCTATGTTCATGTAGTGTCTTGTCAATGATTGTTCTTGATAAGTTTTACTTGAACCCGCAAGTTAGCAAAGCGAACAAATGAAAGCATCATTAGATTAAGGCTCTGTTTGCGCTGCGCTGGCGGTCATAAATGCGGTGGTTATGAACCGTCATTCATGAACGTCGGGCCTCATTCAAGAAACTTCATCAGCTTTTATGTTCAAAATTAGTTGTCTTTTGTTGGTGGCGGTCATAACCGTTGTCATGCCGAGCATGCATTCTATGACGGTGACGTTTTTGTTCAAACTCACCGGAGCAAAAACGCCACGCCAAACGGAGCCTAAGAAGCTAATCACATATGCAAATACTTATAAAAGCGAGAACTACAATAATAAATAGCACCAAAGCAATACCGAGGGTGTTGGGTGTAGTAGGTGCCAGGTGTCTCCATCTCAATGTCCTCTCAACATATTCAAGTTTATTCTCAGCAATCGAATACTTATCAAGATCATCAATATTCTGACCAGATGTCCCAAGGAACCTATTTTTTCTCCATTATTCATAAATGAGAATATCCAAAGCATGCAAACCTAAATTTAAGAGGCATGGAGCTTACTGAAAACCATCGAGTTCAAATAGATGAGGATTTGTGCAAGAAAAGAAGGTGTTATAAGCGGATGCTCCTGGAAATAGACACCTATGCAAAGGCTGGAGAAAGCAAAAAAAGTAACCAAATAAGAAGTCTGCAGTATTTGATGCATCTCTAAATGACTTGAGCATATCAGTATGATAGACTAGGTATGCAAAAGTAGAAATGCCTAAATGTAAGACATAATTTGATGATTAGAATTCAGAAACAAACCCTAAAAATTGGGGTGAGAAATTTCTTGTTTTCATGAAGTCTCGTTAAGAGAAAGCAACTAGTGTTTATGAAAGAAACTATAACATTCGAGATCGATAAAGAAAATAATCTTCGTCTAGGAATTTCACACTTAAAGATGAACCAGAAAAATGTTGACAGTGACAGAGAATATTATGAATTGGGAATAACACTGAAGAAGGAGATGAGGCTACTTTAGCATATGACAATGATGCTAATTCTCTAGATATTAATTTACTCTTTTGACAGATGTGAAACGTGTTTTGAATCTAAGCTACAAATTTTAATATTTTCCCCCTAATATTCTGAAAGTATGATAGTTTTGTTGGAAAGTAGTGTTTTATTGCCCCAAATGTGATAGAGGTGCACAAGAATTTTAAGGAGAAACCCTAGAAATTGTATTATCACACAGCTCCGGAATTATAAGTAAATTCATGCACCCCAAGACCCGCAACTTTGGCTGAAAAAAGTCATTGGAGAAAACTTTCCTTGTTTATTAATTGATACTAAATAAACAAGTGGAGGTGTTATTTATAGGGAACAGGTAATTTAATAAATAGACCTTCCTCTTAAAAACTAAACGAAACAAAATACAATAATAAAAAGAAAATATTAACTAACACCTAACATAATCCAATATCAAATTAATTATTAATGACGAGATTGAATGGTAGATATCCGCGATAAACTATCTTTGAATAACCTTTTATGTTATACTTATAAGACATTGATTGCGTTTTTAAAGGATATTTTACTTACAATGTTGAAATATTAATTATTAATGACGAGATTGAATGGTAGATATCCGCTTTTATATGAAATGCATGTTATGTATTTTTAATAACAGATCTAGAATCATGTTCTTTAGTCATGCCTTTACTATGAGTCGTGCTTAGGTGGCCTTACGGGTTAGTTAGGGTTTTTTTGTTACATTTTTATTATGTTTGGGAATTTTCATAATCAGTTCAATTATGTAAAGCAACGTGCAAAAGTGTGTGTTTTGTATTTATACGCTCCTTGAGCACAAATTCACTCACAACGACAGGAAGGGTCAACTATATGATTATTCTCTTTGGATCATAACAACTTTGTATCAGACTCAATCGTTCTATCATCCATGCTCGAAATCGGTCCATCTTGTATATCCACGCTCTGAATCGGTCCATCCTGCACATCCACACACAAGAATTTGCATACAGGAGGCACTCGGGTTGTAAACTTGTAATCGACGTTGTAGCCATTTGAAGAATCGTTGCTTTCTCCAGATTTTGCAGCCGTGTAGGATCTTCTGGAATAATCAACTCCCTAGCCCACAATTGTTGGCGCGGTTTCCTTCCACAGTTCTTATCTCTTCTACAACTAATGTCAATTCAACTTGACAGAGACTAAGAAGTCTACTGTTCACAGAGTCCTACAATTATAAAGATTGCGTGGATCCTTCTAAAAACATTCTAACATCTCCGTGTTCGACAATCTAGCATCACACGTTCCCGCCAACTTCACTTGGATCATGTCGACTTCACCACCAACTCTCACTGGCTTCAACAAGATCTCGTTCACTTTGCCTTGCAAATATCCATGCTTTCCGCAACTTATATCCTCCCCATCGACTCTTTCCACAGATCTATGTACTCAAAATGGGTGAAATCAAGAAACAATTTGAGTAAATTGTACAAATGTTGGAAAGATTCTTGGTTAATCAGATAGCTATCATGGTGCAACATCAAGTGACGTTCAAAAGCCTCATCGTTGGGCTTGGCAACCTAACCACACCACAATGCACCGGTGCACGTGCAGGCCGACATAATCTGGGGCCTTTTCTTGTCCTTTGCAAGTGCATCTATTCCGATCCACGAGCAACTCGGCATTGTAGGGTACTATGATGAAATTGTACAATCTCTGTTAGCCCTTGAGACTTCAACTGCTGTCATCCAACAAACCCCTCTTCAACAATGTACCCATGCTATTTCCAGGCAGTTGCCCCTTCAGCGCCATTGACCACTGTTGTCTCCATTATGCATGCTTGTCTCCGGTTACCGACATCTACTATCACCAACTCACAGACATTTACTTCTCTTGTCGCACCTAGGCGAAGAGATTGTACATGTTATTGGTGACACCTTGACAATAAAGCATTGCTACAAGAAGATCTTATGGAAGAAAATCAACCAAGAGATGAAGTCATGGAATTAGCTCATGTCCATGCTAATCCAAAAAGTTAGACCCGACTCCGAGCATCAGGGCAAGCTTGTTTTGAAGGACGGGGTATTAGTATATTTAGTAATGAGTATACTGTTATACTTTGTAGTGGGGTTCCATTTTGAATCGTGTTCAGGGATCCTCAAGAAGAGTTTATTTATTGCATTTTTATTATGTTTAGGAGGGGTCGTTAAACCAATTGGGTGGATTAAAGTGCAGTGTGTGCTGTGTTTACTATTTATATGCCCCATAGGGCTAGAATAAAGGCAACCACAAAAAATTTCTACTCTCTGACAACTACGGCAAGGCCCCGATGTATTGTTATGCTCTTCGGAGTATTGTTAGAGCATAACAATACTACTTACAAAATAGTGTCATGCTGTGGATATGCGCCATGACTTCAGGAGATTTTAGCATCATAGTATGCTATTCAGTATCAACAAGTACAGGATAAAACATTTTAGAACACCACCCTTCATTTAGATCTTATTTTCAACAAGAACTCAGAGTGATGTTGTTTAAGTATGGAAGGCGAATGGATCATAGAGCCTTAAGGACAAAGAATTGAAAATTTTAGACACATGAACTTAGTGAAGGGTTGAAAGTTGTCATTTTAACATCATACTTATGGTCTTCCTAGATTACCTTAGGACAGTATGATGAGTACAGCATCCCATCGGATAGTAATATAATTATAGGAGAATGAAACTATTTGTTATAGATTTAGCAAGTAAGCTTGTGGGTGCTCTTTTTTATGTTTGGATGTACTACTAGCTTTAGCATAAGTAGACATGTAAAGAAGTATAGAACCTTTTTTCTTGCCTGCAGTGAGACCACCATTTTATGCCAATATTAGTGGAGGTATATTCGAAAAATACAAGCACACCTTCTGAAATATCAGTTGAAATCATGTCGTGTTTTTTTGTTTTTTGGTCTTTACCCTCATAAGGGTATTTTGGGGCTTTGTATGTTTTTTCCATTCCTCTATATATATGAGTGAAGGGATTTCTTAATGAATAATCTTGTTTTATCCTCTCTACTTGGTATCAGAGCATTAGTCGCATAACCCTAATCCGCGTTTCGTTTCTGCTGCTGCGCTCTTCCTGTCGTCGCTCGCCTGCCTCGCTTCCATTCTCCCTTTCTCTCTGCAGGTTTGAAGTCGCCGCCATGGTGAACCGCGGCTCTCTCGCCGGCGGTGGTGCGCGTTGAAGGAGACCGCCGCCTCTCCTCATGATTCGCGTATGATCTGATCGTCGTCTCGCCTGCTGCATCCTCCAACGAAGGTCTGCGCTCTAGATCGACTGCTTCCAGATCGTCGTCATTCTCCTGATCGCGTGCTGCCCGATCTACGTGTGTTGCTCTGCTTCCAGATCGTCGTCTTTCTACTGTCGTTCTCCTGATCACGTGCTTCTGGATTCGCTACGCTTGTTTCCTCAGATCGGCCGCCTACGCTGGCTTCCTCTCTTTGTTGCTAGAGTTTGTTTAGTTCTATGGTTTCCAGATTTGCATCGTGAAATTCCAATGCCTGATCTGCGTTTTTTGTCTGCCACTGTTTGATCCTGTCAATTGTTCCTCATGGATGATTCATCGGCGGCTGTTGATTCTACATCGCCGAGTGTTGTGGCATCCCGAATGGGTGACCCTCAGCGATCTTCGGGTCATGCTGGCTCCCTGAAGATCACCACGGTGCCCTTAGATGGGACGAATTACCTTGAGTGGTCTCGGACAGCTCAACATGTCATCCGCAGTCATCAGCTATTTGGATATATTGATGAGACCATTGTGGCGCCTCCTCTGGGTGATCCTTCCTTGAAGAGATGGGATTACGAAAATTCTCTGGCTGTATCCTGGCTCCTACATTCCATGTCCCCGAAGGTGTACCGAAGTTACATGTTGATGGATTCTGCCTATGAGATCTGGACTCGGGCACGTGAGACGTATTCTCAGATCGGTAACTCCACTCAGATTTATGAGCTGACGCGTCGAATGTTGGAGTTACGTCAGGGAAACATGACAGTGTCGTCTTACTTCTCTGAGTTCGAGCGTATCTTTCAGGAATTGGATTATTTTGAACAATTTACTCTCGTTTGCACTACCGATGCAGTGTTGTTACAGAAAAAGGACGAACGATTTCGCCTTCATGTGTTTCTGATTGGCTTGAACATGGAAATGGATTTGGTTCGAACAAATATTCTACACTGATCTCCTCTTTTGTCTCTTCGGGATGCCTTTAGCATGGTCCTTGGTGATGAAGACCGTCGAAGATCCCTTAGCACAGCTGCTCCTCACTCTGATCGCTCTGCCCTTACTAGTGTTGGCTGAGGTGGCTACAACCCTACCAACACGATTCCTACTTGTGATTACTGTGGTCGTCGGGGCCACACTAGGGACGTGTGCTTCAAGCTTCATCCTCACCTTGCCCCACCTGGATCTAGTCGTGGACGTGGAGGTGGTCGCGGCTCGGGACGAGGACGTGGTCGTGGTCATTATGATGCTGCTTACTCCACTGAGGTTCACGACGACATACATGGTCCTCTCCCAGGACACTTTACTACCTCGGAATTGGATGCTCTCCGCCGCCGCCTCCACTCCCAGTCTACCACTCTTCAGAGCAATACCTCTACTTCTTTTGCTACTGCTGCTATACCCAGTGCCAATGCTGCTACCACTCCCAC
The DNA here is from genome assembly GCA_039583875.1 of Platanthera guangdongensis. Lineage (NCBI taxonomy): Eukaryota > Viridiplantae > Streptophyta > Magnoliopsida > Asparagales > Orchidaceae > Platanthera > Platanthera guangdongensis. The sequence continues at coordinate 197,924,389 of CM077159.1, forward strand.
GTCTGAATGGATCATTGACTCGGGAGCTACCGATCACATGACCGACTCCTCCTCAAGTTTCACTTCCTACTCTCCCTTGTTTGGTAAGGATAAAGTTATCTTTGCAAATGGTACATTGTCCCCCATTGCGGGCAAGGGCACTATTTCATGTTTCTCGTCTCTTTCGCTTTCTTCTGTTTTGCATGTCCCTTCATTTCCTCGCAGCCTTCTTTCAATTAGCAATCTCACTCATTCGCTTAATTGTTCGGTAACCTTTTTTCCTGATTCTTGTGTTTTTCAGGAACTGGGTACGAAGCGGATCATTGGCAGTCATAGGAATCGAGGTGGCCTGTACTACCTGGATACTCCCTCATCGACTCTTGCTCTCTCTTCTACCGCTATTACTGCTGCTGATGCTCGACGCTGGCACTTGCGCCTTGGTTATCCGTCTCCAATCTATCTTCAGAAACTATTTCCTACTTTATCTCCTTTTGTAAAAATTTTAAAATGTGATGTTTGTGAAAAATCTAAACATGTTAGACATTCCTCGTCGCATTTATCTTCCCCTAGCACTACTCCTTTTGCTCTCATACATTCTGATGTTTGGGGTCCTTCCCCTGTTGTATCTTTAACTGGTTATCGTTGATTTGTTACTTTTATCGATTGTTTTTCTCGAACTGCTTGGGTTTACCTCTTAAAGAAAAAAAGTGAGGTGTTTCCTGTTTTTCAAACCTTTCATAAAATGGTGCAAACTCAGTTCAATGGTAATATACGAGTTCTCCATAGTGATAATGGGGGGAATACGATGATCGGGGAGCATTTGGCTCCTACCTCGCCAATCATGGGATCATTCATCAAACCACTTGTGTTTACAATTCCACGCGAAATGGTGTTGCTGAACGGAAAAATCGACATCTTCTTGATGTTGCTCGGTGTCTTATCACTACCAAGCATCTCCCTAAATCCTACTGGGGTGATGCAATCCTAACCGCTACTCATCTTATCAATCGTCTTCCCTTACGGGCTCTAAACTATACTACTCCTCTTACCCGTCTTTCCTCTACTTCTATGGTTTATACCACTCATCTTCCACCACGCATCTTTGGGTGTGTATGTTTTGTTCACATCCATCAACCTCATCGTGACAAGCTTGATCCTCGCGCTCTTCGTTGTGTTTTTCTTGACTACTCTCCCACTACTAAAGGGTATCAGTGTTACCACCCCCGTCCAGACGTTTTTTCTGTACCTTGGACATGACCTTCCGGGAGGAGGAATCTTATTACTTGGGTTTGCCTCACTCCACTCGTCAGGGGGAGAGCAGTGATGATGGCATCGAGTCAGTGCCACTTCCTCTGATCACTCCTACACATATCTTACCTTCCACCATATCTATGCCTACTACTCCTACTACACCCCATTCGTCTTCTACACCTACCTCACCTACACCTATGTCGTCTTCTGCTATATATTACCATCCGTCCCTCATCTCGCCGTTTCATCATATATATCATCATCGCGAAACAGCTAAACAATCCTTTGTTGTTCCGCCACTGCTAGTGTCGTCTTCGAACTCAGATTCTGATGATGATCTGCATGTTCCCATTGCGGTGCTAAGGGGTAAGGCTGTGTGTACTGAACGTCCTATCTCTAATCATGTTGCTTATGATCATCTCTCTCAGCTTCACCAAGCTTTTATATCTTCCTTGTCCGTTATTACTATCACAAGGACGTGGCAGGAGGCAGTTTGCATTCCGGCATGGACTCAAGCTATGCAGGAGGAAATGTTCGTCTTGGATAAGAATCACACATGAGATGTATCTTCTCTTCCTCTTGACAAGAAAGCTATCGGTTCTAGGTGGGTCTTATCCGTTAAGCAAAATCAGGATGGTAAAGTTGAGCGATATAAAGCCCATCTGGTGGCTCGTGGTTATGCCCAGACTCAAGGGTCGACTATCAGGAGACCTTTGCTCCGGTAGCAAAGATGGACTCTGTTCGTGTGATCATGTCTTGTGCGGCGTGTTTGGGTTGGGATCTACATCAGCTGGATGTCAAAAATGCGTTCTTGCACGGTGATCTTGATGAAGAGGTGTACATGACCTTTCCCACAAGTTTTGTGAAAAAGGGACAAGAAGGACTGGTCTGCCGACTAAGGAAGTCTCTGTACGGGCTCAAGCAGTTTCCCAGGGCTTGGTATGACAAATTTCACAAAGCCATGATCAAGTTTGGCTACAAACATGGTCACTCTGATCATACTTTGTTCGTCGGGAAGAATGAGGGAAAAGTTGTTGTCCTTATTGTTTATGTTGATGACATTGTGATCGCCGGCGATGACTTAGAGGAGATCTCAAAGCCGAAGACTCTTCTATCAGCTGAGTTTGAAGTTAAAGATTTGGGAAGGCTTCGCTACTTCCTAGGCATTGAAGTGACTTGTTCTGATCGAGGTATCTTCATCTCGCAGCGTAAGTATGTTTCAGATTTGTTAACAGAGACTGGAATGCTGGGTTGTGTTCTTGCGAACACTCATATGGAGGAGAATCATAGGATTGATGAATACATTGATGGGGATCGCACAGATGCTTCAAGCTATCAAAGATTGGTCAGAAAGTTTTTATACCTCTCACACACTCGTCCCGACATCACATATGCTGTTGGGATCTTGAGTAGGTATACGCTTTCCCCAAGAATCAAACATCAGGATGCTGCATATCACGTCCTACGGTACTTAAAGAAGGCCCCGAGTAGGGGACTGATGTTCTCAAAGAACAACCATTTAAAGATTGATGTATTTACTGACGCGGATTGGGCCGGAAGCCGTGATGATAGGAAATCTACAACGAGGTATTGCACCTTCGTTGGTGGAAATCTGGTCACGTGACGTAGCAAGAAACAGAATGTGGTGGCCAAATCTAGTGTTGAAGCCGAGTACCGGTCTGTCTCAAGGCCTCTGTGAAGGTCTATGGTTGCGCATTTTATTGCAAGACCTGAACCTCCAGGAGGATGCTCCCATTTCCCTGTTCTGTGACAATAAAGTTGCTATCAGTATAGCTCACAATCCAGTCCAGCATGACAGAACCAAGCATGTCGAGGTTGATCGCCACTTCATCAAAGATCATCCTGAAAACGGAAACTTAGTTACACCGTTCGTTCACTCCAGAGATCAGTTGACCGACGTCTTCACGAAGAGCTTAGGGGGTGATGTCTTCATTGATGATATCCAAAGACTCAGAATGACTGATATTTACCATCCGACTTGAAGGGGAGAGTTGAAATCATATCGTGTTTTTTTGGTTTTTTGGTCTTTACCCACATAAGGGTATTCTGGCGCTTTGTATGTTTTTCCCCTTCCTCTATATATATGAGTGAAGGGATTTCTTAATGAATAATCCTGTTTTATCCTCTCTACTGTATCAAGCCGCATGCACAAGCACATGAACATGTACATGCAAATTTTAATCAACAAACAGAACAATTTACAAAGTGAATACCTGCTGTGGTAAAAAGGAATTTGCAGGGTCTGTCGGGCCTGGCATAATATCCAAAGGCACTGCTGCCGCAAGCTGCGCCACAAAGTACAGTGATGTTAAGTTTAAGATGAAAAAAAATAGAATCGGATAATAGGTAGAAAGACATGTTCAAAGGAGAAGAAGTACTACAAATGTGGAGATGGAAACTAACCAACCTGAGTTAACAGGATATCAAGTTCCTTAATTGGCTCAGTAAGCTTTGACTGATCCTCGGGGGTTAATGCCTAAAATTCCCAAAACCATTTAGGCGCTATATCTTTCAGATATATGTATAAGAAATAAGAGCAAGCAAAATAAATATCTTTAACAAATCATATTATCTTGATTTGTACTACCATACCTGCCCATTCAGAACACTACGTGGAATAATAAGAGAGTTACCAGCAATTACTAGACGAACAATTTGAGAAGCGGTTTTTTGTTCCTGAACAATTGAGCTAAATTGATACCCATATAGAATTACAACTTAGAAAAAATGGCTTGGAAAAATTCATGTCATACATTCTCACCACCCAAATGCCCAGTTAAATGGTCAACGAAAAGCTGGAATTGGAGGGGATTAAAAATATTGCTTCCTACATTTAATCCTGAAACAAAAACAACATACTTGTCTTCTCCTGCAGAGCAATTGAAACAGTGCCATCAGACATCGCATCTACACATCTCAAAACAAGATTATATAGAAATGCACCAGCAGTTCTACCAACTATGAACTACCAAGTAAAATACATCATGGACAACATGTTCATGCATACAAGAGCACCAAGTATTGAGTGTAATTAATCCCCTCCGTCTTATTTCTAGCCAAAAATGCCACATAGAGCTTATGGAAGGTCTGGATTTGTCTTGATGCAACATAATCATTGAATTATTTGTTTTATGTGGATGCCCCAAGTGAACAACCTCGTCAATTGTATCTGGGGGTAACCCTGCCGTAAATCCAGTTTACAAAAGTAAGTGACCCTTTGTAGTTCATTCAAAAGTTAATGAATCAATGAGATAGGATATTTGTCAGTGATAGCAACATGACTGAGTTAGCGATAATTCACACGGAATCACCAAATGTTATTTGTCTGGTGCACAAAAAGAGCAGGGACTGAGAAAGGCTGCAAGAATTTTCAAGTTTGCTCATTTTATTTATGCCTTTCTTCTACACTCGTAGTGGTAGGGGCGGACGAAGATGGAGTTAACACTGGGCTTTAGGGGAATGCAGTGATCCGGCGATTGGGCAGACGAAAGACTGTTGTGGCTAGAACAAAGACAGATAAGCCTTGTCATTGCATCAAAAATATAAAAATATTTGTGGTGGAAGCCTGAGAAATATGCTCAGAATTATGGTGAAACAAGTGCAAAAGACCGAGCGGATAAAAGTAAATGAGAGTATTATTACTTGGAAGCTTTTGAGGATAAATGTTTTGTATCTTTCTTACAACAAATCTTCTAGTTATAACGCACAATTATCTCATTTGTTTCACATAAACTATTTTAACAATTTTAAATTTGTTGCTTATATTAAACAAGTGATATCTTTATTAAACAACTCTGAACAACTCATCTAGTCATTTTTTGCCACTTTAGGAATACATCTATTCTTATTTGGCATTTACTCATAATGCTTAAAAATATATCTTTGTAGTTGTTAGTCAAAAAGATGTGCCATCAATGAAATGAGAATTTACAATTTCAAGCATAAATAGGTGGAATAAGTCAATTAATGATAATTATGAAAATGAAGCACATTCATAATCATTTAGCGACAAGAAGAGGCATATTTTTGGCTTAGATATTACAAAACAATAAAAGAGAAAACAAAATAACCAGGGTGAATATTTTGAAGTGGTGTGATCAACTTTGGCGAACAAATAAAAAAACTAGCAATAATACAGGGGAGGAGCTAAAAGATAATCATGTGATGCTGCCATGTAGGAAAGAGAGGAAGCAAGACATGCATATGGTTATGCTTAATATGAGAAAAATAGGACTACACGAAAGTTCTAAGCATTTTAAAAAACTTTGATTGCAATTATAGCAATGAGAAGATTATACATGCAAACTTGTTTTCCCGGTTGGAAAGCTTTCTGATAACAATATGATACGATCTCAGAGAGGAACCCAGCGAGGAGGAGGGCCGGAGGAAATGAGGGAGAAGAAGGGGAGCAGGATTGAGAGGGAAATCTTAGAGAGCAGTCCTAATTTTCATTCATCCAAGAAAATCAAAAGGGAGTACAACCCCACCCCTTATAGGCGCGGGGTGTGAATAGTAAGTGCGAGTAAAATAAATGCATACACAACATAATATGAAATAACAGAGAGAGAAATAAATAAAATAGTCATGTTAGCGTCGCGTCTTCGGTCTCTCCTCCGAATGGATCCGTTGTCGTCTTCCTCTGCATGTAGACCCGCCACGACGTCTCGTCGTCGTGCAAGTCCGTAACACAATATTTGAATATAAACTAGGAGAATGGCTGTGAGAAAAAATGGCACCTGAGTGAGCAGAACTCTTAATTTGTGGGGGCAGGCCCGCTTCCAAAATATCTTGAACCCAAAAATCACCCTCACTTGTTTTCTTTCCATGAAGAGCTAATCCAACTCCTATGTTAGAACAATATGCACATAGGATACCAACATAACCAGAGTAAGATCAACATTGAGTATCGACTGCTATTTTTTTCTGAACAAGTAAACATCATTGTCAAAAGATTACATGTCTAGACCTGTCACGAAAGCTGTAGGGATAAGTAAACTTCCTTTTAAATTAACTCTTCCAATCTCATCTTCTAAAATAAGATGATCATCTGGATGCACAAAATTATGAGCTTTGACAAGTGGAACAACAGACCTCTGCACAAAATAATTTGCATCGTGAAACTCAATCTATTTAAATTTATTGATTATCATACTGCAGAAATTTTGCATAGTCAGTGTGGAACCTCCTTAGAATATTCATCAAGAATAGATGGCTTGAGCTTCATGTGCTTGTAGATGGTTCCTACTATAACACATTCTTTGCTTTCCTCAAGACCAAGAACTGTATTAACTGAATCAAGGTGAAAAGAAAACAAAAAATAATAATTCAAATATAGCATGATCATGTGCCTTTCACTTTAAATAAACAGTATATGTATTTCCTTCCATTGCATAAGTGGATATCTAGAAAAATACTTGATAAGAAAGTTTATCCACAAACAAAATCCAGACCAGATTGTATCAAATGGCTCAGTTCACCGAGGAGTATGAGTCGCAAAGACATTGAACAAAAAGAACCACCCTTGAGAAAAACTGGTGAGCAACAGGAGCATAAAATTGTTCTACAAAATCAAGGGCCCTTCAAATAACATTTAGATATTTACCTAGCTCTAAAACATGTAGTCCATATCATTTGGGGGTTCAAAAACCAAGTGACCCCTGTGAATGATATTTAGAATATTATATAGTTCACGAGTTATAGTGGTTTTGCACGACAAATAAAACAATATTCTGCTATGCATACTAAATGATGCAACGTGAGAGTCGCACTTAGACTTTAAAACTGTAACTGCTTCCGGATTGAAAGGTTTGAAGTTTTAAAATAGGTATTAAAATTTCCAATTATCACAGGCCTCATTCATGTATTATTATAATCAATGGTATAAAAAATTCAAAAAATCTTCCTTTGAGAAAATCTTCCTCAATGGCACGGTAAAGAACAATTAAAAGTGTTGCCTATCAGGAGTAATTAGAAGAGAAGAGCAAGGAATAGTTCAACTGTGTGAGATGTTAGCAATTGAGCATATCAAGAAACATTAACTTTACCTTCATATTAAACTTCTTGTTAAATGTGTTAGAAAAGATCATGTAAAGACCCATGTTTTGACCCATTTATGTATTTTCCTTCTTTTTTTGTTTTAGTCTCATATCTTGGATTTGAGATTCTTCTCTCTCTTCTCTCCCTATATATTTGTACTCATACTTGTATTTACAAACTGAAGAAGCATATACAAGGTTGACTGGTTTTCCTCATTACTCGTGTACTTCTCTACATGGTATCAAAGCATCCGGTCCTACCTACGGTTTCGGGCGGACACTTCTTTTTCTAACCGCCCAGATCCTGCGGTTACTCCCTTGCTATCCGCCTCTTCTGTCTAACCGCGTCTCCTTCACGGTATTCCTTTTCTCCACCCGGCTTCTCCTCTCCTCTCGTGGAACCACCCCCCTTTTCTATCCCGCTCCGCTTTTATAGCTTTCCTCTCTCTCCCGTGGAACCACCCCTTCTCGCGCGGTCTTCCACTCCAAGCCGCGTCTCTCCTCTGCTGTAGCCGCTGCTATTCTGTTGTCATTCTCTCGTCTAGTCACGACGACCTTCTCTCCTCTAGTCGCGGGCCTCGCGGCGACCTCCTCTCCTCTAGTCGCGGAGACCTTGTTGACGGCCTCTCCGCTGCGGATCTTCTTGGCGCTGCGATCTCTACTGGCTTAACCGCGGCCTTCTCTTGCGTGGTTTCCTCTTCTAGCCAGCATCGGTAGGGGCAGAAGGAACATCCTAGGTTAGATGATGAAGAAATCCTTTGTACTGAAGGACTCGGCGAACTGAATGCACCCAGTCTACAAAGTTCTTCTCAGTGAGGGAAATGGTGGTAACCCGCAATTCGTCACGGACTTCAGGGATGGGGACAGCCGCCCCAGCTGGAATGGAGGTCGCAGTAAAAGAACCCATGCCAGGCGGTTAAGAGACAAGGGGTAAGCAGGTAAAGAGAGACAGCTCGCTCGGGAGGAAGAAGAGGTCGACAAGAGGAACCCCGGCGAACACAGGGAGCAGTCCAAGCGAGAAGCAACAGCAAGCAGAGCAGAAACAACACAGGTCATGGAGGACAAAATAGCCAGCGACCAGCGGGCAGCGGCCAGCGACCAGCGGGCAGCGGCCAGCGACCAGCGATCATAGGAGAAGATCGCAGCGGACAGAAAGCCGTAGCGACTAGATAAGAATCCGCAGCGGACTGCAGGAAGCAGGGAAGATCGCAGCGGGCAGCGGATACGGAGAATTCGTAGCGACTAGAGACGAGAAAGTCGCCAGACAGGAGGCCGCAGCGGTTGGCACAGCAAACAACGACTAGAGAAGGCCGCAGAGAGATGTAGCTAGTAGATATACAGAGCGGACAGCGACTACAGAAAATCCGCAACAACTAGAGCAGTGACAAAAGCAAGAGAACAAGCGAGAAGCAACAGCAAGCAGAGCAGAAACAACACAGGTCATGGAGGACAAAATAGCCAGCGACCAGCGGGCAGCGGCCAGCGACCAGCGATCATAGGAGAAGATCGCAGCGGACAGAAAGCCGTAGCGACTAGATAAGAATCCGCAGCGGACTGCAGGAAGCAGGGAAGATCGCAGCGGGCAGCGGATACGGAGAATTCGTAGCGACTAGAGACGAGAAAGTCGCCAGACAGGAGGCCGCAGCGGTTGGCACAGCAAACAACGACTAGAGAAGGCCGCAGAGAGATGTCGCTAGTAGATATACAGAGCGGACAGCGACTACAGAAAATCCGCAACAACTAGAGCAGTGACAAAAGCAAGAGAACAAGCCGTGCGACAAAGAAGAAGCGGCTAGATCAGGCAAAGAGACAGGCCGTAGCGAGAACTGGAGGAACTCTGGGACAGACCGCGCGACTAACCAGTCACAGATCGAGGAAAGACCTTGCGACAAAGATACAGACTGCGCGGAAATTCGCACAAGAAACTTCGACCAGGAGAGACGTTGGAGAGCGCGGCTAGAAAATGGCAGCTAGACAAGAAGTGAAGAGGTCGCAGCACGAAGAGAAGCCTGACAAGAGAAGCGGCTAGAAGATACACTGAGATCATTACTTTCATTAATGATTATTCACGGATGACCTGCTTGTACCTACTTCGTGACTGCTCCGAACTTTCTCGTTTGTTCCGTGCTTTCATTGTTGAGACTCACACTCAGTTTGCCAATACACTCAAAACGCTCCGGACAGATAATGCTCGAGAATATACTAGTCATGAATTCAATACTCTCTGCTCTAAATTTGGGATTATTCGTATGTCTATACTCCTCAACAAAATGGTGTGGCTGAGCGCAAAAATAGACAACTTCTTGATGTTGTTCACTGTCTCATGATCCAAATGCATGTTCTCAAGGTGTATTGGCATTTTGCGATATCCATGGCTTGTCATCTCATCAACTGTATCACTTCCTCCGTTCTCAACAACGCTACCTCATTCAGTCTCCTATTTCCCTCTACACCACCATTCTCTCTCACCCCTCACACATTTGATTGTGCTTGTTATGTTCATCATCTCGGGCCCTCCACTGACAAGTTCAATCATCGGACGGAAAAATATGTTTGTTGGTTACTTTTGTACTCAAAAAGGGCACGTTTGTTACTCTCCCACTACCCGCAAGATGACAGTTTTGGCAGATGTTACCTTTATAGAAGATCAATCGTTTTTTTCTGCTTCATCACCACCTCCTCCATCGCCATCATTACCTCGACTTGCTGTTCCAGTTACGTCTTCTCCACCACCGCCACTTCCTACCGAAGTTCCTGTTCACCACCAACATCCTCTTCTTCGTATCTACACTCGTCGCCCGCTCGTTCCGCCGCCCCAATGCAGCCAGCTTTCACTTCTGGCACTCTGCGACCTGCTGATCCGACGTCGGCTTCCGCCGCCAATCCCATGGCGAATACGTATCCTTACATTGCTTGTCCCTGACGCTTCAGGACTTTGCCACTACATTATCCTCTATTTATGTCCCTAATTTTGTGCAGGAGGCTCTCCAATATTCGGGCTGGCGGACGGCCATGGACGAATAAATGACTGCTCTCTGGGTAAATCACACGTGGGATCTAGTCCCTCTTCCTACAGGACAATCCCCTGTTGACTGTAAATGGGTCTTTGTCATCAAGCATGTTGCTGATGGGACAATTGACCGTCTTAAATCCCGACTGGTGGCTCGCGGCTTCACTCAACAACATGGCTTTGACTATGAAGAAACCTTTTCTCCGGTAACGAAACTCAATATGGTTTGTCAGTTCTGCTGGGATTTTGATCGTGAAGGTCGTTGACATCCTTTCTAAGGCCCTATCAAGTGCTCTATTTTATCAGTTCTTGTCCAAGTTGGGTTCCTACAACTTGTACGCTCCAGCTCATGGGGAAGTGTTAGAGAAGACCATGTAAAAGCCCATGTTTTGGCCCATTTATGTATTTTCCTCCTTTTTGTTTTAGTATCACATCTTGGATTTGAGATTATTCTTCTCTTCTCTCTATATATATTTGTACTCATACTTGTATTTACATACTGAAGAAGTATATATAAGGTTGACTGGTTTTTCTGCATTACTCGTGTACTCCTCTGCAAAATGCAACGTATACTAATTTCACACTGTTAAAAGTTTAAAGGTTCCTGCAAACTCAGACAATTCTATCTACCAATTTACTGATGAGATTTTAATTCTGCTCTGTTAGTGCTTGTGCATAAATCCTTATTAGATCCTAGCATATAAACAACATATAAATCAGTAAAATTGTGTTCAAGGAATTTGTCCGTCCAAATCATCATTAATGACAAATTATTTAGGAACTATGGAACTAAGCTGGATATTAAAACAAAACCAATGCTGAGAAAATGAATCCCTTCACCGTGTCACAGTGAGAATTGCTTTCAAACCCTACTTAATTACAATGAGGTCACCAAATTTCACCGACCAAGGTCCCTCAACCATGAACATTTGGGAGCTTCAACTGATGGGGATCAGTCGCAGGATCAATGTTGGGTTTCGTACCACCACTCATCGGGGACTGCATTTATGTACTCGTGCAAGAGGCGTTGTTCAGATTGGCGATCCGAGACCATGAGAGCGTCTGGAGCGTCGATCTACATTTTTTAATGTATTTTTTTATTTATTTTGAACTTTATTTAGTGTGATTTGGACATCAGGTGTAGCGGCCAATCATAACAGTTTGCATCGAGAGTCATAGCCTCCATTTTGTTAGAAATAAGGGTGAGGGCTGTCAGTTTGAGACATTATTAGTCTTGTGAGATAATCTAGATCCAGCAATCAAATCGTGGTGCGACGTCACGAGATCCTGAGGTGTGGTGTCCTGATAGTTCAGTCTTTTCCTTCCCCCTTTTCCCTGTTCATGCAATCCCCTCTACCGCACGTCTTCATCCATGACAAATTCAAGTTGCCCGACGCTCTGTGCCACGACCAACCGCAGACCGACGCCCATCTATCCTCGTGTCTCCATCGACCTAATCCACCATGTCTTCTCCCCGCCCGAACGCTCCTCTTGCAGATGACCCACCTCCCACCGGCCTTCCACTGCTCGACCATGCCTTAACCCAACACCCTCCACCTGTCCTACAACTTCCGATCCCACCTCTGACGGTAACCTCTTCCTATTTATCGAAAGTCAGCCCGCGCCCAATCCTTCCCCGCAACACCTTTACTTCACTCCATCACCACACCTCTCCCAATCCAGAAGACCTCTGATGCAGGACAGGCGTCACACCTGCCTGTCACTCTGACACCATCACTAGGGGGCCCACCTTGACATCTCACCAAGGAGGCTTTCATCAAGGCTGTAGCCCATACAATCCAACTAGCTCTCCGCCTCCCATTAGGGGAACGGAAGTTGTTGAGGTCCGGGATCGAACACCAGACCTCCTAGATAAAAGTCTTTCACCAACTGAGCTGCATGTTAAACATATGATCAAACTGAGGATGGATCTAATTTGTCTCATACTAAATTTCATCCCTAAAAATTGCTGATTAAATTCTGAAAACACAAGATGTCCTGAATATAATATAATTTACTCAAACATGCGAACTGGGGAATGGCTGCCATGGAAACAAGGAGCGAAATGAAGGAAATGCGGTTACCAAGGAGATGAGGTTTCCATTTGCTAACGAGAGACCTAAGTAGATTCCTCAACTGGTGGAGGCGAGCAAAGTAAATGTGACTGTACTGCTGCCCCATGTACCTTTGTCCATGAACCACGTACTTCTCATCCTGAGAGCGATTATAGATGAACAGAGATGGTGATTCACATACTGCAGGGAGGAGTAGCCGGCGTAGAGAGAGAGAGAGAGAAATATAAGAGCGAGGGAGAGAGATTAGTACGAGGGATCTGTAGATCGCTTGCTTTCTCTCGAATAGCTTCGTCTCTCCTTCTTCCATGGTAGCGTCGGCCATGGCGGGAAGAGAACTGGGTAAGGGTTTACGGATTTTGTCCCGACATTTTCCCCCGATCCAGGGTTTTATGATCGGCTGAACTGGGAGCAGGATCAGCTACGATAACTAAAACATAGACGCCGATTTGATCCAGAACCAGAACTCAAGGGTCTGAGTAAGGTTCGGTTTGGGGGGACTTATTTTCACTAGTCAAGTGGTTACGACCGCATGAATAGGACCGTAATTAAAGTCCGGTTCATGCGGTCGTAATCATTTGACCGGGAAAATAAGTCCCCCCCCCCCAAACGGAGGGGTCCGGGGGTGTAAAGTGCAGCTTTTGCACTGCACGTAAAGTGCATCTTAGAGATTTGGACACGTGGATTAATATAATCCAGCGGTCTCCATTTTTCTTCTCAAATCAAAAAGTTTTTGTCCTGTACTTAGTTTCTTTTCCGCCATTCCCGCCAGTTCTCTTCTTTCCCGCCCGTCTGCACTTCGTGCAGGTTCCCGCCCGTCCGCACTTCGTGCAGATCTTCTCTTCCTCCTCCGTTCTCCGAAGCAATCGTCCATGGAGGCGCCGGCAAGGTGCCCGGAATACCATCTCGGACGAGCTTCATCACCCCCCACCGAGGAAACCTTCCTCCCTCGTTCTCCCGATCAACCAGAATATCAGATGGAAGGGGCGCCATCAACTGCCGTCTCCGAAACCATCTCGCATTTGAGCCAACTTCGTCTAGAAGAAGGTAAATGCTTCGAGAAGAATCTCACTCTGTTTTGTTGCTAAATTCTGTTATTTTGTATTTTTGTGTTTTGTCCTGTAAATTTATTTTTGAATTCTACAGTTGTGAACATATTGATGAGCAAAAATACTCTTTTTCACTACTTGTTCTTATATATCATAGATTTCTAATAAAGAAGTAACAGTTGCTCAATTTGGTTTATTTTTTACTCTCATCTGTTTGTTTTGTTAGGCTTCAATTTTATTTTTCTATATCTTTAGACTTTGTACTTTGTTACTTGATTAGGTGGAATCGAAATGGAAAGCACAAACAACGACAACAAGGACATAGTAGCTGATGAGTTAAATTATACTCCACATGTCAACCAAGAAATTACTCCTTGTCTCGGAATGGAGTTTGATTCTGATGAACTTGCATATCAATTTTACAATGAGTACGGGAGACATGCTGGTTTTAGTATCAGGAAACATTACCGAACTCAAAGCAGAAAAGATGGCATCGTGAACAACCGGAGATTTGTTTGTTCAAAAGAGGGAGAAAGGGCAAAATTAAGATACGGGCAAGCAGTGATTAGTAGAGTAAAGCTGACAAGAACTAAATGTAGAGCATGTTTGGGTGTTCGCTTGAGTCGAGAAACAAATAAATGGTTTGTGACAGCATTCTCTGAAGTACATAATCACGAATTACACAAACCAGAAGTGAGTCACATGATGTTATCACAACGACGATTAACTCCAGTACAGAAAATCAATGCTTCTATTGCAGCAGATTCAAGTTTATCTTTGAAGGCGTCTTTGGATCTAATGAGCGCTCAAGTTGGAGGTAAAGAAAACTTAGGATTCTCAAATGAAGATTTAAAATGGTACTTGCGTACTAGAAGACAAAAGGACATGGAGTAAGGGGGTTTAGGAGGTTTGATGAAATATCTGCAAGATAAGACGAGAGAAGACCCTACTTTTTACTATGCAGTCCAAATGGATTGTTCCGAGTACATCACTAATATATTTTGGGCCGATGGTAGAATGATTAGCGATTATGCAGATTTTGGTGATGTTGTGTCTTTTGATACTACATTTCGAACAAATAAGGAATCAAGACCGTTTGGTTGTTTTGTGGGATTCAATCATTTTAGACAAACAGTTATTTTTGGAGCTGCTCTTATGTACGATGAAACCATTCCATCATTTGAGTGGGTATTTCAAACATTTGTACACGCAATGTTGGGGAAGAAACCTTTGACGATTTTCACAGATCAAGACCAAGCAATGACAAGCGCTCTTAAAAATATCTTGCCAGACACATTTAATGGCCTTTGCACTTGGCGTCTTTCTCAAAATGCTCTAAACCATTCAGGATATCTGTGCAAGAATGGATCATCGTTCCTCCGTGATTTGAGTGCTTGCTTTTATTCATATGAGACAGTTGAGGAACTAGATTAAGCATGGTGTAACATACTCATTCAATACGAATTGGAAGCTAATACATGGATGCAAAAAACATGGAACTTACGAGAGAAGTGGGCACATGTATATATGAAATGACATTTCTCGGGAGGAATGCGAAGCACCCAGTTAAGTGAAAGTTTTAATGCGATGATACGACGATACCTCAATAAGGATCATAACTTGTCAGAGTTTTTCACTCATTTTGATCGCGTTTTAGAGAATGTAAGGTACAATGAATTGAAATCATTGTTTATCTTAAGTGATAAAATCCTGTCTCTAATGATTCCCGGATGTGACATGTTGTTGACGGCTTCGAGACATTACACATATTCAGTTTTTGAAATATTTCAACAAGAATTGCTTGCATCAATTACTTGCAAAGTTAAACAATGTGAGAATGTTGATGTTGGAGTTAGGTTTGACGTGACCGAGAAGATAAAGATATATCATGTTATTGGTAATCGAGAAGCTCAAACCGTATGCTGCAATTGCAAGAAATTTGAAAGTTTCGGAATTTTATGTCGGCATGCCCTAAAGGTTCTCGATAGAATGGACATAGCGGATCTACCTCGAAGATATATTTTGGGAAGGTGGAGCAAGAATGTGAAAGCATGCTCATCATATTATATTAATACTAACACATATGAGGAGGATCCAAAATTGTTAGTGGCAACTAGATATAGGACATGGTGTCATGCAGCTGTAAAAATGGTGGCTATGGCAGTCGAGCATGAAAATGCATTTAAGCATTTATCTCATTGTTTACCACAACTATGCCAAGAAATTGAAAAAATTGTATCAACGAATGGTTTCGATGAAGATGGTGTCATGAAAAATGGTGGATATGATGAGATTGAATCAAACTTTACTTGTGCCAAGGGTTTCAAGAAAAAAGAAGTGAAAGTAAAAAGCACGAAAAGAATGAAACCATGGCAAGAGAAGTTCACTCAGAAAAAACAAAAGACTGCTTCAAAAGGGAGACATGATGGTGGTGTGCTCCAGCTATTCCAATGATGGTTTTGAGTATGGTATGTCTACTTGTAAACTCAAGTTATTTTTCTTCCATTTTTTATGTGTGTTGCCAATTTTAAAATTATTGCTTTTGTTATTACATAGGAAATCGAGTATGAACTCTCAGAGGGTTGATCGAGATAACAAAGTTGCTATGAAGTCATGTAATTTGCTAAAACAATGGCAAGAGAAGTTGGCGCAAAAGAAACAAAAGACTGTTTTACAAGGGAGACATGATGGTGGTGTTCCATTTCATTTTTTTGATATATAGTTGTATAATTTCTCTTGGATGATTGAAGATTTGAATATCTTGTACCTTTGTAATTGTTAATTAAGCAATGATCATCCTTCCTTTTTATAATTACAAGAGGCATAATTATCTATGCAGCTGAAAAGAGACGCATAGAACAACATCGTGATGTTAATCTTTATGTGTTAAACTCAGCTTATGTTGGTGCTTTTGATACTCTCATCAACAAGAATTATTTTATGCTTTAGTCCCCTTTTATGTTATTTCATGGAAAGTTGAAACGTTATGGATTTGCATTGTTAGGACAATATTTTTGGGTTTATTACATTTAGTTTTTCCAATGTTTGTATCTCATGGTTACCTGTGTATATATGGTTTGTACCATGTCGAGGGGTACTTTTTTCGTTCTTTGATGTCGACACAGTAATACTTTTGAACCAAACTGGTTTGTATCTTACTACCCAGTGTCGACACAGGCAGCCCTGTGTCGACACAGGGCTGGCTGTGTTGACACAGGGCTTCCTGTGTCGACACTGGGCTGCCAGTGTCGACACTGGGCTGCTGTCAGTGTCGACACAGGGCAGCCCAGTGTCGACACAGGGCAGCCCAGTGTCGACACAGGGCAGCCCAGTGTCGACACAGGGCTGCCAGTGTCGACACAGGCAACCCTGTGTCAACACAGACAACCCTGTGTCGACGCAGGGCTGCCTGTGTCGACACTTTAAAACAAAAAAACAAAATTCATAAAAAAATTTGCATTGTTTTTATAAAAACAAAAAAACAAAATCTAAAAAATCTAATTAACAAAAACTAAAAAAAACACTAGCTACCCGATTCAGTAGTAGCTAGTAATTCATTAGAGAAGCTAGTCAGACAATATCATTACTTTAAACAACATTACAATCCCATAAAATTTCCCTTTCGATCCAACGGTAGACGCGATTTCCCTTTCGATCTAGGTTTTGTTTGGCACGGCGTTTAGGGAGCTGCACACCGTGAATTATCAAGAAGCCGCGTCAAACAACATTTCCTCATCCTTGTCGATGGCGTCCTTCGTTGAATGTGTCTTCTCCATTCCGCCCTTATCACGCTCGCTCTAGATCGCTTTCCTCGTCCACGGCCTAAGCTAAAAAATTTAAAAACAACTTAAAAATGAAAAAAAAAAAAAGACGCCATTCCAACTTGAGCGCTCATTAGACGAAGTTGGCTCAAATGCGAGATGGTTTCGGAGACGGCAGTTGATGGCGCCCCTTCCATCTGATATTCTGGTTGATCGGGAGAACGAGGGAGGAAGGTTTCCGCGGTGGGGGGTGATGAAGCTCGTCCGAGATGGTATTCCGGGCACCTTGCCGGCGCCTCCATGGACGATTGCTTCGGAGAACGGAGGAGGAAGAGAAGATCTGCACGAAGTGCGGACGGGCGGGAACCTGCACCAAGTGCAGACGGGCGGGAAAGGAGAGAACTGGCGGGAATGGCGGAAAAGAAACTAAGTACAGGACAAAAACTTTTTGATTTGAGAAGAAAAATGGAGACCGCTGGATTATATTAATCCACGTGTCCAAATCTCTAAGATGCACTTTACGTGCAGTGCAAAAGCTGCACTTTACACCCCCGGACCCCAAACGGAGCCTAAATTTTTTGTGCTCTCAGCAAATGCATGGTGCGTCTATCAAAAAAATACAATTTGATGGATGCCACAGATACATCCCACGCATCATGCTTGATATACGTTAGCGCATCAAATCAGTGTTCCTCTTTGAAACTGAATTTTTCAATCCAAGCTCGGATCCTCAATTTGTCTCAAAGCTTTATGATATTGACATGTGGCTTTGAAAAAAGTTGTGGATGGGGCTCAAGTGCAGGTGAAATCACCCATGATCTTCATTTCATGTGCAGTGGAGTGATCTCGGTGGAGAGTACATTTGATGTTCACGGAGACTACACGTAAGTTCGCCTGCAGCAGCAGAGCTATTAATGTTTTTTTTCTGTCATGTGTTAAAAGCAAGCTTTTAAAAACCGGACCGGATCGGCCGGTCGGACCGCCGACCGGGCACCTATCCGGTCCGGTTCATGTACAAGAACCGGATTATCCATGAACCGCCCGAAAATCGGAGAACCGGGCGGGTCAACCGGAAACCCGGGAACCGTGGCCGGTTCCCCTAAACCGGGCGGGCAAAAATTTGAATTAAAATGGGGCTGGTAGGATTCGAACCAGACACCTAAGAGATATTTCCAAAGCCCCCTTCAACCAGACCAAGGTATCTATGTTAAAAACACATGAACTATATTATATATATAATATATCTAATCATATTTATTAATAAATAACATCAAATATTTTTATTTTCTAATAGTGTTATATATATAACGGACAAACGGTTCGACCCCGGTCCGACCGGTTGGACCGGTCGGACCTTGAACCATTGAACTCACCGGTTCGATCTCCGGTCCGGTTCTCAAAACCTTGGTTAAAAGCATGAGGCTCTCAGACACCGATTTGAAAACGGAGCCGGGATTTTGATCGTGGGCTTCAGAAAGCGGAGCATCATAACTGCTGGTCCTCTTCCACGACCGGCAGTCTTCACTCGCATGGTATATTCCTCATCATTCTATATTGTACACTCTAGACACCTCTTCTTCACCCCAAAAATTTTTAGATGCTCGCGGGCCGTAGAGAATGGTGCCCGCGATGCAGTGCGAGCCGTGTGATTCGCCCGGCCCGCCATCCGATCAACAAAAACTTCTGCCTATTTTAAAATGTTTTTTTGCTCCCTTTAATGCTGGCGGTCAGATCTCAAATCCTGCGCCTAAAATGTATTGCATCTATCTCTACATGCACACGAGTACCTAAACCCAGGGGTTGTTTGGTAACTTTTTTTATGCATGACGTACTGTTCTTGAGTGTCAAAAAAATGGAATTTAAGTCGTGGGCCCCATCCTTTTTCCGAATTCATTATGTCTTCCCCCTCTCTTCCGTTTCAGACGCTCTTTCTGCCATTTTTAGGGTTTGTAGCTCCACGTGAACTGAGGAGCTGGAGGAAAGGAGCTACAAGTAACTGCTTGCCATTACTAGGGCTTTCTCCAGTTATATTTGTGTCCACCTCCTAATTTTCTCCAACAAGCAGTGCGTCGACGACCAAATCTCTGGAGAAAGCATTCACCTTCAAGATATAATATACAAATAAATCATTTTCAATTCTTGTATTAACGTTTCAATTGTTTTCTAATTTTTTTGGGTGATTGCAATTATGTTTTCCTTGAGATGGTTTTCTCATTTCATTCCTAATGATATTGACGAATCTCATTTCAGATGTTCTAACTGTGTTGTTTTCAGTTAATTTGTAATGTTCTAGTTATTTTCTGAGTGTTTAAAGTTGTTTTTTCCGTTTTTTTCAATTGTAGTATAGTTATTTCCAATCGTAACATTCTATATTCCTGTTGTATCATTTCATTTTCCAGTTGTAATTCTTAAATTACAGGTTATAATATATAGTAATCCAATTGCATTTGCATCTATATTATTTTTTGATTGCAGATGTCAGGTTCCATTTACCTGTATTCCATATGCGTTATAATTCAACAAAATGCAAAACCATACGTTGATGGATGTTCTCTCAGACGACGCCAAAGATTCTCTTCGAGGTATTGGGATTCTATCCTTGTTGAATATGTCTGATATTCAACAAAATATTCCACTTTTATATTATATTATGAGGTCATACTCTCCAGAGAAATGCTTTTCTTTTAGATGAATATTATGTTAAACTGACTGTGGATCATGTTGTGCTTATTCTGGGTCTTTCAGATTGCGGAAGAGAATTCCAATTTGAAAGAACTCCACTTTCCAACCGCATGCATAAGTACTTGGTGCAGGAGCTAGTAGACCTCACAATTTGGGAGAGCACACCAACCTTAGAGCAAAGGAGAACGAATGCTCTGATTAAATATGTCTTGGCAGTTTTGTTCTTCCCTCTTAAATGACTCAAAGTACAAACCTGTATTATGGATTTCCAAGGGTTGGAGATTTTTGGAGAGTTCAATTGGTCGAAGGCTATTCATAAACTCCTCCATTCTCATTTTTCTCCAATGAAGCAGGTTGCTGCTACAGAGGGGGTGATAAATCTGGGTTACCTCGAGTGGTGCTCTGTCGTCTTAGTGGTAAGAAAGAGCAAGTACTATTTATCTTTTTGAAATAAAATGTTATTTTACTTGCTCTATTATATCTCTTATCGTAGGTATGATGTTTTGAACATACATATATAGCAATGGTTGCTTCTGAAATGACAACACACCGCTTGCATTGATGGTCCCCCCAAGTTCACCATATGCACATAGCAATGTTCAAAACTCGATGTGAAGCTATTAAAGTCCGATGCTATAAGTATTATATTATTATTTGTTGAATTAATCGATTCATAAACATCTAACATGAGGTGTTTTTTGGCATGCAGGTTATGAGGGCTTTTGTTTATTTATCAGTTAAGGAGCAGGACTTGCTAGGAGTAGATGATGGGGAGGAATCATCGGACTTTGAGGATGATGGAAAAAGTGAGAAGGAGAAGAGGAGCGTGAAGGAGGAGAAGATGGAGGAGGAGAAAAGGGAGTAAAAAATGACGAGGGAGAAGAAGAGGGTAAGTGAGGAGAAGAGGGAGAATGAGGAGAAAAGTAAGGAGTAGAAGGAGAAGTGGGAGAAAAATGAAAATAGGGAGAATGAGGAGAAGAGAGAGGAGTGAAAGGAGAAGGAGGTGAGGAAAGAGATAAAGAAGAGGGAGGAGAAGGAGAGAAAGGAGAAGAAATGGGAAGAGAGATTCAAAGGCTATGTAAACAAAGCGGTCGACCGACTAAAAAATTTTATTCAAGAGAAATTTGATGCTTTGGCAGCCCTGTTAGGGGACAATCGACCAAGTGCAAGCCATTCCTACCACATACGAACTCCTTCACCAAGATCATCACCAAAAGGAAAAAACTAGGGAGGAGAAGCAGAAGAAGGAGATGATGACCATAGTTGCCTTAAAAATTGGTTCTGAAATTGTTCCCACCAAAGGGAAAAAGTTTGCATCGGTAAAGGCGGTAAAGAAAAAGACGGACAAGATAGATCCCTCCCCAAAATAACTTTGGAGGGATGAACTTTTAACCCTATATAAAGAGAGAATTGATTTCGTCTTGGGCCGAAACCCTAGTGGGTATGTAGTTGGGTTTTGTTTAGTATTTTTTTTGTATTGTTAACATTTAAAATGTGTTTTTTTTTTGGGACACATGATTGTTATCAAAAGAGGAAATATTTTTATTTCTCAATCGAGTATTATAGATTTCTTAAAGTTTGGATGGGTGTGCGGCTCACATATAGATGTTTATGCTTTTTTTAAAACAATCTCAAAGAAAAAAGGGAAAATGAAATGATTAATTTCTTATTTGTATCTTCCAATCATGCGGCTATGAAATTTTTTTATAATCTTACTTATAATTGTTTCTTATGTATTGATCATCTCTTAGTATTTGTGTTTATCTGCAGTATTTTAAAAGATATGTTTAGACAACTCTACGGCTTGTCGAGCACATTACTCATCAATCATTTGCAGTTGTCAATGCTATTGTAATGTCATGCCATGTTGCCAATCACTGGGTCCTGCTGGTGGACAATTTGAAATACAGACGTTGAGATTTTTTCTATTCATTGTTGAATCCCATGCATAGATCATCCCACCTGGAGCATGTATGTTATTATATTCTTCAATTTAATTATAACCTCATGATAATTCACTACTTGCTTACCTTGCCTAGTTATTTGCATATATGATTTCTTCAGGAGAATAGATCTGAGGTGCTTCCAGGAGACATAAATGTTTGGCCAAAGCACATAGTCGAAGGCCTCCCAACTCAAGAAACTGGCGATGAATGTGGCATCTTTCTGATGAAATACATGGAAGGCAGCTTGTTGAAGGGGCAAGTGGATTAGAAGAGTCATAAGAGTTGGCCAAAAGACACGCCGAGGATTGGGGCGGAAATAATTGTTACTTTAATCCAAATATTGCAAAACTCTCTACTTAGAGAAAATGAATTTCTAGTTTAAGAATGTGCTATAGGAATTTTGAATGGTGAGCTAAATATTGATGTTTGTTATTAGTTGTAGTTGATGTTTGCTATAAGCTGTAGATATTACATCAGTTATCTAAAAATATCTAAAAATGTTAACTGACGATGATTTTGAATGTTAGTTGTAGATATTGCATCAGTTATATTGAATGTGTTAGATATTATTGTTAGTTGTAGGTTTTGATGTTTGCTGTTAATTGGCATTGATTTTGAATGTTGTGTTAGGAATTTTTAGATGCTTTGCTGCTACTCTACCAAACTCTATAAAAAATGATTATTTTGTAGATATTTGAATGCACTGTGATATTCTGTAAATAGGCACTATGAATGCATCAGGTATAGGTTCAGTATGAGCACTGTGAATTGAAAATATAAATATGCATTGTTAATTTAAAATATAAGCACTGTAAATGATTTTATGATATGAGCACTGTAAATAAGTTTGATATGAGCATTGTAATAGATTCTGTGATATGAGAACTGCAAATAGGCAATGTAAAGAAAATATAAATTTCAGAAGTTCAAAACCATGTCAGGTTTGATATGACACTACTAAAAAAGTGAGTATTGACAACACTTTTTTTTAGTCAGGGACTAAAAATTGTGGCTAATACACTGATATTAGCCACGATTGAAAAAACCGTGATTAATAATTATTTTATAGTCAGGGTTATAAATAGTGTGGGTAATACCGATGTATTAGCCATGAAAAATAATATTCATGGCCAAAAAGAGATTATTGACCTAAATTTTTGTCACACCTTTTCATTTCCCGCTCGATCCCGTGCTTACTCTCTCGCGCCTCTTTGATTTCTTTCTCCCTCTCGTCCCGACAGCATTTCCTTCCTCCCGTCCCGTCAGCCATTTTCTTCCTCCCGTCCTGAAACCCTTTCGACTTCCGGTACCGGATAACTAACACACGAGCTCAAAATCCCGCCTTATCGGCCCTCTTCACCGAGTTTATCCCTGTCTCCAGCAGTCAGCCGACTGAAGATTCCCCCAACCGCAAGTTTGTCGACCATTCTCCTTCCCTTGGCTCAAATCTCCTCCACGGCGCCTCACCACAAGTGCTTCTCCTCTATTGACAGTGCCTCACCGACAACCTCCTTCCGGCGAGCTCCTCCGACCGGTGAAGTCCCCTCGGTACGGCGGTACCTCCTTCCCGCTCTGTTTTTTCTCGGTGCTTTTTCTCTGTGCTTTAGTTTTTTGTTTAGTTTTCTCTTCTTTTCTACGCCTCACCATAAGTGCTTCTCCTCCATTGACAGTGTCTCGTCGACAACCTCCTTCCTGCGAGTTTGCTTTAGTTTTCCGATTTGGTTTTTGTTCTGCATCGACAACATCGTGTTCTTTAAGCTTGATTTATGTGTTATATTGAGCCGTGGAATATAAGGAAAATCGTGTATTCTTGTGATAAATCTCTGTCTCATATAAATTATTATTTATTGTTCTAATTTTTTGATAACTTGCTTTTTTTGGGGCAACAATCATCATCATCATGGGCAGCTGGATCGGCTAAATTCGAAACCATGAAAGACAAAGTAAAAAATTCATCCAAAAAATTAGGGCCCTTCATTTAGCTACCGTTAATATGAACCGCCGGATTCATTAGAAATCTTCATTAAAAACAGTGATAGTCGATAACCTAACACCTTCTCCCTCCCAATATCTCACAGGGCTAAACCGCAAACCCCCCACGATGGCGCACACCTCACTCCCCTACGTCCCTCCCTCTCACGCTCCTCCTGCGATATTGCTGAAGCCGCTGAAGACCTCTGCCGTCGATGACAGCAACGATCCCTGCTTCCATAACACCGTCCGACAACTACTTAAGGTTCTCGTTTTTCCCCGTTTACATCTTCGGATTTAGGGTTCTCTGTGTTTCATTTTCATTTCATTTTCTATTTCCCGTTTCGGATTTCGGTTTTCATTTCGTTTTCTTATTCTGATTTTGATTTCGTTTTTTATTTCAAGTTTTTATTTCGTTTCTTTTATAAGTTTTAAGATTTTTATTTATGCTTTAGATTTAGGTTTTTGCTTTATGATTCAGTGTTTGATTCATGACAATGGCCGTCAAACATGTTTAGATTTCGATTTTAATTTTGTTTCAACATGATTTAGGGTTTCATTTCGTTTTCTTATTCTGTTTTTCATTTCGTTTTTTAATTCGGTTTTTTTCCGTTTTTAATTTAAGATTTAGATTTAGGTTTCCTTTTTAATTTATGATTTAGATTTAGGTTTTTACTTTATGATAAAAGGTTTGATTCATGACAATGGCCGTCCGGTTTGTTTAAATTCTGATTTTAATTTTGTTTCAACCTACGGTTTCCATTTCATTTTGTTTAGATTCCAGTTTAGATTTTCATTTCATTTTAGATTTCTATTTGTATTTTTGATTTCATTGCAATTTAGTTCAAACTTGGAGTTCGGATTTAATGTCAGATTACATTTCAGTTTCAAATTCAGATTTAGGTTCCGTTTGGGAGCACTTATTTTCACCGGCCAAGCGGTTACGACCTAGGGTTATTTTAAGTTGTGATAGAGTTGAATTTCCTAGTGAAAGTCAAAACAAGAAAGGGCGAGTGAAACAAAATATTAGAATATCAAGGTCCAAATTAATGCTGTGAGTGTAAATTTGCACTTAAAATATACATTGAGAAAATAATAATGAATGGAGCATGAGTAAGTTTATCTTGAAGCCTCATAAATTTTTGTTTGCATTAAAGAAGAGAAATCAAGAAAATACTACAACTATTAGAACCATCTACAATGAGAACTAAGCTGTGTAAAATTGGACGGTGAAACTCAAATCCAACATTTATTTAAGTGCATTAGTGATTCTGGGTATATTAGTTTCACTAAGTTAATGAGTAGTATGCATTTAGAAGTTTTATTTTTGTGCATCCAATTTTTGTTCGACTAATATGTTCTCTAATACTTTTGTGATAGATTACACTTAAATACCAATCATTACTTTTTGCCACCGTTTTCCATAGTAGGCGTGACATTGACAAATCAATCATCTTTCTCCTCATTTACTTTTTGGTCGCCTACTTTTATGTCTGAAAAAATGAAGCAAGTTATAAGTGAGCTCTTGAATATTTCAATCTTACGGTTAATAAAAATGTGCTGTCTAATGTTTTTCGTAATAGACCAGAAGATTGCATTGATGAATGCAATCAAAATTATATTTTTGCAAAAAAAATATATTTTATGTCGAGTACATATATACCATAGTATTTTGGCACCCTGCAAGACGTTTTTTTTACACATGATAAGTAATGTGATGTTTTTTTGGGTGTATGATAATATATAGTGAATGCATATTTTGAAAATATTTTTTACATGCAATTTATGTGATTATACTACAAAATACTAGAAAGTGATTACTTGTGTTACAATTACATGATTAGAGTCTTACAAAGAACTATTTGTTTCTGTATGAGTTGACAAATAGTTGCATTTGCGAAATACATCTATCAAATGTGCAGAGGGTGGTCATAACCAACTCACAAAATTCTTGAAATATCAATTGAAAATCTCACTTTAATATTGAAAACTTTTGATCACATACTGAATTTGTAACTCACATAATCTTACGAATGTTTGGTAAAAATAAGATTCATGTATTCTCTATTTCAAAAGTTTATTTACTGAGAGCTTATTAATAGTGTATCTACTGTTGCCATATAAACAATAATAAAAATGGATAGTATCAATAAAATTTAGATGGGGGATTTGCAACCCTTTAATGTCTTCATCACCAAAGAAAATGGTGAAATCCTGGTTGAGCTCCATATTCTTGCGAGCTCCTTCTGTTGTTATTTTGACTAATAATACCTAGGTAGAGAGGAATGGGGGCCCGACGATAGTTTCTATGTTGCCGACCATTTGTCTGGCGCCAAGGGCCCCCTGCGGCGTGTTCTACTGTTCTCTTCCTTGGCGCAGTGCTTGCTGAACCTACGTTTCTTCTTGCAGAAACCTTCCAAGGAGTCCTTGGAGTACATTGCGCTCGATTTCATTCTTTAGTCCAGAATATTCTTCGTTAGTGTGACCAGTTGTTCGGTGAAACTCGCGGTATTTCGACTGGTCACTTCTTGGATTCGGCGGCGACCCTCTCGGTCGCTGAAATGCCGGATCATCCTGAATTGCGCACATCACATTAGTCTGAGTGTTTTTTAATGGGGTGTATTCTCGGGGTGGTCGTTGATCCCCATCCCTTGGTGGGTCACGACGACGGTCACCATTTCAACGCACTTCCTGGCACCATTCATCTTGTCTTACGGGGGCCTGCTCCTGCTCCCTCTTCCTATTTTGTTTGCCTTTAAACTGCTAGCGGTGTGCTTCGATAGCCTCGTCAGCTGCTATCTGGGCTTCAACCCGATGAACAAGGTCTGGATTACTGGGCACAGTTTCTCTCATAAGTGTCAAATAAAAGCCGCTCGGGCGGAGTCCTCCGAGGAAGACGCCTTTGAGAAGCTATGGGTCGACTCCCAGAATTTTCCATGCTTTTGAGGTGAAACAGAGAAAGAAATCTTTGAGGGATTCTCCCTCATTCTGCCAAATACCTGAAAGGTGCGAGGGATCCCGAATGATTATACGGTTGGGCACAAACGGGTCTGAAAATTGGTGTGCTAACTCAACAAAGTTGAAGATGATTCTCTCTCGAAGAAAATGAAACCAGGTGCGGGCCTGACCTTTAGAGTGATTGGGAACATTTGGTAGAGCAACTTGTCTGGGGCGCTAAAAATTCTCATTACAGTGAGGAAATGGTTGACGTGTTCGAGCGGATCCTCTTTTCAGTTGAACGTCTTGATGTTAGGGAGATTGAAGTCGTACATGATTGGATGAGCTAGAACTTGGGGGCGAATGGGAGCCCTGGTGGAGATGGAGGCATGCAAAGATGCCCCATCGTCCAAGTTGTCCGTACTCTTGGGCAATCACCTCATGTATCTCCTCGTAGGCGAGTCTTTCACCTCGTGGCGCATGGGCTACTTCTTTTGAAAAATGATGGTGGCATCCTTCAGCGCCTCCATGAGCGGGTTGTGTGGAACTGACAACATCAGAAAATTCTTCATATTCATTTTCCCCCTGGAGGGCTTGCTGAGGCAGAACGTGATCCTGAGCCGGAGGTGGGGGATTACCGACGCAGGAGGCTGAAGAGGAGCTGGAAGAGCTTTGATATTCCGGAGGAGGGTGAGCATCTCGACCGGATGCTCCTCCATTTGTAGCATGCGCCCTTCCAAAGTGGCTACGAGCGAAAAAGCGGCTTCTGCACCAAGAGTTGCGTTGACGAACGAATGGGAGGGAGCCGGCTCAATGGGCCCTCCAGGAGGTGATCCATTGGTGGTTCAGATGCTCCTTCTTGCCATGGGCGCAAGTCACGAGTACCACTGTGCAGAAGGTACTGTCTTCTAAATCTTCAGAGGATGCTAAGAACTGTTTCCCACAGATGTCACTAAACTGTTGCGGCCAAACTCGACGCCCCGGCTAGACCAGATTGACTTTGACCGTCTTAGCACACTGAGCAATCGGGCGCGCACACAGTCAATGAGAGAGAGATTATGCATACGATGTTTTGACGTGGAAAAAATCCCTCAGCTGGGTAAAAAACCATGCGACCAGATCTGTGCCTGTCGAACTCCACTATCTGCTTTCGGTTACAACTTGCTTGAAGAATCGAGGGCAACATGCCGCTCCTCGTTATACTTTGGAGATGAGAGAGGGGTTACTTAGGCTCACATCGAGCAACATGCTGCTGCACGTGAGGTTACTTGATGGGGCGTTGCGGACAAACACGCACTTTCTGTAGTAGGAATTTTCTTCTCGCTGCTCGCTTGTGGATTTAGGCGAATTTTTGGTGGAGAGGCAGTGACTCGAAGGTGGATTGAACGTGGCTCATAGGAGGAATCCGGCAGAGCTCTAGCCTGAGGAAGAAGAAAACAGAGGAGAGAAATATGAGAAATAAGGAGGCTTGAGACTCCTTTTATAGACTCTAGGAGGTGGTTACGGTGGTTATGCGGCTATCCACGCACCGTAACCACAAATATCATAATTTTAAGTATTTTTCGGGGCGAATAGTATTCACATAATATTTACTAAACATAGACCCATTATCTAATTACTGAAACTCCCCCACTAACCATGGTGGTTAGTGGATGGTTTTGCTCAAAATGGACGACGATGATCAGACGGCTGATAACTTCCCCAAAAGAAGTTATCTATTGCGTTATTCTATTTTAATATTCATCTTATTGATAAAGAAATGAATTAAATAAGTAAAAATAAAAGAAAATTTATATCTATTTTGTTTATGGTTAATATGTATAATTTTTTCATATTTTTCTTGCTATAAATGTCAAAGGAATCGATCCGGAGAAGTAAAGCTGGAATTATTTTGGACTGCGCAGGTTGTTACAACAACCAAAAAAAGTTGTTGCAACAACTGCTGGACGGATTTTGAATTTAAAATTCGAATTTTACGCAAAATGAAAATTGGAAAGAGACAACTCTTGGTAAAGGACTGCACGTTTTTTAGAGGAGAATATCATTCCTCAAAGAGAGAAGAGAGAGAGATTAGAGAGAGTTTAGAGAGCCATCAAAGAAGAGAAGGAGAAGAAGAACTAGGGCAAAACCAGATCTTGGAGAAGGGTGGCTTGTACGCGAATTGGAGAGCATTTTCCGGCACTATTTTGCATTTTTATCATCATGTGCTGTAAGATTTTTCCTATTTTTGTGGTGTTCTTCCCTTCCATTATGAACTAATTTCAAAAGTCTTGTGTGTTGTAAGTACTTAGACTTATTATGATGATTTGATTTCAATTTATCTTTCATTCTTGGTTGATGATCTATCTTTATTGGGATTATGTATTTTATTTGTGGAATTTTTGAGTAAGTGTTCTTCTCCTATATAGTGTGGCGAGATTCGAGAGAGGAGTCATGCTATTCTAGGGTTGAATCCCCATTGTGTGCAACGAGATTCGAGAGAGGATTCGCGTGATTCTTAGTCAAAATTCCATCTTTGTACTACGTAACGAGACTCGAGAGAGCAGCAGCGTAAGTGTAACATAAGTTCTGATATAACTCTGAGAAAGAAAGAGATTTCATCTCAAGTTAGCAACATCGATTTTAGCACTTCATGTTATTCTAAATCCGCCTAAGTTAGAGATGACTAGGGGAAGTATGGTAAGCGGATTTCAGAGATCGAGAGATAATGTTATCCATCTTAAAAATCGTTGCAGGATAGTAATTATCCAATCATGAGGGATTACTTTAAAATATACGTCATAATAGTCTAAGGGAAACAACATGCAAGACTAATTCTCCAATTCAAGAAAAAAATATTTTAAATAAGAACTAAATAGTTATTATTATCTCTAGTTTCGTTTAACTAAATCACACCAATTATCTCACTTGAATTTAAGGAAAAAGTTAAGCTAGTAGTTGCGAGCACTAAATCATTCACTTCCTCGAGGGAACGATCACTTCTCACTTTATATTACTTGAACCGACACGTAGACTTGCATTATTTTATATATACGTTACCAGCGTATCAACGGCGGGGAAGGTGCCCAAGGAGGGCAAGAGAGGCAGCCGAGCACCACCTCAAGGATGGTCGGCCCCGACGAAGATGGCGAGACGCCGGCGCGACACCGGTCGGGGGTGCAACCGGCTAGCCGGAGAGGGCTGGCTGGCTACACTAAGGCGGCACACCGAGCACGGCCCCGACGGCGGCCGATGGGTGCGGGTTCGGCGCCTGCCGCCGGGAGCGGACCCGGCGCCGGCCACCGGGTGCGGCCCCGGTGGCTGTCGTGCGCAGCGCCAGCACCGACACCGACCGCAAGGCGCGATGCCAGCTGGCTGCAAGGCGCGACAGGATGGAGCCGACCCGAGAGGGGGTGGCTAGATGAGCACGCCCAGACGAGGGGAGGGGCGCGGCTTGCTGCACCCGACATCTCTCGCGGAGGCCGTAGAAGGGAAGTTTCTTGCCGGCCGGGGTGGCCGGTAGGATCGTTGCGCCGCGTGGCGCGGCCTTGCCGGCTGGCCAGAGGCTGGGCCAACTTTGACCGGCCGGCGGAAGGAGAGGGAGAGGGAGGGGGCGGTACTCCGGCCGACCCTGGACGGCGAAAGGGAGCGGGGTCTCGCGTGTGCGGATCACGCACGATCGCACACGCTTATCGCGTGGCGGCTCCTCCATGTTTCCCCCTAACGTAGTGGGATCATGGAGGAGTGGGCTATACGCACTCCAATTATACTATAAATGGATTTGTCCCCATCAACAATAACTTTATTCAATTGTGGATGAAAGATGATTGTCTGCTTACGCTAGTATTTTCGATATGAACGAAATATTACGAATAAGTAGCAAAACTATGAAATGTTCCATATATTCAACGATTGATTTAATCATAAGGTGTACAAATGTAGTTCAATGTTTATTATTACCTTCAACTCTTAACAATATGTAAATTCAATACAATTTCTATTTTGTGGAGTGCACATTTCATATATTTGAGACCAAATTCATTTGGGTTCTTCAAGTACCACTACTCATTATTTAAGAAAAATGTAAGATATTTAATCTCTGATGGGTTACACCATCATTTTTAAGGAAGGCTCTCCTATGATCTCCCCCCAAAATGAGAGATCATGAGGGTTAACTAGTCAACCCCACCTCCCATGATGAGGAGAACATGGGGGTGGGGCCCACTCCCTCTCCCTCTCCACCAAAACCGCCCCCTTTAGGGGGAAACCGCCGCCGCCGCCGGCCTGGCCGGCCGCCGCCTGCCTTGCCGCCGCAGCCAGGCCGCCAGGCCGGCCTTGCCGCAGCAGGCCGCGGCCTGGCCGCTGGCCGGACTCGCGGCCAGGCCGGCCTTGCCGCGGCAGGCCGCGACCAAGCCGCCAGGCTGCCGGCCTGGCCGCCGCCTCCGCCGCTCGGCCGCCCCATCACCATGGACGGCCTGCCCGTCGTCCGATCATGATGGGCTTTCCTCGCCGTCCGATCTGGTGGGTAACCACCCACTAACCCACTACATTGGTGGTGGGGCCCGCCATGAGCCTCTCCTGGAGGCTATAAAAGGAGCCCCAGGGCCTCCTCATTCTTCATCTTTTGGCTCTCGATCATCTTCTTCCTCAGGCGATAGCTCTGCCGGACTCCTCCCTCGAATCATCCTCCAGCCACCACGAGCCACCAGCGCACCACCAGCAGCAAAACTCCTAAGTCCCGGAGCGATCAAAAGGAGGAAGGAGACCCCTGCAAGCAGGCGCACGATGAACCCACGCTCCAAGCTTCAGAGCGCCAGAGCCATCTCATGCATTCCAGTGTACGAATCGCTCCCGCGGCGCAACTTGTTGCCCGCTGGGAGCCGTAGACCTTCTCTCTCACCCCAAGTTGTAACGGGAGCGGCCTGTCGCCCCGATTCTCAGAACGCATTGTAATCACGAGCAGCTAGTGGATTTAGACTGGCACAGATCCGGTCGCGTGGTTTTTTTACCCAATTAAGGGGGTTTTTCCACATCATCATATCTTGAGTCAACCTTTCTTTCTCTCTGACTGTGTGCGCGCTCGACCGCTCCACCAGCTAAGATGGTCCAATTGAATCCGGTCCGACCGGGGCATCGAGCTAGCCCGCAACAGTTTGACGCAGTCTGTGGGAACACGATTCCCAACATCCTTCAAAAGAACTAGATCACCAGCCCTGCCGCTTCCAAGTCCGCTCCTATGGCAAAGAGAAGCACTCGCACCGCTGAAGGATCCGCCCTAGGCTGGCACATCGAGCCGGCACACTCCCACTCTTTGGTAGACGTGCCGCTAACGGCTGAAGCTGCTTTTGCCCCCGTCACCGCCCTAGAGGGGCGTGTTCGCCAAATGGAAGAGCAGCAAACTGAAATGCTCACCTTGCTCCGAAACCTGGGAGTACCTCCTGTACCGGCGGTGCCACCAGCACCGGCAAATCTTCTGCCACAGCTGAATCAGCGCAAAATCCAGGAAGTTCCTTCAATGTAAGAAGGACCCGAGGAATACTCTGAAGCTGCCAGTTCTGCTCCCCCGGCCCAGAGAGGGGCCGGAGCAGACCACCATCGTCACAACCCGGTCAATGACGCCCACCTTCCACTGCTTGAAAGATTTACTCGAGAAGAGATTCGAGAGGTCATCACTGAAGAGTACGGCCAGGCAGGAAGAAAAAATGTTCACGTCCGCCGACCGCTTTGCCAAGGCTCCCCTTTGGCGCTACAAATTCTCGACCATCCAATCTCGTATGGGTTCAAGCTCCCGAACATTGAGACGTTCGACGGGACCGACGATCCACTATAGCATGTTAATCACTTCACCACCATTATGAGGATCTAAAATGCCCCAGACCAGTTGCTCTGCCAAGTATTTCCGGCCACTCTAAAAGGTCAGGCCCGAACGTGGTTCCATTCATTAAGGGCAGGGACAATCGCCAACTTCACGGAACTAACAAGGCAGTTTGTCGATCAGTTTATCGCCAATCGCAGGATCGTTCACGACCCCTCACACATGTCTGGGATCCTCCAGAACGAAGGAGAAACCCTGAAGGACTTCTTCCGCCGTTTTACTGTGGAGGCCCGCCAAATTCCAGGGGTTGACCCCGAGTTGTTGCGAGGGGTATTCCTTGGAGGCCTCCGGCCTAGCGGCTTCTACTCAGTGCTGATGAGAGAGACTGCCCCTAGTTAGCCTGACCTCGTGCATCGGGTGGAAGCTCAGATCGCCGCCGACGAAGCTATTGAAGCCCATCGCCAGCAGTTTGAGGGGGCCCAAAAACGTAGAAGGGAGAAGGAACCGACCCCCCAGCACCAAGAAGGAAGATTCCAAGAAGTGAGTGGGAACAGGCAGCGCCGGTGGGACCACCAGAGGGATCAACCACCCAGGGATTATACTCCCCTCAACACCACACGCACAAATGTGCTCTATGCCATCCAGAATGAGCCAGCACTACATCGGCCCAAGCAGCCAGCCCATAATACCAGAAATGATCAGTCCAAGTATTGTGAGTTCCATCGAGCAACAGGGCACACCACCGAGGACTGTGTCCGCCTGAAGGAGGAAATCGAGCGCCTTGTCCGCCTAGGGTTCTTTGGAAGGTTTTTGCAGGGACGTATGCCGGGCCAGCAAGACCCGCCTAGGCCGCCCAGAGATCAACAGAACATTCCTCCAGGAGGAGCAGGTGGTAGGCAAATGGTCGGAAATATTGAAACCATTGCCGGATCACCCGTTCTTTCAGCTCAAATCTTCTCAATAGACATGCAAGGAGGCTCCCATGAAGACAAGAAATGCAGACATGACACCACCATAACCTTCAGAGATGAAGACCCTGTCGGGCTCCGAACACCTCACCAAGATCCTCTCGTGATCAGAGCCGGGGTCGAAGACCCCTGTTATAATGTCAAGCGAATTCTCGTCGACAACAGAAGCTCAGTCAACGTGTTATTCTACTCCACCCTTCAGAGCATGAAGCTCTCTAGCCAAAATTTGACATCGGCGGACGGACCGGTGTACGGCTTCGAGAACCATCCAGTTCAGGGTATGGGCATGATCGCCCTCCCAGTTACCATGGGGGAATTTCTAGAGCAAGTGACGCACGAAGTCCAGTTCGTTGTGGTAGATTCAAGCTCCGCCTATAACGCTATTTTCGGAAGGCCCCACGGATTCCTAACATACCCAAACAAAGTGTTCCCATGTCGACAATCTTTTCGAGCCTCAAACTCCAACCAATTCTTGTTGCTACGAATCTCCACCCGCTCGCCACCATCGGGGCGAACGTCGCACCAATCTCGGAACTGATCCAAGGAAAGTCGTCCTACATGCTCGCGAAAGAATGCAGTTAAGCACATGATTCAGGCAATTCCAACGGGGACAAACTGTGAAATTGGCACCCCACAGAACTTCAAAATCTCGATCACCTCCTCGCACGGCGGGAGGCGGAAGCCGGACCTCAGAGAAACCTCGCAAATCGTCAGCCAGCCACGAGGAGGATTCTGGACTCGCTCCTCGACACGTGAGATCCTCACCTCCAAACTAGTAGGAAGCCCATATTTCTTCCTCTAAATCTCCACACCGTCTCTGGTTTGCCAAAACTACGCGTAAAACAAGCGTGCACCACGCACCCAGTCAAAGGAAAAAAAGTCGCCCGCGCATTCCAGCGTACACGAGGCTCGGTATGTACCAGGCCTAGACGCTTGGGACCTGGGCGCGCGCGCGGCCTGGGCGCGCACGGCCTGGGCACGCGTGGCATAACGCGCGCGCGGCCACCCGCGCGCGTGGCTTGGGCGTGCGGCCAACCGGCCAGGTCGCCCGGGACGCGCGCCAAGCCACGTATGGCCAAGTTCGGCGTTTTTCGCCGGCTGACCCTCCTGTGGCTAGATCGCTCTGAGTACCTTAGAAACACTGCCCTTCACCGTCTCCACCTGCTCGCCGGAAGTTGTCATGATGGTGGGAAAGGGGGGCAGCAGGAAATCCTTCTTCCCTCGCTCGCGGCGCTCTCCGGTAAGAAGAATTTGGGGGGCAATTGATGGGTTACACCATCATTTTAAGGAAGGCTCCCCCATGATCTCCCCCGAAAATCAGAGATCATGGGTTGACTAGTCAACCCAACCTCCCATGTTGAGGAGAACATGGAGAGCGGGGCCCACTCCCTCTCTCTTCACCAAAACCGCACCCTTTAGGGGGAAACCGCCGCCGCCGCCGGCCTGGCCGGCCGCCGCCTGTCTTATCGCCGCAGGTCGCAGCCAGGCTGCCAGGCCAGCCTTGTCACTGCAGGTCGCGGCCTGGCCGCTGGCCGGACTCGCGGCCAGGCCGGCCTTGCCGCAGCAGGCCGCGGCCAAGCCGCCAAGCCGTCGGCAGCCTGGCCGCTAGCTGGGCTCGCGGCCAGGCCGGCCTTGCCGCCGTAGGCTGCGGCCAAGCCGCCGGGCCGCCGGGCCGGCCGCCGGCTAGGCCGCCGCCGGCCGGCCGCCTCCGCCGCCCTGCCGCCCCATCACCATGGACGGCCTGCCCGCCGTCCGATCATGATGAGCTTTCTTCGCCGTCCGATCTGGTGGGTAACCACCCACTAACCCACTACATTGATGGTGGGACCCGCCATGAACCTCTCCTGGAGGCTATAAAAGGAGCCCCAGGGCCTCCTCATTCTTCATCTTTTGGCTCCCGGTCATTTTCTTCCACAGGCGATAGCTCTGCCGGACTCCTCCCTCGAATCATCCTCCAGCCACCACGAGCCACCAGCGCACCACCAATAGCATAACGCCTAAGTCCCGGAGCGAGCAAAAGGAGGAAGGCGACCCCTGCAAGCAGGCGCACGACGAACCCGCGCTCCAAGCTTCAGAGCGCCAGAGCCATCTCACGCATTCCAATGTACGAATCGCTCCCGCGGCGCAGCCTGTTGTCCGTTGGGAGCCGTAGACCTTCTCTCTCACCCCAAGTTGTAACGGAGCGACATGTTGCCCCGATTCTCAGAACGCATTGTAATCACGAGCAGTTAGTGGATTTAAACTGACACAGATCCGGTCGCGTGGTTTTTTACTCAATTAAGGGGTTTTTGCATGTCATCACATCTTGAGTCAACTTTTCTTTCTCTCTGACTATGTGCGCGCTCGACCGCTCCGCCAGCTAAGACGGTCCAATTGAATCCGGTCCGACCGGGACATCGAGCTAGCCCGCAACAATCTTATAGTGATTTGATGTGTGCCCAGTCCAAACAAAAATTCACACTCTAAAAATATTAACAGACCAAAAATAGAGCATCTTGGTATCTCATTCTTTCTTTCATCCATAGGAGCAGTAATCCAAGAAGATATTAATGGAGGTGTTGGAGATTCCGTGGAGGAAGAGATGCATGGAGCTGTTCATTCCTGCCTCTCAGATTTTTAGACTGCGAATATATTGAATAAAATGATAGATTTTATATTTTTGAGGTATAAATAGTCATTTTAGAACTGCTTGTAATCCTATTACAATTAATTTTGATGGATCTGAAAACTTATTTCATAACGGTGATGGATAGGATTCGAATGACCGCCGCCTAAGTCTTTACATTATTACATTATACAAATAATAACGCGTGGAAAAAATTAGCGTAATTAGTAAATAACTGATGAGTCATGGCCTCATGGGTCTGCTTAGGATTAGTCAATGAAAAATGGTCATCACAAATTATTAAAATTATATGAATATATTATTATGTAGTTTTAACATTAACTTAATTAGTATTTAGTAGCGTATGTAATATGAATGAAGATTTATATCATTTTCTATTATATCTATTAATATATAATCTATATAAATAAATACCGAACCGACCGTTTGAAAGTGAAGCGCAGGATCCAAATCCTGCAACAATCCGCCGCCGCCGCCGCCGCCGCCGCCGCCGCTCATGTGATGTGGCTACAAACCAGCCTCCTTTATCTCTTTCTGTTCCTTGTGTTGCTTTCATCGTCTCCTCTTCTCGCCGTCGACCTCGTCGCAGCCTCGCCCTTGGAAGCCCAGAAAAGCGCCCTGCTACAATGGAAGGGTACCCTCCAAAACCCGGAAATTCTCAATTCATGGAATCCAATCGTCTTCCCCTGCAACTGGTCCGGCGTGGCCTGCAATCTTCGTCAAAGAGCCATAAAAAGGATAAATCTGTACGATAAGGGGCTAATTGGGAGTATAAATACATTGAATTTTTCTGCCCTAACATCGCTCAGACAGCTCGATCTCTCCTTCAACCAACTTCGTGGAGCTATTCCCCATTCCATTGGATCTCTTTCCAGCCTCATCTTCCTCGCGCTCGCTGGTAACCAGATAAGTGGCTCCATACCATACTCCATCGGCAATCTGAGCAGCCTCTCCACACTCTCTCTACCGGAATAATATTTCCGCCATATTCCTCCTGAATTAGGATTTTTGGGGAAATTGGCGGACTTGGAGGTTTCTAGCAATCAATTGACTGGCCCAATCCTCCCAGCATCGGAAATTTGAGGCATGCTAACTGTTCTGCATCTCCAAATCAATCATCTCTCTGGGTCAATTCCCTCCGAGCTGGGTAATCTGAAAGCATTGAAAAGTCTAGGCTTGCCAGATAACAATTTGAACGGTTATTTACCTTCCTCTATTGCAAATCTGACAAGCCTCTCTGTATTAGTTCTCTACACTAATAACATGTCAGGGGCAATCCCGGAAGGCATCGGCGCACTTGTAAACTTAGTGGGACTGGATTTTTCTGATAACCATTTCAGTGGAATTGTTCCTTCCAGCATAGGAAACATGACCAAGCTAAAGCTTCTGAACCTTTTCTCCAATCAATTTTCTGGAATAATCCCCACAGAGCTCGGAAATATCATAAATTTGGAAAGCTTTTCTCTGAGTTTCAACAACTTCAGCGGCTCCTTGCCTTCATCTATAGTGAATTTGACCCAGCTCTCTGTGTTGTATCTCCAGTTCAACAGCATTTCAGGATCCATCCCACAAGACTTGGCTCTTGTTGGAACATGGTGGGATTGGATCTTCACAACAAACCAATTCACCGGTTCCATTCCCCCGAGCTTGGGAAACATGACTAAGCTGACCGGCTTGTATCTTCATACTAATTACTTTTCTCAAATCCTGCGCCTTCAGAGATGTCGAACATAAAGAATCTTGTTATCCTCGACCTGAGTTTCTAATGGATTCAATGGAAGTCTACCCGCTGAGATATGCGGAGGAGGTGCGCTCCAGCATCTCTCGGTTGTTGACAACCATTTCAGCGGCATGATACCAAGGATTTGAGAAACTGCAGCAGTTTACGCTGGTTTCGATTCGGTGGAAACCAGTTCAAGGATGATATCTCCCAGGCCTTTGGAGTGTATCCACATCTCTATTTCATGGATCTGAGTGGGAACAATTTGTATGGCGAGCTCTCAGACAACTGGAAAACATGTGATAATCTTACAAGTTTACTTATTTCTGGTAACCAAATCTCTGGAAGAATACCCCCAGATTTTGGTAAGATGTACAAGTTGGAAAGACTAGACCTTTCTGCAAATAAACTGGAAGGTGAAATACCAAGAGAACTTGGTCAACTATCCCTTTTGTTTAATTTAAGTCTGAGCAATAATATGCTCAGTGGTCGAATTCCCAATGAAATCGAGAGCCTGACAAAACTTTTGTACCTTGATTTATCAGCAAATAGCTTCACCGGATCAATACCAGCCGGGATGGGGAATTTGCAGGGCTTATTGTCAGTCAATTTGGGTAAAAATAACTTCAACGGGACAATTCCAATTCAAATAGGGAAGCTGACAAACTTACAGACAGTTCTTGATCTAAGTCAAAATTCATTATCAGGGAGATACCAACCCAATTAGAAAATCTAGACAAGTTGGAGCTGTTGAATCTCTCCCACAATAAATTAACAGGCAACATTCCATCTTTGCTAAGTAAAATGGGAAGCTTGCAATTTATAGACTTCTCATACAACAACTTAGAAGGCGCCGTCCCTGACTTCCAAGGAACAACTTCGGAATTGTTCACCAACAATAAGAATCTATGCGGTCATATACAGGGGCTGCATCCATGCAATGCCTCTTCCCAAGGTCATGGTGCAAGAAGCAGAAGTCATAAAGTCACATTCATAGTTATATTTTCAACCGTTGGAGCTTTCATTATACTTATTTTATGCATCATTGCTTCAGTGTCAATACTTCACAGGAGAGGGAGGCACACGGAGCTGGAAAACATTGTGGTTATGAATCCAAATGCATTCTCAATTTGGAATTTTGATGGGAAAACTGTCTACGAAGACATCATTCAAAGAACCGAGAATTTTGATGAGAAGTATTGCATTGGCAAGGGAGCGAATGGAAGTGTGTACAAAGTTTTGCTGCCTACATCAGAAGTAGTTGCTGTGAAAAGAATTCATCTGACGGAGATGGAGAATCCATTACATGAGAAGCAGTTCAGAAGAGAGATACAGGTGTTGACTGAAACCAGACACAAGAACGTGGCGAAGCTTTTGGGGTATTGCTCTTCCCCACAGTGCAAATTTCTTGTTTATGAATACATGGAGGGAGGAAGTTTGGCAAATTTTCTGAAAAGTGAGGAAGGAGGGAGGGAATTGGATTGGGCAAAGAGAGTGGATTCGTTAGAGACATTGCAAATGCTTTAGCTTATATGCATGATGATTGTTCTCCATCTATTGTGCACCGAGACATTACGAGCAACAACATCTTACTAGATTTGGAGTTTAAAGCTCATGTCTCTGATTTTGCATTGCCAGACTGATGCAATCGGATTCTTCGAATTGGACTTTGAATGCAGGAACGCGTGGATACATGGCGCCAGGTATTGCTTTGTTGATTCAGAAATTAACCTGTTTGAGCTAACCTTTCAAGTATATGTCCCAAAAATGAAGGAAATTTTGTTATTTATTCGACGTGAACACATTGCAAATTGTTATATAAACAAAAAAAAGTCTCCCGGCTTAAGCAATCAGACATATTTTTTCGTCGTGAACACATTGCAAATCTTATCGATCTCCGTTGTCTTTGTGGAGGGGCGCTCGAAACATTCAGAGGAAAGTCTAAGTGCAACTTGCTCTCCGTTGCCCCTAGCTAGGTATATATATGGCTAAACCTAGAGTTTATCCGCGCAAAGCCCCCGAGCCCGTTATTCGTCCGAATATACCTTACAATCTCCTCCTATATTCGTGACAAATAACGTGACGTTTCGGGGTGCTGGAGTGTAGACAAAATAATAATCCAAACTAAGCAAAACACTCAGGACATATCATACTAATAACAAAATAAAGGTTTTGCCTAAACGGCAAACCATCACACAGATGCTGTCCAAAACTTAGTCTGAATAATTATTACAAAACAAAGAGAGACATGAATTAAACGTTTGATGATTCTACTCATCTAATAGATCATCGTCATCCATGTCCAGGTCTACAGCTCCTCCATAATCTTCATCGTAGCCTGCAAGAAATTTCATGAGTCAGACTCTATGAATTCATAAACATATGCAGTAACATTTAAAGTAAACTAGCTCTTACTAAATGAGCTTAGCACTTCTAGCAACGGTGAAGTAACTCTGTCAGCATCTCATCCAGTCTAACTAGGACTAGTCATGTTACCTTACTCATTACGGATCACTATGTGCCTCACAAACACATGTGGGCACACATCACGTGCAACATTATCAAATGTGGAATAATGTGCTGTGACCAATAATGTTGAGATTAACATTTACAACGACTTTCAATTCCCAGTTGAATAACTCTTGAATCAACTTACAATGGGAGGACGTTAGGTTATCAAGTGTGAAATAACCATATCCAACCATCTTGGGTTTTCATCAAGAAATTATTTGGGGTTTTCAGTCTGTTACTATTTAGATGCTTGAATGTTGATAGTTATAGGCTCGTACGTATCAAAACATAAACGTTGGAGGAAAGTTTCATATTTCTATGAACTTTAATCTCATTTCCCTCGATGTTTTGATTGTGAGAGCTCTATTTAATTCTTTAGTAAGGGCGTCTGCAACATTATCTTTGGACCTCACATCAACGAGGTTCACAATCCCTTGACTCGTAAGGAGGTCAACCAGACTTGTTTCATCCGTAGTTGTCTTCTTTTGTTATTGAACAACGTGTTCGTAGCAATTGTTTTAGTAGTCTGATTGTCGCAGTAAACTGCAACAGAACGCAGTTTCAGGCTCGACAGTGGAATGTCCATCACCAAATCTCTTATCCACTCTGCCTCTTCACCAGCTGAAGCTAGAGCATAGAGTTCGGATTTCATAGATGAGAGTGCAATGCACGACTGTCTCTTGGACTTCCAGGCTATAAATGCTCCTCCTAGTGTGAAGAGGAATCCACTAATGGACTTGCTGTCGTTTACTTCTGAGCACCATGATGCATCAGAATATCCTTCCAGAACTGGAGGATGACCACTATAACATAAAACATACTGTCGGGTGTGCTTTAAGTATCGCATCAGCCTATCGAGGGCATCCCAATGGTCTTGGCCAGGATTGCTAGTGAATCTACTTAACATACGACCGTAAATGCTATGTCAGGTCTCGTATAGATCATAGCGTACATGAGGCTACCAAGCAGTTTAGAATAATCTAACTGTCGAACCGCAGCTCCATCATTGGGCTTTAAGCGGTTAGAATAATCGTATGGTGTCTCAGCCGCTTTACGTTCACTGTATCCCCACGTGTCCAACATGGACTGGATGTAGTGGCTTTGACTTAGGGAAATGCCATGTTTCTCAAAGCTCACTTGTATACTACTTAGTATAGTGTCAACTATACCGATGTCTTTAATGCTAAACGTCTCCATTAATTCTGACTTAACGTCATCCAGCACAGATTGATTAGAACCAAGAATTAGCATATCATCCACGTACAAGCATATTATGACGACTTTGTCTGATCTATGACGTATGTAAAGACATTTGTCCGAGAGACTCGACAGGAATCTCATGTTCTTTACAGTATAGTCAAACTTCTCATGTCATAATTTCGGTGCTTGTTTCAATCCGTATAGCGACTTTAAAAGCTTACAGACCTTGTTTTCG
The DNA here is from genome assembly GCA_039583875.1 of Platanthera guangdongensis. Lineage (NCBI taxonomy): Eukaryota > Viridiplantae > Streptophyta > Magnoliopsida > Asparagales > Orchidaceae > Platanthera > Platanthera guangdongensis. The sequence goes on from CM077159.1 coordinate 197,966,157, forward strand.
TGACCGTCTACAATGAAACCTTCAGGTTGACTCATGTAGATCTCTTCGGTCAGATCTCCGTTCAAGAACGCAGTCTTAACATCCATTTGATGAACTACAAAGTTCTCAATGGCCGAAATAGCAAAAGAACCCTAATGGTTGCTAAGTGACACACGGGTGAGTATACATCAAAATAGTCTACTCGCTTACTTGTGTGAAACCTTTAACCACCAGACGTGCTTTATACTTAGCTACGCTACCATCGGGATTTAGCTTCCTTTTCAGAACCCACTTGCACCCTACAGTTTTAGCCCCTGTTGGCTTATCAACTAACGTTCAGGTGCCGTTCTGAAGGAGAGAGTTCATCTCATCCTCAATAGCTTCTTTCCAGAGTAGGGAATCCCTTGATCTCATCGCTTCCTTAAAGGTAGATGGATCATCCTCAACGGTAAATGACAAAATCACTACCGAAGGTTCTGGGGGTCTCTCTCTCACTGAAGTCCTCCTAGACTCTAGGCCAGAGGTATCTACCGGAACGGAATAGGAGGTGCTCGGTACTGATTCAGGATCTTCCTCAGTAATATTGCTTGCATACCTGGGATCGTTAAATTCTTATCTTTGAGGAATTTATCCTCGAAAAACACTGCATCCCTATATTCTATTATGATATTATTAGAAATATCAAGGAACCTATCTGCAGCACTATCTTCAGCACAACCTAGGTAGACACATGTATTGGTCCTAGGTCCAACCTTAGACCGTCTATGGTCAGGAACCCTGACATAGGCTATACAGCCCTAGATCTTAAGTCTAGTTAAAGACGGGGGTCGCTTAAACCCAGAGCTCGTAGGGTGTAACCTCTAACTTAGCATGAGGAACTTTATTCAGAATGTGATTCGCAGTCAAGACTGCTTCTCCCCAATAATCGGAAGGCATGCCAGCAGTGAGCAGCATAGAGTTCAACATCTCTGTTAATGTTCTATTCTTGCGCTCGGCGATGCCGTTAGATTGGGGGGAGTAAGGAGCAGTGGTTTCTGCTATGATGCCCTGTGAAGCAAGGAAGCATCTGAACTCACTGGACATATATTCTCCTCCTCTATCCCTCCTAAATCTCTTTATTTTCATGCTTAATTGGTTTTCTACCCTGGTTTTGAAAAGACAAAATTTTCAAATGCTTCGTCTTTATTTTTAAGCAATGAAATATGACAAAACCTTGTGCAGTCATCTATGAACGTGATCATATACTTCCTTCCACCTCTAGTGACAAAACTCTTAAAGTCACAAATATCGGAATGTATAAGCTCAAGAGGTGTTGTGCTCCTAGTAACCGTGGCAAAAGGTTCCTAGTGATCTTAGTCTGAGCACACACTTCACATTTTCCAAGAGGAGACTTAGTGTCTAATGTGATCTTATGAGTTCTAGCGACTTGGAAAATTTTTCTGTAGTTTACGTGTCCTAGTCTCTCATGTAGAGTCCTAGGGCTAACTAAATTCAATTGAACTTGTTGCACTACCTCATTTGCTAGACTCAGACGGTACATCCTATTTTGGACGTAAGCACATCCAAATTAGTGATTTAGCTGACAGAGCCACTCTACCGCTACAGAAATTAACTGACATACCGGCATTACACAATAAACTAATAGACAATAAGTTAACAGATAAAGAAGGAATAAATTTTACGTTCTTTAAAATTAAAGACTTACCTGAGGAGAGCATCAGAGTTGCGTTCCCCACCTTCAATACGTCAGCGTGTTCCTCCATCTGCTACAGTCACTGATTCCTTTGCATTCTTCAGTCCTGTCAAGAGATTAGCATTGTTGCAAACATGACACGTTGCCTCAGAATCCAGGAACCACTCTGTGCTAGCTTGTTCGTGTCCGACCATGACAACAAAGTCAGATGACTCAGCTTGGCTAACCAGATGGGCATGGTTGCCCTCTTGTGGTGCCGTAGTTCTTTCCTTTCTCGGTAACTTGCAGTCAGATGCGCAGTGTCCCCACTTGTTGCAGTTAAAACATTTACCCTTAAATTTCTTAGAGGGTCTACTCGGTCCTGCAACCTGAGGGCTACTACGAGACGTTTTGGTCTTGTGAGGGGGAGGAGCACGCTTAGAGCTTGAAATCATGTTGGCAGCAGCCTTCTGCTTGCCAACAGCTTCCAAGGCGTGTTTCGTCCTGTTGTCATCCTCAATGCGTATGAAATGCTTGAGGTCGTTCAGACCAACCTGCATTTCTTGCGGTACATCTCTGTTTTGAAATTGTACCATGAGGATGACAACTTATACACAATTGTGCCCGCAACAAAACTATCTGGCAGACTAATAGACTCACTATGCAGGGAATCAACCAAATTTTCAAATTCGGATACCTGAGGGAGAATGACTTTCTCCTCGTCGAAGCTGAAGGAGTGGAACTTGTCCACCAGATGAGCCTTGGAGAGGTCCTCCTCCTGCTTGAAGTGCTCCTCCAGTGCTTCCCAGATCTCCTTAGCAGACTGCATCTTGATGTAGTTCTTGACTAGGCTGGAGGAGAGGCAGTTCAGCAGGTAATCCCTGCAGAAGTCCTCATCTTCGACCCAATGCGCCTCATCTTCAGTCCCAGCAACGTCAGCACGAGTAGACTTGATGGTGTAGAATACGTTCAGGTATTTCATCCCGAATTGGGTGTTCAACTTCCAATCGTTGAACTCTGTGGTCGTGAACTTCTCCAATTTGTTCATGGGCACTGGAGAGGAGAACTGGAGTTCCTCATTGCTTCACAGGAAATAGGCAGAGAGTAGAGAGGATCTCCACTGGATCGGCAACCTTGCCGGAAGAGTCAAGGCAGCTGGGAAAGGCGACGACTCCAACATCAGGAGAAGCCCTAAGTGGAGCGGCAGGAACAGCTTGACGATCGTCGACTGGAAGAGGCGATCGACGATCGAAAGACGCGATCGACGACTGGGAGAAAGCGATCGACGACTGGGAAAAGTCGATCGTCGAACGCTGGGCGATCGTCGAACGGGAAAAGCGCAATCGTTGAGCGCTTGACGATCGTCGAACGTCGACCGGGAATCGTCGACCGGGAATCGTCGACTGGAATCGTCGACCGGAATCGTCGACCGGGAATCGTCGACTGGGAATCGTTGACCGGGAATCGTCGAACGGGCGATCGTCGAACAGGCGATCGTCGAACGGGCGATCGTCGAACGCAAGCCCTGGTTCCGCGACGGGGAGACGCGACGACGAGCTCTTTGTTCAGCGGCGGCGAGCCCAAGCAGGCGGCTTCAAGGGGACGCGAAAGGCCCAGGAGCGATCAACGATCAGGATGCTGAGAACGGCGAACCCTTTGTTCCGCGAAAGTGAACGCGACGGCGAGCCCTTTGTAGGCGGCTTATAGAGCGACGACGTCGTTCTTCACTCCTTCGTTCTCCGTCGGCGAAGGAAGAAGGAGGCGAAGAAGTACAGTCGCGAAAAAAACAAAGGAGAATGACGGCGACTATCGGGAACGAAGACGAATCCTAGAATCGCGAACGAGCGCCAGAGGGGTGCTGTTTCGAGAATGTGGAGGGCACTCGAAACATCCGAGGAAAGTCTAAGTGGAACTTGCTCTCCGTTGCCCCCAGCTATGTATATATATGGCTAAACCTAGAGTTTATCCGCGCAAAGCCCCCGAGCCCGTTATTCGTCCGAATATACACTTACAGTCTTATGTTTCTATGCACCTACCTTCTTCTTGAAAATACATATAGATAGAATAGTTTCTTACACATAGCAGCTAGTTTCGCTCTCTAAAAATTGATGTTAGTCTTCTTCTTCCTCCTTATCTTTGCAGAGTTAGCATATGATCTGCGGGTCACAAACAAGTGCGATGTGTACAGTTTTGGAGTTGTAACACTGGAGATATTTTTGGAATGCATCCCGGGGATCTAATATCTTCTTTTTTATCACCCGAGGTTCAGAGCACGCCATTAAAGGACCTATTGGATGCTCGACTACCACTTCCAGAAACTGATGCTGCAAGTGATCATGTCATCAAGGCATTTGCAATAGCTCTTAAATGTATAAACAGTAATCCACATAACCGGCCGAGCATGAAAGAAGTGTCACAAAACCTATCCAAACCTGTATTGAGGCACAAACTCACACCTTTCCCTCTACTAACAATCAGCAGCTTGATGGTTGCCGAGATATGATGAGCCAGTTTGGTGTGTTATGTATCAAATTATTTATGGAAGGGTATCGAGTATTTTTGTATGTATATAGAACTATCTTATCCTAATGTTAAACGCTGGCCTGGAGGAAGTTGAAAATGAATAATCAGGTAGCTAAGAAGAAGGAGTTAAATTAATTTCTTGTATTGATTGCCGGTACCTCTATACAAAGAGGAATGCTGTAACCCAAATATCAAGCAATACAAATCTAGTTTGTATATCTTATTTTCCTACAATGGTATCAGAGGTTCTGCTATTTGAGCGATATGATCATCATTGTTAGAAGGCTCCCAGTATAGTATATGATCTTTCAAGCTGCCCTTCCTATTTTCGACGGAGAAGGATATGACTACTGGTGTGTCCAATTGAAGACACTTTTTTATCTCTCAGAGCCTTTGGGAGCTCATCATGTAGATAAACGAAAGCTAATCTTCTGTTTCTAGGATTGCAGGAAAGAGGAAGAAAGAAAACGATACAAGAGAAAACAGGGAAAATGATTAGTTGCATTTCTTCTTAGTTTGAATACAGCAGTCTCAAGCTTTTATTGATGAAGCATAGGAGAGTGTCAGAAATGGCAGGTAAGAAAATGCATTAATTTTCGTTTAAGTCCCAATAAACTTGATGCTTTGGTTACAGGAGATAATTAACCAGGCCGGCTGGTTCGCATTTCCAACACCCCTTCTTGAACGCTTGAGGATTCTCTCCATTTCACGGACAAGATTACCTGCTTTAGCATCCAACGGGTTCTGTTTTTCCATTCCTTTTTTATTTTTTTTATTCAAAAAATTCTTGGCCACTAGATTTTTTTGGACTTATCATGTCACTAGATATGAAATGGATCCTCTCCATTTCAGTTGAAATGGAGAAGATCCGGATCCTGTTTTCTTGAACCGGAGGCATGGCTAACTTTAGGTTTTTTCGGAGATCAGTGAAACGTGCTCTGCTGTGGGGCTTAAGCTTCATTTGTTTAAGCTTTTCATGCGAGCGTTTGGAGCAAACGCCGTCGGACAGCGGAAAAACAAACAGTCCGCCGGCGGCGTTTGCACCGTTTGCTCCCGCAGCAAGAAGGAAAAGCCATCCGCCTGCTCCGTTTCCAACATTGCCTCCTCCCCTCCGGTCCCAATCCCCCGTTTCCATCCGCTGGCTCCTCCCTCCACCGCCTAACCGAACAAAGCCTTAGTGAATACGTTAGCTAGCTGAGTCTCTGAAGTGCAATGTTCTAACATGATTTCTCCATTTTCTGCCTTCTTTCAGATGAAATGATGTTTAATCTCTATATGTTTGCTTTTGTTATGAAACACAAGATTCTTTGATAGGCCTATTGCGGAGACAATGTCACATTTGAGCAGAATTTTCTCTAAATTTCCTTCAGTTAATTTCTATCATTCTTTTTAAACCAAATTCCTTCACACATTATCGAGCTTAGAGCCATGTATTTGTTGAATTTTTTGAAGTGAAAGAGGCAGCCTGCGTGGGTTGTCCGCACGGTCTGTGCGAACAGTATTGGTGGTTTGGGTCAGACCGCGCGGTCTGTGCGGACAGAGCTGGCGACTAGCCAGGTCTGCCAGCGTTCTGCAAGTCGTTCACCAGCTGTTCCAGGAGGATAGACCTTGTATCCAGGTTTGGCGCGTTCTGGTGGAGTTCGCCATGCTGGGCAGACCGGTGTTGGAGTCCGCTTGTTCCAGCGGTCTGTTGATGAACTTGGTGTTCGTTCCAAGTCCAGGCGAGCTCGGTTTGGTGTGCGTTGTGCTGTCCTCAGTTTGTGCGGACTGGAGCTGTGTCTGCATAGTTGTGCGGACTGTGGTGGTATCTGTAGGGGTTGTTGGTTGCGACCTCCCTGGCTTGGTTATTGGCGATAAGGCGGATAGATTTCTCCATCCGCCCTTGTTGATACGTGATGGTCTGTTTGACCTGCTTGTCGCGGAGGACTGGTTTTGCATTCACGGGGCTTGCAGATACACTCTGTTCTCGCCGCGAGCTCAGGTGGCGTTCCTATCGTTAGGGCGGTGACCACACTTCTCTCCGTGCCTATAAATAGGACCCCCTGACACATCTACGGTAACTGAATGAGCAATAAGTCTACTCGCGATTAGTTGCTGCGGTCTGGATTTTCTATCCGCGTGAGTTGAAGAGGTTAACCGGTTTCTGCTATGCAGGTTGTGCGGGTAGCACTGAAGAGCCAAGGATTTGGTTCTAAGACAGTGCGGTCTCTGCGGATTACAACAGGAGGTTTACAGTAGGTCGCTTGCGATCAGGCGGTTTCTCTTCTGCAACTTTTCTCAGTTCAATAAGCTGTCCGCTCTGGCGGCTTGTTCAGTTCGGCAGCAACAGATCGGCGAACAAAGTTCGGCCTTGGAATAACAGGCAGTGCGCGCGACAAGGTTGCGGTCTGACGACCTGTCGGTTTAAGCGGACTCCATAGCGGCTAGCAGCAAAGTCGGCGGCTTCTCTCTTAGTCCGCGCGGCTTGGTTCATCTTGCTTTCTTTTTTTGTTGTCCTCGGGTACATCGGCGAAGCATGTCTCACATGTATGTCTTGTTTTTGTAAAGAAGATTTTTGATATTACAAGTTTCTTACTCTGCTTTATGCATTTGGTTTATTTGACTCAAGAGGGTTGAGTGTTCCTGCGTCTACTTTTCCGTTTTCCGCGATTATCAAATTTTTCCAGTATTCGGCTTCTGTAGTGGATAATGCCTCTGGTGTCCCATTGAATCGGGAGTGCTTTACCATTTGCTCCCCCTTTGCTTGAACGCGCGTGTGTGACTCGGCGTATTGATTTGGCGATTGTCATTGGGCGTGAGTGCTTGGAGCTGACGCCGAAGTGTAGTGTAACAGGACGTTTGCCCCCTTTGTCTAGATGGCGCCCGAGGGCTCGGAGTCAGCTTTTGGCTAAGTGGCGCAGGAGGACTCGTGGTTATCCTGAAGAAAATCCCTCGGAGGGTCGAGGACGCACTTGTGCAATCCCGTATTTGTTGAGTGGGCTCAGCCAGCCCGAAACGAGTGGCGGGCGCTCGGATTCACCGAGCACCTGCATTGGATTGGGCGAGCAGCAGGGGCGAGTGGAGCCGGCGATCTTGCACTCGCCCCTAGTTAAGAGGCGAGTGACGAGTGGCGAGTGTCGGATTCATCAGGCACTCGCCACCCACGCGAGTGGCCGTGGCCACCTCGGCTCCACTACTAGGAGGTATAAACCACGTGTCCGTGAGATCCTATTTTGGCATGTCATTAGCCGTTCCAGACAGCGAGATTTCGCTATTTGCAGACCAATTTGGGTTGCGTTTAGTAAAACCAAAAGGGTGGATTTTTCTATCCGCAGACCATTTCAAGAAAACTATTAATAGACGCACGAGGGCACATTTGGAGAGGACCTCTTCTTGGCTTCTCTCTTCTTTGGCTAACTTTGGTTGGTAAGAGCTTCAGGTCACTGATTCACCATGGTTTTCGGGTTGGCAGTCAGGAGCTCTTAAGGCCCTCTGAAGGTGCACGGTCCAGCATTGAATTGGGAGGGGAAGCTCTCTAAGATCTTTCGGGTGTGTGGCGGGACCTCCTCGCTGCGGCTCGGGGGTCTGTTTGAGGTTTTGGTGAGAGGGTCTCCAAACTCCAAGTCCTCAGTCAAGTGTACTGATGCGGGAAAGTAAGGGCAAGCTGCAACTTGGGAGATCATGTGATAATCTTACAAGTTTGCTTATTTCTGGTAACCAAATCTCGTGAAAATGCACAAGCATACTCTCTCGGGAGAGACTTCACCGAAGTATCATTTTATGTTGGGTTTTCCCTGTTGTGTAATTGGCACCGGCCCGCGAGTACGGAACTCGTCGCGGCCAATAGCAACAGAAGCTTTTTGAGCAAATAGTGGCGCGCACCAAACAATCAAAGATAGTACGAGATTCCAAACACAGAAAACACAAGAGATTTACGTGGTTCGGAGTTAAACTCCTACATCCACGGGGAGAGCGCGCCGGAACCACTAATCAAAAAAATTATCCGATTACAACACAGACACTCAACGATGCTCAGCGGATCGACACTAACCTAGAATAGGGAAAAAAATAAAGAACAACAAGAACAAGAGGGAAGAGAAAAACTCCCCTATGCCGACCGCAAGAAATGACCGATCGGTGCCGCTGCCCTCTCCCTCTGATCAGTGCCGCCGCTGCAGCCCCTTTTTCTCCCCTAGACGCTGCTGGTGAGAGACCGCCGCGGCCTTGATGTCGCCGGAGAAGAAGGAAAACTCTGCCCGCCCTGGCCTCCGCCTGATCTCCAAGATCACCGAAGAAGAGAGCCTAGATCGGGTATCCCGATCCTCGCCGAAGAAGAACCCCGCCGACCCAAGATCGGGCCCTATGCCCGCGGAGAAGCAGCCCTAGATCGGGTATTCCGATCCCTTGTCGATGTCACCGGAGGAGAACCGCCTCTGCCCGATCTTGCCACCACCGCCGGATCTCAAATATCGCCGGATCTAGTAACCCTAGATCGGGCCTATCTCCCTTGTCGATGTCGCCGGAGGAGAAATGCCGCTCGATCGCTGATGTCTCCGCTCGATCTTCGTCCCGAAGCCGCCGCTCCTTCTTCGTCCCTTTTGCTCGTTCTTTCTCCTGATGGTTCTATGATTTTGTTGATTAAGTTTTATCTCCTGTTATATATATAGCATAAGGAAAGACCAAAAGCAATAACCGAACCGGTCCAACTGGACCGGTTCGGTTTGGAGCCATCAAAAACAATAATCTACACCTTGATGCTCCACGAACACTAATACTGCCTATAACACACAGACCCCTACTAGCGACTACAAGCCCCCTCTCCCTGGGGCCGGTACGATCAGCATGAGACGATATGAGCCAAGTCCAAGCAATGCTTGAACTTGATTCCGGTCAGAGTTTTGGTCAACATATCCGCTATGTTTTCCTCTGTCGGGACTTTCAACAACTGAATGTCCCCACCTCCGACAAACTCCCTCAACTTGTGATAACGAACGTCAATGTGCTTGGTCCTTGCGTGGTAGACCGGGTATTTCGCAAGACAGATAGCACTCTGACTATCACAATGAAGCTTCACAGCCTCCGGAGAAACCTGCAGCTCTACGGTGAGACCCTTGAGCCAAATGACTTCCTTCGCGGCCTCCACCGCAGCGATATACTCCGCCTCTGTAGTGGACAGTGTGACTATATCCTGCAAAGTAGCCTTCCAACTTATGGGACATCCACCTAGAAAGAAAATGTATCCGGTCGTGGATCTTCTTCTATCTAGGTCACCAGCGTAGTCGAAATCTACATAGCCCTCTAACACACCCGTAACATCACTCTTCCTAAAGAGTAATCCGACGATGGGTGTCCCGTTCAGATATCGCAAAA